>OY992763.1:49115790-50315790 GCA_963921325.1 Logfia minima | reverse complement strand
TGACGCTGTTCGTTCTGGGATGGTTGCCGTTCGTTTTTTTATTGGTCTTGTAAGTGATACATAATCATGTCTACAGTTGATTTTGATTTTTTTTTTGTCTGAAATATATAGAATCCATAAGATGTTAGAGGTGGCGAAGTGGGTGGGGTGGATAGTGGGTCAAAACAATTCATTTTTGTACTGGTTGAAACTGGTCAACTAAATACTTTTTGTGTAGATTTATTTTGTGAATTGCAAATATATAATTAGTGTGTCAAATATGGTTACAAAATTATACATGTTCAATAGTATAATGTTTTGAATATGATAATTAAGGAGGTTTTATGCAATAAATATGCACTTAAGGAGACTTTACACTGATAGTTTTAGCGTTTTAGGACATTGCAATAGCTGTCTTTTTGGTCGTGACCTTTGAAGATATTTCATTTTATCCGTTTAAGTATTTACAGAAGAATCCATTCAGTTATGTTACGATTTTTCTGATCCGTTTCTGTAACAATATATTTCTACTGCAGCACAAGAACCAACAAGTAAATTTTGAGCTATGGAGAGAAGCTCAAGCCTATCAAGATGTTCAGTTGATGCCTTTTGTTGATTATTACAGCCTGCTAACTTTGAAAACGATCGCTATCTGCATAATGGGGGTATGTAACATCATATACCTCTGTTAGTGGAGCCAGAAAATGTGTATAGTGGGTGGAGAAATTTGTCATTGGTATACTTTTTCTGCAGGGTGCAAGGCAAAAATTCTTGAATTTTTGATATTGTACAGTAATGCATCCCTTGAACTATGTTATGACACCCTTTTTCTGGTAACTTTTCAGACGAAAATTTTGCCTGCAAAATATATAATGAAAACAGACGATGATGCTTTTGTGAGAGTGGATGAAATTCTTGCTAGTCTCAAGACCAAGACTCCTGATGGCCTCTTGTATGGTATGGTATCTCTTGAATCTAAACCGCAAAGGGACAAAGATAACAAGTGGTATATTAGTACCGAGGTATTAGCTCTTAAATAATAGATTTTGTACACGTCCTTGATGCATGCACGTCCTTAAGAGTGAGTGCGGTTTGATTTTTCTTTGGGCAGGAATGGCCACATGATTCATACCCACCATGGGCCCACGGTCCAGGCTATGTGATTTCTAGAGATATAGCGAAGTTCATCGTCCGAGGCCACCAAGAAAGAAACCTCAAGGTGAGATTTTACAGTTTCTTTAGCGTTGGACAATTTGGTAATTTGATAAATACATCATCTGTAGAAGGAAACATATATTGTGTAGGATATTGACTAAAACTACCTTCTCGTCTTCAGCTTTTCAAACTAGAAGATGTTGCTATGGGTATTTGGATCGAAGAGTTCAAGAAACATGTTCGTGAAGTCCAATACATCAATGATGAACGGTTTTACAATGCTGGGTGTGAGCCAAATTACATACTTGCCCATTACCAAAACCCGAGAATGGTTTTGTGTTTGTGGGAGAAACTGCAGAATGAACATAAGCCTGATTGTTGTGATTGAGATTCTAATTACACTGTGTACAATTTTGTTGTTGCTTTTCAGTTTTCATAATTTTTAGACTTGCATCACTCTTTACAGTGTCAGGCTGAGTTAGATTTATTATATTGTTGTACATTATGCAAGAGTGGTGGTACTTTCAAAGATCATGTTAAATAAGTGCTGATTTAGGCATAGTTCAAGGTTTGCTTACAAAGTCAAGTGCTCTTGTAATTCTTCAGAGTAGGAATTCTTTATTTACAAAAAAATATCTCTATTTTTCATTTTTCATTTTTTTCAAAGTTTTGTGTTTTTAAAAACTAGTGGGAATTCGGTTCAAAATCTAAATTATGAAAAAAAATTTCTTAGAAAAATTCTTGAGAAAATCTCAATCTGAACACATTTTTCATTTTTTTGGTTTTCTTAGAAAAAGTTTCTTAAAAAGTGGGAGGATTATTCCAGAACTAAATGTACCCTTAGTGATACAGTGGAAAACAACTTTTATCCTATAATCGTTAACGATAATGATGCCACTAGAGGTTCTTTTCTTGAACATGAATAACATTAGAGTTGATATAATGGTGCAAAATTTTTTAAAAAATAAAATTTCTTTCTTTTATATGATGAGTTGAATGAATGATACAATTTAATGTAGAACAGTTACATATCAGAATGTCTATAAATTAGCGGTATGCGAAGAAATTATCAATTTAGAGGTTGTGTGTTCAAGCCTCGTAGGTGACAATTTATATAAACATATATGTACGCGTGTGTGTGTGAATATATATATATATGTATATAATGTGTGAGATATGTGATTTAAGTTTCTTTTTCTAAAAAGAAAATTACGCAAGTTTTATGACTTAATTTATAAATATCTTTACTTTACTTAAAAGCTGTTAAAAATATAACGCCTAAATGATATTTTTATCTTATCTATCTTAAGGATTCCAACTATTTTTATGAATGTGTTAGTTAAGAAAACTCGTCTGGCTTGATTCGGCAAGTTATCATGAATTCATAGTATGTGTTGTCCAAGTTTTGGTGGTCTCTCGGTTGCTGACCTCCAATCACACCTTTATTTCCAATCAAAACCCCTCAACAGGTTAGCCATTCATTTTTATGATTGATACGATAGTATTAGTTTCGATAATTAATTGTAGTTTCTATTTATTGAAACTTGTTTATTTTATAAAATTTGATATTGATTATAGTCGTTGACTCGTAACTTGATTAGTAGTTCAGAACCATAAATTATGATTTGTAACTTATTTTATGACTAGACTAGTCAGATCACATACATAGAAATAGATACCAATAAGTAACACTAACATATTTTTTAGATTAAATTACTTAAAATTAACACAAATTTATAATACTTAGAAATTGTAAGTAAATGGATTAAATATGTAAAATTTAAGCTAATAACATATAATAAAACTAAATGGAAGATATTTATTATTCACAAGTGGAGTAATATTTAACATTAAACATGAGTAAATGAGTAGATGACAGTTGATATTATTATAAGATTTTTGTTATTGATAAAAATAATCAAAATAGATTAAAATGAATGTCGATGATAAAGTCATCAATTAACAATACATAATATTGGTTAATTCATAATAAATTATAGTTATTTTATATTATTGCACTCAAAATTTATTTAATTTTATGACCCGTAAATTTGGAAGAGTCAATGATATTTGAAATTCAATGTCTAACTATTTTTTAGTAAAGTGATCTAATTTAATTCGCAGCTTATAAAATTCTAACAACTACGCGAGTAATTTTGATCGCTTTACATGTTTGTGTATTAAATAATAAATCTGAATTACGAGTATTTTATAAAATACCATACTTGGGTAGAATTTTTTTACTTTGTTTGACTTTTCATGGCTTTGTATTGATTTCATACGAGTAGTTGACTTGAACAACAAATATATAATGTTCATTTGAACTTCTGCATAGCAAATATATAAAGGCTTTGTAGGCCGACAATAAAAAGTCAAGTACTTTTATCATTATTATCCTTTCAGTGTATCTACCATCCACTACAATCGTCCAACACAAAATAATTGAACAATAATTTCATTTATTTATTCTAAAATCTGATTTTATAATTGGACTTATCAAATTTATACTTATATATATAGAGGGCTAATCCATATTAAAAAGGTAATTATGGGAAAGTTAATCTTGGTCGTTCGTTAAAATTTTTCGTGATGAATAATAATTAACATTTTTCACGAAAAATGCTAAATCAAACTCCTGTCTAATATTTTTAATATTTTTCGTAAAGAATGTTAATGTATAACCCATATTAGCTTCACACTTCCTCCAAAATTACTCATTCTCTGTAGATCAGTCCCATATATTGAAGAAACAAATTTGGTTATTATGATTTCTCCTCCTTTTCATAATTTACTAAAGATTTGTCTATGTTACAAATGTTGAATATATAAAAGCATTTTTATTATTTACACTTTGCTTTTATAAGATTTATTATTATTATTATTAATTATTTGTTTTATTAAAGGTATTCTAGAATTTGGATAATTAGTTGAAGATACTTCTGAAACAAGAGACATAATTAATAATTTTAATTATCCTCTTTACGGAAGGAGTATAATTTATTGTGAGATATATATATATATATATTATATTACTCTGAAAAAACAATTCTTTTAATAATGGATTTCGTCATCATCCAACCATGATTGATGATGAAGCAAAGTACCTATTGACATTGTTAAACTATTCTCAATATTTATATTATTTGATTATTTATATAATTATTATCAAGCATGATTAAAACAATTAACTATTAATGCTAAAATAAGCTCATTACTCGCAACAAAGAAGATATAATCAAGACAGTAAAATAGTGTATGGATGTATTGATAAGCAAATACCATATGTCTAACATTTCCAAAACAGAGATTAATAGTTTGGTTGAATCCTAATTACAACCGCATAACTATTGTATCAATTTGATCACACAAGGGAACAACAAATATTGTCTACAATTGGCAGTTCAGACTTCAGATTAATGAACATACCACAAATTAAGGAGACAACTTAAGTACTTAATTTGATTGCATTTTATTTCCACCTTCATAGCATATTTTTTATTCCTAAGAAATAACAAAATTAATCATTAAATATTTAATTACGATTAATTAAATAATAGCAACATACTATAGTAGGTTGTGGTTCATTGATACCTTTAAAATTTAAGACCCTCTAGTTCACATGCTATTATATTATATTAAATTTTTTATTCACATTTAATTTTTAATTAATTTAAATTACACTCAGTTTAAACCATTCATTATTAATTTATCGATTTCTATAAATTCCTTAATTCTCAATTATAATTGTATTAGTTTAAGATATTCAAATAAGCCTACTACTTAAATAGTATTAGTATACATATACATACACTAAATTAAACCAAAATATATAATTAACTAATTAATTACTTAACTAAAAATTCGGATATTTAAATATCACCACATTAAAAAATATCCATATTTATGACGTAAGAATCTTTTATTTTAATTTTATTTGCTTAAAATTGTGGAGAGCAGTCAATACACGCACACGTACCGCGTTGATCTCAAGGCGTAGTATATATAAAACCAGCCCTAATTATGATTCCCCCAATTTCTTTTCTTCCCAAAATTACAAATCCCTGATTTCAATTAACCCAATTCCTTCAATATCCATATCCATATCTAATATACGATTTCTCGAAACAAACGACTTATTAAAATCTTGAATTGATATTGAATTTGATGATAGTAGCGAATAATTCGAATATGGTTGCAGAAGCAGTAGAGATTTTGTGCGAACAAACCATTTGTTCTGTTCAATTTAATATTTCTGTTCCTAAATCTGACCCAGCTGCTGATTCCGCTTCTGTGTCGATCGATCTTGTTTCTCTTTCTGATTCGGTAATTTTTCTTCTTTTTAATTTCACTTCTATTTTTTATTTGTTTGCGGTGGTGTAAAATTAGGGTTTTATAATTCATATCTAATTAGGGTTTACTTGTGTTGCATATTGTAAATAGTTATTTCGTGTATACTGTATATGCATCTGGAATCTGTCGGATAATAACTTTAATATTATGTTTGCCAGATTTACGGTTTGGAACTGGAATTGAATGGATTCTTTTTTCGTAATTTTGTGTGCAACGTTGTTATCTGATTAATTTAGCAATATAAACTTAGTTCCCATAATTGTAGCATATAAGTTTTTGCATGGTTCTAGCTTATGACTTCCCCTTTCTAGACTAGTTAAAATCAACTATTGTATGGGAAATAGGAGCTTAATCGAAGGGAACAAAAGAAGAAATTAAGTAAACTTGGGGTTTGTATTGACTGTCAATGTTTTGTTGTGAATTAGGCCAACTAAGTTTGTCAAATGGGACTAATTTAGTCGACTAGTTTGCCTTTTGTTTCCGGATTTTTATATGTTAGGGACTTATGATTGTTACAGCGAAGGTTATCTACAAACTTGTTGAGACTTTGGACAGTCAACATCGATTGGTAAAAATAACTTAGGAAATGGAGTAATCAAATAGAAGACTGAACGTGGATGATTAGTTTGTTCAGATTTCATTTGGATTACATTCACCCCTTCTCCTCCTGGAACCCCGACAATTAAGAGAGCTAACGCTTACCATGTTGAATTGAAGGGGTGTTTTTTTTATGACCGTCGTCATGAATCTTTAGGTTGTAATATTTTTGTCAATTATAAGCGTGTTGTAGGCCAGTGGTTGGGTTTTTAGTCATATATCAAAAAGCATATATGCTGTGAGGATAAAAAAGTTGTGTTCCCTGATTCATTTACATGAATCTTTTTTTTTTTCATTGAGTTGTAGATGTGTGGATTTATCATTTAGAACATATTCTGTAAGTATAACTAGATTTCTTGTAGCTCTCATCTCATGCTACATTGCTACCTAAGATAATCAGTCTAAATGGAAAGTAGGAATTTAGAAATGCAATAATGACATTAATCTGATACATTTATATCCTCGTCATTGAACCCTACAAATTTCATTGAAAATTAATTGAAATAATATAATTTTGGTTACATATTTGCCACAATGATTATTTCTGGAACTTTAACCATTCATTTGTTTGTTTATATATAGGCTGTGAGCTGTGCCCTGGTGGAATCTTCTTCCACGAAGTTCAGTCCAAGCATTCGGTCAGGTAGTCACTCAGACATCGGACTTCGCAAATCCAATGAGGATGAACACATTAGAATTGATGATCTGTCGAACCAGTTGGGTGCACTTTATCGGTGGCCTCTCCCAAGTTCTTTTTATGCTGTTTTTGACGGTCACGGAGGTTCTGAAGCCGCATCTTATCTGAAGGAACATGCCATGAAATTATTTTTCTTAGATTCTGATTTGCCTCAAACTTCAGACATCGATGACTTATTCTTGCAAGAGTTGGAAAATTCTCATTGCAAAGCATTTCTACTGGCGGACAAGGCTTTGGCTGATGAATGTAGCATCAGTGATTATTGTGGGACGACAGCTTTAACTGCCCTGATCCTCGGGAAACATTTATTAATAGCAAATGCCGGTGACTGTCGAGCAGTTCTTTGCAGGAATGGTATGGCAGTACAGATGTCGCAAGATCATAGGCCTGGTTACTTGGAAGAAAAGATAAGGGTTGAGGCATTAGGTGGTTTCATTGAGGATGGCTATCTGAACGGCGAACTTGCAGTTACACGGGCGCTTGGAGACAGGTACATGAAATTACCTATTGGCTTTGAATCATCATCGCCTTTGACTGCAAGACCGGATGTCAGTCAAACAGTTTTGACGGAAGATGATGAGTTTTTGATTATCGGGTGTGATGGGATTTGGGATGTGATGTCAAATCAAGAAGCGGTTGGGCTTGTTAGACGTGAGTTAAGACGATACGATGACCCTAATCGGTGTGCTAGGGAGCTTGTAAATCAAGCCTTGCGTCGTGAGACAAGTGATAATCTTACTGCTATTGTTGTCTGCTTCTCATCAGCAGGGCGTGAAACGACTCGTCAGAGGCCGAGGTTTAGATGTAGCAGCTTGACTGAAGAAGCCCGAGATAGACTGCGAAGTCTGCTAGAAGGCAACTAAATATGTGTGAAGAATAGGATTCATTTAAACCTCTGTTTTATGGCTGCTTCAGGTGAGTGTTAGAAAAAGCAGCCTTCAATTTTGTACTAGAAAATGGATTTGTGTTGTTGAATTTTTGATGAATGATTTGGTATTTGTGTTGGGGTCTTTTCCTAGTGATGTTTTCTTTTGAGTTCATTTTGTATGCAAATTAACCAAATGACCTTTTAGACATCTCAGAAGTTTGCTTTAAATTCCTTGTAAAAGGACATAGTTTACAATATTTCTACACCAAATTCTCCGGACTTCAATAAATACATTATGTTTAACAACAATTTTTTGCAAACACCAACTAGTCTAAATTTCCGTAATGCTTTTATGTTATTCTTATGTTTATTGTTCCTAAATTTCTAGAAGTTTTAAGTGGTGAGTTGGCTATAGATATTTTGGTTCGTTTGCTTGTGTCACAAGGTTTGACAGAAAATGAGACACGCAGGAATGGTTAAGGCCAACAACCATTATGTAGCACACTGTTATACGTAACTATATAACTTTTTATTGATGTTGATATTTTACTTATTATAAATTATAATATGATCCGAATATTAGTCTTTATTCTGTCCTCTTCTCGTATTTTCTATTTCGACTCATAAAGCAAGTCAACAAGCATAGTCATCCAACCCAAACAATTTAATTAGTTTGAGCTATAAAAATATCATAAACTTAATTTCTCATAATGTCCAATAAACTGCGGGTCAAACATACCTTTAAGTTAGTTTTGAGTCAAAATATATCAAGTGACAAATTAGGATTTGGAAACAGAATATGTACTAGTATATTATAGACAGACGTCACGTATTCGATGAGAAAAATTCAAATGAAAATTGAGAATTTTATAAGAATGGATGAATCAATCTCAATCGTTCATTTTCATCAAGATAACAAAATCTCTATTATTTTCTACATTTTTAAAAGTTGAATATCTCAAAAACGGCTAGTCAAAAATTCATAAAAGTTACACAATAAAAATCAGTACTAGTATTAGTATGCTAGGATACCATGAAGTTGTTCTCGCAAAGCATATCTCCATGTATAAATTCATCCAATTTGACTACATCCTGGTATCTCTGAAAATTGCATGCATACCTCTGTAATTGTGCTTTTAGGGTTAATGCCGAATCTACCGTAGAGTGAATTCATAAGGATCTTGTACACATAGGACAATGCATTATTTCCATCTTTCCTTGCTTCTAACCAGCTTGAAAAGAGCGAGCTAACAAAGTTTTTGAATGGACTTTCCTTACTCTCAAAGAGGTGATCACCTTGTACCCAAGTTTTTTCTCGATGAACTTTGTTTTTATTTTTTAGTGAGTTTTGAAAACGACGATATCACATGTGATTATTAAAAAACGTTGATTTTTATTGTGTAATTTTTATAATTTCGTGATTAGCTGTTTTTGAGATATATAATTTTAAATAAATATAAAGTAAAATGGAATTTTGCTACATAGAGCTCTTTTGATTTTTTCATCCTTGAAGAAAATCTAATTCTCATTTGAACTTATAGTAACGATTAATAATGCAAGAGATATTCAATTCAAATATTCTTTTTGAAGAAACTGCACATATTAGTTTATGTAACGTTAAGATCGACTTTCATATCTTGTAAGTGATTATTGTCGATCACTAAATTATTACTATGCAGCTTCTAAAGTGAATATAAATATAAATTAGATACTCCTTGACCAAAATTTGTTTTTAAGTTCCAAGATGCATAAACATTTAATTATCCACACTAATATATAAAATAGTTATTATGTTATTCGTCACGTATAATTACTAATGAATTCTCTACTTATTTAAATTAAAGGTTTTTATGTTAAATTCAATATCAATGTGCAAGGTTTGAAAGTAAGAATTTAATACGTAATCAACTACCAACCTAGTGACACCTAATTATATTCTTCTAGAACTAAAACGGGATAGCAGGAAACAAGAAAAAAAAGAAAAGAAAGTCAACAAAGACAAACGAAAAGTCAAAATTACCCTATCAAACTCAATTTGTTAAGATGTATTTTGATTAAAAAAAGAAATAATTACATGAATTGTCTTTGTGATTTGTGTCAAAATACATTTGTTGTTTCTACAACTTTTTTTTAATACTGATCATTTATGTGGTTGCAGATTCTTGTACGAGTCATCCTTTTCCCTAACGACCGTTACACAAATCTGTTAAATCTTGACATGTGTCGTGCATGTGAAGGTATAATAGTCATTTCAATTAATTAAAGGATTATGAGTATAATTTCGTAAACTACAAGTGCTATTCATGTAATTTATTTAATAAGTTTATCAATTTTATTTAATTATATTAACAGTTGTTTTTTTGTGTAACAACTGTTTTTTATTATTACGTGAGTATAAATTAGCCAACTCAATAATTTTTACAGTTAATTATTTACTTTTAAAAAAACTTGTAACATTTGATAACAAATTTGTGTTCACCACAATGAAGTAAAGTGTGTGAAATGGTTGTCACTTCTTGTCATTTTTAACTAACAATCAATTGCCACCGATCACCATAGATTATTATGTCACCTTAACAAGATGTTAACATAAACCAAACCCAACATACAAACGAATCTAACCAAAAAAGACTCAAAATTTTAAAAACTATAATAAACAAAATATTTCATATCTCAAAATAAAACAAATCTTTAAACACAAACAAACCTTTACCATCTTTAATTACCGATATAATTTTACATCTAAATCTGAAAGATGTTTTTAGATATGCTATATATAGATCAAAGAGAAAGATGTCAAGAGAAATATGAGATTTGAAATCGCAATCTAAACGAGAGAGACGTGATCTGAAAACAAGAAAAATTGGATTTGGAAACGATTGTGGAGTTGGTGGTGGACGTTTGTAGGGAAGATGGAAGACAACGATGGTGTATGTAGCCCGTGGTTTCACAATGGTGTGGTGGCATCGGTTGGCTTCGATGGTGGTCGGAACGGGTGGTGTTAAGTGAAGCTGATGGTGAGTGAAAATGATGATGCGAGCTGAAGTTAAGTTAAAGGTTAAGTCTTAATTTTTGAGAGATGTTTGGCTGATATATTAATATTATTAAATGTATTAATTGAAATGACAATTGTATATTATGGATTTGAGTAACTATCGTTAGGGAATGACGCCCCGTGCAAAAACTTGACAACATAGAAACAATCAATATCAAAGAAAAATGGGAGAGACACCAAGTATATTTTGAGACGAGCTACACGAAAAATCCGCGTAATCTTTTCTGAAAAAAACATCCTGCCATCCACGTTTATTGTTTTTAGTTTAAATGAAAAACAATTTTATGTACTTTCCCAAATATATTATATTCGCATATATATCACATCACATAACATCAATAATTGAAAAACTAAAACCATAAAATAAAAATAGAAAACTACAGAGACATCATGGCAATGGCGAATTTGGCCAGAAGGAAGGCCACCAGTCTCTTCAACAACACTGTAATTACATCAGATGCAATTAGGTATTCGTTTTCACTTTCCTCTACTTTCTCTAGAGGATTCGCATCAGGATCTGATGAGAACGACGTTGTCGTCATCGGCGGCGGTCCCGGTGGATACGTTGCGGCGATTAAGGCTGCTCAATTAGGGCTCAAAACTACATGTATTGAAAAACGTGGTGCCCTAGGTGGTACTTGCCTTAACGTCGGTTGTATTCCTTCTAAGGTATATTCTAATTTCAATTATTATAAAGTGGATTTAGTGAAATAAGTAGGTTTTACTGGATGATCTGATATGTTTTTGATATGTATTGACTATATAATTAAGTTTATAACACATATGATCTAAGATTTTTTTGCATGTATTATTATAGTATACAGGTGATGATTTTTGGATTTTATCGTATCGTTGATCTGCAACTGTTGTACAAAATCGCACTGCGTTGATCATTGTATGGATAGGTTAAGTTTATGTTCTAATGTATGAAATTTCGTTAATTGATCTTTTGTTTTGGAGGTGCTAGTTATCTGATGTATTGCAACAATATGTAATATGTTTGTTATCTAATTCTTAGTTTACATATAGTCGTTTGTCAGTTACTGTTGTGTTTTTTTGTTGCCTCAAAGTGGTCAATTCAATCGATCGAGAGCAATCTTTTGTGTTGGATGATCTAGACTCTAGAGTAGATTAAAATTAGGATGCGTCTAGTTGCCGAAAATTTTCTCTAGTTTTATATTTTCAACAGTTTTTCTTTCTAGTGATAGATCACTCCTTTTTTCTAAGCTGGAAAATAAAAACATTTGAACACATTTTCAAAATTCACTATTTTCGGCTAGTGACCCTTACACAAGTTTTTTTTAATAGGACAGTGAACTTTAGAGACCGACATAGGGGATTTATAAGGTCATGCTTAGAGACCTTCTGGTTGGATCTATTTCTGTCTGCAGAACACTGTTAAGAAACATGTTATCGATAGCTTGTAGTGAATTTGGGGATCCTATTTAGACTAATAGATGTGCATTATAGAGAATTAATAATTATCTGTAATTTGTGGCTCCACGAAGAATAGTTATCTGCTTAGTTGCTTGAGAAAGGAAACCAAGGTTTTTGTATGCTTCTGTCAAGTTGGCTACTGCTGCATTATATAGAAGTTGCTTAATTTGAATGTTTGTTGATGGTTTTTTTATATTAATTTCTAGGCGCTTCTTCATTCATCTCACATGTACCATGAGGCGAAAACTACATTTGCCAAGCATGGTGTGAAGTTTGATAATGTTCATGTTGATCTTGCTGAAATGATGGGTCAAAAAGATAAAGCTGTGTCGAATCTTACAAAAGGCATTGAAAGTCTGTTTAAGAAAAACAAAGTAACATATGTTAAGGGACACGGGAAGTTCCTCTCCTCTTCAGAAATTTCTGTTGACACCGTTGATGGAGACGCCACTGTAGTCAAAGGCAAGAATATTATAATTGCCACTGGTTCTGATGTTAAAGGACTACCTGGGATCACAATTGATGAAAAGAGGATTGTATCATCCACTGGAGCTTTGGCCTTAACAGAAATCCCTAAAAAATTGATTGTCATTGGGGCTGGTTACATAGGTTTGGAGATGGGCTCTGTGTGGGCACGTCTTGGCTCAGAAGTCACAGTTGTTGAGTTTGCACCCGACATCGTCCCTTCAATGGACGGTGAGATCCGCAAGCAATTCCAACGTTCCCTTGAAAAGCAAAAAATGAAGTTCAAGCTCAAAACCAAAGTGGTAGCAGTCGACACTTCAACTGACATTATCAAATTGACCATTGAACCGTCAGCTGGTGGTGATCAAACTGTACTTGAAGCTGATGTAGTTCTTGTTTCAGCGGGTAGAAGCCCATTTACATCAGGACTTGGTTTGGAGAGCATTGGTGTTGAAACTGACAAGATTGGCCGCATTCCTGTGGACAAACGTTTCGCTACAAGTGTTAAGGGTGTTTTTGCCATTGGTGATGTTATCCCTGGGCCTATGTTGGCTCACAAAGCTGAAGAAGATGGTATTGCTTGTGTGGAATTCATTGCAGGCAAAGAAGGCCATGTGGACTATGATAAGGTACCCGGGGTTTGTTACACACATCCTGAGGTGGCATCTGTTGGAAAGACAGAGGAGCAGGTTAAGGAACTTGGAATTGCCTATACTGTAGGAAAATTCCCCATGTTGGGAAACAGCAGGGCCAAGTCAATTGATGATGCAGAAGGATTGGTGAAGATAATAGCCGAAAAAGAGACAGATAAGGTATTAGGTGTTCACATTATGTGCTCTAATGCTGGTGAGCTCATCCATGAGGCTGCTTTAGCATTAACTTACGAGGCATCAAGTGAGGATATTGCACGCACATGCCATGCTCATCCTACATTGAGTGAGGCTGTGAAGGAGGCTGCCATGGCAACTTACGATAAGGCCATTCACATATAGCAAAAGCGCGGTACACAGTAATTGTTTGTACTTGTGTGCTTTGATATTTTATTTGAGGAGTTTGGAATGTTAGAGAGGGAGGTCTTGCGAAACATTTTCACCACTTTGTAGACTCAAGTGGTCAAACATAATTTGATTTTGATGTTGGGTCCGACTTCAAGTCAATCAGCGGATTTGCTATAACTGCATTTTGATATGCTTAATAACAGTGTAGGAGGATCTAACTTTTGATACGTTTTATCATCTATGCAAATTTCAGAGGGTGTGGAATGCACCTATGAGCGTATCTTCGCTGATATCATATATTTATACTCTTTATAATCACATAGTCATTACATGATCAAATTATTACAAAAATTAATTCAACAAACCTCTTGATGTTATGGATAAGCCAAGGTAATTTGTTATCGTTGCTTAAGGCTATAGCACAAAACTCAACTGTGCTGTCAAAAGAATTAAATGAAGTCGTTGTGTTGTTGCAAGAAGCTGAACCAATTTGGGTCCATAACTATGATTTTTTTTTCGAATGCCAAACTTACAGAGTGTATAGGTTGCCTGCATGTTTGTTCTTCTTAGGAATTGAAGTTGCTAGGACTGTGGTTAATAGGGCATCATTTAATACACTTTCGATGTTGCTAGGTCAATGGTTTGTTGGCCAATTGTGTGTTTTTGGACTCGAATCGTTTGTAGGGCAAAGATGAGTAGTCTGTGTACAGAGTTAAAAGTGGCCAAAGGGCATGTCATACCCGATCAGGATGCAATGTGTTTACTTTCTTCTCTTTCTTTTTTTTTTTTTTTTTTTTTTTTTAATAAAATAAAATAATCAACATTATTAATTATTAATTATGTTTATACAAAATCATTAAATTAATGATCGAGGTTGTTTGAATAAGGGCTTTCGTTGGAGGTTTGCGACCATATGAGTATGCCATGAGCTTTATGACCCATTCAATTTTCTATATTTTGTAATTTACTAATTTTTATTGATCCATATATTATTTCGTGTATGCATATGCTTGCCCCAAGTTTGTTAAACTTATTTGTTTGACCCATCAACATATAGAAAAGAATTGAATCCAGTCAATTATAGGTAAAAGAAGTTATATTTACTAAATAAAGCTTGAATTGATCAGATTAGGAGCAGGTTGGTAGTAAAAAGAATATATTGTCATATGATAAAACATTACAATTTAGTGTTGTAAGAATAAAATAAAAAGTTCTGTTTTCTATCTTTTTGTTCATGTACTTTTAAAGTTATGTACTGGCGATGGTTGTGTTGTGAGGTTGAAAATGATATTACACTGGCCAGCGTTGGTTAAGTACTCGGTTAGAACGAGTTCAAGTAGATAACAAGTAAAATTAACAAACGAATTCGAGTGGAAAACATGTAAATATTTGACGTGTGTCGAACCCCGCAATCTTTTGATACAAGTCAAAATGGGTCGAGCAGTGAACCATGAGATACAAACGAGATGTTGTGTTTGATCATGTTAGCTTTAACTCCATGGCCACTTTACCTTTGAAAAAGAGAATCAAATGTGTAATGTAGGGTTGAATTTGATTAACCTGCTAATACTGTTTGGAACTTTGTTTATACTTGATGTTCAAATTGATTAAAATCCAACTATTCAAGTACTCCAATATTAATATAATTGTTTTTGGTCAACGATCGTCACCTGAATAAGTCTTTTAGGGGTCTTGCTTTTCAAAAGGATATTTATATTCTTTTATAATAAAATGATTTATAAGAATTACAAACATTCTAATAAAGAAAATAGAAGTCCCTATAATATATAAGCTGCACATTATTTTATATAATTTGATTTATAGTTTTTCTTTTTCTCCAAATTTATTTATCTAATTTAGAGTTTAAATGTAGATTAGATTACGTTATATATATGAGTGGCTACAAGTAACAAATAAATTCTGAAAGTATTTTTATAATTCATGTAAGAACAAAACACGCAGATAAAAGCTTGTTTACCATCACACACACATCAGTGGCTTCCAAAATTCCATTCGAAAATTCCCTCTTTTTCCTTTAACAATGGCCATGGCGAATTTGGCCAGAAAGAAGGTCACAAATCTATTAAACACAACTGTAATCTCATCAGATGTATTTAGGTATTCGTTTTCTCTATCATCAACTCTTTCTAGAGGATTCGCATCAACAGGATCTGATGAAAACGACGTCGTCGTTATCGGCGGCGGTCCCGGTGGTTACGTGGCAGCGATTAAAGCTGCTCAATTAGGGCTCAAAACTACATGTATTGAAAAACGTGGTGCCCTAGGTGGTACTTGTCTTAACGTCGGTTGTATTCCTTCTAAGGTATATTATTCTAACAATTATTATTATTAATTTGATTATATGTTATTCACTACATTCTGTTATTATTTTGATTTCGATTGATTTAATGGAGAACTGTAGTGTACAATGTATATTTGATACTTATATCATCATTAGGTGATAGTAATTTATTGAAATTGTTACTGTTGCTTTGCTTGAAATTGGATGTATATATAGGCATTGTATTGAACAATTAAGCGCACGGCATCCATGTAATCGAAGTTCACGTATAGTTATACATACTACGTTAGTGTTTTTCTTCGATCCAAATACGTAAAGGAATGACAAATTACAGTATAATTTCACTGTAATTTCTATGGTGTTGAATCTTATAACCTTCTAGAATGCTTGAAAGAATTTAAGAAACATTTTAAATAAATTACCAGGCTACTAGAGAATATATGTACTCTAATTTTATTCATATATACTCTAATTTTCATACTAGTTAGTAGTTACTATGATTATTGATTAATTTGAGTGTTTATCCTTTATTTTGTTTTTCACTTTGTTTTTGTGAAAATTGTTTGGATGTGTTATTGTGTTACAGTATTTTTTTAGAGGTTTTATATAATAAGCATTATTTAAGTAGTAAACTAGTAGAAAATGAAAATACAGGCATTCATATAATTTTTTTCCAGATCATCTCAAAATTGACAATAATCCAAGAGATAAAGAAATATAAAGAAGATTACTATTTACAGTATATACAAATATATTATATAACGATAATGTTTTTATAATGGTTAAAGAAGATCAAATCGTTAAAAGGTATTTTGGATATTTGTTTGATTATATGTTATATATCTAATAATATACATCATGTAATCATGTTGTAATTTCATGTGACTTTTCTAGTGGTGTATGTCAAGTTGAATCAGTTATTCTTATTTAAGTGTATTTTGAATGTTTGTTAATAATTATTTAATTTGAAGTGTCTATTGATGCTAATCAGTGTTCGAAAGACTCATTTAATTCATAGAGGTTAAGTAAAAAGACGATAACAGTATGGTAATGAGCAATTCTGTACTCATTCCATTACTTTGTTCATTTCATTCATTTGTGATTACATTCCATTAAAGGTTTCCATATAAAGTTATGCAATGGATTTCGGGTTTACTATACTTCCCTTGGTCAAAGCCACCCTGCATAGTATCTTCAATACCCCTGAAGATTGAAATAGTACCAGAACAATATATGGAATTGGATGTGTTCACTATTTTTTTCCGGTGTCTTAGTGTCTGGCAAGTATTTGCTCGAGGTCTAAGGTTTACTTTTTACTATATCATTAGTAGACTAGTGACATCCTTATATGCTGCTTCTCAAGTGGTCATTCTGCGTATAATTTACAATTTAGCAGAGCTTTTGTGTAGGTCTATCCTCCTAGTCTCATGTGGTAAATAGATGATACCTTGTTAAGCCTCCAAAAATTAACTAACAGCTTCTTTTGGCTCGACTGGTACTAGCCAAACCTATTTAACTAATGGTTGTGGTTTCAGGACTGTCCACCAACACAAGTTGTGTGTATTTCAATCATTGAAAAAAGTAACTGTATGCGCATGAATCAAGATAGACTGCATGGTATTTACTGTAAGTTTGAGTGAGATGTTACTATGTACTATGTAGAGGTGGCAATTTCGTACCATATACTTATGAATGGGTTGATTTGGTTTTGTTTTTACCTTAAACGAGTCAAATCAACAAAATTTGGTTTTCTGGGTTAAATGTCAGATTGGTTGAATGTCGCCCTAAGTCGATTATGATACATACAACCTCCTAAGTCGTTTTATTTGAAAGATATAAATTTTTGTTGCACTAATCTTGTTTTTGTAATCATAATTTATGAATTTTGTTATCTGTAATAATTATAATGAATGGACACAGAAGCGTTCTTGGGCAAATCTTACTACCTGGCCCATTTTGACCCCTCACCTATCCTGCCGAACTTGCCACCTCTTTAATAATGCTTCTGCAGAAGTGGCAATGATGACTCTTCCGTCAGTAAAATTTAGCTACTGGCATATGCTGTTCATGGCTTTATGTTCAGTCAATTCCTGTATGTATATGTTTTTGGATGAGCTTATGGTTCATGAAATAGCATGTTTGTCCTCTTTCATTGAATATTGTAAAAGAGGGCAACACCTTTGTAAAAATTGGCCTAGTCTAATATACTATGCATACAAAATTTGAGGCCCCTTCAAGGGTGAGGCCCAGGGCGGTCGCCCATCCCGCCCGCCCTCAGAACCGGCCCTGCATGGTTGCTCCCTCGTTTGAAGTTTTGCTTACTGTGACACGTTTCCTTTAACAATTTCAGGCCCTTCTACATTCATCTCACATGTACCATGAAGCCAAAACTAGATTTGCTAAGCATGGTGTGAAGTTTGATAATGTTGAGATTGATGTTGCTGCCATGATGGGCCAAAAAGATAAAGCCGTCTCAACTCTCACAAAAGGTATCGAAGGCCTTTTCAAAAAAAACAAAGTGACCTACGTGAAAGGCCACGGGAAGTTCCTGTCCCCCTCCGAAGTTTCTGTTGACACCATTGATGGTGGCAACACCGTTGTGAAAGGCAAAAACATCATAATTGCCACTGGATCTGATGTCAAAGGATTACCGGGGATCACAATTGATGAAAAGAGGATTGTATCATCTACTGGAGCGTTGGCTCTAACAGAAGTCCCCAAGAAGTTGGTTGTCATCGGGGCCGGCTACATAGGTTTGGAGATGGGCTCTGTCTGGGCCCGTCTTGGCTCAGAGGTCACGGTGGTCGAATTTGCACCAGACATCGTCCCATCAATGGACGGTGAGGTCCGCAAGCAGTTTCAACGGTCCCTTGAGAAGCAAAAGATGAAGTTTATGCTCAAAACCAAAGTGGTAGCAGTTGACACCTCTACAGATATTGTTAGATTGACCCTTGAACCGTCAGCTGGTGGGGATCAAACTGTACTTGAAGCTGATGTTGTTCTTGTTTCAGCGGGTAGAAGCCCCTTTACATCAGGACTTGGTTTGGAGAGCATTGGTGTGGAAACAGACAAGATTGGCCGAATTCCTGTTGATAAACGTTTCACTACAAGTGTTAATGGAGTCTTCGCCATTGGTGATGTTATTCCCGGACCTATGTTGGCTCACAAAGCTGAAGAAGATGGTATTGCGTGTGTGGAATTCATTGCAGGCAAAGAAGGCCATGTAGACTATGATAAGGTACCTGGTGTTTGTTACACACATCCTGAGGTGGCATCTGTTGGAAAGACAGAAGAGCAAGTGAAGCAGCTCGGGATTGCATACCGTGTTGGTAAATTTCCAATGTTGGGGAACAGTAGGGCCAAGTCAATTGATGATGCGGAAGGATTAGTGAAGATAATTGCCGAAAAGGAGACGGATAAGGTAATAGGCGTTCATATTATGTGCTCGAATGCAGGTGAGCTCATCCATGAGGCTGCTTTAGCGTTAACCTATGGTGCATCAAGTGAGGATATTGCACGTACGTGCCATGCTCATCCTACATTGAGCGAGGCGGTGAAGGAGGCTGCCATGGCTACTTATGATAAGGCCATTCACATATAGGTCTTTTGCGCTGTTCATTGATTTTTTTGTTTTCAGTTGGATGTTGGATCCAAGTTCAACTCAACTCATAAACTTGGTTTAACTGATCTTTTATATGCTTAATAAAAACAGTTAATGGGGTACTATTTTGTTCTCCAATTAACTCTGCTTTTATCATCATCATTATTATTCGTTACTTGGGCCCGACAATGTATTAAATACAAGAATGCTGACTACTAAAAAAGCATATTCATCTTGAAAAAATACATAATCACTTACTTGCAACTTACAGACGTTTTACAAAGTACGTCTGCAAACAAACCCGTTACAATAGGAAAAGGGCAATGGTTAGACCTTTGGGGTTCTATAGTAAAGAACAGGTTTTTTGGGCTTGAAGAGGTACCTAGAACGATATGTGGAGAAAATTACATCGAAAAACAAACCATATTGCAGCAGCAAATATAGGAAGACCGGCATCACAGCAAACACACCGATAAGGATTGGAACCCATAACAAACCCTTATTGTAAAGTACGAAAAAACTTAAACTAAAAGCGAGCGTCATGGTTGCTATTGATAGGAAAAGAGTCAGTAGACCAAAAACCAGCTTTCTGGGTAATGATTCCAAGAAATCACGTTGAGCATAACGAGAAGTGAGTATAGATAAGAATATGAGAATTGATGCTGAAGACGAGAATAGAGAAATTGCATCAGCCACAACGAAAACCATAAAGGTTGCTTTTGATTTGAAGAAAGGGATACCAGTGTCTTGGTTATATCCTCCCGGAACTGTAAAAGCTGCGGCAAACACTATGGTTGCAATAAGTGCTGCGACAACCATACATTGACTAGCGGTTCCTTTCATCCACTTTTCTCCTTGTGTAACTAGTTCTTTGTGTTCTTTGGTGAATAGCTCATGTGGTGTTAGATCATCTTCGTTCTTCCTCTCTCTATATGAAGGAGGGATCATTTCCTTTACTTCCTACAACACCGACAAATTAGAATACTTATAGAATCCTGTAAGGTTATACACTTACACTAACGGTTAAAAAAAAAAGAGAAATTGAAAAGCGTGGGGAGGAATATATGTACCTCGAACCATAGTAGTTCTCGTTGCATTTGTAAAGCAACCCCTGATACATCTTGTAGTTGTTTTTGCTTTGCACTCTTCCCTACTAAATGCAACATATTGTTATTATGTTCATCTCTGAGAGGAGTTATCAGATCCTTCATTGCGCCAATTTCATACAATAGGTTGTAGATGTCCTCGTGACGATGTTTGACCGCAATATGAAATATAGTTTGATTGTTATCATTTACCTTCCATATCAGATCAGGATATTGACCAATGAGCTCAACTAAAAAGGCAGTATTGCCCATTTCTGCAGCAAGAAAAAGTGCCCGAGAAGAGAATGTCTCCTTTGCAGGCTTTCTGATTATTCTCTGGCTTTCTTTCTGCAATATGTCACTATGTCGAGAAATTACCTTTTGCAGTAGTGAAACTTGATCTTGAGTTTTAACTATCTCTATTTTCTTCTGGTCATCATGCATGCCTATAATATATTCAGCGATGAGCTTTTGTAGTTCGAGAGCTTGATCGGACTTACCAGAGATTGGTTTATTGTGTTGCTTGATTGGATCTGGGTCCCCTCTGATTATGTTCTGTGTATCAGCATGCATCTTCACAAGACTTTCAGAAATGAAGTCTCTTAATTTCAAAGCTCTATCCACCGTTCCAGAAGCGGGGTTGAGTATCTTCTGAGTTTCAGATCCCAATTCGGAAAGATGATCAGAAATGAGTTTTTGTAGTTGCATAGCTTGAACGACCTGTCCAGAATGAACCACCTTTCCAGAAACTGACTTGTCTTGCTTATTCGTATCTGGTTGCCCTCTGAGTATTTTATCAATTTCATTCTTGGGTTTTTTCGCAATATCTTCCCAAATTATTCTTAGTAACTGCAACGCTTCACGTTCATTTTCACGAGCTTGCTTCTTTGGACCACTGAATTCAGGTACACGCCCATTACTAGGCTGTGGATGCTTATTTCCATTCGGTTGATTCGCGATAAACATCAAGGAGTAAAGATGCTTACCCGACTTGATGGTTCTCCAAAGTATGTTAGATTTTGTTTTAGAAGAAGATGAATCAGGCTTTCGATCTAAATCTTCATCACGTACACTACTTCCACCACCAACTTCAGGTACAATTCCACTATTAGCTCCTAGTACAATTCCATTACTAGGTTCTGGATGCTTATTTTCATATGATTGACTCGTAATACACATCAAGCTGGAGTAGAGATGTTTACTCAGCTCGATGGTTCTCCCGATGATATCAGATTTGGTTTCACAAAATGCTTCTGGCTTTCGAGCTAAAAGTCCGAGGATACTCCCACCACCTATTCCCGGATACTTTTTCACGATGTCTAGTGCGACATCTGAAAAGGATTTGGCAGTTGCTTTGTTAGTGAAAACTTTAGAAAGAAAGCAAGAAATATCAACAAAGAAAGCATGAACAAGAGAGCATACAGATTTTTCTTTGACTTGGAGTAATGGATATATATGTATCTTTTTGAAAATAATTAAATTCAGTACAGTAGCACTCAAGATAAAGCTACTAAAATATATACAAAGATTAGGATATATAAATAACAGAAAGCTAAATTGCGTAGGTGCAATACTAAAATATATGCTTACCAAACATGTCATTCTCGACACATTTCTCAAGAAGCCACCGACGATTTTGATCATGCCAACCAGCATCGTCACACAACTCGTTGGAATTTGCATAAAGATACTTGACCACATCATTTTTTCCAAACAAGGCAGCTGTATAGAGCGGCATCATATCCTGACCCTGACTACCTGGGATTGTCAGCAAGTCCCTGTTCTTTTCCACCATAATCTTAACAGTTTGAACGTTTCCAGCTGCAGCTGCTAAATAGAGGGCGGTGTTGAAATTTTCATTCTCAAGTTCTAGATCTTTCTTGTCCATCAAAGCCACCAGATTTTTCACAAACTCTACCATCGATTTGGTGGGACCTTTTGCAGATGCGGCAACGTGAAGTGCAGTTTCCCCATTTTCAGTGATGCTATACCTCACCAACTCTGGTCTCTCATCAAAAATAACTTTAGCAGCTTTCCAATCACATTTAATCGACGCTTCATATAGCGGGAGACCAGTTTTGAGGTACTTTGCTCGAGATCCTTTAATGTAGTAGTTAGAATGAAAATAGTTAGTCAGTTATCTTCTCGTTCAACATTCTTTTACTAAAATCAAGTATCAGTTGTTATGCATACGGACAGCTTGTATCCTTCAATCAGGTTTCAGACGTTAAAATCAAGCATGCTTGCTTTTTTCTAGGGTATGGGTATCCAAGTTTTTTTATACCAAAAAAAAAAAAAGAACTTATCCGAAATTAGAATTTTGCAAGAAACATATTTCGCAAACAGTAAAGTCAACCTTTTGGCAGAAAAAAGTCAAACTTCACCAAAAATCGTCAAATTCTTCATAAAAATGATCAATTCGGGTAGGAAAAAAAAAAGTGTTTTACAAAGTGCTTTGCGAAGTTTAGGGTTATTTGTAAAAAATTAAAACTAAATGTTATTTTGCTTACCACTCGAGTTTCCTTTTATTTGTTGAATTAGCTACTTTGACTGGATACTGCTAAACTTAGTCCTTCTAAACCACAATATATTCTTTTTCGATGTTAGTGGGACGCCCTCTCCAGCCTCTCCTCTCAACATTAATTAATTTGACATACAAAGGGTATACTCATTGCGTGCTTTTTTTTCCCCTAAAACCACTGGAAAAATCTTTCGACATGATGAATATTATCATCAAATCTTTGATAGCTTTAGCGACAAATATACAAATAAATAAAAATTCTATAGTGCTTAAATCAATAATTTTAACAACGTATAGACTTTCACGACTAATTAAAAAAGAAAAGATGTTCACCTTTTCTTTTTGCTGTTACCTTTCTCCGGTATGAAACTAATTGTAATGTAAGGTAGTAATAAATCAACGACGGATATATAACAGAATTTACCTGCAAGTAGAAATCGAAGAGGTAGATTCGGTTTTAATCGTTTTGCTTTCGCATGTGAAACAGTCGGAGGGTTGTTTTGCTGCTGAACGATTGAGGCTGATTGTTCAGCTGTCGTTGCTGCCGTCATCTGCACAGTATTAATTCCGTTAATGATTAAAAACACAGTTGCTACAAGATTTAATTTACTGCAATGTACCTCTGTGTCACACCGAACTATTGTTATTATTATGTATGAATGAATGAATTAATTGTAAAAATTGGATCTGTGATCAATGAACATGCATTCCATTATTTATATACAATCTAATTTCAACGCAGACACTCAAGTCAACGTCGTCTATATAATCTTAAAAGTCACTTGGTCGTTTAACGGTACTATTAATTTAAATCTTTTCCATACTAATAAAAATAATTTTTAAACATTATATTAAGAATATGCGGCATATATATTATGTTAAACTAGTAATTACCTTCGCAATGCAACAATTTTTTTTTTAAGTCGCTAAAAATAAGTAAGTGATTAAACTGTTTCAAGGTTGATAAAAATAATATCTTTAAGATAAATGACATGATATAGGTTGATAATTATGTCATATTAATATGATTGTGTAAATATATTTTACTGTGTAAATGTTTGACTTTTCATAATAACATGTCATATTATTTGAGTATATGAAAGAGTAAAAAGACAATTCGCATCTTCTCTTTTTAAACATTAAGAAATAGAATGTTAAATGGTTTATAAGAAGAGGTATGATATATATATAAATATATATAGGGGTTGGTTATCGTAAAACAAACCTTAACGTAAAACAAATAAGACAACATATCAACCGTCAGATGAGATTTGATGAAATTAATTTTTCAAAATAGTCAAAAACTCATAAAATATTTCTAAAGGGCAAAAGGGTCATTCAAAGCTCCGGTGGTGCACAGTAAATGTTCCGGTGATTAGGGTGATGGATGAGAGGAGAGGAGAGGAGAAAAGAGGATAGGGAGGGGTTATTAGCTAAAAGGGTGGAGAAGTTTTAATTTTAATTAAATTGTCATAATTATGCAAATAAAATTACTAATCACCCTTTGACTACAATGGCTAGGATTCATTCCTTCATTCTTACTAAAATTTCCATTCTCATTTGAACTCAACCCTATAATCACATGTGATTTAAGATAAAAGTTAAAATTGGTACACGATTATTTATTCATGGTCACTTTAATTAACACGTGATTACAACTTAATATTTATTCATATTAATATTATAATTTTTTTTAAATTACGTTTGTTTTCAGCAAAAATCACATGTGATTGCTTGTTTGATATTTAATCATATATGATTTAACATATAATCACATGTGATTTTCAATAAAAAATTGATCTTTGATGATTAGCTTACCAATATATGATAATTCATATATGATTATTATATAAAATCACATGTGATTGAATATATAATCGCGTGTGATTATTAGTTAGTGTTTAAATCACATGTAATTTAACATTACGAACTTTTAAAACCTATTAAAAAGTAGGAAGTTTTTTTTCGTCGAAAGTATATCATGTGGGATTTCTAATTAAAGATAAAATGACGCCGATTCCGAATATGTAATTTTTATAATTTATTGACATACGGTTTGTGAGATATTTAATTTTAAAGAAAAAGATAAAAATGAGTATTTAAAATGAAGCAATCTTATTGATTATCCTATTATTTAATTTTTTAGGGTTGTTATTTAAACTTTTCTCTATTAATTAATACACAAAAGGAGAAAAATGACCTCATTGTATCTAAATACATAGAGCCATTAAAAAAACTCTAGTTAATATATATTATACTACATCTCGTAATTATAATTTGAAAGTTTAAAATTGCTTTGAGTTATGGTCTTTGAAGAGAACTGCATCGGATGAAAATGATAATGGATTATGATTGGCTGTAGAAAAAATCTTTTATTAAAATATGAAATGTATAAGTTGTTATTGGATGTACAAGTCATGAAGTAACCTTGATGACAAAAGGACAAAGAAATGTGGTGGGGGTGCGAAGTATTTAAAATAGAGAAAATTTTCGAGGTGGTCAGTCAACCATTCAAATTGCGTCCCGTGGTCCGTGTCAGAGAAAATTACACATAAAAGCCACAATTCCTGCTTGAATAGCACCGCGGGACAGCGGGAATCCCTACCCAATGAAATCCCGCCACGTACCAGAAAAATTCCCGCAGTCAACACAAATCCCACGGTCAAAGCATGTTTCCCGCAGTAATTCATGTGCACATAATATCCTCAGAAAATCAAAAATACCCGGTGTATTCTCATCGGGTTTCGGTAATACCCGCAGAAATAAGATTCTTGCAGGAATTCAAAAAATCGAAAAGCGTGCCAGTGGGTTTAGATCTACTCTCCTGCGAGAGTTTTCTTTTTCATTTGTAACCGCAGAAAAATTGAAAGTAGTGGCCGCCGGCGAACGAAATTTCGGCAATCTGTTTCCGTTGAAGTTCGGTCCGGTCCCGGTTAACGCTTCGGTGTTCGATATCTTGCTTAGTCGCGATTTTGGCGGTGGTTATAAGGGTTTCCGGTGGTTTAGGTTGCGATTTATACTCGTTTTAGTTGCGGTGGTTGTAAAACCTTAAGGTGGTGGTTTCCAGCGGTGGGTAAGGGTTTTCCGGTGGTTGTAAAAGATTCAGGTGGTGGTTTCCGCCGGTGGTTAAGGGTTTTGCGGTGGTTGTAAAAGCTTCAGGTGGTGGTTTCCGGCGGTGGTTAAGGGGTCAAAGGCAAAGTAGTCAAAAACACGATGAATCTTAATTTCGATCAGAATTTGGTATTAACTCTTTTATATTATGTTTTTTTGTTTATTTGTGTTGTTAATTTTATGAGTGAAATTAGTATACTAGTATATTAGAATTATTACATAATTATGATCTTTATAAGTATAGTTATCGTGTTGAAAAATAGTTACTGTAAAATTTATAGTTTAGCTTGTACGCTAGAAATTGTTTTGGATTAAAACACGACACTGATTAGATATTAATTAGTTTGATATTAGTTTTGGATTAAAAATTATAGTTTAGGTTGAACAAATTAGATTGATATTAGTTTTGGATTAAAAATCTAGTCATTTTGTTTGAGATGAGTATTTTTATAATGTTTGGGTATTATTATCAGCTTTAGGGACTATTGTGTAATTTTGAAAAAGAATATAAACGAATCACGTCACTATATTGGGTTTCGAAATAACACCATGACATATATACCATAATCTCAGTTTTCGATGTTTTTTTTTGAACAAATTAGGCGGAGAATATCAGTTTCTTGTGTATTATATACAATATTATGTTTACCCTTCGTTTTTACGTATTAAGTTACAACTTGTCATATTATCTATATTTATATAAGTACAATATATAAACTTTCCTGAAATTGTTTCGAAGTGTTATTTATAATATAAATAGACTTTAGCCACTATTGTAACACACATGTTTGGAACTAGATGTATTTTTTTTATATGCGATTTAGGGAAATTGTTACAAATTCAACTTTAATGCGTTTTTATTGACGTATTTAAATTGTATTTTATGTGATGTGATACCTTTTATTTAGTATTTTCTGCTACGTAGTATTATGTTGATGGGAATTATATATGTAATTCATTTATACTAATATGTTATGTTTTTTATGAATGTAGAGGTATGAGGCGGATATTACCATCCGGAGTAGGTTTAGCATGTTGAAATCAATTAAAGCGAAGTTACAACATACTCCGAGGGAAGCCATATTTAGGCGTACATGTTTTGGATCGTGGTTAGATTATGAGGAAAATAACGGCGATGGTCAAGTGGTGCATTTGATATTGCAGGCACAGTTGCCTCTGGGTGACGGACATGTCGAAGACATTGATCCCTTGCGATATGACGTAGGTGGTCCTAATGTTTTGGAATTTGGTCCTGAACAATTTTGTTTGATTAGTGGATTGAGGTTCGGCCAGATAACTTGGAAGATGTACGATTCACTAGATCGGCCCTTCGAGCATCGTGTTTTTGGTGACATTGGTGGCGGGAAAGTTCGCATAGATGACATCCGACGTGTTTTTGAGGACACTGAGAAATTTATCTTGCTATCAGACGAAGATGCGGTACGCGTATGTTTGGTTATTATTATGGTGTATATATTTCTTGGACTGGGTGGTGATAAGAAGACGTTGGTGGATTCTATAATCTTATATTTAGCCGAGAATTTTGATGAATGGGACAATTTTCCATGGGGATCGTACGTGTGGAAGTATACTTTCAAGGCACTAAAAGATGTAATCCCTAAAAAGAGGACGGATCATTTAATAAAAGTCGCTGAAGGTGTACTTCCAAGTTATTCGTTAATGGGATTTATTCACGCTTTTAAAGTAAGATAAATAAATTATTTTTAATACTTTCGTTCTATGTTTGTTGTTACATAATGTAACATCCTCTTCTGCGGTCTGGTAAATTCTATTATTTTAATCGATTATCTAAATGTTTTAGAAATTATTTAATATTATGTGTTTCATTGTGAAACGTAGATAAATAAGTCCTTTGACTTATTGTGACTAGTGAAATATTAATCGTTTTAAATTATTATAGATGACGGTAAAATAAAATAATATTTCTCGCAAACGGTTTTCAGGTTCCAGACAAAAGATATGGGACGGGTATAAAATTATACCATTTGAATTACTACAACCGACTTTGAATTTACATATACGTTCTTATATCTTCTCCTTCTTTCCATATTTAGAAACTTTTCAAACTCACAAGAAACCATAACTTGCAAAATTTAAAAGGAAACCTTAGCTAAATTGAATTCAAGTTTGTCCCTGTGATTCGAATTCAAATACAACAGAACTAGCATCATCCATAATCAGATTAGAACAACCCTTTCATTTACAAGTTAAAAGAAAAGAAAGTAAGTTTGGGTTTTGAGTGATTAAATCGAATTGATGATTGATTTGTTGTTATTTGGTGTTGTTTGATGTTACTTGAAGTGTTAGAAACCTTAGAATTGAGTTTTCTGAAGTTTTGGTGAATTTTGGTTCGAAAAACTGGTAACAGCGGCTCAACTCGCAGTTTTCAGTTCGTCCTGCGAGTTGACTCTGCGAGCCGAGTTGACTTTCGAGTTGACTTGCGGTGCGAGTTGACTTGCGAGTTGAGTTGGCTTGCGAGTCAACTCGGATTTAATTGAAATTCGCATGGTCACTCGGAAACGACCTAGTAATCAAGGCTATATTCTAATAGCCTAGGCAGTTTTTGACCATCCGGGGTCATCTAGGACCCGAAAATGGCATTTTTCAGTTTTAAGCGGCATTGCGGACTTTTTCTGAATTTATTTCTGATTGAACTTTTGTTTGCCTAGACTTCAGGGATTACCTGATTTGATAAATGGACTATAATGATAATTTTGGAACGAACTTCTGACTTGTTTACGATTTTCTGTTTCAGATCAGCGTAAGACTCAGTGATATAAGAATCCTGAGTGTGGAGACGTCAGAGGTATCGGTGAGTGGATTCAGAACTCATCATTTGATTTAGTTGTTACTATTTGGTTACAACAAGTAAACGTAGATGTGTGTTAGACTGTTTAGTCTTGATTATTGATTATTGATCTACGTGATATGTGAACAATGTGTACTATGTTATTGAGGTCAACGTGTAGTTGGACTTCTGGTTATTATGTGTTTTACACAGGTTTTGATTCATTTGTTGTGTTTGAGACCTGTGTATGTGTTTAATAACCAGTAGTTATCGGTCTATTCTGTATTGGCCATACGGAATGACGGTAAGTGTTCTTGGGGGAATCCCCGGGTATTATGATATCCCCAGAGCCACCGATCCTCATTGAATTATGTGTGTTTACGATTATTTGGTGTAAACAACTAGTTATGCTAAGTTGAATGGAGTGTGATGAATCTATTCACTTAGCTTCGTGCTAACCCCTCATTTTACTTCCTGCAGGATATGTTTTGTTTAATTGTGGGTGCAGGAGGTGATTGGTTGATCAAGGAATGTTTGACTGCGCTCTTGAACTCTGATATGGTTTTGTAATAAACCTTGTTTTGTGAATTTTTATAATACCCCGCCTTTTGTAGTTTTTAAACAGTTTGAATGTAATGTAAATATTGAAAATGTAAACGGTTTATGTACAATGTTTGATATATATTTTAATGTAATGTATTTTAAATTCATGCTTCCGAGTTTATTAATATAATATTCTTATATCGAAAGAGGGGTGTTATACATAACATGCGATCTATATTATTGTTGTTTTACTTTGTTTCAGGTTTGGATTTTCGAGTGTTTTCCAGTTGCTTCTAACTTTTGGTCAGTTGAGTTGGCTAAGATCCCGAGAGGCATTGCGTGGAGTAAAAGATTTGGTTTTAGTAAAAAGTGTCATGCGAGGTTCTATGAACCATTTCATGATAAGTTAGTGCCTGGTAAAATGCGGGAAATGACAAAAGCGGAGTCTGCGACGACGTGGTGGATTGCAAGCCATCCTTTTTTTGAATCAAATGGGAAGTTGCCTCCTCCACCTCCGCCTAGGTCAGCCCCTCGACCTCCACCTGGTACACCACCCTACATAAGTGGTACACCCCCTCGACCTCCGCCTATACCACCACCCTCCATGAGTAGTACTCGGAAGGAGGCACCAGCCACTGCCTTCGTTCAGGTTCCAGTAGAAGAATATTTTGGGTTAAAATCAACTGTGTCTAGGTTAAATTCAACTGTTTTTGAAATGCTTGTTCGTCTTAGAACCTTGGAGACCCAAATGAAGGTAATATTTTTAATTATTGTATTTTAAAGTCAACACTACTTTATGTTCTTAATGTTTATTATTTCAACTCAGGCTATTATTCACGAAAATAACGGTAATCAGGATAATAGTTTCGGAGAATTTTCTTCTTTATTGCGAAATGCCGAGGTGCGTTTCTATTGTAATTGTTATCAATTTTAGTCTAATATGTTACCCGCAATTGAAATGATTAATAATGACACAATTTATACCACTTTATATTATTAATCTTTTATTATTGCAACTAAGGTTGTACTGAATGAAAATATCGTGAATCCGGATAATGTACTTAATGAAAAGAGTGTCAATCCGGATAATACTTTTGGAGCGTTATCTCCCTTATTCGAAAATGTTGAGGTGCGTTTCTATTTAAATCCTAATTGATTAGTTTAGTTTAATATGTTATTAGTAGTTTAAAATTTTGTATATCCTTAATAGATGGGCTTGGATAATGACGAGACGGCCACCAATCAGAGTGTAGGGAACTCGGTCGATAGCTTGGGCATTGATAAGGTAATTGACAGTATTTTTGTCCTTCATAAAAGGTTATTATATTGTTTGTATTGTAAGTTAATAGATTGATAACTTTCATAGGATCGTGATGGCGCTGTGGCTGGTTATTTCGACTTAAATGATGAGTTTATTGTTGACAAGAACGGTCTTGATATCGACCGAGCCGGTGACTACATGGTTGACCGAAACATACCTTCGGAGACGTCTTTACCATGTGAGACGCAAGCGTCACAAAATATTGATGTAGTACCAAATAAGTTGGAGGATGTGGGTCGATGTGACGAGGTTAGAATTGTATCTTTTGACTTGAGTATGAATAACATTTATAATACAACACATATTATATGAAATATACAAATTAATCATTATTTGTCAATTACAATAATGTTATAATCATTAACTAATGATTTTATCTGTGCTTTCATATTGTAAAGTCTTTAGAACGTAAGGCAAAGAGGATTAAGTTCATCGGACGGTACCTACAATCACCATACACAGTAAACTTTCCCCAGACTACACCGCTTGTGAGACCCATCAAGAAGCCTCAACGTTTGGTTACACCGGTGAAGATTTCACTGCCTGAGAACAAATATATACCACCTAGTTGGAAGGAGGTACAATTTACGTATAAAGTTAATTTTTTTAGTTGATAAACAATTATTAATGCACTAAGTTTAAAACTCCTATCTTTTAAACACCAATTACTTTTCAAAAAAAAAATTGTATTGAACTAGGATTATGTGAGACGCAATGAAGATGGACCTAAACCGATAATGAGTGACGATTTTTGGACATGGCTCGATTCGGATTCCTCAAAAAATAGTTTGTCGGCCATTAACCCTCAAGCTACAATTGTTAAAGGATTTTGGGAGACTTTGTTACTAAAACCCGGGAAAGATGAAGATTATAAGAATGAACCAATACTTAACCCGAAATATGGTTGTTTGTTTGATGAGGTAGGTACAATTAAACATTTGAATATGCGTATATTTAGTTAAATTACTTTCTTCCCTTGCTAACTTTTATTGTTGACAACATATTTTACTCTGGGTATCGTACATGAACCTACTTAGGCCAGAAGATGGTGATTGGTGTGCTACTGACCCGTTGTTCCTGACGATTTTGTGGCTTATGTCGGATACAAAAAACTTACCTGACAAATCATTTTGCAACAGAAAGTCAACACCTGGCAAATGGAAAGACGTACGACGTGTAAGTACTCATAACTTTTGGACCGGATGTTCGTTAATGAATGATACAAATGTATACTAACTAATTAGTACAATATATTTGCAGGTATTCATACCGGAAAATGAGCCTAAACTTCACTTCTGCCTTTTGGAGTTTGACATTGATACTGGCGTATGTACGTATTATGATAGCTTGATACATATCGATAAAGACAAAGTTATTAGGGGGGAATGGTGGACGAGAATGGAGGAGCGTTTTAAGAAGAATATGCATATATATCTAGAGGCTATGGGGTGCTTCAAAGTAAGAATATTAATCCCCGTACGTATAACATCACCTTTACTACCCATCCAATACAAGATACTGCGCAGCAGGCTCTCGGAACTGGTGATTGTGGGGTTTTTGTATGTTTTTTTCTGTATCGTTTGACTCATGGGTTACCAGTGACTTTGACTATGGATGCTTCAAGCACTAGCACCTGGTACCGTGAGACCATGGCTAATCTTTTTTATGACTCAATTATTCGAAAATGAACATGTACGTTGGGTATTTTTATGTTGATATTAAGTGTTTTAGAAAACCTGTATGTCCTCAGAACCATTTTAAAAATGGATTTGCAACAAGCTTTTATTGTTTTATTTCCTCTCATGCTTACTACTATGTTGTTTATCAATGACAAGACTAACACTATATTAACATCAAATAAACATGAAACATTACATAAGTGAAATGATTAAACATCTAAGGATACATTAAAAGGAAATAAAACTTACTACACATTACGTAAGAGAAACAATATAAAAAATTACGGATTACATTTATATTACATAAAGCTTGAACATTTATCGTTGAGTGAAACAATTAAACAACTTCGCATTATGGTTCATTTAAATCAACGTTGTCGTTGTCATATATAAATGACTTTGAAGAATGCACAGGGACACGACATTTAGTTTTCTGATGATCCTCACCACCGCAACGTGAACAACCTTTCCATGTCGGAACCTCCCCCTTTGAAGGTATGCGATGGGTTGCGTTTTTTTTGGGTCGGCCTGAGTTACGTTTACCCATTACGGGCGGCAGAACTCTTTGAAGGTCATTTGGAAACACCCAGTCAGATACATCCCCTACAAATTCAATTGGCTCTGCATACGTTGCCTTATAGGTTGGTATCGTGAACCAATGTTTTACTTGATAAGCACAATCAGTAATATGGACAACCTCAAAAACTGCGATCGCGTGATTGCAAGGTAAACCCGAGTGTAACCATTTAAGACATGTACACTCCTTCATTTCCAAATTGACTAGAAACTGCTTCTTTTGATCGTGTACCTGGTAACGTGTGGCATCAATGCCAAACACCTTGCACCTCTTTGCTTTCCTAATTCTCCTTTCAATTTTAGCTTGCGCCTAAGGCGTAAGTTGTTGTTTTATTTTGTTCTGCAAATCGATGAATACATGAAAGCAATATATATGTATATACTTATGTAAATATTTGGGTGGTAAGCTAGATTTTACAATGATATACCTGCAAGTAAGTGTCGTTCGTAGTACCACCTTTGAAGCATACCTCGAAAAAGCTCAAGTAGCATCGTAATCGGCATTTTTCGTGCTTCCACAGTTAGTGCATTGATCGACTCTGCACTGTTTGAGGTTGCATAATTGTATCGAGCTACAGGACAATGGGCCCTAGACCATCTTTCAGGTCTAACTTTTGTAAGCGCATCGTATGCTTTTGGTCTAACGCTCTGAAGCATATTCATGTATTGATCATACTCATCAACTCGGTGAGCTTTACATATCTTCCAAATACAACCAATTGATTTCCGACTTCGCTAAGTTGAGGTTCATTTCTAAATGCCGACAACATAAAACATGAAACACATATGGAAATACACTTCTTACTGCAAGTGCGATTGATGCATGCCTATCGGAAATGATTACCATATTTGGAATATCACCAATGCATTCCCTCAACTTGGAAAAAAACCAACCCCAAGCATCACCTGACTCACCTGGAGTGACCCCGTAAGCAATTGGTACAATTTGATTGTTGCCATCCATTGCTACCGCTAGTAGATTAGATCCAATGTACTTTCCCTTTAAGTGTGTCCCATCAACTATTATCACAGGTCTCAAATGGTTGAGGAAACTTCGTATCTGTGATGATATATTAAAGCATAAGTCAGTTAGTTATTTATCCAAACTATTAAATGACAAACTTTGTCAATATTTATTATACATTAATAACTTAACACAACACCAATAGCGACAAAACACATCTCGAAACGTCCATAGTTATCGGTCTTGATAGCGGTGACAGTTCCAGGATTTTTAAGTCTCAAATTGTGTAAATAACAAGGCAATTTGCTAAACGACTCTTCATGACTACCCCTCAACTTCTCCATTGCATTAGCCTTGCCTCGCCAAGCTTGATGATACGAAATGTTGATGTGAAAATTTTGTCCAATATCATGAACTATATCTTTCGGCTTGTAAACTCGGTTGGGATCTCTTAACTGCTCCATTAGAATGTCACCGAGCACATCTTGGGTTGCATTGCGATGCTTGGGCTTTAGTTGTGTTTTTGAGCACGTGTGGTTGTCGTACAAAGTTGTCACGTAAAATCCAGGCCCATTATGCGCCTGATGTGTGAGAATTTTCCATTGACACTCTTTGCTTGTACATATAACATCGTACCTCATTTTGTCTGATTTTCTTACTTTGAACTCATATCCATCTTTTATGGATTTAAGACTAATATTCTTTTGGCAGTCTTTTTTGTTTAAAAACCATTGACCTTCCCAAATACAGGTGGTATCGTTGTTACTTATGGGGGTCTTTTGTTTGATATCAAAAGTTGGTGTTGGTGTTGGCTCCGGCATATGAGCAAATGTATTTTGTTGCCATTCATGAGGGAATATATATTTGCTTTGAATGTTGTCTTCATCCCCATCCGACCCGTATTGTTCATTTTCTCCGCTTTCTACTTAAGACGCGACATTTTCATCATTATCGTCTCCTCCGTCAAAGGACCATTTTTGTGAGCTGCCCACATCGAACGTATCTGGTACACAGGTTTGGTGTTGCATATCAAGGTTATCTTCAAGAGGTTGTGTAACACAGTTTTGGGTTTCGCTATATTGGTTTAGAAAAAGGTTGTGCAAATTTGTAGAATTTACTGGTGGACTGAAATGTGTGTTTTGATATGAAGCATGTGACGAAAATAAAGGTGTATTTAAATATTGTTCCCACGTTTGCGAAACGTTAGAGGTTTTGTATTGTTGATGATACTGAGATGAATGATGATATTGAGATGATTGGTGATATTGAGATGATTGATGAAAATTTTGTTGGCTTATAGAAGGATGATGAACCAATAACTCGAGGGGTTTGTCATTCACATTTCGAGCGGCTTCTATAAAAAAACTTACTTCTTCATCATCAGTTATATCCATTGGATCATCGTTGCTTAATAGCTTGTAAGATAAACTATATCCACTATCCATAACTAAATCAAACTTATTCCCCACTTTTCTCAACAAGTTGATGTAAGTTATATCAGTTGCCAAATAAATACCACGTCTTGTAGTAGACGATACAAGAACCACCTTAACTTTATCATGTTGTGATGCCATATAAATTTTTACTGGGTTTTAGATTTGAGTATTTCATCAAATACGAACATGATTATATATAGTCATACGTAAGAGATTATGAGGAAATATTTTATTCATACTTATTGCTATATAGATGGGCGTGCATGCATAATTTTTTGGGAATTATAATTTGTGACAAGACAAGTAGCATTTACAGCGGGAATTCTTAAGTCGTGACATGACAACTCCTATTTACAGCGGGATCTTTTAATTCGTGACAAGACAAGTCACATTTAAAGCGGGAATTATTGGTAAATGACAAGACAAGTCATATTTACAGCGGGAATTTTTAATTTGTGACAAGACAAGTCACATTTAAAGCGGGAATTATTGGTAAATGACAAGACAAGTCATATTTAAAGCGGGAATTCTTGGTAAATGACAAGATATGTCATATTTACAGCGGGATTTTTTCATTCGTGACAAGACAAGTCATATTTACAGCGGCAAATTTAGAAATTGACTAGACAAGTCCTATTTAAAGCGGGAATTTTAGAATTTGACAAGACAAGTCATTTGTACAGCAGGAATTTTTAAGTCGTGATAAGACAAGTCCCATTTAAAAGGGAATTTTAATACTTTGTATTACCTATGCTTTCCTATTTACAGCGGGAATTCTTGGTTATAACAAGATAACTCATATAAACTCCTATCTTTTAATACTTTAAATTGTTAGACTTTCTTATTAAAAAGATATATTAGATAGTTAATTAGAAAACATACATAATATAACTATGAAACGTTCATTGCAATAATTAAGAACATAGATACTAGTAATTAACAAAGTATAGTAACATAAGTAACAACACATATTACATTATTTCAAATAGCACATGACATTTCATTCTAACTTGCATGAGCGCCTAATAGTCATTATGGAAAATGTCGTAAGTAATGACTGTTGCTGTCATCACTATCATAGTCACTAAAATCAACTTTATCTTCATCCATATATATAAGATACAACTCAATGTTTTGACAACAAATTTTTGCTTCTCTTACTATCTTCCTCCAATCTTTATCCCACATAAGAATACGAGCAGCATCAATTTCAATATTGTCGGGTTCACAATAGTAGATATCACTGAAAGTATAATTTATTTTCTCTCTAAGATACGCAACCAAACTTTTCAAATTTAAATCACTAACATCCATATCGACGAATGTCTGTTTCAGACCATTTTCATATGACTTAAAGTCATATGCAAAATCGCCATTGTAAAACACGTCAATTGTAAGCAAAATAGGTTGCATACTCTTAAGAAAATAAATATATTATTATAATATGTTTATTTAGAGAAAAAGGAGTAGATGATGACAACAGAGTTGCTTTGGGTATTTATAGTGAGGTAGTAGGAATAAAAAAACTTCAATTTTGCAGCGGGAATACTCAATGTTTTGACAAGCTGCATCAACTTTACAGCGGGAAGTAAAAAAATTGATAAGAACTTTATAGCGGGAATTAAAAAAATTGATAAGACAACTCATATTTACAGCGGGAATTTTAGAAAATTGACAAGACAATTCAACTTTAATGCGGGAATTTCTGGTAACTAACAAGACAAGTCATAATTACAGCGGAAATTTTAGAAATTGACAAGACAATTCAACTTTAATGCGTGAATTCTTACAAGTGTTGTCATATTAGAATTTATATATATAACCTTGCATCATAACTTATAGATTGATATCTTCACTACAAAAGAACAATATGTATCAACACTTTTTTTGATCGCCTTCTGAGCCTAAATTTATTGCCAAGAGATACCGTAAGTAAAGTTAATTTAAATCGTATTATTTAACCACATATTGATTTTTATGCATTAGCAATATAAACTTAGAATTTGGACTCCATGCATTGTGTGATGAAATTAATGGTACAGCTGAAATGTTGATGCACATTGGAGGACAACCAGAGAGATTGAAGTTTACATCTCACGTACTGAACTTGCTTCAACTAACACATATTCAAACATAATTTGCAAATCAGAAAATCAGAATGCAGGTTCACGTTCAAGAAGAATGTTGTTTGATTAGGTCAATTGTCATAATATTGTTTGGTAATGTTCATGTTCAACAAGAATGTAACTTGGTTATCATTATTTGTTACCATTATTAATTAGTACTTGTTTTTTCAACTTTCAAAATTATATAATGGTCTTTATGTATATGTACTATCAATTGCTACTAACATTTTCTCGTTATTAAAATACCATTTCTAATACGCAACCACCGATATTCCTTCTTACATTGACACCCATTTACATATATTCTTTAACCACATCTAGTGGCATAAATAGTGTCTGCGAGATACTCATAAATCCTTACATTCCAACAAGTGAGATCTAACTCTGCAAGCATCCAATGCTGACTAGATTGATTTAATGGGAAAAGAACCTACAAATAGTACATAATTTAATGAGCATTTGCATTATTATGTGTCGTAACTTTATTGATATATTACTTACCCTATCAAGATTCCACCATGGAGGACAAGGTCCCTCGGTGCCATTAGCCAACTCATATATCCTTTGACAGTCGTGAAGTATGTAATGGAAATCGACAGGAAGGATGCCACACCGTTGATCCTTGCGGGGTGATAAAGCCACCAAATTTGACCAAATGTCAATGTGCTACAATACATCACAATAAAAGTTACTACACATACTATTTATTATTAAACAAACTTTTCAAATTTATAAAAATCAATTCGTACCTCATTTTCTAGCCAACCACAACAAGAGAGGTTGAGAAGCCTACCCCAAAAGTCCAAATCCAAGTGGTAGGGGAAACCTCTGATAAATAAATATTGGTTGACAGGATTTACATTGTGAACCCCACGTCTATAAAAATCATGTGCTGTGGGTTCAAAAATGGTCTCACGAACGGGCGTTGCATATGGTACGGTTACTTTATGCCCACTCATTCTGACATCCTCATCCATCATTTGCAACAAGTAAAAAAAAAGCCATGTTAAAACATAACTTAACAAATCATAATAATAAATATATTAAAATATACTCACTTCATCATCACAACTTTGAAGACACCTAATCAAATCTTCATCAGTCCACTCGTCATCAGGTTTATTAAGCAATTCTTGTGTACTAATAACTGGTAGATCATTTCTAGTAATCCGTTGTTCATTTCTAATAACAGGTTGTTCATTATTAATAATCGGTTGTTGATCATCAAATATTTGTTCAAGTTCTTCTTCGGTAAATTCCAAATCATGCATATTATAATTCGGATAAGCTTTCTTCCACAACACCTATTATATATTACAATAACAAAAATCATCAAAACTTATTAAATTATCAATATATTGAATCGATAGGTGATAGATTACATACCTCAAGTAGCTGCTCAATGTTACCAAACCGTCTCTCTTCCTGCCTACCTTCCACAACATTGAAAAGCCTTTCAAACTTAGCCAATACTATATCTACATTCGTATTTGAGTCCTCAAGGAACTGCATGGTTTTCTGATACCAAGGTCTTTGAGTCTCAAAGGGTGTCGCCTTAATATCTTTCGGTGTATATTTGACCTAAAAATATATATTAAATGCAACAATTGGGTTTTAAATAAGACAGCTAAAAGAATTCAATTAGTGAAAAAATATTTAACTTCGATAAAATTGTTGTCAAACATATACCTCCCTCGACTTCTTATCGAATTTCACACAAACCTCCCATTTAAAAACTTTGTTTTGGCTCCAAGCAACACCTCTTGGTACGCATAAATATTTTTCCTTCTCGTGAAGCAATTTGGAACATGGTAACACTTCTACAATCCATATCTATTAAATTAGAGTATACATAATTAATACCCACACGTATATGGGAACATATAACAATCATTGGGACAATAATAGAGCAAAGATTAACTACCTTGAAAGCAAACATGAAACCTCTAAGTGAATACTTTGGAGGCCTTTTCGTATTCTCCGGATAATACCTTACTCGGGTCTTCATATCTTCACAAAGTGACTCCTACGTGGGACGCCAAACATACGAACCCCATGGAAAATTATCCCACGCATCTAAATCTTCAACCAACCATAGTAAATCCTCATCAACAACAGTATAGTTATTACCATCAACAAATCCGACATACAAAGGTCTAATAAACAAATTCGTACAACATCTAATTCTGTATAGCTATCAAGTAAGTTTGTAAAAGTATGATGGAGATCACGCACACACACGTTTCGTTTCACAATCTTCCCAAATACTCTCTCCCTAAATGAACCCTCGCCAGATCGATGTATTCTCGGTAAAACACCAAACTTCATCCCGGAAATCAAACAAAATTGCTCTGGCCCGAAATGTAGTCTTTTACCAGCGACATCAAAAACCAACTCCTCTTTACACTTATTAACCCAAACTAAGTTTAAAAGCATAAAATGTAACAAGTCAGGTTGTAGTGTACAATCCGGTGTAAAAAACCAATGTCCAAAACATGTTCTACTAAATAATCTATGACAGTCACCCATTTCCTTCAACTTCTTATCTATATCTAGGAGAATATCAAAATTAGTCTTCACAATCACATCCGCATAATAATACTTACCCTACAGAAAATCAACAAATTTACTAACTTATATAGAGTAAAATAAAAACAATTTTAAATACTTTGTTTAAAAAATGTACAACGTTGATTGTTGATTCCATCTCGCAGTGGTCTCCTAAATACTCTGCCAACAATTATTACACGACGTTATTTTAAGAATATCACATCTAAGTTAACCAAAATTCAACGTTATTTCGAGACAAATGTCCTTCTTATATTTCAAATCCAACAAAAAAATTAAGCCTTACATATATGTGCTCAATTATATAGATATGTACGATAAATAATACATGCATCAAGATTTCATTGAGATTATAATAATTTCTCGTGATACATTTCATATTAAGTAACCAAATAGCATGTAATTATAGAGCAAAAAATTAAATGAGTAAAACATGAACTGAAAAATAATGTAAATATACCTCACTATTGTTCCTGCGTGTTTGTTGTCTTTATCAAGTGAACTGTCTTTATCAAGTGACCGGAGATGACATGGTTTTTTGTTTTTGTTTTGATGATAAATATTTTAGATGAACGGAAATCGAAAGAAAACTTTAAAATCCGCGTGTATTGGATGTCTTTATCAAATATCCCGCATTAAAAGAGAAAGAAACATAATTATATCTAAAATTTGACATTCAAGCGGGTATTCTGATGAAATCCCGCGGGTATTTAACATTCAAGCGGGTATTTGAAGGAATTTCCCAATTTTCTACATTCAAGCGGGAATTGGGTTTAACCGCGGGATTTTTTGTTGACCTGCGGGAATTTTGGAGACGTGGCATCTTCTTATTGGTTGTAAGTACTCGCGGTCCCGCGGGATTCATTAATGCGGGAATTGTGTCTAATTTTGCGTAATTTTCTCTGATACGGACCATAAGACGCAATTAAAGTGGTTGACTGACCACCTAAAAACTTTTCTCTTTAAAATATGAATTTGTAAGACGATATGAAACAAAGTGGTGGGTGTCTACGTACACAAAATATGTAAAATTGTCTAAGTTTTTAATAATATGTTATTTTTTCCTTTTTAAAAAATAATAACATGTAAACTTCATTTGTTTAGATGTCACACCTATAGAAGTTTTAATTATTTGTTATCAAATAATATTCATTCCAAATAACCCCTTAACGTTATACCACTAAATGTTAGTTGTCGTATCTATTTTTCCTTTTCTTATATCTTTTGTTTGATTTTTTTTTTATTAATTTATTAAGATTAAGATGTCCTTTTCTTATTGGAGTATTTTTTACCAATCATATCGGTGTATTGTATTTTATCCCATCTTAACCGATAGGACAACTTAAACATTATGGGTCTGTTTGGCATGAAGCTTTTAGGAGTTTTTCGGAGTTTCAGCTTTTAGTTTTTGATCGAAAAGTTCCTATGAAAATAAAAGTCTTGTTTGTCATGTACAAGTTGTAGCTTTAGAATCCAACGAAAAGCTCAAATTCTCAAAGCTACTAGAAGTAGCTTTTCGCGAAAAGCTCCAAACGTAAAGTTACAGCTACAGCCTACAGCCTACAGCTACAACTTACAGCTACAGCTACAGCCTACAGCTACTTCACCAAACATACCCTATATATGCTCCAATTGATCAATTTCCTAAAAGAATAAATTTTATGTCAACTAAACCTCCTAAAAAAAAGTATATTCGATTCCTATAATCTTTCTCTCAAATGTTCACATCTCTGGTTTCCATATACACATATATGTTTATGTTTGTCTATATATGAGAATGGATATGTAATTTGTTTTGTTCGTTTATTTTTTATGACATGCCAACTAATGAGCAGTGGTGGATGTGTTATGGTCAATGCCGATAAAACGAATATATATTCTATTAAATACGTGGTAGTTGCTTTTTTTTTTCTTCTCTAAATAGAAAAAGACTTTGACCCAATTTTTTGAAGCAAGTGTACGATATGATAATAAGGTTAATAATTGACAGGGTTTTTTTTATTGTTGTAACGTTATAATCGTTTTTTTTATGGTCAAACTAGATCTAGATCATTGGAGTTATCAACAGATATAAAGATAAACACATAATTATGCAAGTTGATTCATGATTATAAATATATGGAAGAAGTGTTTAAAAATGTAATTAATTTTAGTTTAAAGTATATTACATGTATTAAATTTTTAAAAAATTTATTGTTAATATTATAATTATATGTATTTCATGATATTTATGTGGACGTGTTATCTATAAAAATAAAATAAGATGTCATGTGAAAAATCAATATTAATACAAGTGATTATTTTAACTGTAAATTTTTTTGAAGGGCCATTAAATCATAGAAAATATTTTACCCTTAAATATTGAAAATATTACACTATTAACCTGAAAGTTGTGTGTGTTGGTGTTGCGGGTCTTGTTTTTGTCTCTGTAACGTTTCGCCTATGATTAATTATACATGTGTAAATGCGTTTGTTAGACACGAATGTTCTTCTAAATTCAATAGAAAAAAAAGGATTTCAATATTAGGACATTCAAAAAGTATACCTTTTATTTGCTCTCCTAAAAGAAAGAAAGATTAAAAATGAAACGTTGAATATACTTTAGGGGTATAAAGTGAAACATATATTATTCTCCCATGACAAGTTTGTGCATGGCTGCACGTGGACCAAGCGCACCTCATGTATTGAAAAACGTGGTGCCCTTGGTGGTACTTGCCTTAACGTCGGTTGTATTCCTTCTAAGGTATATTATTATTAATTTGATTATATGTTATTCACTACATTCTGTTATCATTTTGATTTCGATTGATAGTAATTTATTGAAAATGTTGCTGTTGCTTTGCTTGAAATTGACTGTATACATAGGCATTGTATTAAATAATTAAGCTCACTGCATCCATGTAATCGAAGTTCACGTATAGTTATACATACTTACGTTAGTGTTTTTCTTCGATTCAAATAGGTAATGGAATGACAAATTACAGTATAGTACAAGACATTTTGAAAATATTACCAGGCTACTAGATAATATATGTACTCTAATTAATATATGCTCTAATTTTCTTACTAGTTAGTAGTTAGTATGATTATTGATTAATTTGTGAAAAACAATGATCAAAATTAAGTTATAAATATGAAGGGTCAAATTCTGAATATACATAATTTTACTAAGTGTTAATTCTTAGTTTGTATAATCTGAGCCTGTGTGATGTACATACTAATATGATCATAGACTAAAAACTACAGACTAAGCTCTTGATAGAATGAAGATCTCACAGAGTGAAGAATACAAATTTAAGTCTTACAGATTGAAGATAACTTTGACAAAGGAAAACATACAGAGTCAAGATAGACGCGGATTCAGAAATTAATGCTCTGCTAAATCAATTATTTAAATTTGATAATTGATTTAGTCTTTCTTAAATTAAGTTGTATTATTAACTAACATTCAACACCTATACATGTATAAATAGGTGATAGATTGTTCATAGAAAATGTTGATTAATAGTTTAAAAAGTTTTATAGTTAGAAATTATCTGTGAATTTAATTAAGCGATTTTTTGTGTTTGATCAATTCAATTTAGTTAAGTGCGATTGAATTATTCACTTTGTAATCACTTTGAATTATTGAATAATACATATTCTTTAAACTTTGTTTGAATATTGATTAACCTGATATTACAATTAGATTCTTAATTTAATTTGTTAATCAAATTCCCTAATCTATACGACCTAACAGTATCGGATAAAAATTTGCTCGAAGTCTGAGGTTTACTTTTTACTATATCGATCATTAGTAGACTAGTAACATCCTTATATGCTGCTTCTCAAGTGGTCATTTTGCATCTAAACTTTGAAAATGTATTTAGTTTTAATCTTAAATTTATCATATGTATTTTGTATTTATATGGCTTTGCTTAAAATATCTACCTTGTGCATACATATAATTTTTACAAATCATTTACACGTGGAGCAATATAACAAAACATGTGAAGAAAATGGTAATTAGAGGACGACTTTTGTGAAATAAGATAAAACAGTTAAAAAGTGCTTGAGTTATGGTCTTTGAAGAGAATTGCATGGGATCAAAATGATAACCGTATTACGATTGCCTGTAGAAAAAACCATTTATTAAGATATGAAATGTATAAGCCGATATTGGATGTACAAGTGATGAAGTAATATTGATGATAAAAAGAACAAAGATAAATGTAGTGGGGTGCGAAGTATTTAAAATATAAATTTGTAAGATGATATGAAACAAAGTGGTGGGTGTCCACGTACACAAAATATGTAAAATGTCAAGTTTTTAATAATATATTATTTTTAAAAGAAATAATAAACTCCATTTGTTCGGATGTCACATCTATAAACGTTTTCATTATTTGTTATCAAATACATTAATATTCATTCCAAATAACCCTTGACCAGTTGACCTTATGCCACTGAATGCCAGTTGTCGTATCTATTTTTTTTTTTTTTCTTATATATTTTGTCGTATTTTTTTATTAAATTTATTAGGATATCCTTTTTAATCGGATCGGTGTTTACCAATCACATCGGTAAATTGAATTTTATTCCATATTAACCGAGTGGACAACCTACACATTATATAATCCAATTCATCAATTTCCTAAAAGAGTCAATTTTATGTTTACTAAACTTCCTAATATTCCTATAATATTTCTCTCAAATGTTCATATCTTGTTTCCATATATATATATACACACATACATATATTTTTGTCTCTATATGAAATTGAAAATGAATATGTAATTTGTTTTGTTTGTTTATTTTTTTATGACATGCCAACTAATGACAGTGTTGAATGTGTTTTGGTCAATGCCGATGATTTCATAAATGAATATATATTTTATTGAATACGTACTATATTATGTGTATCTATACGTGTTGGTTGGCTTCTTTTTTTTTTCTTTCTATAAATAGAAAAAGACTTAAATCTCTAACCCAAATGTTCATGAAGTAAAAGTCTACGATATGATAATAAGAACAATGATTGACAATTTTTTAATTGTTATAACGTTTTAAAAAAACGATTTTTATAATTAGAGTAGATCCAAACCATTTGAGTCATCAAAAGATATATAGATAAACACATAATTATGCAAGTTGATTATGATTATAAATAATGATTCATGAGTTTAAATATATGGATGAAGTGTTTGAAAATGTATATAATTTTAGTTTAAAATATATTCTATGTATGAACTTTAAAAGTTATTTATTATGTATATTAAACTTCTAAATATTATGATTGTATATATTTTATGATACTTATGTCGGCGTGTTATCTATAAAAGTATAATAAGATGTCATGTGACATATATCGATTATAAATGTTAAAATTTTTAAAGGGCCATTAAATTATAGAAAATATTTCACCCTTAAATATTGAAAATACTACACTATTAACCTGAAAGTTGTGTGTTGGTGTTGGAGGTCCAGTTTTTGTCTCTATATAGTTCCGCCAATGATTAATTATTACATGTGTGAATGCGTTTGTTACACACAAATATATTCTCCTGAATTTAAAAGAAAAAAGAATAGATTTCAATATTTGAACATCTATAAAGTCTACCTTTTATCTGCCCTCCTAAAAGAAAGAAAAGATTAAAAATGAAACGTTGAATAATTAAGGCCACTGCATCCCATGTAATTGAAGTTGACGTGTATTCATACATACTACCTTAGTTGTTACTATGATCATTGATTAATTGGAGTGTCTATCCTTTATTTTGTTTTTTACTTTGTTTTTCTGAAAATAGTGTTTGGATGTTTTATTGTGTTACAGTATTTTTTTAAAAGGTTTTATATAATAAGCATTATTTAAGTAGTAAACTAGTAAAAAATGAAAATACAGGCATTCATGTAAATTTTTTCCAGATCATTTCAAAATTGACAATAATCCAAGAGATAAAGAAATATAAAGAAGATTACTATTTACAATATATACAAATATATCATATAATGATAATGATTTTATTACTGTTAAAGAAGATCAAATCGTGAAAAATTATTTTGGATATTTGTTTGATTATATTCTATATATCTCATAATATACATCATGTAACCATGTTGTAATTTCATGTGACTTTTTTAGCGGTGTATGTCAAGTTGAATTAGTTAATCTTATTTGAGTGTATTTTGAATCTTTGTTAATAGTTAATTAATTTGAAGTGTCTATTGATGCTAATCAGTGTTTAAAAGACTCATTTAATTCATAGAGGCTAACTAAAAACAGGATAACACTATGGTAATGAGTAATTCTGTATTCATTTCATTACTTTGTTCATTTCATTCATCTGTGATTACATTCCGTTAAAGGTTTCCATTTAAAGTTAGGCAATGGGTTTCAGGTTTACTATACTTCCCTTGGTCAAAGCCACCCTTCATAGTATCTTCGATATCCCTGAAGATTGAAATAGTACCAGAAAAATATATGGAATTGGATGTGTTCACATTTTTCTTTCCGGTGTCTTAGTATCTGGCAAGAATTTGCACGAGGTCTAAGGTTTACCTTTACTATATCATTGGTAGACTAGTGACATTCTTATATATTGTTTCTCAAGTGGTCATTCTACGTCTAAACTTTAAAAATGTATTTAATTATTTTAGTTTAAAATTAATCATACGTATTAAACTTAGAAAATTAATTACACAAATAATGAAAATTTGATAGTTATGTTACTACGTACTTCTTTTAAAGAAGTCTGCCCTTGGTTATATATTTGTATATTTATTTATATGGTTTTGCTTAAAATATATACCTTGTGCATACATATAAATTTTACAGGTCATTGTGGACTTGTGAGATTTACAAGTGGGGCAATATAATAGAACGTGTGAAGAAAATGTGGTGGGGTTCGAAGTATTTAAAATATAAATTTGTAAGATTGCGTTTTATCCGCGCGATGCAGTGATCACTAAAAGCTCTATATGCGTTAATTTGTTCGGTCAATAATATGTCGCATTTTAAGGGAAAATGAGAAAATAGTGGTACATCATATTTCAAATCAATATAATTAGGAGTGACAATTCTCAATACGATCTTAAACTTGATCCTAAACTTACACAGAAAGAAAATGGGTAGGGTTGGCAATTTTCGACACAACCCGAAACCGACTCAAAAATTAGCATGTTCGGATAGACGTTTTTGAACCGCCAACCCGAAACTCGACAACTTGATTTTTTTTTAAGTCGGGTTCGGGTCATCTATTAGGTCATCTGGTTGACCTGATGATTCGAAAAATAAAAATAAAAGTAATTTAATTTTAAAAAGTTTACATTTAATTTAATAAATATAATTTCTATCGTTATTTTTAGAATTTAAAAAGCATTTTTATGCTTATTTAAGTATTATGTTTGAAAATATTAACCAACGTAACCCATTTGATCGAAATGACCTGTTAACTAAAAAATGACTCGAAAACCTTTTGAATAGAATAAAACTTGAGTTACCTGGGGCGTCTAGGTTAATGGGTCTTGAGTTGGGTTGAAATTCTCAACACAATTTAAAAATCAGGTTGGGTTTGGGTTGACCATTTCTAACCCACCATCCCGCCAACGTACACCATCCACTCGACCAAACCCGAATTTCCATCCCTAAAACTGGGTATGGTTAAGGTTAGAATTTTTTACCCATCAAATTTTAAGTTGAAGTCCTGCAATGCTTTTAATTTCAAGTTAAGATCGGGTCAAGGTTCAAATGTTAAATTTTAACCCACTTGACCCGAAATAAACCGGCTAACCCAAACCCGTCAACTTGTTTACATAAGTGGGTTACGTGGGTCGTGTTCAGATTGATTATTTTTGGCCTGCCAACTCATTTATAAGAACTGAGAATTAACTTTTGATCCGCTAACCAGAACTTGCTTACTGATCTGACTTGAATAGTGTCCCTTAATTCTAAGAATTGAAAGTTTTAAAATTAGATTACAAATATTTAATATAGATACTAAATGAGAAAATTAAATGAATGATCTAGTCAAGGTTCGGGTTTTAAAAAACTTATATTTTGAAAGAAAATTTTCAATCCGAAATCAACTTGTTAACTACCACATTTTAACCCACTTGATACGAAATCTACTGGCTGACTTAATATCAACCCCAAACGTTTCAACCCGTTTTACATAAGTGGGTTATGCGGGTCTCGTCCGAACTAATTAATTTCACACTAACAATTCATTTATAAAAACAGTTTGAGTTCGTGTTGCGAATTAAATTTTGACCTGCTAAATAAAATCTGGCTAAATTAAGTTAAATGGTGTTCCATAATTTTATAAGAATTGAAATTTGTACAAATTAAGTTACAATTATTTCATAAAGACATTAAATGAGAAAATGGAATAAATGACGGTTAAAATTACGGAACATCATTAATTTTAATTATTAAAAAACTAATAAAGATGATTAGAAGAGTAAAATAGTCTTTTACTACTAATCTTTTGTAAGTCATGCTAATTTGTCAAATGATTTATTAAGTAGTATAGATGATATGACACAAAATGGTGGGTGTCCACGTACACAAAAGATATAAAATTGTTAGGTTTTAATAAAATATTATTTTTTCCTTTAAAAATAAAAATAAACCCCATTTGTTCTGATGTAACATCTATAAAAGTTTTCATTATTTGTTATACATTATAAAATGACCTTTGACCTCATGCCGCTACATGTTAGTTGTCGAATCTATTATTTTATTGGGATTTTCTAAATGGAAATTTTAAAATTTCTTTGTGAACATCTCCATGTGAATGTATGTGTAAGTCATTATGTAAGTATGTATGTGTATAGGAGTGTCCATATTGTAACATCCACTCTTTTGGCCTAGGGGTAATCTGGTAATTTCCTTAATTTTATATTTAATTATAATTTATATATTATATTAGTATGTCTATTCGATAGGAAAGTTAGTTAAAGATCGAATAGTTAATTGTGTCAGGTAAAATATTAATAGTTTTAAATTAAAATAGTTATCGGTAAAATAAAATAACTTTTTTCGCAAGACGGTTTTCAGGTTACAGACAATAAGCCAAACAAGGGATTAAAATTAACCAACAATTGAGTTGGTTGGTGATATAAATCACCTAACTCATCCCTTTCATCTCATTTTTGTCACCTACACCATTTCTTCATTTCTCTCAAAGATCCTTTCCAAAAATCACCAAATTAACATTTAATTGTGAGTGATAATAATCTGCTGTGAATCCTTGTGTTACTTGTCATCATCATCTTCATCTTGTTCTTATTTAGTTGTAAGCATTTTCCATTTTTGGTAATGAACTTGAAATTGATAAATTCTTGAAATGAGTGTGTAATTGAAGTTGAAAGCTTGTTATATGATGTTATTTGATGTTTAAGAGATGCTAGAAAGTTTGTTAGATTGATAGGAAACTGATTTTTGAGTTTTTGAGTCGAAATGGTTCATTTTTGGGGTAACAGCGGTTCAGCTCGCAAGATGAACTCAGATCTGCGAAGCGAACTGAGTTTCTGCGATGCGAGTTGAGTTCCTGCGGTGCGAGTTGAGTTTGGCTTGCGAGTTGAGTTGGCCTGCGAGTTGAGATCTGCGAGTTGAGTTTTGCAAATTTTAAAAGTGCATAAGTAAAAGGTTATACTTTTAGCGACCAAAAATTTAACAGATTCTTATTAACTGTGGATCGGACTTTTATTTTTCCTAGATTACAAGGGTCACCTGCTTGGATAAATATGTTATAATAATGTTTCGAAATTTGTTAATTGAGTAAATAATTAAACAAACGAATTTTTATAACTTGATATAAATTGATATTTGTAGAGCGGTTATAACTGATAAATTGCAACTTGGTGATTGTTTGCCATTTGATACTGAGTAGTGAAATATGTTATACGATTATGGAAAGAGTTACTAACTTCTTAATTATTGTATTCTCAGATCAGCAGAAGACTCAGTAATATAAGATCTCTGAGTGTGGGCTGAGACAAGTCAGGTGAGTGGATCTGCAACTCATGATTTGACATAGTTGTAATAGTGTGGTTACAACAAGTAACGTAGATATTGATAGACTGTTTAGTCTGAATTGTAATTGTGTATCTGCTTGTTATACATGTGGCCTTCTTGCATCTGTGTTGTTCAGAGGTCAATTGCGATTGGACTTGGTTACTAATAGTGATCAACACAAGTTATAGGGACATGTGTTGTTGCTGGAAACTGTGTTGTTGTTTAGAAGTACCAAGTTATCGGTAAATCTTGTATGGGCCAATACAGATTGTGATAAGCGTTACTTGAGGGCCACCGCGGCTGTAGGGTTCCTCAGTAACCACCGATCCTCTTGAGTTTATGTGTTTTTTTCGTGCTTAATGTAAACATTTTGTTATGCTAAGTTGAATTATTAGTTGTACATTCATTCACTTAGCTTCGTGCTAATCCCACCATTTCTCTTCCTGCAGGTTCTGTATTAGTTTGTGGGTTTAGGCAAGAAGATGGTCTATTGGAAGGAATGTTTGACATGCGCTTTAACTCTGATAATTATATAGATGTTTTGTTAGTTATCATGTATGTAGATTTCGAAGAACGATAATATATGTTTTGTTTCAGGGATATTTAAATGTTGTAAAACTCGCGAAAAGTTTATGGTCCTTTTGTAATATAATATATAATATTATTTTATCCATCACTTCCGAGTCAAATGACACATTTAATATTGAGTAAAATGAGGGGTGTTATACATATAGTAGTCACTTTTTACTTTCTTATATATTTTGTTTTGTATTTTAATAAATTTATTTGGATATCCTTTTTTATCGGAGTGTTTACCAATCATATCAGTAAATTGAATTTTATTTCATCTTAAGCGAGTGGACAACCTAAACATTATATATACTCCAATTAATTGATGAATTTCCTAAAAGAGTAAATTTTATGTTAACTAAACTTCCTTAAAAAAAAAGTTTATTAAATTCCTATAATATTTCTCTCACATATTCATATCTTGTTTCCATATACACACATATATTTTTGTCTCTATATGAGAATGAATATGTAATAGGTTTTGTTTGTTTATTTTTTCATGACATGCCAACTAATGGTAGTGTTGAATGTGTTTTGGTCAATGCCGATGATTCCATAAAATGAATATAACGAGTACTATCATGTATGCGCGTTGCGTCAGGTGTTTCACATAATAATATTAAGTGCTTAACAATATATACCTAATTTGTCTGCATAGTTCACACACATATTACTCTTTAATATCAATTATTAAACTTATATTATACTTAGTCTTAAAATAAATCATCTAACATTAAAAAATGTGATAAAATGTTATATGCTAAAAGAAATTGTTGCATTATACAAAAATGAACAAATAACATATACAATAAATAAGCAAGGAATGAGTATTTGAATGCTTATTTTGTAATAATTAATTGTCATCAACAAAGTATACATTATTGATTAAGTCTATGTTTATTTGAATCACATTAACCTACAATATAATAAAAAATATATAATCATATACACTAACAATAGCATATCAGAACTCTTTTCTAACAAATTTAGAGTGTTATATATTAGAAGTTATTGATTGATCCAAATAGGTTTTAGTTATCCAAGCTTAATGAGAGGATAAAACTACTATTTAGATCATAACCTTAACAAACATATATGACAAAAAGTATATTTAATATTAATAATTCTTAAAAGGGTAAGTAGATTAAAAATTGTTTGAAACGAAAAATCTAACATAAATAAACACTTAATATATATATATATATAATCATTTTGATATTGCAAAGCTATCCTAATTTACGTAGTATATATAGAATTGAAAATATAGGATATAAAAACAAAAACAAAAGAATAAAGAAAAAATGAAAAATAATTTTATAATAAAAAGATTCACAAAATAGTTACCACCGCAAGATATGAACAACAAACACTTAATATATATATATATATATATATATAATCATGTTTGATATTGCAAAGCTATCCTAATTTACGTAGTATATATAGAATTGAAAATATAGGATATACAAACAAAAACAAAAGAATAAAGAAAAGATGAAAAAAAAAATTATAATAAAAAAATTCACAAAATAGTTACTACCTCAAGATTCGAACTCACGTGAGATGAGTCAAAAGTATATCCGTCAACAACTTGATCTAGCGCACAAATATATACAAATTTGCTCTATCATTAATATATATGTAAAATGTAAATGTAAATTAGAAAAAAACAATAAAAGTTACTATTCATAATAGTTTGCTAATTGATATTAAGGGTGTAAATGTAAATTAGAAAAAAACAAAAAAAGTTATTATTCATAATAGTATACAAATTTGCTCTATCATTAATGTATATGTAAATGTAAATTTGCTCTATCATTAATATATATGTAAAATGTAAATGTAAATTAGAAAAAAACAAAAAAAGTTACTATTTATAATAGTTTGCTAATTGATATTAAGGGTGTAAATGTAAATTAGAAAAAAACAAAAAAAGTTATTATTCATAATAGTATACAAATTTGCTCTATCATTAATGTATATGTAAATGTAAATTTGCTCTATCATTAATATATATGTAAAATGTAAATGTAAATTAGAAAAAAACAAAAAAAGTTACTATTTATAATAGTTTGCTAATTGATATTAAGGGTGTAAATGTAAATTAGAAAAAAACAAAAAAAGTTATTATTCATAATAGTATACAAATTTGCTCTATCATTAATGTATATGTAAATGTAAATTTGCTCTATCATTAATATATATGTAAAATGTAAATGTAAATTAGAAAAAAACAAAAAAAGTTACTATTTATAATAGTTTGCTAATTGATATTAAGGGTGTAAATGTAAATTAGAAAAAAACAAAAAAAGTTATTATTCATAATAGTATACAAATTTGCTCTATCATTAATGTATATGTAAATGTAAATTTGCTCTATCATTAATATATATGTAAAATGTAAATGTAAATTAGAAAAAAACAAAAAAAGTTACTATTTATAATAGTTTGCTAATTGATATTAAGGGTGTAAATGTAAATTAGAAAAAAACAAAAAAAGTTATTATTCATAATAGTATACAAATTTGCTCTATCATTAATGTATATGTAAATGTAAATTTGCTCTATCATTAATATATATGTAAAATGTAAATGTAAATTAGAAAAAAACAAAAAAAGTTACTATTTATAATAGTTTGCTAATTGATATTAAGGGTGTAAATGTAAATTAGAAAAAAAAAAAAAAAAAGTAACTATTCGTAATAGTTTGCTAATTGATATTAAGGGTGTAAATGTAAACTAGAAAAAAACAAAAAAAGTTACTATTTATAATAGTTTGCTAATTGATATTAAGGGTGTAAATGTAAATTAGAAAAAAACAAAAAAAGTTATTATTTCATAATAGTATACAAATTTGCTCTATCATTAATATATATGTAAATGTAAATTTGCTCTATCATTAATATATATGTAAAATGTAAATGTAAATTAGAAAAAAACAAAAAAAGTTACTATTCATAATAGTTTGCTAATTGATATTAAGGGTGTAAATGTAAATTGGAAAAAAAAACAAAAAAAGTTACTATTCATAATAGTTTGCTAATTGATATTAAGGGGGAATATTTATTGAATACGTACTTTTTTATGTGTATCTATATATACGTGTTAGTTGGGTTCTTTTTCTTCTATGAATAGAAAAGACTTAAATTTCTAACCCAAATGTTCATGAAGCAAAAGTCTACGATATGATAATAAGAACAATAATTGACGATTTTTTAATTGTTATAACGTTTTAGAAAAATGGTTTTTTATAATTAGAGTATATCCAAACCATTTGAGTCATCAACAGATATATAGATAAACACATAATTATGCAAGTTGATTATGATTATAAACGTTGATTCGAGAGTATAAACATATAGATTGTTTTAGATTTTTTGAAAATGTATTTAATTTTATTATAAAATATATTCTATGTATTAAATTAATTTTTTTTATTGTATGTATTAAATTTTTAAATATTACGATTGTACGCATTTTATGATAATTATGTGAGCGTGTTATCTATAAAAGTAAAATAAGATGTCATGAGAACCAAACTATCCCTTCTAACTGCATAACTAAAGTGAGAGCCAAACTATCCCTTCTAACTGCATAACTAAAGTGATTGGGAATGGGTCTAACACCCGTTTCTGGAATGATGTTTGGGTTGGGAACCATCGACTTTGTGACAAATTCCCATAGCTCTTCCGGTTAGAGAATGTAAAGGACTGCACCATTTCTGATCGAAGGACATAAGATGTTTGGAGTTGGAATTGGTCAAGACCATTGTGCACCGGTAGCATATCAGAATCACAATTAAGCTCCATGCTTCAATTGTTGCAGCAACTCCAAATCAACGACAATGAAGACAAATGGGTTTGTAATATTAGCACGGATGATTCATTCTCGGTTAAACACATTCGCTTGCATATCGATTCTTCTAATCTCCCCATAGGTAACTCGGCCACTCGTTGGTGCAAAGTTGTTCATATTAAGGTGAATATCTTGTGGTGGAGAATTAGTTGGAATCGGCTACCCACGAGAGATAAATTATATGAAAAAGGGATAGACATCCCATCCCTGCTATGCCCCATTTGCACTGATCATGAGGAAGGTGTCAGCCATATTTTCTTCACATGTTCGATTGCTAAGCAAATATGGAAAGCTATCCAAATTTGGTTGCAATTACCGATTACGGATATTGTTTCATCATCTTCAATGGTTTCATGGTTCACATCTCATCAAAAAGCAAGCATCATTGTCGAGGTCATTGCTCTCACAACCGTATGGGTTCTCTGGATTTTCAGAAACAGTTCTATCTTCCAATCTTCGAAGATGAAGAAAAGTCAGATTTTTGATTCTATTATTCTTCATTCATTCAATTGGTATTCGTTTAGATGTAAAAAGAATAAAATTCCATGGACATTGTGGCTTCAAAACCCAATATTGCATTTTATTGTGTAATTTGCTAGGTCCTCCCTAGCTTTGTTCTTTTATAAAATTCTGCTGTTAAAAAAAAAAAAGATGTCATGTGACATCAATATAAATAATTATTTTAAAAGTTAAAATTTTTGAAGGGCCTTTAAATTATAGAAAATAGTTTACACTTAAATATTGGAAATGCTACACTATTAACCTAACAGTTGTGTGTGTTGGTGTTGAGGTCCTGTTTGTCTCAGTAGAGTTTGGCCTTTGATTAATTGATTACATGTGTGAATGTGTTTGTTAGACACCAATATTCTTCTGAATTTAGTAGGAAAAAAAATAGATTTCAATATTAGGACACCCATAAAGTCTACCTTTTATCTGCTCTCCTAAAAGAAATAAAAGATTAAAAATGAAATGTTGAATAATTAAGCCCACTGCATCCATGTAATCGAATTTCACGTGTATGGAATGACAAATTATGCAATGGATTTCAGGTTTTCTATACCTCCCTTTGTCAAAGCCACCCTGCATAGCATAAAGATTGAAATAGTACCAAAAAAAATATAGGGATAAGTATCTGTGAATGTATTCAACTTACATCCAATGTCAATTGGGTGTACCCAACTAACATATGGTATTTTTAATGAATTCAACTATCAAAAGATGTGCTTTTAGGTATTATGTAGTATTTTTCATGATGTGTCAACTTCTATGAATGCCACCTGGCACCTTAAGCAAACAATACATCAGCAAAATACATAAAAACACACTTTATGAAAGTTGAATCCATTAAAAATATCATACATTAGTTGAGTACACACAATAGACGTTGGGTGTAAGTTGGATGTATTCACATATACTTATCCCAAAAATATATTGAATTGGATGTGTTCAACTTTTTTTCCCGGTGTCTTAGTGTCCGGCAAGAATTTGCTCGAGGTCTAAGGTTTTACTTTTTACTACATCGCTAATAGACTAGTGACATCCTTAGATGCAACTTCTCAAGTGGTCATTCTGCGTCTAATTGACGGTCTAGACCTTTTAATGTAGACTGTAAACAAGATAACACAAATTGGACCTGTTTATTCAAATGAATACCAGGAACAATTCTTCTAATAACCGTTGATTCACAACAATACCGAAAATTAGGGTAAATTCAATTCAAATTGAGAGAAAAAAATGAAATTTCACCAAATCAAAAACTAACTGCTCAACAATGTTCTCCAAATCCTAAACAAGAACCAGAATTTCGAACGGGCCAAAAAAGATAAACGGGCCGGACTCTGGCTTAAAAACAAAGTCCAAAAAAATTGGACAAAAAACATAAATAAGCACGTAACTCCTAAAATAAAACGAATTTTAGCCCGAAAGTTAGGTAAACCGCATACTCATGGGCCTAAAACAGACACTCCTAGCCCAAGTTATGGCCTTTTTCGTGAAGCCCCTTTTGTTACATGATCTTGAGCCTCAAGAAACACAAGGGCCCGATCCTCCACACTTGGGCCCGCATCACCTTTTGTGTAGGTCTATCCTCCTAGTCTCCTACCATGTGGCAAATTGATGATAACTTGTTAAACCTCCAAAAATTAACTAACAGCTTCCTTTGGCTTGACTGATTCTAGCCAAAACTATTTAACTAATGGTTGTGGGTTCAAGATTGTCCACCAACATAAGTTTTCTGTATTTCAATCATTGAAAAAAGTAACTTTATTTGCATGAATGATATACTGCATGGTATTTACTGTAAGTTTGAGTGAGATTTTACTATGTACCAAGTAGAGGTGGCAATTTCGTAACATATACGTATGAATGGGTTTATTTGGTTTTGTTTTTACCTTAAACGAGTCAAATCAACAAAGATTTGGTTTTCTGGGTTACATGTCAGATTGGTTGAATGTCACCTTAAGTCGATTTTGATTCATACAACCTCCTAAGTCGTTTTATTCAAAGATATAAATCTTCGTTGCACTATTCTTTTTTTTGTAATCATAATTTATGAATTTTGTTATCTGAGATAATTATATTGAATGGACACATAAGTGTTCTTGGGCAAATCTTACTACCTGGCCCATTTTGACCCCTCACCCATCCTGCCGAACTTGCCACCTCTTTAAGAATGCTTCTGCAGAAGTGGCAATGATGACTCTCCCATCAGTAAAATTTAGCTACTGACATATGATGTTCTTGGCTTAATGTTCAATCAATTCCTGTATGTATATGTTTTTGGATGACCTTATGGTTCATGAAATAGAATGTATGTCCTCTTTCATTGAATATTACTTTGAAGTGGTCAGAACGTCACCATCTTTGCACACCATGTTGGTAAATTTCCAATGTTGGGGAACAGTAGGGCCAAGTCAATTGATGATGCGCAAGGATTAGTGAAGATAATTGCCGAAAAGGAGACGGATAAGGTAATAGGCATTCATATTTTGTGCTCGAATGCAGGTGAGCTCATCCATGAGGTTGCTTTAGCACTAACCTATGGTGCATCAAGTGAGGATATTGCACGTACGTGTCATGCTCATCATGTAAATAACAGGGATATGAGACTTTATATACAGTAAATGGGGTACTATTTTGTTTCCCAATCAACTCTCTGCTTTTATCGTCATCATCATCATTCGTTACTTGGTCTCGACAATGTATTAAATACAAGAATGCTAACAACTAAAAAAGCATATTCATCTTGGGAAAAAACAATATCACCTGCATGCAACTTACAAACATTTTACAAAGTACGTCTGCAAACAACCCGTTACAATGGGAAAAAGACAATGGTTAGACCTTTGGGGTTTTATAGTAAAGAACAGGTTTTTTGGGCTTGAAGAGGTGCCTAGAACGATATGTGGAGAAAATTACATCGAAAAACAAACCATATAGTAACGACAAATATAGGAAGACCGGCATCACAGCAAACACACCGATAAGGATTGGAACCCATAACAAACCCTCATTGTAAAGTACGAAAAAACTTACACTAAAAGCGAGCGTCATGGTTGCCATAGATAGAAAAAGAGTCACTAGACCAAAAACCAACTTTCTAGGTAATGATTCCAAGAAATCACGTTGAGCATAACGAGACGTGAGTATAGATAAGAAAATGAGAATTGAAGCTGAAGATAAGAATAGAGAAGTTGCATCAGCCACAACGAAAACCATAAAGGTTGCTTTTGATTTGAAGAAAGGGATACCATTGTTTTGGCTATATCCTCCCGGAACCGTAAAAGCTGCAGCAAACACTATGGTTGCAATAAGCGTTGCGACAACCATACACTTACTAGCGGTTCCTTTCATCCACTTTTCTCCTTGTGTGACCAGTTCTTTGTGTTCCTTGGTGAATAGCTCAAGTGGCGTTAGATCATCTTTGTTCTTCTCCTCTCTATATGAAGGAGGGATCATTTTCCTTACTTCCTACAACACCGACAAACTAGCATAGTTATAGACTCCTATACATTTATACTAATGGTAAAACAAAAAAGAGAAATTGAAAAGCGTGGGGAGGAATATATGTACCTTGAACCATAGTAGTTCTCGTTGCATTTGTAAAGCAACACCTGATACATCTAGTAGTTGTTTTCGCTTTGCACTCTTCCCTACTAAATGCAACATATTGTTATCATTTTCATCTCTGAGAGGAGTTATCATATCCTTCATTCCACCTATTTCAAACAATAGCTTGTAGATACCCTCGTGACGATGTTTGACTGCTATATGAAATATAGTTTGATTGTTACCATTTACCTTCCATATCAGATCAGGATATCGACGAATGAGCTCAACCAAAAAGGCAGTATTGCCCATTTCTGCAGCAATAAAAAGTACCCGAGCAGAGTTTGTCTCCTTTGCAGGCTTTCTGATTATTTTCTGGCTTTCCTTATGCAATTTGTCACTTTGTTGAGAAATAACCTTTTCCAGTTGCGAAACTTGATCTTGAGTTCCATGTAACTCGATTATCTTCTGCGTTTCGTCATGCATGCTTATAACATGTTCAGAGATGACCTTTTGTAGTTCGAGAGCTTGATTCAACTTACCAGAGATTGGTTCATTGTGTTGCCTGATTGGATCTGAATCCCCTCTGATTATGTTCTGCATTTCAGCATGCATCTTCACAAGACTTTCAGAAATGAGGTCTCTTAATTTCAAAGCTCTGTTCACTTTTCCAAAAGCTGGGTTGAGTATGTTCTGAGTTTCAAATCTTAATTTGCAAAGATGATCAGAAATGAGTTTTTGTAGTTGCATAGCTTGAACGACCCTTCCAGAATGAACCACCCTTCCAGAAGTTGACTTGTGTTGCTTATTCATATCTGGTACCTCTCTGAGTATTCTATCAATTTCATTCCTGGGTTTTTTCGCAATATCTTCCCAAACTATTTTTAGTAACTGCAATGCTTTACTTTCATTTTCACGAGCTCGCTCCTTTGGATCAAGGAATGCAAAAACTGAAAGCAACAAACCAGAAAAGAGGCCAAATTGATGATACCAATAATTTACAAGAGAAATTGCTGTATCAATGATTAAGTAGATCGAGATCTTTACCCGATTTAATGGTTCCCCGAATGGTAACAGATTTTGTTTCAGGAGGGTTTCCAGCCAAATCTTCAGGTACACGCCCATTAGGCTGTGGATGCTTATTTCCATTCGGTTGATTCGTGATAAAGGAGTAAAGATGCTTACCCGACTTGATGGTTCTCCAAAGTACTTCAGATTTCGTTTTAGAAGAAGATGACTCAGGCTTTCGATCCAAATCTTCATCACGTACACTATTTCCACCACCAAGTTCAGGTACAATTCCACTATTAGTTTCTAGTAAACTTCCACTACCAGGTTGTGGATGCTTATTTTCATATGATTGACTCGTAATACACTTCAAGCTGGAGTAGAGATGTTTTGTCCGCTCAATGGTTCTCCTGATGATATCAAATTTGGTTTCATGAAATGCTTCGGGCTTTCGAGCCAAAATTTCGAGGATTCTCACAACACCTATTCCTGTATACTTTTTCACGATCTCTAGTGCGACATCTGAAAAGGATTTGGCAGTTGCTTTGTTAGTGAAAACTTTAGAACAAAAGCAACAAATATAAACAAAGAAAGCATGAACGAGAGAGCATACAGATTTTTCTTTGACATTGAGTAATGGACATATCTTTTTGAAAATAACTAAAATCAGTACAGTAGCACATGCATTCTCAAATATATACAAAGATTAGGATATATAAATAACAGAAAGCTATGTAGGTGCAATACTAAAATATATGCTTACCAAACATGTCATTCTCGACACATTCCTCAAGAAGCCACTGACGTTTTGTATCAGTCCAACCAGCATCACCCAACTCGTTGGAATTTGCATAAAGATACTTGACCACATCATAATTTCCATAGCAGGCAGCTACATGGAGCGGCATCATATCCTTATCACCTGAGATTGTCAGCAAGGCCCTGTTCTTTGTCACCATAATCTTAACAGTTTGAACATTTCCAGCTGCAGCTGCTAAATAGAGGGCGGTGTTGAAATTTTCATTCTCAAGTTCAAGATCTTTTTCTTCCATCAAAGCCACCAGATTTTTCACAAAGTCTGCCATCGATTTGGTGGGACCTTTTGCAGATGCGGCAACGTGAAGTGCAGTTTCCCCATTTTCAGTGATGCAATACCTTACCAACTCTGGTCTCTCATCAAGAATAACTTTAGCAGCTTCCCAATCACATTTAACCGACGCTTCATATAGAGGGACACCGATTTCGAGGTAATTTGCTCGAGGTCCTTTAATGTAGTAGTTACAATGAAAATAGTCAGTCAGTTATCTTCTCGATCAACGTTCTTTCACTAAAATCAACTATCAGTTGTTATGCATATGGACGGACAGTTTGTATCCTTCAATGAGGTTTCACACGTTAAAATCAAGCATACTTGCTTTTTTCTAGGGTATCCAAGTTTTTTAATACCATAAAATGCGAATTTACCGAAATTAGAATTTTGCAAGAAACATATTTCGCAAAAAAGTAAAGTCAACATTTTGGCAGAAAAAATCAAACTTCACCAAAAATCGTCAAATTCTTCATAAAAATGATCAATTCGGGAAGAGAAAAAGATATTTTTCAAAGTGCTTTGCGAAGTTTAGTGTTATTTGTTGAAAAACAAAAATTAAATGTTATTTTGCTTACCGCTCAAGTTTCCCTCTACTTGTTGAATTTATTACTTTGACCTGATACTGCTAAAATTGTCATTCTAACCACCACATAATCTTTTTGTTCCAAAACCACTGGAAAAATCTTCTTACATGATGAATATTATCAGCAAATAAATAAAATCTTTGATTGATAGCTTTGGCGACAATATACAAATAAATAAAAATTCTATGGTTAAATAAATAATTTTAACAAAAAGAAGACTTTCAGGACAATAAAAAAGAAGAAGATGTACACCTTCTTTTTTTTTGTTGCAGTTACCTTTCTCCGGTATGAAACTAATTGTGGTGTAAGGTAGCAATAAATGAACAACAACGGATACATATATATATATATCAGCAAACACTCACGCAATGCGATAGTTTATGTGGTGATGATAGGTGACAATGACGATGGTAATGGTGGAGTTATGAAAATTTGAGAATATATATATGTTTTGAAGATTTATTATATTTATTTTGTGTTTATATATTTATATTTATATTTATATATAGTAAAGTAAAGTAATAATAATAGATATTAATATGAAATATAATTGTTGAGATGATTAAAATGTTAGTTATTATATAGAAGTAATATAGTTCATTTTCGTGATTGAATTAAAAAATTAAGTCAATGACTTAAATGCATTATAACTACTTATAGATTATAGATATTAGATATAACCAAATTTACCTTTAAGTAGAAATCGACGAGGAAGATTCGGTTTTAATCGTTCTACGTTCGCATGTGAAACAGTCGGAGGGTTGTTTTGCTGCTGAACGATTGAGGCTGATTGTTCAGCTGTCGTTGCTGCCGTTTCTTTCGTCATCTGCACAGTATTAATTCCATTAATGATTAAAAACACAATTGCTAAGAGATTTAATTACTGCAATGTACCTCTGTGTCACAACGAACTATTGTTATTATTATGTATGAATGAATTAATTGTGTTAATTAGATATGTTATCATTGAACATGCACTCCATCATTTATATATCATCTAATTTCTACGCAAACGCTAAAGTCGTCTATATAATCTTATTAAACGTTTGATAATACTATTTATTTAAGTCTTTTCCATACTAATAAAAATAACTTATTAAATTAAAAATAATTTTTATTTGGAGTGAAATTTTCCTGCATGGATTTTAGCAACGATACATGTCGTTGTTAAACCTAATTTAAATGTATTTTTTTGCTTTAAAGCAAAAATTTTCTCGCGTAACCTTTAGTAATAACACATATTGTCACTAAAGCTAATTTAATTCTTCTTTATTTTTTCTTTCGAAATTTTTTTTTTATTTTATTTAAATTATATCTTTTATATAAGTCAAACAATAATTAAATATTAATTATATTTTTAATTAGTTTTTATTTTAATTATATAAGTTTGTATAGTCGATTAAACACTAATTATATTTAATTAGTTTTTATTTAAATATAATCATTTTGTATTAGTTATATTTAATTAGTTCGTATTAACGTCGTATGGTTTGTTGAAACGCCTTAGCGTTTGATGAAATGCTTTACGACTTTGGATTTGTTGAAATAGCTTAGGGTTTGTTGAAATGCGTTAGAGTTTGATGAAACGTCTTACGCCTTAGGGTTTGTTGAAACGCCTTAGGCTTTGATAAAACGCCACACGCCTTAGCGTTTGATGAAACGCCTTACGCCTTAGGGTTTATTGAAACGCCTAAGGATTGATGAAACGCCTTAGGATTGATGAAACGCCTTAGGATTTGATGAAACACCTTACGCTTTGGGGTTTGTTGAAATGCCTTAGGGTTAGATGAAACGCCTTACACCTTGGGTTTTTTTGAAACTCTTTAGGGTTTGTTGAAGCGCCTTCGGGTTTGACGAAACGCCAAAGAGTTTGATGAAACACCTTACGCCTTGGGGTTTGTTGAAACGTCTTAGTTTTTATTATAATTATATAAAATATTATTTTTATTGGTTTTATTTTGAATTTATAATATTTTTAATTAATTAAACAAATAATTTACTACTGAGAAACCTGGGAATGATTCACAAAAATACTTTCCTAACTGGTTTCTGAATTAGGTCAACTCATCGTATATATTACTCTGTAAAAAAAACGATTATTACTCCACCTTATACATTTTTGTTTTTTCAATAAATACGTAATCTGCGAGTACACGAGCTACACTGCTTTAGTAATAAATTACTTTCTCTAGCAAATGTTCCGCCAGTCTACGCAAATTCTTACACCGGTTGCATAGTTAACGGTGTGACATTTTTGGTTCACAATCGTGATGTACGTCGTACAACTCAAAACAGTGGAGTTTTAACAGCCGGGGATGGTTGTACGTATTATGGCCATTTGGAAGAAATTCTCGAGCTTAGTTATACCTTTAGTTGCAAAGTTGTTTTGTTCAAATGTAAATGGTTCAAAACAAATAACACTGCTCATACTCGACTTTCATTCACCAAGAATAACATAACACATATTTTTGTAAATAATGAATGGTACAAAGATGAACCATATATTCTTGCAACATAAGTAAAAGAAGTCTTTTACCTTGAAGACCAATCTCGATGACAAATTGGATGGTCGTCCAAGAGGCGAATCAACGAAACATCTAGGACCGACAAGGCATGGAAGAGAATGAAGAAGATGTTATACATGATACCAATTCATCCGATCTTGCATTGAATGCTAATTTGGATACTTTGACTTATACCAACTTGCGTGGGGATGACCAATCAACGGAAATTATTGTTGATGCAGACGACAATGATATTCTTACTTTTGTTTGAGACAATGATGATTTTTTTGATGATGCAGACGACGATGCTCATGTTTAGGTCATTTTGAAAGTAAAGATTTGAATGCTGATAATGAATGTGAAATTGATTATTGTTCTACTGATGAGTCTGATTGAATTGTAATTTTTATATGTAAAACGACACTAATTTCAATGAAATTGTTATTTGGTCTTGTTGGTTCAATTATGTTTGTTACATGTTTGATCAATTGTTAGTTCAATTATGTTTATATGTTTATAAAGTTTGTAAATGGCATGTGCTCAAGAATTCATGGTGGCCATTGCGGTGGTGATCCCCCCGGATGATCCTAATTGAAGCTGCAAGAACCTTGTTATGTTGTGCACAGATAAAAATCTATTTATGGGCAGAAGCTGTTAACACTGCATGCTACACTTAGAATAGATCAATTCTAGTTAAACATCATGACAAGATAGCTTATGAGATGTGTCATGGAAAGGTTCCAACCATTCATTATTTTCATATCTTTGGAAGTAAATTATATATCCTTAATTAAAGGGATCAATTAGCAAAAATGGAACCTAAGTCCGATGAGGGTGTATTTGTTGGATATTCATCCATTTCTAAAGCTTACAGAGTCTACAACAACAGAAGAAAGAAGATTGAAGAAACCATCAATATTACTTTTGATGACTTCTCTGCTAATAACAAACAACATTTGTCGAAAGTATATCATGTGAGATGTCAAATCGAAGAGAAAAAAACTCTGATTTTTATGTTGTAATGTTCTAATTTTTAACCTAGTCGTTTTGAGATATTTAATTTTAAAGAATGCGAGAGAAATGGGGTTTTGCCAAATGAAACTCTCTTTATTAATTATTCTATTTTCACAAAAAAAAAAAAATAAATAAAAAAATAAATAAGAAAACTTATACCTATTTGAACTCACGTCCTCTTAATAAATAAAAGTCTTTTTTAGATAAGAAAATTTTCTTTCAAAAGCTTCAAAATAGAACCCAGAAGAAACAAGCGTTTGAAGGTCTGTTTGGTGAAGTAGCTGTAGGCTGTAGGCTGTAAGCTGTAAGCTGTAGCTTCAGGTTTTGAGCTTTTTATAAAAGGTTACTTCCAATAGCTTTGAGATTTTGAATTTTTCATTGGATTCTAAAGCTACGTCTTATACATGACAAACAAGACTTTTATTTTCATATAAACTTTTATTCAAACACTAAAAGGTTAAAAATCCTAAAATTTTTATGTTAAAAAACCCTAAAAGTGACTACAGGTTTTGACATGTTATTATGTTCAATTGCCCATTCATAAATAGTGAAAGGTATGAATAAACCGGATGGAGTATTTTATATCCTGTTTCATTTCTCGTACATAACTCTCAACTCTCGTCCCATTCATTCCAAATAGCTATTCTAAATGAGAGCATGTATCCTAACACCACATAATAATAATAATAATAATAATAATAATAATAATAATAATAATACTTGTATTACTTTATTATTAGTGAAAATAATCTTACAATACAGCCATCGATAAATGTAGATGTGTACGAACTGTTGAGACTATATAAATTTACTATTTATATTAATATACAATGTGTAATATGTGTAACTAGACTATTTTATTATTTTTTATATTAACATTTTTTGTCATTTTACACCTTTAAGTTACAATTATACGGTGAGTTCAAATGAGAATGGAAATTTTAGTGAGAATGAATGAATGAATGAATCCTAGTCATCCATTTTACAAAACCCAATTTTCCCCTAAAGTTAAATATCTCACAAACAGCTAATCAAAAATATATAAAAATTGCATCATAAAAATCAGCATTCTTTCTCTACGATTAGACATCCCTCATGATATACTTTCGATGAATTTTTTTTCTTTTTTGGTTGAAAACTAGTAACACATGTGTTAGTGGTTGGTAACACATGTGTTACTAGCGACTAACACATGTATTACCAACAACTAATACGTGTGTTACCGGTGACTAACACATGTGTTACCGGTGACTAACACATGTGTTACCGGTGATTAACACATGTGTTACTAGTTTTCGAAACCCACCAAAAAATGAAAAAAAAGGTTCGTCGAAAGTATACCTTGTGAGATGTCTAATCAAAGAGAAAAAAACGCTGATTTTTATGGTGCAATTTTTATATTTTTTGACTAGCGGTTTGTGAGATATTCAATTTTTAAAAATGTTTGGGGTATTATTATTTTGATGAAATGGATTATTGAGATTGATTCTTCCATTCTCACCAAAAATATCATTCTCATTTAACTTATTTACCATATAATTTTTAAGTAAGTAAATAAAATTACAACTTACAATTACAATTTGAAATTACAGCATACAACTACAATTTATAACTATTTTATTAAACATGCTCTATGTAGTATGTACTCCAATTGATCAGTTTCCTAAAAGAGTGAATATTATGTTAACTGAACTTCTTACAAAGAAAAGTTTATTCGATTCCTATAATCTTTCTCTCAAATGTTCACATATTGTTTCCACATATAAACACACACATATTTTTGTCTCTATATGAGAATGAATATGTAGTTTGTTTTGTTGTTTATTTTTTAATGACATGCCGACGGTGGTGGATGTGTTTTGGTCAATACAGAGGATTCCATAAAGCGAATATATATTTTATTGAATACGTACTTTTTATATGTGTATTTATATGTGTCAGTTGTTTTTCTTTTTTTCTCTAAATAGAAAAAGACTCAATTTTCCGACACTGGAGGTTTTTGGGTGACAAGCTTTGAGAGTTTATAGGAGTTTAAACTTTTTTTTTTTTTCATAAGTTCAAGTTAATAGCATTATTTAGATGATAAAAATTTTAGAGCTTATGAAAAATTAAGCTAGTTGAACTAGCTTTTAAAATAAGCTTCTAGCTTATGAAATGATAAAGAACATAAATACCCTTTACATATTTAGTTATCATATTTTTTTATCTTTTAAAGTTAATTCACATGTATAAGATTTCAACTCCGACTACTTTGTCAAACACCAATAAAAAATAATAAGCTCCAACTTTCAACTTAAACAATAACCTCCAACTATCAGTTCCATCTACTAACTCCAATTATAAATTTTCAGCTAGTTTCGTCCAAACATACCTTTTAATCACGAAGTAAAAGTCTACAGTATAATAATAAGATTATTAATTAATAGACAGGGTTTTTCACTGTTATAATTTGGGGTTAGAGTAGATCAGATCATTTGAGTTATAAACAGATATATAGATAAATACAAATTATGCAAGTTGATTCATGATTATAAACATATGGGTAGGTGACATGTTTGAAAGTGCATTTAGTTTTAGTTTAAATGTAACATATTTATTAAGATTTTAAATCGCGAGAAGTAAAACATAATTTTCAGTTCAATTTAGGTATAAAGAAAAGTATAATATAAAAGAAACTTTTTCTTTCTAAACTTCATGTTAGTTCCAACAATTGAAGAATTTTTGACAATTATTTTACATTTTTTTAAAGCTTTTGTAGGTACGCACTCCTTTGTAGTAATCACTTTTTTTTTTCTTATGTAATGTTTGGTTACACAAATAATGAAAATTTGATAGTTATGTTATGTTACTACGTATTTTATTTAATGAAGTTTCCCTACATTATATATTTGTATTTAAATGCTTTTACTTATATATATATATATATTGTGCATACATATCATTTTTACAAGTTATTGTGACCTTGTGGGATGTACAAGTGGGGCAATACAATAAAACACGTAAAGAAAATGGTAAAAAGGAGACGATGAAATAGGTTATGGATTCGATTTCAGCTTTATACAAATAAAATAAAATAGTTTAAAAGTGCTCGAGATATGTCTTTGAAGAGAATTGCATCGGATGAAAATGATACCGGATTACGATTGCCTGTTAAAAAACCTTTTGTTAAAATATGAAATGTATAAGTCGTTGTTGGATGTACAAGTCATGAAGTAGTATTGATAATAAATAGGACCCTTTACCTTATACCACTTAATGCCAGTTGTTGTACCTTTTTTTTTTTTCTTACATATTTTGTTTTATTTTTTAATTAAACTTGTTAGGATATCCTTTTTTATTGGAGTGTTTACCAATCATTTCGGTAAATTGAGTTTTATTATATTCCATCTTAACCGAGTGGACAACCTAACCACTATAGACCCAATTGATTAATTTCCTAAAATAGTAAATTTTATGTAACTAAACTTCCTACAAAAAAGTTTATTAGATTCCTATAATCCTTCTCTCAAATGTTCATATCTTGTTTCCATATATATACCCACACATACATATATTTTTGTCTCTATATGAGAATGAATATGTAATTTGTTTTGTTTGTTTATTTTTTTATGACATGCCAAGTAATGACAGTGTTGAATGGGTTTTGGTCAATGCCGAAGATTACATAAAATGAATATATATATTTTATTGAATACCTACTTTTTTAAGTGTATCTATACGTGTTAGTTGGCTTCTTTTTTTTCTATGAATAGAAAAAGACTTAAATCTCTAACCCAAATGTTCATGAAGTAAAAGTCTACGATATGATAACAAGAACAATGATTGACGATTTTTTAATTGTTATAACGTTTTAAAAAAACGTTTTTTATAATTAGAGTAGATAAACACATAATTATGAAAGTTGATTATGATTATAAACGTTGATTTATGAGTAAAAATATATTTGTAAAGTGTTTGAAAATGTATTTAATTTTATTTCAAAATATTTTAGCTTTAAATATTGAAAAATATTACACTATTAACCTGAAAGTTGTGTGTTGGTGTTGGGGGTCCTGTTTTTATCTCTGTAAAGTTCCGCCAATAATGAATTGATTACATGTGTGAATGCGTTTGTTAGACACCAATATTCTTATTCTTCTGAATTTAAAAGAAAAAAAAAATAGATTTCAATATTAGGACATCCATAAAGTCTACCTTTTATCTGCTCTCCTAAAGAAAGAAAAGATTAAGAATGAAACGTTGAATAATTAAGCCCATGTAATCGAAGTTCACGTGTATTTATACATACTACGTTAGTGTATGGAATGACAAGTTACAGTATAATTCACTCTAATTTCTATGGTGTTGAATAGTATAAACTTCTAGAATACTTGAAACAGTAATTAAGAAATTAAGATACATTTTTAAAAAATTACCAGGCTACTAAAGAATATATGTACTCTAATTTTCTTAATATATACTCTTATTTTCTTACTAGTTAGTAGTTACCATGATCATTGATTAATTGGAGTGTTTATCCTTTATTTTATTTTTTACTTTGTTTTTGTGAAAATAGTGTTTGGATGTTTTATTGTGTTACAGTATTTTTTTTAGAGGTTTTATAATAATAAGCATTATTTAAGTAGTAAACTAGTAGAAAATGAAAATTGAGGCATTCATATAATTTTTTTCCAGATCATTACAAAATTGCCAATAATCCAAGAAATAAAGAAATATAAAGAAGACTACTATTTACAATATATACTAACATATTATATAATGATAATGATTTTATTATGGTTAAGGAAGATCAAATCGTGAAAAAGTATTTTGGATATTTGTTTGATTATATGCTATATATCTCATAATATACATCATCTAATCATGTTGTAGTTTCATGTGACTTTTTTGGTGGTGTATGTCAAGTTGAATTAGTTATTCTTATTTAAGTGTATTTTGAATGTTTGTTAATAATTAATTAATTCGAAGTGTCTTATTGATGCTAATCAGTGTTTGGAAGACTCATTAAATTCATAGAGGCTAAGTAAAAACACGATAACAGTACGGATGGTAATGACCAATTCTGTACTCATTTCATTAATTTGTGATTAAATTCCGTTAAAGGTTTCCATATAAAGTTATGCAATGGATTTCAGGTTTACTATACTTCCCTTGGTCAAAGCCACCCTCCTGTCCTGCATATATAGTATCTTCGATACCCCTGAAGATTGAAATAGTACCAGAACAATATATGGAATTGGATGCCAGTGTCTTAGTATCTGGCAAGAATTTGCTCGAGGTCTAAGGTTTACTTTTTACTATATCATTAGTAGACTAGTGACATCCTTATATGCTGCTTCTCAAGTGGTCATTCGGCGTATAATATACAATTTAGCAGACCTTTTGTGTAGGTCTATCCTCCTAGCCTCCTACCATGGGGTAAATAGATGATACCTTGTTAAGCCTCCAAAAATTAACTAACAGCTTCCTTTGGCTCGACTGACACTAGCCAAACCTATTTAACTAATGGTTGTGGGTTCAAGACTGTCCACCAACATAAGTTGTGTGTATTTCAATCATTGAAAAAAGTAACTGTATTTGCATGAATAAAGATAGACTGCATTGTATTTACTGTAAGTTTGAGTGAGATGTTACTATGTACTATGTAGAGGTGGCAATTTCGTATTATATACTTATGAATGGGTTGATTTGATTTTGTTTTTACTTAAACGAGTCAAATTAACAAAATTTGGTTTTCTGGTTTACATGTCAGATTGGTTGAATGTTGCCCTAAGTCGATTTTGATTCATACAACCTCCTAAGTCGTTTTATTTAAAGATATAAATCTTTGTTGCACTAATCTTGTTTTTGTAATCATAATTTATGAATTTTGTAATCTGTAATAATTATAACGAATGGACACAGAAGTGTTCTTGGGCAAATCTTACTACCTGGCTCATTTTGACCCCTCAATGGACACAAAAGTGTTCTTGGGCAAATCTTACTACCCGGCTCATTTTGACCCCTCACCCATCCCGCTGAACTTGCCACCTTTTTGATAATGCTTCTGCAGAAGTGGCAATGATGACTCTTCCATCATTAAAGTTTAGCTACTGGCATATGCTGTTCATGGCTTTATGTTCAGTCAATTCCTGTATGTATATGTTATGGATGAGCTTATGGTTCTTGAAATAGAATGTATGTCCTCCTTCATTGAATATTGCTTTGAAGTGGTCAGGAGGTCACCATGTTTGCTCCCTCATTTGAAGTTTTGCTCACTGTCACACGTTTCCTTTTACAATTTCAGGCCCTTCTTCATTCATCTCACATGTACCATGAAGCCAAAACTAGATTTGCTAAGCATGGTGTGAATTTTGATAATGTAACACCCTCCAAAGCCGAAAGCAATGGACTACTTGGGTATCCTTCAGGATCAACTAAAAACCATGGTGGAAGAATACTAGTAGCCCACTACTTTAGGCTTATAAGGGACTCAAATTTCTTATCTCATGCCGATGTGGGACGGGTTGTTACAAACTCCCCCACTTAAACTCTTGACGTCCTCGTCAGGCCGAAACATAACCAATAACCAGGATCCATAGCTAGGAGATGCACGAGCCGTGTGCCCGTCACACCTCGAGAGGCTATGGCATTGATACCATATGTAACACCCCCCAAAGTCGAAAGCAATGGACTACTTGGGTATCCTTCAGAATCAACTAAAAACCATGGTAGAAGGATACTAGTAGCCTACTACTTTAGGCTTATAAGGGACTCAAATTTCTTATCTCATACCGATATGGGCCAAAAAGATAAAGCCGTCTCAACTCTCACAAAAGGCATCGAAGGCCTTTTCAAGAAAAACAAAGTGACCTACGTGAAAGGCCACAGGAAGTTCCTGTTGTGACAACCGTCAAAAATCTCAGGTCATTAACGCACTTAAATTCCTAGTCTATCTAATTACGTTTACAGCACTCTAAAATCCTAGTGAAAAGTCTAGGTTACGACTCCACAAGTACCGAAACCGTAAGTTACCGAAATCGCGTAACGTTCTAGGAGATTGCTTAGCGGACTTTAAGACTGTGAGGAACATAAAATTAGGTTACAAAGTGCCAAAGAAAACAAATGAAATTAAATTTCATAAGTCATCACAAAATATTTATCATATCGCAAAAATCGAAATTTAACCGGAAATTCCGTAACTCAGTAAACGCAACCGAAAATCGGTTAATTAATTTGCGAATGTCAATCGTGATTGAATCAAATACATTTTGATGAGTGTTATAAAATTATAAGATAAATTTTCATGACTCAAACTTTAACCACAAAAACATCACAAAAATCGGAATTAACCGAAATTCCGTAACTCAGCAAACGCGACCCGAATCGAATAAACGAAACTCGAATCCGACAAACTAATACTTGAATATTCATTATAAACAATCTAAAATAAAATTTGAAGTATTTTAGAAATTTAGAACATCAATTTTTATAACCCAAATATTAAGCATTAAAACAACACAATTTAAAGTCTTGAAATGTACAAGACTTGTGCAATTTTAATACAAATTGTTGGTGCATCGAAACTAGAGCTATTGTCAAGGGGGAATCTGTTGGTGCACGTTTGGTGACAACAGCTTCTAGTTTGTAATAGTTAGGTTTAGAAGTCATTTTGTTAATCATTGTAATCGTTAACTTAAGTTTTGTCTGTGTATTTTGTAGATTCGTACGAACTTGTAGGTTCGTACGAACTTAGAGTAGGTACGAACTTAGATGTTCGTACGAACTTGGTAGGTTCGTACGAACTTAGAAGTAGCTAAGTTCGTATGAACTTAGTTGCCTATAAATACACAAGTCCGAAAAAGTTGGTTTAAGAGGGAGTTTAGGAACTGGGTTTTTCCAGCTAGGTTCGAATACTCTGTGTAACTTCGAATGTAACCTCGTTTACTTTCGAAGTCCCCTCCGGGCTTGAATCTACGGGGTAATAACGTTTATATGAGTGCGGAATCCTCACATAAACAAAACGATAACAAATGAGTATAAATATCACTTTTATTGAATGTAAACGAGGTTACATTCGAAGTTACACAGAGTATTCGAACCTAGCTGGAAAAACCCAGTTCCTAAACTCCCTCTTAAACCAACTTTTTCGGACTTGTGTATTTATAGGCAACTAAGTTCATACGAACTTAGCTACTTCTAAGTTCGTACGAACCTACCAAGTTCGTACGAACATCTAAGTTCGTACCTACTCTAAGTTCGTACGAACCTACAAGTTCGTACGAATCTACAAAATACACAGACAAAACTTAAGTTAACGATTACAATGATTAACAAAATGACTTCTAAACCTAACTATTACAAACTAGAAGCTGTTGTCACCAAACGTGCACCAACAGACTCCCCCTTGACAATAGCTCTAGTTTCGATGCACCAACAGACTCCCCTTTGACGATAGCTCTGGTTTCACCGGAGATGTTGTCACCCGAGTTGTCTTCGGTCTTGATTCTTTTAAGCTCTTTTGTCTTCTTGCATAAAACACCTTTTTTCACAAAATCTTCAACACCCTCTGACATCTTCAATCTTCATGTCTCTAACTATCTCTAGCTTCTGACATCTTCATCGAATCATGTCATACACTTCTCAACAACTCTTGTAGCTTTCGAGTCACCTTTAGGAATTTCATCTTGTTCAGATCTTAACTCCTCTTGGTCTATCACTACAATTTACCTTCAGACATTTCTTCATTTCTGAACTAGACTTCTGTAGGTATTCTCTAACTCAAATTTATCACTATTAAACTCGTAAGTTCAATGGTATCTCTCCCTGTTAGATTGACAGACTCACCCTTAACCTGTTCAAGCATACCAAATCTTCCAGTTGAAGAGTTCGGCAGCTCAAATTGTTTGGTCACTGAGATCATCGTATGTCTCAACACTTCCTCTTAACAACCAGTCTTCACCCCATGTCAGGCTTCTCCCCCTGAGCTGCTGTGCTCCTCAACAAGGGATCTCCGCCTAAGCTATGGTGAAATAGTTGTAATAGGCTTGGTTGGAATTGTTGTTGTAATGTGTAGGTGGTGATGGTTGTGGATTAGGCAGTCGGCTCACTAATGATAACCCCACTAGATGTCTTCTTGTTGGACCTTCTAGTGAAAAACGAGGTATCATTATCAGAATCAGCATCATCATCTTGCAATGGATAATCATCGTCTTCATTTAACTTATATTTGCCTTTATCCGTAGAAAAACAAGACCCTGAGTGAGATCCAAGTTTTATTAGATCTAGATGCATCCAACTCTGTGGAATATCATCGTCATCATCACTTTCGGTCTGTTTACACGCAAACCCCCAATATCCTCCTCGAATTTAGATCTTCTAGCTTAAATGCATGGACATACCTAGGTTTTGAGTTAATCGCAGTCGAGTTGTTTCTCCAATCGCATAGTTAAACAATCAAAAGTAATTATCTCCCTATTTAGTAAGAACTTAAATTTGTATAAATTAAAATGAAAAAATAACTAAAAATAAACAAACAAATATGAAATTATTCATATTAAAAAGCACATTCTTTTTGGGAGAGTCACTGTTACGAAGATCATATTAGCCATGATGTAGACTATACACAGTAGGAATTATTGAATTCCTTGGTTATTATGTATGTAATTTATAGTTCACGACGATTATCGGTATTGTTGTCCACTTAAGCAGTTAACACTCAGGATTTTCAAGTACAATGTTAGTTATTGTTCACAATTATCTATGTATCTCATATTTGATATACACTTAGGATCGAGAAAGTCCAGAATTCCATGTAATGGATGTTTTTTTATTTTATTTAAATTTCATCTCTAAAGTCAAGTCCTTTATATTAAGAGCAATGTACTTTTGTACATGTGAAGAGACTAGACTAGGGTTAGAGCCTAACAAATCTAAAATCAAACCAGAGGTGACAGGTCTGCACTTTCGTACAACAAAGCGACATAGTTTGACTAGAGACCTTGAAAACGGTATTCTTGTTTCTTGGTCGAGTTTGCTCTATTTTTAGGATACACTGACTGAGTCTAGGTCAGCATGTTTCAAGATGTTGCAAAAGAAACAATCAGTGAACCCCCCAGATGAATTGGTTTTTATTTATCCAATAACATGTATTCAGGTACAATCTATCTCCTAAAAATTAAGACTTAATGTCATACATCAAAATAGATATTACACAGAAAAATCGTATTATTTAATATTGATTGGGTACTTGAGAACCGTTATGCCTTATGCCTACCAATACATCGTATAATGAAGCTATTCGTTACGTTTAAAATTAAAGTACTTTTTACTGTGTATGTACTACATCTAAAAGCCACACATATAAAAATGTTATAGGCATGGGTAATGTTTTCGTCATTTCTTCGCGTTATTACAGTGGCACTCATATTTTTATAGTTTTTCAAACTAACTAAAAATCCTAAGAAATAAAGATAGATAAAAGTTCTTAAAGGAGATATGTCACTCATGATTTGTTATTCCAGTGATGTGGACTAACAACTCAAAACTTGATTTATCAAAAGCCTTACCATACAAATCAGCTAGATTATCATCTCATCTTTGATCTTATCTCCCCCTCCATCGCTACGTCTTTTGCTGAACTTGTAGCCTATGAAGTTTGTGTTCCTGCACACTAGATAAAAAAAAAAAAAACATCAATTACAAAGGGGGACCCAAGCCACCACTGACTTGGATCGACCATTGTCATCAACAAAAGTAAATTCCTTCAGATATCCGTCTCGCCTTTCAGGTGACTTGGATACTCTGGAATTCTCAATTGTTGGAGAAAGGGAGGAACTACCACTAGCCCTTCTATCCGGAGATTTTTGGAAAAGTCTTTGATTGACCGGCCTTTGGTTTGAAGAATATCTAACCCTAGACTTATAGTTACTACTACTCTGGTTAGAAAAACTTTTGTAGGGGTTGTTAATACCTTTTGACGGTTTCGACCGAAATGATTTTTCACTTGAGCTTCCTGTTTCAGGAGAACTGCTCCTTGGACTATCATTTGTCGAAACTTTTGATTTCTTATATGGACACACACTTGCTACATGTCCTTTTTGATGACATGTGAAGCACGAACGCTTCTCCCAGGCTTTCTTTTGAGCCTTGAGAATCGCTTGGTGTTCCAATTCGGTTTGTTTACCTTTTTCATTTCTATTCTTAACATCTTCTATATTAGGTCTAACAAACTCAAGTTTAGTTTCTGACCCCTCATTGGTCCCTAACTCAGCTCTCTCTGACTTGGTGGTGGACTCGGTGAAGTCTACCATCTCAGAGACTATTGTTCGTGTAGTCTCAGTTTTTACTGACTCTATTTTAGAACTTGACTCATCTTTGGTACTTGACTCAGCTTTCTCTGACTTAACAAATTGTATTAACATAGGGACTGCTGATTGATTGAAAGAGTCATTAACAGTTGACAGCTCAGTTTCATCAGATGTAGAATTATAATTATGATTAAATGGAGGAGGGGTTTTAGTGTAACCCATTCCCCTGTAATCACTGGGCTGTTTCTGAACACTTAATAGATTATCTAAAGTTTCGATTGAAAATCTTCTTAGTTCTAGTTTTCTAATAAGATCTGCAATCCTAACCTTAGTGTCTGCAAGTTCTTTTTCTTTATCTGAAGACTGTTTAGTTAAATCTAAAACACGTTCACGAGCTAAATCAATTATTTGACTCTGCTCGTTCACTTTGTCTTTTAAAACTTTTAAATCCTCTTTATCAAAGTTAGCTTTATTAACTAACTCAGAGTTTCTCAGTTTTAAAATTATGTTTTCTTCTTTTAAAGCATTTAGCTGAGCCGTCATCATATTAGATGATTCAATCAATTTCTCAGCCTGCTCTGCTAAGTTAGTACATAAAACACACGCATTAACTATAGAGTCTAAGTTTAGAGTAACCTTATGCTTCTCAGCATCCATGTTGGCCATATATGCAATGAAGTCTTTTGTACTCATAGTACCAGTAGACTCCATCCTTATAACCCTGGTCTCTGAAGCATGTAACTCTCTCTCAGTCTTCTTCTCACTAGTATCCTGTTGATCTGCCTCATCAATTGTGGTCACCAATTCCTGAGGCCCTTTAACAGGTGTACTCCAATCATATGAACTGTCCCGTGTTTCAGTAACCAATGCTCTAGAATATGTACTATTCCCTGAGTATTGGTCATTAGAAGACGTCCCTTGATGTGAGTCAGCCCTACTCTCTTTGATCTGTTTACCACCGTCAAATCTTTTCTCCAAAGCTACCCAGAGCTCTCTAGAAAAGTGGTAACGTTGTTTGAAGGTATATCTAATATCATCAGGAAGACACTTGATGATAGCAGACAATGCCTTGTTCTCTGCATCATGCATCTTTCTGTCTGCCTCCTTCATCGTTGAATACGAACGAAACACACGTTTCCCTTCGAATTGATAAGAAGGTAAATCATACCCTTCACTTATACAGATCCACATATTGATGTCATTGAATTTGACATAAGATTCAAATCTATCTCTCCACCCGAAGTAATCTTCAGCTAAAAGCTTTGGTGGTGCAGAATGATTCAATTCTATCAGCTTGTTCACGTTTGACATCGAAAAAAGAGTATATACGGATTTGAGGTAAGTTTGTAGTAGAGAGTCAACTAATGTCAAGTTCACTCAAAACACAAATTTCCCTCCAAAATTTCGCGAATATTTTCCGAGTAAAATTTAAATTTTCTCAAACCAAAGTTAAACAATGGTAAGCCTAAATTCAAATTTCGGTCAAAGAAAATTTTCCGGAGATTTCCCGCCAAATAACTTTTTTTTTACACGAACTTATGGAAGGTTAGATGTTCGTACGAAGTTAGAAATTTTTCGAACTTATAGGTTCGTACGAACTTAGTATGTTCGAAGGGTAGGTTCGAACGAACTTACAGCTGTAAGTTCGTATGGCTATTTTGGGTAAGTTCGTACGTACCTTTCTAGGTTCGTACGATCTGCTGTTGAAAAACTCAGATCTGAAACTTTCAGATCTGGGTTCGTTTCAACCTGCAAATTCGAATCCACTCCACCCAAAGTGATAATACACTACTTTGGAAGCTAAAAACAACAATCTAACTTCCAAATCTCTTGTATTCTCTTGTTTCTTTAAGGTTTCTTTACCCCGAACCAAAAACCAAATGTTTAATGGCTCTGATACCACTTGAAAGTCCCCTCCGGGCTTGAATCTACGGGGTAATAACGTTTATATGAGTGCGGAATCCTCACATAAACATAAACGATAACAAACGAGTATAAATATCACTTTTATTGAATGTAAACGAGGTTACATTCGAAGTTACACAGAGTATTCGAACTTAGCTGGAAAAACCCAGTTCCTAAACTCCCTCTTAAACCAACTTTTTCGGACTTGTGTATTTATAGGCAACTAAGTTCATACGAACTTAGCTACTTCTAAGTTCGTACGAACCTACCAAGTTCGTACGAACATCTAAGTTCGTACGAACCTACAAGTTCGTACCTACTCTAAGTTCGTACGAACCTACAAGTTCGTACGAATCTACAAAATACACAGACAAAACTTAAGTTAACGATTACAATGATTAACAAAATGACTTCTAAACCTAACTATTACAAACTAGAAGCTGTTGTCACCAAACGTGCACCAACACAAATAAATACCACAACTAATATACATTATATTTTAACAAAATAATAAAAATAAAAACTCATATTTTTTAGTCAAAAACCGGCCTCCCCCTTTGACCATCGAAACCCCCACTCACATATCAAGATTCCATGGAAAAAGCCTTCCACACTTACACACTCTTCCACTTTCATCATTTCTCTCATTTCCACTTTCAAAAACACACACAATTCTCTCTAAACACACACTAAACTCAAGCAACTTATCATCCTTAAATCATCTCTTTGAAGGTGTTCATACACCTAAACCAACATTCCAAGGTATGAACACCATCTTTAACTTCCATTCTTGCATTTTCATACTTTGAATCTTGTAAAAACATGATTTTTATACCTTTTCCCATGGCTAAAAATCTCATACAAGGTTTGATGGCTTGTAGGTTCCCTTACACTTGTTTAAGTGTTAAAACAAAAGGGAAACCCATGATCAAACTTAAATCAAACCGAAAAATCGTCTTTTTAGTGTTAAATTGCTATTATACATGTTCTTGCTAGATTAAATGGTTTAAATTGTTAAAAATCTTTTCTAACACATCTTGGATGTATTTTAACACCAAATATGTGTTAGATCAAATATTTAAAGGATTAAATATGATCAAAAGCTTGGTAGCAAGTTGTGTTCTTGAAAAAAGAGTCAAAAACCCGATTTTTGGGCTTGCATGTTCCAAAGTTCATAGCTAGATCTTCATCCAAGTTAAAATATGTTTATGTTTATGTAAAAACACATTTTCATGCATAAAAGACAAGGCTTCAATCATTGGATGAGGTCTAAAAATCGTTGGTAGTGAAAAACACATCAAAATGATCACCATTGTCTTATATGTAATATGTCCAGATTTTGAACTCACTTGAAACGACCATAACTCAGTGAATAATGGTCCAAAACTCTTGATTTTTCTTCTATAATTTAGCTTAATGTCTTAAATTTTAAACACCGCTGGTCTCACTCAAATCCATTGAGTATTCTACCTCGAAATGTATCACACAAAACTGATGTGCAAACAGTAACTTTTCTGTGAGCACCTTGTTCTGATACTTGTTCATGGGTCTTAAGGTGTTCTATAAATCTAAGAAAAATTATTTTAGACTCCTAACATGTATATCTCAGTAGTATAAAAAGATAGGAATTTATCTTGGTTATTAAGTATTTTTTAAAAATGCATGAACATCATGCATTATTTTAGTCTTGTAAAATGTAAATAATTGTGTTGTGATGAATCAAAAATATAAAAATATTAGATAGAATGTGTTAAAATTTGGGGATGATTTTTCTTAGTAACTATAACATGAAAAAAAACCTTGAAAATAAAAATGTGAATTTTTGAAAAAACATAAGTATTTTTCCTAGTTTAAATACAAATAAAGTCTATAAAAAGTAAAAATATTCATGAAATATAATTTTTGACATAAAAAAAATATGGGAAAATTCTTGTGTCATTTTCCACAGAAAATGACACTATCCTCAAATTTTGACACACATTGGAAGTGATTTGATACGTTTTCCGATTTTCGTCTTGTTTAAACACATAAAGTTGGGAACCAAAGTTCCAGTGCTCAAAACGACATGAAAATTTTACAAAAACCTAAAAAATGAGTTAAAAAGATATAGTAAAAATTTTAGAATTTTGCATTAATAAATACTATGTTTCCCATATTTATCACACTTTTTAGACATTAATTGATTAAAAATAATCTGTAAGTCTAAAAATCCCCAAATTTTCACAGAAAATTTTTGAATCGTATTGTATGTTGTATACCAAATTTGGTAATTTTTGGAATCTGTTTTCATGTGTATCCATTATTTTGATCACAACCCAAGTAATTACCGACAACGATAATTAAACGACAAATCAAACTCTAACGGCACTTTGTAACATAATTGACTAGCTAAGCAATCTTAACAAACCATATTAACGTTTTACTTAAATGTTTTTGGGTGAAAAGCATGCTATATGATTTAATTACTATATTTGGATTACAAATACTATTCTTATGCTATACTTGATTTACGAATGCTTTGCTTATACTATGCTCGTTTTACAAATGTTATACTCGTTTTATGAATGTTATCCTTGATTTACAAATGTTATGCTATGCTATATGCTATGCTTACTTTCGAATACTTGACATGGTCAAAATGTCGTATTGATTACGAATAACTTCTTGAATGTTTGAAGTTTATACGAACATGATTATATGCTTGTTTTCTATCGTATCTAAAGTCCCCGGTATATCTACACGACCATTAACTCTATATGAGCCAAATGATGCATATGAATAGTACTATTTGGGAGCGAGACCACCTCCCTACTCACGCGGCCACGTGAGTGCATCCCATCATCTTAAATGCCAACGATAGGGCATCTCTCTTTGGGGCAAAGGTTTATTGGTTGTAGGTTTGGTTGTGGACTCAAGCATATTAATTCATTGTGACTATAGACATTATAACGTAATAGCATAGAAATTCATAAACGACTATAAACGTATGACGTTTTGATATTTGAAATGACATCTCTTTGAAACTATAAACTTACGACCCGAGCTTTACAATGACTTTGTCATTTGAAATGATATTTCTTTAAAACCATAAATTCTATAACCTAAGTTTTATACTATAAATCGTTGTGGTTTTGGACAATGATAAACGTGGTTTCATAATAACGCCTCTTATTCTTATGAACCTCGACATAATAATCTGTTGAGATTATAAACATTTTGACATTGATTTGATGATCCTTTGATATTATAAACGTAACTTGGACTTATTAAACACTACAACTTGAGTTTTATAAACGTGAATTGAACATTCCTTTGAAAATATGAGTGTGGCGTTATAAATGAATCACGACTTTTAATTGAGTACAAAAAGGGAATCGCTCCTTAATGAATCTCGTACTTAAGTAAACCTCTTTTGCGAACAAAACATCGAATCTCAAATGAATTTAACTATCAAATGAGTTTCGCTCTTAAATGAGCCTAGTTATAATGAATTACTTCATAATTATTCGCGCAATAGCATTTGATTATCCTAAAAATTGATTTTAAGAACTTATCGGATGATTATCGTCTTTGTATGAGCCTCGGCACTAAACTTTTGCAAACTAATCACGTAGTAACGTGGAACTTTTAAACTAGATTTGTAAACTCTTGGAAAGGGTCTTCATTTCATAGATGACTTGTTTATTTTACATGCTTTTCAGGAATTAGTCACAACTTGTCTATTGAAGCTAACCCATTATATGATCTATGCTGCTGTAGCGTTACGGGATTTTTGTCTCTTTTGGATGTAATCACATGTTTAGACTATTTACTTTTGTGCTTTAAACGCTTGTAAGACATTATGTAATGTATTAATTGTAGACCGTTGAACGGTGATCTTTTGTAATTTTCGATTGTAAAATCATTGTACTGTTACATCTCGTGTTTCCGCTTTAGCGGGGTGTGATACTTGTCCCCCTCCGAAGTTTCTGTTGACACCATTAATGGTGGCAACACCATTGATGATGGCAACACCATTGTGAAAGGCAAAAACATCATAATTGCCACTGGATCTGATGTCAAAGGTTTACCGGGGATCACAATTGATGAAAAGAGGATTGTATCATCTACTGGAGTTTTGGCTCTAACAAAGGTCCCCAAGAAGTTGGTTGTCATCGGGGCCGGCTGCATAGGCTTGGAGATGGGCTCTGTCTGGGCCCGTCTTGGCTCAGAGGTCACGGTCGTCGAATTTGCACCAGACATCGTCCCATCAATGGATGGTGAGGTCCGCAAGCAATTTCAACGGTCTCTTGAGAAGCAAAAGATGAAGTTTATGCTCAACAGCAAAGTGGTAGCAGTTGACACCTCTACAGATATCGTTAGATTAACCCTTGAACCGTCAGCCGGTGGGGATCAAACTGTACTTGAAGCTGATGTTGTTCTTGTTGTTGCGGCTAGAAGCCCGTTTACATCAGGTCTTGGTTTGGAGAGCATTGGTGTGGACACACACAAGATTTGCCGAATTCCTATAGACAAACGTTTCGCTACAAATGTTAATGGAGTTTTTGCCATTGGTGATGTTATTCCCGGACCTATGTTGGCGCACAAAGCTGAAGAAGATGGTATTGCGTGGATGGAGTTCATTGCAGGCAAAGAAGGGCATGTAGACTATTATAAGGTACCTGGTGTTCGTTACACACATCCTCATGGGGCATCTGTTGGAAAGACAGAAGACCAAGGGAAGCAGCTCGGGATTGCCTACCGTGTTGGTAAATTTCCAATGTTGGGGAACAATAGGGCCAAGTCGATTGATGATGTGGAAGGATTAGTGAAGATAATTTCCGAAAAGGAGACGGATAAGGTAATAGGCATTCATATTATGTGCTCGAATGCAGGTGAGCTCATCCATGAGGCTGCTTTAGCGTTAACCTATGGTGCATCAAGTGAGGATATTACACGTACGTGCCACGCTCATCCTACATTGAGCGAGGCGGTGAAGGAGGCTGCCATGGCTACTTTTGATAGGGCCATTCACATATAGGTCTTTTGGTCTGTTCATTGATTTTTTTGTTTTCATTTGGATGTTGGATCCAAGTACAACTCAACTCATAAACTTGGTTTGACTGATTTTATTATATGTTCAATAAAACCAGTAAATGGGGTACTATTTTGTTGCCAATCAACTCTTTGCTTTTATCATCATCATCATCATTATTCGTTACTTGGGCTCGACAATGTATTAAATACAAGAATGCTAACAACTAAAAAAGCATATTCATCTTGGGAAAATACCTAATCACCTACATGCAACTTACAAACATTTTACAAAGTATGTCTCCTTACAGGCTTTCTGGTTATTCTCTAGCTTTCTTTATACAACATGTCTGTATGTTGAGAAATTACATTTTGCAGTGCCCAAACTTGATCTTGAGTTCTAAGCATCTCGATTTTCTTCTGGTCATCATGCATGCATATAACATATTCAGAGATGAGCTTTTGTAGTTTGAGAGCTTGATCAGACTTACCAGAGATTGGTTGTGGGTCCCCTCTAATTATGTTCTGCGTTTCAGCATGCATCTTCACAAGACTTTCATAAATGAAGTATGTTAATTTCAAAGCTTTATCCACCGTTCCAGAAGCTGGGTTGAGTATGTTCTGAGTTTCAGATTCCAATTTGTAAAGATGATCATAAATGAGTTTTTGTAGTTGCATAGCTTGAACGACCCTTCCAGAATGAACCACCCTTCCATAAGCTAACTTGTCTTGCTTATTTGAATCTGGTTGCCCTCTGAATATTTTCTCAATTTCATTCTTGGGTTTTTTCACAAGATCTTCCCAAATTATTCTTAGTAACTGCAACGCTTCACGTTCATTTTCACGAGCTTGTTTCTTTGGACTAATGAATGCAAAAACTGAAAGCAACAAACCATAATAGAGACCAAATTGATGATACCAATAATTTACAAGAAAAATTGTTGTATCAATGTGTAAGTAGATCGAGATGTTTACCCGATTTAATGGTTCCCCCAATGGTAACAGATTTTGTTTTAGGAGGGTTTCCAGCCACATCTTCAGGTACACGCGCAATACTAGGCTGTGGATGCATATTTCCATTCGGTTAATGCGTGATAAACATCAAGGAGTAAAGATGCTTACCCGACTTGATGGTTATTCAAATTATGTTAGATTTTGTTCTAGAAGAAGATGACTCAGGATTTCGATCCAAATCTTCATCACGTGCACTACTTCTACCTCCAAGTTCAGGTACAATTCCATTATCAGTTTCTTGTGCACTTCCACTACCAGGTTCTGGATGCTTATTTTCATATGATTGACTCGTTACACACATCAAGCTTCGGCAAATCCCACATTGGACGTGAACATGAGAGATCTTGGGCTTATAAGGTAAATCTCATCCTTAGTAGACACAATGCGTTTTAGAGCCACAAGCACAACATATCCCGTGAGAACTCTATAGTTAAGCGTGCTCGAGTGGGAGTATTAATAGGATGGGTGACCTCTTGGGAAGTCCTCGTGTGGTAGCCAAGAAAAAGTCGTGCGTCTTCAGGCAAAGCGGACGATATTGTGGTCGTGGTAAGGCGGGATGTTACATATGGTATCAGAGAGCCATAATTATGGCTCTCAGAGTGTGACGGGCACGAGGCTCGTGCATCTCCTGGGGTATGGATACGTTATGTTTCGGCCTGATGAGGACGTCAGGAGTTTAAGTAGGGGAGTTTGTAACAACCCATCCCACATTGGTATGAGATTAGAAATTCGAGTCCCTTATTTTAGGGGGGTTTTGTAAGTTATGTGTTTAATAAACTTTGATTACACCAAGTTTCCTTGAACTACCACCATAGATCAAAACCACGTCCGTAAGTATTCCGACCATTAAGCCTGTAATCTATTGTATACCCTACCCTCTCAGTTAACTACCCACAATACCAAAAAGAATCCAAAGATCTATTTAGAGAAACTAAGAAAGAAGGAGAGAGGCAAGTCATGGTGGTGAACAGGATAGTTCGAGTTTAGAGCTCACTAGGAAGTCGATAAGAGTTTACAGGACTGTCCTTTAATAACATCTTGACTCCACATCGATACAGACTAGCCAGTGTATTCGTGGAATCACTTTCGGGATTGGAGATCCTATTAGGTTACATTGAAGCTTGGCGTTCGTGTTCAAGTGGATGTTCGTACTCGTTTGTGATTTCAATCTGTCCTCATTTTACTCAGAGGTAATTTTGGAGCCATAACATCAAAAGTATAAGTATTAGTGTTTTGGTACTTTTATTGGTGAACAAATGGCTTTTGGGTCTTATAATAGTTAGATGGTCGAGAAATGAACACTTAAACCCATATGAATATGCTTAACGATCTTAGTTTGAAATTATTTGTGCTCCTATTCAAAATTAAATAAATAAATATATAGAATAAATTATGGAATAGGATTATGGGCAAACTTTCTGGTGAAACGAATTCATGGAGATGTTTATTTTAAATTTAGATCTGGTTCTTGAACTATTAAGCTAATTATAAATATTTTCATTTAATACTGAAGAATTTGAGATGTGATAGTTATAATGTGAACACTCCCCATTATCTAAAGCTTAGTCATGATCAGGTATGAGACATTTTACCAGAATTAAAATGAAGCAAAATAATAAGGTTTGACTTCATTGTTAATTGATTTCGGGGACGAAATTGTCAATTAGGAGGATATGTTATAATAACCGATAATATAATTAATTTGGTTAAATCTTATTTTCGTTAATTTCGGGAACGAAACCATTCTTTTAGGGGGATATGTTATAATAATTGGGAATCTTAAATTATATGGCTAAATTTCATAATTGTCGATTTCGAGGACAAAATCATTTTTAGGAGGATATGTTATAATAACCCATATTAGATATATACGTAAGTTGATTATATGATGTTTAATTACAACTAATCACAAAAGTTCATTTAAGTATGAGATTTTTTGAAAGTATGAGAGTACAAATCTCAACCGTTGATCTCGATCAAAATAATAAAACCCCACATTCTTGAAAATTAAATATCTCAAAAACCGTTAGTCAAAAAATTATAAAAATTGCACCACAAGAATCAGCGTTTTCTCCTCTTCGATTTAAGATCCCACAAGGTATACTTTCGACGACTTTTTTTTTTTTTTTCTTTTTCATTTTCTGGTGGGTTTTGAAAATTAGTAACACATGTGTTATAAACAAATAACACATGTGTTATAAACAAATAACACATGTGTTAGCATCGACTATCGATTGTAACACATGTAATAGTCGTTGATAACACATGTGATAGCCGCGGGTAACATTTTTGTTATTCCATCGTAACACATGTGTTAACCCACAAAAAATGGAAAAAAAATAAAATTCGTCAAAAGTATACCTTGTGGGATCTTAAATAGAAGAGAAAAAAATGACGATTATTATGGTGTAATTTTTATTATTTTTTGACTTACCGTTTTTGATATATTCAATTTTTAAAAAAGTGGGGAAAAGTGGGTTTTGTGCCAAATGACACAATCCTATTGGTACTCAATTACTTTTAAAAAAACGCATACTCAAAAGAATTCACCTCTACAACTAATACTGTTAGTGAGTAAATAAATAAATTTAATAATTAAATACTTACACCTTCAATTAATAATTATGAATTAAGTTTTAACAATAATAATAATTGAAATTGAGATTGAAACAAGTAACGTGGTTAATTATTCAAAGAACTTGATAACCTCAAATCCCACTTTTATCTCCGAGATTTTATTCGGCCAACTCAACTAAATATGCACAACCCGAATCCCCGCAACACATTCACGTAAACTACGATCTTAAAACTTTCCTTAGAGAAAAACAGAGAGGCTAGTGATTTACGTCGAGAACAAGAAGCTTTTACGTGTTTACTTTCAGTTCAACATTCGATTGCGTTTGAAGGTAATTCTCGATCCAATTAGTATACTATATATCTAGTTCATCTTTAAACCGTTTAATATTAACTTGATTAGTAGTCTCTTATAAGTTTTTGAAGGAACAAAGTGACTATATTGAAGTCCACCGTTTTGATGATCGTACCGAGAAAATTAGTCTTAAAATACGATTTCGTTTTAAAGGAAATTATCAACCCGAATCTTATGTTAGACACATATTATTCATATGTTACTCGTTTATACGGACTAGTTTCCATTAAGTTTTTGGAATGAATTAATATTGGTCGCTTAAACCTTCGTATTCGGTATCGATACCGGAAAGTTCGAATCTTGAATTGGTAATTTATCAGTATGATTAGAAGTTAAAATTTACATGATTGCTTCAAAATCATGTTTACTTAATGATTTGTAATTACATTGAAGGATTTAGCCAAAAATCAAATTAACATGAAAATTATGAAACATGGATGCCTCTACGTACGAATAAGAACATGAATCCTCAAAATTTTTATGAAATTTACATTATGGTCCCTGAACTATCTTAAGTGTTGACAAAATAAATTAACAAAATACTATAGTTACAGTTTACCCCCTGACCTATATGAGACACTACAAAATAATTTAACAAGATACTCTAAATACGTATCCACCCCGTAGGTTTTATTGATTTAAACTTAAAATAATAAATAACTTAATAAAAATTATGGATAGGGCCTCATGAAATAAAAATACTATCACAACATGTCCTTTTAACATTTAAGAAACGAGGTTTATTAATTAAAATAAAGAGAACTTATTAAATATTGGTAAAAGTATATTAATATTTTAAGAAATATTAGGAGAATAAGAACTAAGATATGTAAAGATTCTAAGTTAGTTAAATTATTTATTTTGTGTAGGCTTTGTTGGGAATTGTGGAGTAACTTTTGGATCTTGAGAACTATCGTTAGACATTTATCCAGGTACGGATGTCTGTACTTTTCTTTCTGCGTTATCTTGACATGTTTCTTTGATTGTCGTGTGACCTATTTGTTATTCATTATAAAATACTTGCGCGTCCTGATTCCTTCTATTTGAGTTGAACTAATATTTAAGATGATATATTTGGGAACTTTTGAGAAAACTTTGCATGAAAAATGATTTTTGGAAAACATGATGATTTATTTGGTTGTGAGCTATCTTGATTCATTGATTTAGGTTCCATATGCATGGTGAACATAATATGGTGTGTGTTTGGTTTATATGTTCACTGTGCGACCATATAACCTTAAAATTTTGTAGACAGAAGATAGGTATACCAAGTCAACTACCTGTGGAGGTACCACATGCTTGTCATTGTGGCACCAATGACTTGGCACTATCTGTAGCGGTGAGATTAGTCCACGGCGTCTCCATTTTTGTTATATTATTTGTGTGCTTATGCTCGCGGGAGAGCTTTTAGATTATATGGGAGGCGTATGGATGCATCCTAGGATATGTTATGATATGATTTGTGTAGTGCGGTTGTGTACTGTAGTGTCATACACACCTTCCGATTTAGGGTAACACCTGGAGTCGCAACCAGTGTGTGATTGTGATATATGCTTCGAGATACGATATTATTTGGCACCGGTGTTGTGTAGTTTGGATATTTTGTTTTGTAGGGTACTCGGTATAGATTAACCCAACCCCCCGTTGCTTCAACCTTTATTTCATTTGTTTACTCTGGTGTAAGGGTGGTATTACTCGAAGGGTGATTTTGGAAAATTACATTATTTATTTCGTTTCATTCTTATATTTGAAACATTATTACTGTTATACTTTGTTTCTGTCAACATCCGCGCACTAAGCAATTTGCTGAGCTGCATTTCCTTTTCCTGCGGCAAGTAATCAGGGTACTGTGGGATGAGTGTGAGAGCTTCAAGATTCTTGGTATCAAGTATTAATTTGTCGAATTCGAGTTTCATTTACGTAGTTACGGAATTTTAATTAATCCCGATTTTTGCGATACGATAGAATTTTCGTGATAAGTCATGAGATTTAATTTCCTTTGTTTTCCTTGGCACTTTATAACCTAATTAAGCAATTCTCATGTACCTAGGGTTCGCTAAGCAACTTCTAAAGCGTTTTGGCAGTTTCTGTACACTTAAGTAGTCGTAACCTAGAATTACCGATAGAATTTCGAGAAAGCTGTAAACGTAATTGAGATTATAGAATTTAAGTGCGGTAATGACGTAAGATTTTTGACGGTTGTCACATTTAAAATGGGTGATGCTTGTCCAGTATCTACTCCTATGGAGTTTGGACTGAAACTATCAAAAGACACGCGAGAAAAGATTGTTGATCCATGTCTCTACCATCGTATGGTTGGGCTCTGGTGCAATCTCTTGGTAGACTAAGAAACAAAGTACAATAACACTTTCTACAACGGAAGCAGAATATATGTTATTGTCATTTGTTGGATGTCAAGCTATTTGGTTGAGAGGTATACTAGCAGAACTCAAACATCCTCTAAGTTATAGCAACAAAGGTTTATTGTGATAACAAGTCTACAATAGCACTTATGAAGAACTCGGTGTATCATGGAAAGAGCAAGCATATTCGAATCAAGTATCATTTCATATGCGAACTTGTTAATAGTGGTGAAATTGAAATTAACTTTTGTAGCACCGTTGATCAGCTCGCATATGTCTTTTCCAAAGCTTTAAAGGTTAGAATGAAAATAGTTAGTCGGTTATCTTCTCAATCAACATTCTTTCACTAAAATCAAGTATCATTTGTTATGCATACGGACAGTTTGTATCCTTCAATCAGGTTTCACAAGTTAAAATCAAGCATACTTGCTTTTTTCTAGGGTATCCAAGTTTTTTTATACCAAAAAAAATAAAAAATGAACTTATCTGAAATTAGAATTTTGCAAGAAACATATTTCACAAAAAGTAAAGTCAACCTTTTGTTAGAAAAAAGTCAAACTTCACCAAAAATCGTCAAAGTCTTCATTATCTTTGCCTTTAAAAAAATAATAATACGTAAGTTCCACTTATTCGGATTTCACACCTACAAAAGTTTTCATTATTTGTTATCAAATAATAATCATTCCAAATAACCCTTTACGTTATACCACTGGATATCCTTTTCTATTGGAGTGGACAACCTAAACATTATATACTCCAATTGATCAGTTTCCTAAAAGTGTAAATTTTATGTCAACTAAACTTCCTAAAAAACAAGTTCATTCGATTCCTATAACTTTTCTCTCAAATGTTCACATCTTGTTTCGATATGCACATACACATATATTTTTGCCTCTATATGAGAATGAATATGTAATTTGTTTGGTTTGTTTATCTTTTTATGAAATGCCGGCAGTGGTGGATGTGCTTTGGACTTTTGGTCAATACCGATGATTTCATAAAACGAATATATATTTTATCGTCATTATCATCATCATCATCATTCGGTTACTTGGGCCCGACAATGTATTAAATACAAGAATGCTAGCAACTAAAAAGCATATTCATCTTGGGAAATTACATAATTACCTACATGCAACTTACAAACGTTTTACAAAGTACGTCTTCAAACAAGCCCGTTACAATAGGAAAAAGACAATGGTTAGACCTTTGGGGTTTTATAGTAAAGAACGGGGTTTCTGGGCTTGAAGAGGTACCTAGAATTATATGTGGAGAAAATTACATCCAAAAACAATTTATATTGCAGCAACAAATACAGGAAGACCGGCATCACAGCAAATACACCGATAAGGATTGGAATCCATAATAAACCCTTATCGTAAAGTACGAAAAAACTTACACTTAAAGTGAGTGTCATGGTTGCTATAGATAGGAAAAGAGTCAGTAGACCAAAAACCAGCTTTCTGGGTAATGAGTCCAAGAAATCATGTTCAGGATAAAGAGACGTGAGTATAGATAAGAATATGAGAATTGAAGCAGAAGACGAGAAGAGAGAAACTGCATCAGCCACAACGAAAACCATAAAAATTGCTTTTGATCTGAAGATAGGGATACCAGTGTTTTGGTTATATCCTCCTGGAACAGTAAAAGCTGCAGCAAACACTATGGTTGCAATAAGCGCTGCAACAACCATACACTGACTAGCGGTTCCTTTAAGCCACTTTTCTCCTTGTGTAACTAGTTCTTTGTGTTCGTTGGTGAATAACTCATGTGGCGTTAGATTATCTTCATTCTTCTTCTCTCTATATGAAGGAGGGATCATATTCCTTACTTCCTACAACACCGACGAACTAGAATAGTTAGACTCCTGTAAGGTTATACACTTATACTAACAGTAAACAAAAAAAGAGAGATTGAAAAGTGTAAGGAATATATGTACCTCGAACCATAGTAGTTCTCGTTGCATTTGTAAACCAACCCCTGATAGTTGTTTTTGCTTTGCACTCTTCCCTACTAAATGCAACATATTGTTATCATGTTCATCTGTGAGAGGAGTTATCAAATCCTTCATTGCGCCTATTTCATACAATAGGTTGTAGATACCCTCGTGACGATGTTTGACCGCAATATGAAATATGGTATGATTGTTATCATTTACCCTCCATATCAGATCAGGATATCGACGAATGAGCTCAACTAAAAAGCCAGTATTGCCCATTTCTGCAGCAATAAAAAGTACCTGAGAAGAGTATGTCTCCTTTACAGGCTTTCTGATTATTCTCTGGCTTTCATTATACAACGTGTCACTATGTTGAGAAATTACATTTTGCAGTGCACAAACTTGATCTTGAGTTCTAAGCATCGCGATTTTCTTCTGGTCATCATGCATGCATATAACATATTCAGAGATGAGCTTTTGTAGTTTGAGAGCTTGATCAGACTTACCAGAGATTGGTTGTGGGTCCCCTCTGATTATGTTCTGCGTTTCAGCATGCATCTTCACAAGACTTTCATAAATGAAGTCTCTTAATTTCAAAGCTCTATCCACCGTTCCAGAAGCTGGCTTGAGTATGTTCTGAGTTTCAGATTCCAATTTGTAAAGATGATCAGAAATGAGTTTTTGTAGTTGCATAGCTTGAACGACCCTTCCAGAATGAACCACCCTTCCATAAGCTAACTTGTCTTGGTTATTCGAATCTGGTTGCCCTCTGAGTATTTTATCAATTTCATTCTTGGGTTTTTTCGCAAGATCTTCCCAAATTATTCTTAGTAACTGCAACGCTTCACGTTCATTTTCACGAGCTTGCTTCTTTGGACCAATGAATGCAAAAACTGAAAGCAACAAACCAGAAAAGAGACCAAATTGATGATACCAATAATTTACAAGAAAAATTGTTGTTTCAATGTGTAAGTAGATCGAGATGTTTACCCGATTTAATGGTTCCCCCAATGGTAACAGATTTTGTTTCAGGAGGGTTTCCAGCCACATCTTCAGGTACACGCCCATTACTAGGCTGTGGATGCTTATTTCCATTCGGTTGACGTGTGATAAACATCAAGGAGTAAAGATGCTTACCCGACTTGATGGTTCTCCAAAGTGTGTTAGATTTTGTTTTGGAAGAAGATGACTCAGGCTTTCGATCCAAATCTTCATCACGTAGACTACTTCCACCACCATGTTCAGGTACAATTCCACTATCAGTTTCTAGTACACTTCCATTACCAGGTTCTGGATGCTTATTTTCATATGATTGACTCATAATACACATAAAGCTGGAGCAGAGATGTTTTGTCAGCTCGATGGTTCTCCCGATGATATCAAATTTGGTTTCACGAAATGCTTCGGGCTTTTGAGCCAAAATTCCGAGGATATTATAACCTATTCTCGGATACTTTTTCACTATCTCTAGTGCGACATCTGAAAAGGATTTGGCAGTTGCTTTGTTAGTGAAAACTTTAGAACGAAAGCAACAACTATCAACAAAGAAAGCATGAACGAGAGCATACAGATTTTTCTTTGACTTTGAGTAATGGACATATATCTTTTTCAAAATAACTAAATTCAGTACAGTAGACTCAAGATAAAGTTACTAAAATATATACAAAGATTAGGATATATAAATAACAGAAAGCTAAATTGTGTAGGTGCAATACTAAAATATATTCTTACCAAACATGTCATTCTCGACGCATTTCTCAAGAAGCCACGGACGATTTTTATCAGTCCAACCAGCATCACACAATTCGTTGGAATTTGCATAAAGATACTTGACCATATCATAATTTCCAAACAAGGCAGCTACATAGAGCGGCATCATATCCTGACCCTGACTACCTGGGATTGTCAGCAGGTCCCTGTTCTTTTCCACCATAATCTTAACAGTTTGAACGTTTCCTGCTGCAGCTGCTAAATAGAGGGCGGTGTTGAAATTTTCATTCTCAAGTTCTAGATCTTTTTGGTCCATCAAAGCCACCAGATTTTTCACAAAGTCTACCATCGATTTGGTGGAACCTTTTGCAGATGCGGCAACGTGAAGTGCAGTTTCTCCATTTTGAGTGAGGCTATACCTCACCAACGCTGGTCTCTCATCAAGAATAACTTTAGCAGCTTTCCAATCACATGTAATCGACGCTTCATATAGAGGGATACCAAATCTGAGGTACTTTGATCGAGGTCCTTTAATGTAGTAGTTACAATGAAAATAGTCAGTCAGTTATCTTCTCGATCAACATTCTTTCACTAAAATCAAGTATCAGTTGTCATGCATACGGACAGTTTGTATCCTTCAATCAGGTTTCACACGTTAAAATCGAGCATACTTGCTTTTTTCTAGGGTATCCAAGTTTTTTTATACCAAAAAAAATAAAAAATGAACTTATCCGAAATTAGAATTTGGCAGGAAACATATTTCGCAAAAAGTAAAGTCAATCTTTTGGCAGAAAAAGTCAAACTTCACCAAAAATCGTCAAATTCTTCATCAAATGATCAATGCGGGTAGGAAAAAAAATGTTTATCAAAGTGCTTTGCGAAGTTTAGTATTATTTGTTAAAAAACCAAAATTAAATGTTATTTTGCTTACCACTCAAGTTTCCTTTTACTTGTTGAATTAACTACTTTGACTTAATACTATTTGTCCTAACTGATGTTTTAAATACCGGTTATTTAGTCGGACCGGTCGGTCATCCGGTTGAATTGGATTTTGAATTTTGTTGTCTTTTTGACTTTTTTCTTTTTTTTTCAAAATTGATTAAGGGTTAATGCAATGTTTCGAAAATCAGTTTTTTGACTAGACCGGTTATCCCACCGGTTCTGGTTGAACCGGTTTTGACTTTTTTTTATTCTTTTCAAAATTGATTGAGGGTTAATGTTTAATTATACTCCATATTGACTGTAAATTTTACGAATTTGAAATTCGAATTTTCTATAGCAAATTTTGAGTGGTCAAAGTTCATTTAATAATAAAAATATATATAAATTGTCAAAATTGAAGGTTAAAGAAGCTGAATTTCAAAAAAATACACATTTAAAAAAACTGTGACTTAATCGAAGTTACGAGTTAAAAGATGTGACCGTTCATAAAAAAAAATTAAAAAGTCAATTTGGTCAAAAACCGGTCCAATCTCACCCAAAAAATCGGTCGGACCGCCGGTTGTTGACTTGGTCAACTATGCTCGAAAACCGGTTTATTTTGGATCGGAATACCTCCAAATCCCAGTTCGACTGGTCGAACCGGTTTTCAAAACACTGCTTTAATGTTTAGTTACACTTCATATTGGCTCTAAATTTTACGAATTTGAAATGAAATTTTCTATAGCAAATTATCAGCTTTAAAAATGCGTTTTAAAGTCAAAATAATCGTAAAATGTCAAAATTAAAGGTCAAATAGGTCGAATTTCAGAAATTTTTGGGGATAAAATTCCTTTGGCCATTTGCTCAACGAATAGATCTCGAAAAAATACACAAATTAAAAAGAAACGATGACTTAATCGGAGTTTCGAGTGAAAAGATATGACATTTCAAAGTTTTAAAAACAAAAAGTCAAAAGGTCAAAACCGGTCCGACCTCGTACAAAAAACTGGTCCGACCGGCCGGTTCTCGATCGAACCGCCGATCGTTGACTTGGTCAAAATCGGCTTAAAACGGGTCTACTTCGAACTGAAAACCCTCCAAATCCCGATTCAATCGGTCGAACCGATTTTTCAATCATTGGTCTAACCACCGCATAATCTTTCTTTCCTAAAACCACTGGAAAAATCTTTTTACATGATAAATATTATTAGAAATAAATAAAATCTTTAATAGCTTTGGGGACAAATAAACAAAAATTCTATTAGTGGTTAAATCAATAATTTAAACAAAATATAGACTTTCACGACAATAAAAAAAGAAAAGAAAAGATGTACACCACCACCTTTTTTTTGCTGTTACCTTTCTCCGGTATGAAACGAATTGTAATGTAAGGTAGCAATAAATGAACAACGACGGATATATAACAGAAATTACCTCCAAATAGAAATCGAAGAGGTAGATTCGGTTTTAATCGTTTTCCTTTCGCATGTGAAACAGTCGGAGGGTTGTTTTGCTGCTGAACGATTGAGGCTGATTGTTCAGCTGTCGTTGCTCGCGTCATCTGCACAGTATTAATTCCGTTAATGATTAAAAACACAATTGCTACAAGATTTAATTACTGCAATGTACCTCTGTGTCACAACGAACTATTGTTATTATTATGTATGAATGAATTAATTAATTGTGATAATTGGATCTGTTATCAATGGACATGCATTCCATTATTTATTTACAATCTAGTTTCAACGCAGACTCTAAAGTCAACGTCGTCTATATAATCTTGAAAGTCACTTGGTCGTTTAACAGTACTATTTATTTAAATCTTTTCCATACTAATAAAAATAATTTTTAGACATTACATTAAGAATATGCAGCGTATATATTATGTTAAATTAGTAATTACCCGCACAATGCGGTAAATTCTTCTTGAATTGATCAAAAATGAAATGATTAACTGTTTCAAGATTGATACGAATAATATGTTTTAATTAAATGACATGATAAATGTTAATAATTATGTCATATTAATATGATTGTCTATATATATTTTATTGTGTAAAAGTTTGACTTTCCATGATAACATTTCATAATATTCGAGTATATAAAAGGATAAAACAGACAATTCGCATATTCTCTTTTAAACATTAAGTAAGAAAATATTAAATGGTTTATAGGGGTATAGATATATATATATACATATATGACAATGAAATTCAAACTAGTGTAATAAAAGGCCGTCTTTGAGGATGGACGAGGTGATTGACCGCCCAAGACCTAAAAAATGTGTTTATGTGTATAACATCCTAAATTTTGGTTAAAATAGTAGTTAATGTTCTTGTATTGAATAAATGTTTAATTATGTAATTGGATAATTAGTGTACTTGTGAAATATAGAAAATTGTGTGCAGTCATCTATGTTTGCAGCTTCATAACTCAAAATATGTAGGGATTTGAATCAAATGTTGAACGTGATGATTGTAGTACATGTTTCAAGCTTTCCAAGGATATAAGATTCGCCTAAAATGGATGTCGTATGAGTAAGTTATGGTGGTCTAAAGTTGACTGCAGACCCATTTTGAGTGCTGTCAAAATATTGACCCAAATAAAGTTATGTCCAACCCCCTCTGTTTACAGCCCTATAATTCATGGCCCGCTGAGATATAGACCAAACGTAAAACATGAAAGTTGTAGTCCATGGTCCAAGTTTTACAAGCATATAAGATTCATCGAAAACGGATGTGGTATGAGAAAGTTACAGCGGTTTAAAGTGAGCTGCATTATCAACAATTTTGTGTATTGTATGGGTTCAAGTCTGAAAAGGTCATTTTAGAGACTATAACACCTAGTCTTAGTCACATTTTCATCTGTTTTGGTACTTGAAGTCTGAAAGGTCATTTTAGAGACTATAACACCTTGTTTTAGTCATTTTTCATCTGTTTTGGTAGGCAATAAAACAGTTGACCATATTTGACTTTGGTTGACTTTTGTTGACCACAAATTTAAAAGGGGACCACCTACATTTCCACCTCAATTGAACAAAAAACTCAGCAAGTGTGTGTGTGTGTGTGAGACTTGAACAAGTAATGGCCAAGCTTTAAAAACCATAGTAAAATGGAAATGTTATCAGCCGTACGCAGCTCGGTTGTGGTACATAACCACCTATGGAATGGAATTGACGGTTAATGAGTCGGAATAGTCCGACACAGTTGTAAATGGAAATGTTATCATGCATTGCATCCTTGTTGTATTTATATGTACTAAGATTGTGACCGTATTAAAAACTGAATCTGGAACTTATGGGTCTAAAACCCATGTCACTCACAAGACATTTATGTCTTACGTATTTTATTTAATGTCATGTACTCCAGGTTCAGGATTAAGAGTGTAGAAGGTAGAATCTTTAGAAGAGGATCCTTTTCGTAAAGACTTAAAGACAAGTTAGCTTTCACTCCTGTTTACTTTTACTATGGTTATGTAATAGTACGAATTCGTAATACCCAAATGATGTGTACATAATTTGGAAACAAGTGTTTTTGTTAAACCATATTTTAATACATGAGTTGAAGTCATGCAAATGATTTAAAAACCATAGTAAATTTCGATATAGAAAAGTGGGGTGTTACAAGTTGGTATCAGAGCCATAGTTTAATCGAATTAGGATTGGACCTTCCCTTTCCTAGGCTTAGACTGTGAGGAAATAAGAAAAAACCAAATGCACTAGGACTACTATTATTGTCAATGTTTGGTTTTGTGTGATTAGTAAGATTGTTATGACAAATTAGACGATTAGACGAAAAAGGTTGACAAATCTTGAAAACTGACCAAGTACCCGCCGGGTAGAAGGAGTCCCCGCCGGGTACTACCTTTCCCGGTTCAAGATAGTTGTGTTCATCCGGGTAGCATGCAACAAAGATTTTGAAGTAACAAGTACCCGTCGGGTAGTGTTAGTTCCCGTCGGGAACTCATCTAGTCCCGGTTATACATTCATCCGCGTACCAAGTGTTCATCTGGGTGGGTGAGTGCAAGTACCCGCCGGGTACTCTTCCTCCCCGCTGGGTGATCTGTCTGCACTACAGATTTAAGCTTCTTTTCTTGAAGGAAACCCTAATTAATGCCATATCCAACATTAACTTCACTCTAGCCGACTTTTGGGTGATTTTTTGGAGAACATTGAATGATTCTAATCATTGGTCATCTACTTTTGCTACAAGATTAAAGATTCAACTTTGTAAGATATTGGTACAATTTGGTTTACATTTATTCCATTAAATTGAATGTTTACTTGCAATTTCACCATGTTCATTGTTGTTCTTAGTCTAGCTATGAGCTAAGTTATTTAACATTCATTTAGATGATGCAAACTCTTGGCTAGGGGTGTTAACTCTTTGGTGTTTATTATTGTTTAACTAATGTTTAATTGAAAGTCCAATTGTGATTAAGTTTCATTTAGCTTAGTTTATCTATTAATGAAGCTTTGAATGTTCTAGTGAACACTATTGCATTATTTCGGTTTGTTGTAATTATTTGTCCATGAATGATTACCGAATCTACACGAACGCAAGATTTGAATAGATTAATTGATTTAACTTGATTGTGGTTGTAGTAAATTTAAGAAGAGAACTTGACTTAGGTTTAATATGCTTGCGAATGTAGGTTTACAAGATTAAATCGTTAGTTATTAAATTGAATTAAGACTAGTTTAGTTAGAAACCCATAGTGAAACGAAAAAATAATTCTATTTAATCTTTTGGAAGGAGTGAATACGAATTCCTTACTCGATTGAGTTTAATGAACAATAACATATAAACGAGTTTTAACAAACACCCCGAAACCATTAGTGAGCTAGTCTAGATGAATGTTCCTCTTTATACCTGATACTTCAGTATCCACTTGCCTGTTATTTACTTTATTAATCTTTTGTGATAATTGCAAAACAACGATTCGGTTGCAAAACCCCGACGTTTACTTACTTGTTTTAGATTAATTTAATTCGCTAAACATTCTTAATTGCACAGTCCTCTTGGTTCGACTCGGACTTACCCATCCTATACTATTACGCGACAGGGTTCACTACCCGGTTGTGTATTAGTCAATTTGCGGTATTTCTAAGTATAAATTTATAACTAGATTTTACACATCATACCCTAACATTGAAAAAGTTATTTTACAAGAGAACTTTTCTTATAAATGTAACATATTTATCAAGATTTTCAATTACAAGAACTATAAATAATTTTCAGTTAAATTTAGGTGAAAAAATATAATATAAAAGAAACTTTTTCTTTCTAAACTTCATGTTAGTTCCTACAATTAAAGAATTTATGACAATTATGTTATATTTTCAAAAGTTTTTATAAGTATGTTCTCCTTTTGTAGTAATCACTTTTTTTTTTCTTATGTAATGCTTGGTTACACAAATAATGAAAATTTTGATAGTTATGTTACTTCGTATTTTTTTGATGAAGTTTACCCTTCGTTATATATATTTTTATTTACAGGGTTTTGCTTAAAATATATACCTTGTGCATAAATATCATTTTTACAAGTCACTGTGGCTTTGTGGGATGTACAAGCGAGACAATATAATAAAAAAATGTGAAGAAAATGATTAAAAGGGACGAATTTTGTGAAATAGGTTATGAATTCAATCTCATTTTCTTATAAATAAGATAAAAGAGTTTAAAATTGCTTGAGTTATGGTCTTTGAAGAGAATCACATCGGATCAAAATGATAATGAATTATGATTGCCTGTAGAAAAAATCTTTTATTTATATATGAAATTTATAAGTCGTTGTTGGATGTACAAGTCATAAAGTAATATTGATGATAAAAAGGACAAAGATAAATATGGTGGGGTGCGAAGCATTTAAAATATGAATTTGTAAGATGATATGAAACATAGTAGTGGGTGTCTACGTACACAAAATATGTATAATTGTCAAGTTTTTAATAATATATTATTTTTACGTTTAAAAAATAATAACAGTTGAATTCAAATAAGAATGAAAATTGTTAAAAATGAAAAAATAATTTATAATTATCTATTTAACAAAACTCAATTTTTCCTCCAAGTTAAATATTTCAAAAACGGCTAGTCAAAAAATTATAAAATTACATCATAAAAATCAGTATTTTTTAACGGTACTATTTATTTAAATATTTTCCATACTAATAAAAATAATTTTTAGAGATTAAATTAAGAAATGTTGCGTATATATTATGTTAAACTAGTAAATTACCTATGCAATGCGACATATTTTTTTAAATTCGATAAAAAAATTGAAGTGATTAACTGTTCCAAGGTTGATAGAAATTATATTTTTAAGATAAATGACATGATATAGGTTGATAATTATGTCATATTAATATGATTGGGTAAATATATTTTACTGTGTAAATGTTTGACTTTCCATAATAACATGTCATATTATTTGAGTATATGAAAGGGTAAAATAGACAATTCGCATCTTCTCTTTTTAAACATTAAGAAAGAGAATGTTAAATGGTTTATAAGGGGTATATTTATATATATATAATATATATATGTATATATGTGACAATGAAATTCAAACTAGTGTAATAAAATGTTGTCTTTGAGAATAGATGAGGTGATTGACCGTCTAGGATCTAAAAAATATGTGTATATATATTATGTATATTACTTTATTTGATAAACAATTTGATTGTTAATTAATAAATAAATAAATAAGAAAAATGAACCTAATTGTGTCTAAAAAATACTTTGAGTCATAAAAAAAAGGAAAAAGTTCTAGTTAATATATTATATTATATCTCTCGACTATAATTTAACTTTGTTTAATGTGGCGTCATTTTGATGATTGATATTCTTTTGCTTAGAACTTTTGAATTCTGAGAGAGGTCCTGATGTAATAATCTAACATTGAAAAAGTTATTTTACAAGAGAATTTTTCTTATAAATGTAACCTATTTATCAAGATTTTCAATTAAGAGAACCATAAATAATTTTCAGTTCAATTTAGGTGGAAAAAATATACTATAAAAGAAACTTTTTCTTTCTAAACTTCGGGCCCGTTTGGCACAAAGCTTTTAGGAGCTTTTTGGAGTTTAAAGCTTTTTGTTTTGAAAATTAAGCTCCTTTAAAAAATAAAGCTTTGTTTTGATACACAAGCTTAAAGCTTATAGTTTGAAGATTAAGCTCCTATATTTTAAAAGCTACTCCAACTAGCTTTTAAGAGCTTTTAGGAGTTTTTTGATCATTTTACTCTTTAAAATTACAGCTACAGCTACTTTACCAAACACAATTTACAAATAAAGCTCCATTTGCAGCTACAGCTACCAGCTTCAGCTTACAGCTAACAGCTATAACTACAGCTAACAGCTAATTTTGCCAAACATACCCGACATGTTAGTTCCTACAATTAAAGAATTTCCGACAAATATGTTATATTTTCAAAAGTTTTTATAAGTATGTTCTCCTTTTGTAATAATCACTTTTTTTTTCTTATGTAATGCTTGGTTACACAAATAATGAAAATTTTGATAGTTATGTTACTTCGTATTTTTTTGATGAAGTTTACCCTTCGTTATATATATTTTTATTCACAGGGTTTTGCTTAAAATATATAACTTGTGCATAAATATCATTTTTACAAGTCACTGTGGCTTTGTGGGATGTACAAGTGGGACAATATAATAAAAATGTGAAGAAAATGGTGAGAAGGAACGAATTTTGTGAAATAGGTTATGGATTTGATCTCAGTTTCTCGTAAATAAGATAAAACAGCTTAAAATTGCTTGAGTTATGGTCTTTGAAGAGAATCGCATCGGATCAAAATGATAATGAATTATGGTTGCCTGTAGAAAAAATATTTTATTAATATATGAAATTTATAAGTCGTTGTTGGATGTAAAAGTCATAAAGTAATATTGATGATAAAACTGACAAAGATAAATGTGACGGGGGTGCGAAGTATTTAAAATATGAATTTGTAAGATGATATGAAACAAAGTGGTGGGTGTCTACGTACACAAAATATGTAAAATTGTCTCAAGTTTTTAATAATATGTTATTTTTACCTTAAAAAAAATAATAACATGTAAACTCCATTTGTTCAGATGTCACACCTATAAAAGTTTTAATTATTTGTTATCAAATAATATTCATTCCAAATAACCATTTACGTTATACCACTAAATGCTAGTTGTCGTATCTGTTTTTCCTTTTCTTATATCTATTGTTTTTTTTAATTAATCTATACTGTACTATAAAGCATTTAGCTATTTTATTTTTAGTAATTTTAATTTCAACATTTCTATATTTAGCTTTTGTAATTTTATTATTCATAAAATTTTCAATTAAACTCATTTATCCACTTTATTTACCATTAATCTATTATAGTTAATTTCTCAACTCTACACATGAACACGAACAAGAAATATGACTATTAATAGTTAAAAATATAAAGTTGATTTGGATCAATACAATTAATCAACATATTAATACACACATGTATAAATTACCACATAAACCATTAGACTACACCGAAAAATATTTCAATTAACGACATTGATTTTTTTTTCTTTAGAACGTCAACTCTGCAATCTAACAGACATATTATTTACAACCACTACAAATATATGCATTCACATGCCCAAGTGAGACTTGAACCCACAAACTCTTAATTAATGAGTTCCTTTCATACCGTTAGGGTAAATGCCTTTTGATAATTGACAACATCGATAATTTTTTTTAAAATATCACTGCTGCATTGCGCGAGTATAACGCTATTTATTACAATTAAGATGTCATTTTTTATTGAAGTATTTACCGATCATATCAGTGTATTGTGTTTTATCCCATCTTAACGGAGTGGACAACCTAAACATTATATATACTCCAATTCATCAATTTCCTAAAAGAGTAAATTTTATGTCAACTAAACCTCCTACAAAAAAAGTTTATTCGATTCCTATAATCTTTCTCTCAAATGTTCACATCTTGTTTCCATATATAAACACACATATTTTTGTCTTTATATGAGAATGAATATGTAATTTGTTTTTTTTGTTTATTTTTTAATGACACGCCGGCAGTGATGAATGTGTTTTGGTCAATACATAATATATATTTTATTGAACAAGACTTTTTATTTGTATATTTATACGTGCGAGTTGAACTTTTTTGTTTTTTTCTATGAATAGAAAAAGACTTAAATTTCTGACCTAATCATGAAGCAAAAATCCGATATAATAATAAGGTAAGATTATTAATTAATTGACAAGGTTTTTCATTGTTTAACATTTTTAAAAATGTTCTTTTATGGTTAGAGTAGATCCGGATCATCTGAGTTATAGACAGATATATAGATAAACATAAAATTATGCAGGTTGATTCATGATTATAAACGTATAATTGAAGTGTTTCAAAATGTATTTAGTTTTAGTTTAAAATTTATCATATGTATTGTATTTTGAAATTTTTTATTTTGTGTATCAAATTTCTAAAGATTATAATTGTACGTATTTTATAATATTTGTGTGAACGTGTCATTCATAAAAGTGATAGGATGTCACGTGATATAAATATAAATAAATTTTTTAATTGTTAAATTTTTGAAGAGCTATTAAAATATAGAAAATATTTTGACCCTTTGAGTATTGAATTATATTACACTATTAGCCTAAAAGTTGTGTGTGTGTTGGGGGTTGAGGGTGCCTCTATAAAGTTTCGCCTATAATTAATTGATTGCATGTGTGAATGCGTTTGTTAGACACGGATATTTTATTTCTTCTAAATTCAAAAGAAAAGACAAAAGAATATTCAAAAAGTCTACCTTTTATTTGCTTTCCTAAAAAAGAAAGGAAGATTTTTGTCTCTATATGAGATTGAATATGTAATTTGTTTTGTTTATTTATTTTTTATGACATTCCGGCAGTGGTGGATGTGTTTTGATCAATACCAATGATTCAACTAAACCTAGCATCATGCATATAAGTCATGTCAACTCGTCCGGTTCATCTATAACATTTGAAGAGACACAAACTTATCTCATCAACCGGAAACCCAGAGTTCTAGAGCATAGGGTTAATCATCTCATAACCCGAACTCCATAACTACACTAACTAGATCTAAAACATTAATATATATAGTGCCGGAAAACCAGCCGTTTGATTAGGGGTGTCATTCGGATGAATTATGCGGATTTCGGATTATTCGGTTCGGATTATTCGGATTTTGGACAATCACAAGTTAATCCATAATCATAACCGAATAAAAAAACGGATTAATCGGATACGAATTAAACAGATTCGGATTAGTGTTCGGATTATACGGTTTCATCCTAATTAGCTATAGTTTAAACGTATACTCATGTACCCAACCTTTTTTGATGAAAAACGATAAAAATGTAAGTATAAAAAACTCACATTCTTCAAACGTTAGAAGATAGCCTTACACAAATTGAACTAAAATTAAACTATTCACACAAAAGAAATGGTAGTTATCCAACATAAAGCCTACTAAAACTCGATAACACAAGTAATTGGAAGTGGAATAAGAAAACATATGCACTTGCACTCCTTTTGAAATGTCCATTCAATGTTTTGATGTCCAAAAAAACATATTCGTAATTTGTAAATCAAACAAACATCACCTCTAGTATAATTTAAAGAAAGGTCCTTTTGTATCCAAAATAATTTTTTGGATATAAAATGACCTTTTTATTTGGATGTATCATCTTTTATTATATAAGATTTATTTTTATTGATTTTTTATATGGTAAACATTAATATATTAGTAAAAATATAATTATTTAATTACTCAAATCTTATACGGATTATTTGGATATATCTAAAATATTTAATTTTGATCCTTTATCCGATCCGTGTAATCCGTTTAAGAAATCCGTAATCCGTTTAAGTGATCCGTAATCCGAATAATCCGGTCCATTTAACTTAACTTGGATTGAATCGGATGGATTTTTTGGATTTCGAATAAAAGTGACACCCCTACATTTGATAACCTTAATCAATTAATAAATCTAACAAGCATCCGTATAATTTTGCTTTTTTCAATATTTCACACAATTAAATATGAGACTAACTAAAACCTAAACCTGTATAAAAACAACACAATAAGTACACTGCAATAAGTATTATGATAGTCGAAAATACAGACAAACAATTAACCTAACAAGTCTGGACCCGAAATTCTCCATCAACAAGACATAAACAAACAATTATCAGCAACAAAATCTACAAACCTAATCCTATAAATTAAGTAGAGAAAAAATACATTTACTGTTACAAAATTGACTCATTATATTGTATCATATCAGAAGTATCTGGATATGGATAACCTCTTGTCTATTATATCCTGCATAATGTTAGACTGCTCCAGCAATTTAATTGGTTAAACTCCTTTGATTTTCATTTTCGTTCTCATTCTCAAGCTTATTTTCCTTACTCTCATTCTCCTGATGAAACATTTGCACTAACCACTGTTTCACCTTCAGGGTCCATTTTAATGTGTTACAATGTATAATGATCAATACTATAAAGGGTTATAGTATGCGTAGTGGATGAATAAATGGTAGAAAAACCAAAGTTGCAACCCGCCTTCGACAATTGTGTTGTAGCCTGCAACAGTTGAGCTGATTGATGGGATTTTTGATATCGACTTGAATATGTCTTGTCGCAACCTGATTTTTGCAACCAGAAACTTTTGGGTTGTAGCCTCCTAGATTCACCAGAAACAAAGAAAATTGCTGCAACAATTGTTTCAGCCTGCGATAATTTTGTTGCAGCCTGCAGCAACTTTTGGTCTGGGCAGATTTTCAAATTCTTACAAATTTGAATGTATGGTTTTTATGTTGTTAATACTTAACAGCATAAGCCTTAAGACCTGTAATTGTGTTGTGAATGTTGTAGTTTGCTTTTCTTAATGTATTTTACAAAGGTTTGTAATTTTTGGTGCTTATGACACCATTATATTTCAATAATTTGTAATTGTAAAGTAATCGCTTGTGTGCCAATTTTCTTTTATTTAAATTGTAACTGTAATAGAATAGGTTTTATTAATAATTCATTGTAATAAAAGAAGACTGTGTACAACGGATACAATCAAAGACTTGATTTTGAAACGAATTGTAATGTAAGGTAGCAAAAATGAACAACAACGGATATACAACAGAAATTTACCTGTAACTAGAAATCGAAGAGATAGATTCGGTCTTACTCGTTCTATGTTTGCATGTGAAACAGTCGGAGGGTTGTTTTGCTGCTGAACGATTGAGGCTGATTGTTCAGCTGTGCACATCATGGAGATGTTGGAGCAAGTAGGAGCTTGAAGAAACGCATGTCAACAACAGAATCTCAAAGTCTTTAAAAGTTGCCAAAATTACATGTGAAATCACTTTCCGGGAACAAAGTTGGTGGCAAAAGCCCAAGCATTGTTGCTAACGGGGTCAGCTAAGTGATCAGCCAGGTTTTCCAATGGGCCCTTTCCAGTAACTATGGCTTGAACAAAGAACCCGAACATTGAAAACCCATAGCCAATCTTCCATTCTTTATCTCCTTTACCTTCAACTCTGCCAAAGCCTCGGGATCATCAGTCAAGCCCAATGGGATCTCTCTATTCAACACATCTGGACTCTTTATGAAGAATATTTATGTTTCCTTCTTGTAGTTAATACTTTTCTAATCTAAACAGGTTTGCAAGCTTGTTATTTCCTTTTCTGGTATACCCTGTGGTATTAGTAAATCTTAAAAAAAATACACGAGATAGTGGGTTCTCATAGGGAATCCAAAAGTTGTCGTAGAAAATAGTTTCTTGCTTAATCAAAGAACTGTCTGGGAAGAAGCAGCTGCCATTATGCAGGATTAAGCCTTTGGAATTGCTAATAGACAGAACTCCATCAGACTCAAAACCTAATTATGGGAAATTTATGATGATACTTCAACACTAACAAGAGCTAATGTTGACTTTGCAAACGTCACGTTTGGTCTTTACCTTAAAGAACCTCATTTTGCACATTTCCGTGTCTCTATTAGATTTTTAAGATACTTCAAGTCTTCACCAGGTTTCACAGCTAGCATTATAGCGACAGTTTCTGGAAGGGTCGCAAGATCAAAAACTCCATGCATACATTTGAGTTCGGACCATATTTCAACGGTTTTAATTGTAGTGAATGGACATAGAAGTTTTCTTTGGCAAATCTAACTACCTGGCCCATTTTGACCCCTCACCCATCCTGCCGAACTTGCCACCTCTTTAATGATGCTTCTGCAGAAGTGGCAATGATGACTCTTCCGTCAGTAAAATTTAGCTACTGGCATATGCTGTTGATGGCTTTATGTTCAGTCAATTCCTGTATGTATATGTTTTTGGATGAGCTTATGGTTCATGAAATAGCATGTTGGTCCTCTTTCATTGAATATTGCTTTGAAGTGGTCAGAACGTCACCATGTTTGCTCCCTCGTTTGAAGTTTTGCTTACTGTGACACGTTTCCTTTTAAAATTTCAGGCCCTTCTTCATTCATCTCACATGTACCATGAAGCCAAAACTAGATTTGCTAAGCATGGTGTGAAGTTTGATAATGTCGAGATTGATGTTGCTGCCATGATGGGCCAAAAAGATAAAGCCGTCTCAACTCTCACAAAAGGTATCGAAGGCCTTTTCAAGAAAAACAAAGTGACCTACGCGAAAGGCCACGAGAAGTTCCTGTCACCCTCCAAAGTTTCTGTTGACACCATTGATGAGGGCAACACCGTTGTGAAAGGCAAAAACATCATAATTGCCACGGGATCTGATGTCAAAGGATTACCGGGGATCACAATTGATGAAAAGACGATTGTATCATCTACTGGAGCGTTGGCTCTAACAGAAGTCCCCAAGAAGTTGGTTGTCATCGGGGCCGGCTACATAGGCTTGGAGATGGCTCTGTCTGGGCCCGTCTTGGCTCAGAGGTCACAGTGGTCGAATTTGCACCAGATATCATCCCATCAATAGACGGTGAGGTCCGCAAGCAATTTGAACAGTCCCTTGAGAAGCAAACGATGAAGTTTATGCTCAAAACCAAAGTGGTAGCAGTTGACACCTCTACAGATATCGTTAAATTGACCCTTGAAGCATCATCTGGTGAGAATCAAACTGAACTTGAAGCTGATGTTGTTCTTGTTTCAGCGGGTAGAAGCCCGTTTACATCAGGACTTGGTTTGGAGAGCATTGGTGTGGAAACATACAAGATTGGCTGAATTCCTGTAGACAAAAATTTCGCTACAAGTGTTAATGGAGTTTTCGCCATTGGTGATGTTATTCCCGGACCTATGTTGGCTCACAAAGCTGAAGAAGATGGTATTGTGTGCGTGGAATTTATTGCAGGCAAAGAAGGGCATGTAGACTATTATAAGGTACCTGGTGTTCGTTACACACATCCTCATGGGGCATCTGTTGGAAAGACAGAAGACCAAGGGAAGCAGCTCGGGATTGCCTACCGTGTTGGTAAATTTCCAATGTTGGGGAACAGTAGGGCCAAGTCAATTGATGACGCGGAAGGATAAGTGAAGATAATTGCCGAAAAGGAGACGGATAAGGTAATAGGCGTTCATATTATGTGCTCGAATGCAGGTGAGCTCATCCATGAGGCTGCTTTAGCGTAACCTATGGTAAAATCAAGTGAGGATATTGCACGTACGGGCCATGCTCATCCTACATTGAGCGAGGCGGTGAAGGAGGCTGCCATGATACTTATGATAAGGCCATTCACATATAGGTCTTGCTCTGTTCATTGATTTTTTTTTGTTTTCATTTGGATGTTGGATCCAAGTTCAACTCAACTCATAAACTTGGTTTAACTAATTTTTTATATGCTTAACAAAAACAGAAAATGGAGTACTATTTTGTTTCCCAATCAACTCTCTGCTTTTATCATCATCTTTCATTACTTGGGACCGACAATGTATTAAATATAATCACAGCAAACATAATCACCTACATGCAACTTACTAACGTTTTACAAAGTACGTCTGCAAACAAACCCGTTACAATAGGAAAAAGACAATGGTTAGACCTTTGGGTTTTTATAGTAAAGAACAGGTTTTTTGGGCTTGAAGAGGTACATAGAACGATGTGAGGAGAAAATTACATCGATTAACAAACCATATTGCAGCGACAAATATAGGAAGACCGGCATCCCAGCAAACACACCGATAAGGATTGGAACCCATAACAAACCATTATTGTAAAGTACGAAAAAACTTACACTAAAAGCGAGCGTCATGGTTGTTATAGATAGGAAAAGAGTCAGTAGACCAAAAACCAGCTTTCTGGGTAATGATTCCAAGAAATCACGTTGAGCATAACGAGACGTGAGTATAGATAAGAATATGAGAATTGAAGCTGAAGACGAGAATAGAGAAATTGCATCGGCCACAACGAAAACCATAAAGGTTGATTTTGATTTGAAGAAAGGGATACCATTGTTTTGGTTATATCCTCCCGGAACCGTAAAAGCTGCAGCAAACACTATGGTGGCAATAAGCGTTGCGACAACCATACATTGACTAGCGGTTCCTTTCATCCACTTTTCTCCTTGTGTAACTAGTTCTTTGTGTTCGTTGGTGAATAGCTCATGTGGCGTTAGATCATCTTCGTTCTTCATCTCTCTATATATAGGAGGGACCAGTTTCCTTACTTCCTACAACACCGACAAACTAGAATAGTTAATAGAATCCTGTAAGGTTATACACTTACATTAACGGTAAAAAAGAGAAATTGAAAAGCGTGGGGAGGAATATATGTACCTCGAACCATAGTAGTTCTTGTTGCATTTGTAAAGCAGCCCCTGATACAACTTGTAGCTTTGCACTCTTCCCTACTAAATGCAACATATTGTTATTATGTTCATCTGTGAGAGGAGTTATCATATCTTTCATTACGCCTATTTCATACAATAGATTGTAGATTCCCTCGTGACGATGTTTGACCGCAATATGAAATATAGTTTGATTGTTATCATTTGCCTTCCATATCAGATCAGGATATCGACGAATGAGTTCAACTAAAAAGGCAGTATTGCCCATTTTTGCAGCACGAAAAAGTACGTGAGAAGAGTATGTCGCCTTTGCAGACTCTGTGATTATTCTCTCGCTTTCTTCATGCAATTTGTCACTATGTTGAGAAATAACATTTTGCAGTTGCGAAACTTGATCTGGATTTCTAATTATCTTCTGGGTTTCGTCATGCATGCTAATAACATGTTCAGAGATGAGCTTTTGTAGTTTGAGAGCTTGATTTGACTTACCAGAGATTGGTTGTCTGACTGGATCTTGGTCCCCTCTGATTATGTTCTGCGTTTCAGCATGCATCTTCACAAGACTTTCAGAAATGAGGTCTCTTAATTTCAAATCTCTATTCACCTTTCCAGAAGCTGGGATGAGTATATTCTGAGTTTCAAATCTCAATTTGTAAAGATGATCAGAAATGAGTTTTTGTAGCTGCATAGCTTGAACGACCCTTCCAGAAGCTGACTTGTCTTGCTTATTCGTATCTGGTGGCCCTCTGAGTATTTTCTCAATTTTATTCTTGGGTTTTTTCGCAATGTCTTCCCAAATCATTCTTAGTAACTGCAACGCTTCACGTTCATTTTCACGAGCTTGCTTCTTTTGACCAATGAATGCAAAAACTGAAAGCAACAAATCAGAAAAGAGACCAAATTGATGATACCAATAATTTACAAGAGAAATTGTTGTATCAATGTCTAAGTAGATCGAGATGTTTACCCGATTTAATGGTTCCCAAAATGGTAACAGATTTTGTTTCAGGAGGGTTTCCAGCCACATCTTCAGGTGCACGCCCATTACTAGGCTGTGGATGCTTATTTCCATTCGGTTGATGCGTGATAAACATCAAGGAGTAAAGATGCTTACCCGACTTGATGGTTCTCCAAAGTATGTTAGATTTTGTTTTAGAAGAAGATGACTCAGGCTTTCGATCCAAATCTTCATCAGGTACACTACTTCCACCACCGAGTTCAGGTACAATTCCACTATCAGTTTCTAGTACACTTCCACTACCAGGTTCTGGATGCTTATTTTCATATGATTGACTCATAATACACATCAAGCTGGAGTAGAGATGTTTACTCAGCTCGATGGTTCTCCCGATGATATCAAATTTGGTTTCACGAAATGCTTCGGGCTTTCGAGCCAAAACTCCGAGGATACTCCCACCTATTTTGGGATACTTTTTCACGATCTCTATTGCGACATCTGAAAAGGATTTGGCAGTTGCTTTGTTAGTGAAAACTTTAGAACGAAATTCAGATTTTTCTTTGACTTTGAGTAATGGACATATATCTTTTTCAAAATAACTAAATTCAGTACAGTAGCACTCAAGATAAAGCTACTAAAATATATACAAAGATTAGGATATATAAATAACAGAAAGCTAAATTGTGTAGGTGCAGTACTAAAAAAGATACTTACCAAACATGTCATTCTCGGCACATACACTAAGAAGGAACTCACGATTTGTATCAGTCCAACCAGCATCAGACAACTCGTTGGAATTTGCATAGAGATACTTGACCACATCATATCTATCAAACATGGCAGCTACATGGAGCGGCAAATAATCCTCGTCATCTGGGATTGTCAGCAAGGCTCTGTTCGTTTCCACCATAATCTTAACAGTTTGAACGTTTCCAGCTGCAGCTGCTAAATGGAGGGCGGTGTAGCTATTTGCATTCTGGAGTTCTAGATCTATTTCGTCCATCAAAGCCACCAGATTTTTCACAAAATCTACCATCGATTTGATGGGAACTTTTGCAGATGCGGCAACGTGAAGTGCAGTTTCCCCAGTTCCAGTGATGCTATACCTCACCAACTCTGATCTCTCATCAAGAATAACTTTAGCAGCTTTCCAATCACATGTAATCGACGCTTGATATAGAGGGACAGAGAATTTGAGGTAATCTTCTCGAGGTGATGTAGTAGTTACAATGAAAATAGTTAGTCAGTTATCTTCTCGATCAACATTCTTTCACTAAAATCAACTATCAGTTATGCATACGGACAGTTTGTATCCTTCAATCATGTTTCACACGTTAAAATCAAGCATACTTGCTTTTTTCTAAGGTTCCAAGTTTTTTTATACCAAAAAAAAAACGAATTTTGTCCGAAATTAGAATTTTGCAAGACACATATTTCGCAAAAAGTAAAGTCAACATTTTGACAGAAAAAGTCAAACTTCACCAAAAATCGTTAAATTCTTCATAAAAATGATCAATTCGGGAAGGAAAAAAAAATGTTTTTCAAAGTGCTTTCCGAAGTTTAGTGTTATTTGTTAAAAAACCAAAATTAAGTGTTATTTTGCTTACCACTCAATTTTCTTTTACTTGTTGAATTAATTAACTACTTTGACTTGATACTGCTAAAATTGTCCTGACCACCACATAATCTTTTTTTCCTAAAACCACTGGAAAAATCTTCTTACATGATGAATATTATTAGCAAATAAATAAAATCTTTGATAGCTTTGGCGACAAATATACAAATAAATAAAAATTCTATAGTGCTTAAATCAATAATTCTAAAAAATTATAGACTTTCACGACAATAAAAATAGAAAAGAAAAGATGACACCGCCACCTTTTTTTTGCTGTTACCTTTCTCCGGTATGAAACGAATTGTAATGTAAGGTAGCAAAAATGAACAACAACGGATATACAACAGAAAATTTACCTGTAACTAGAAATCGAAGAGATAGATTCGGTCTTACTCGTTCTACGTTTGCATGTGAAACAGTCGGAGGGTTGTTTTGCTGCTGAACGATTGAGGCTGATTGTTCAGCTGTCGTTGCTGCCGTTTCTTTCGTCATCTGCACAGTATTTATTCCATTAATGCTCAAAAACACAATTGCTATAAGATTTAATTACTGCGATGTACCTCTGTGTCACAACGAACTATTGTTATTATTATGTATGAATGAAAATGAATGAATTAATTGTGATAATTGGATCTGTGATCAATGAACATGCATTCCATCATTTATATACAATCTAATTTCAACGCAGACACTAAAGTTAACGTCTATATAATCTTAAAAGTCACTTCGTCGTTTAACAAATTAACAGTATTATTTATTTAAATCTTTTCCCTACTAGTAAAAATAATTTTTAGACATTAAATTAAGAATATGCACCGTATATATTTTGTTAAACTAGTAAATTACTTGTGCAATGCGGTATTTTTTTTTTTTTAAATCAATCAAAAATGAAGTGATTAACCTTTTTAAGGTTGATACAAATAATATTTTTTAGATAAATGACATGATAAAGGTTGATAATTATGTCATATTAACATGATTGTGTAAATATATTTTATTGTGTAAAGGTTTGACTTTTCATAATAACATGTCATATTATTTAAGTATATGAAAGAATTAAACAGACAATTTGCATCTTCCTTTTATAAACATTAAGAAATAGAATATTAACTGGTTTATAAGAGGTATAGATATAATTAATGAAATTCAAACTAATGTAATAAAGGCCGTATTTGAGGACCAACGAGGTGATTGACCTCCCAAGACCTCAAAAATGTGTGTGTTATGTGTATATAGTATTTATATTACTCTAGTTGATAAACAATTTGCTCGCTGTCGTATCTACTTTTCCCTTTCTTATATATTTCCTTTTATTTTTTAATAAAATTTTAAAATATCCTCTTTAATTGGGTTGTTTACCAATCATATCAGTATATTGAATTTTATCACCTCGGCAGGACAACCTAAACATTATATACTCCAATTGATCAATTTCCTAAAAGAGTAAATTTTATGTCAAACAAAACTTCCTTAAACAATAATTATATATATATATATACATACGAGAGCTTAAAACAGTTAGTTATCTCTAATTCGATTCATATAAGCTTTTTCTCAAATATTCACATCTTGTTTCCAATATACACACGTATTTTTATCTCTATATGAGAATGAATCTGTAATTTGGCTTGTTTGTTTATTTTTTAATGACATGCCAACTAATGGGCATTGAAGGATGTGTTTTGGTTAATACCGATGATTCCATGAATATATATTTTATTGAATCTTTTATACGTGTATTTATAAATGTTAGTTGGCTTCTATAAATAGAAAAAAGACTTAAATTTCTGACCCAATTATGAAGTAAAAGTCTACGATATCATAATAAGATTAAATTAGTGAATGTTCGCGTTATGCAGCGGATAATATTTTAAAATTGATTAATAAATATTATAATTAATTGTTACATAGTTGATGTGAATGATATTGTCTTATTGTTAGTTTGGTCATATTGAAGTTTAACTTTAGTTTGACTTATTTGTTATTTCCAAATTTATATATATTTATTTATAGACAGTATCATGTTGTTTAATGTATTAAATCCTGATTTAATGTAATTATGGGTAGTTTTGTATTTTCCTTTGTAAGTAGGGGTAGTTTTATCTTTTCTAATATTTAAAAATTTAACTCTCCAAAAAAAATAGATAAACAATTTATTAGAGTTAATAATAATAATAATGATAATTGATAGCGCATTTTATCGTTATAACGCTTTTAAAAGACATTTGTGATGGTTAAACTAAATCTATATCATTTGGGTTATCAACAGATATATAGATATGCACATAATTATGCAAGTTGATTCATGATTATAAGTATATGGGTAAAGTGTTTAAAAATGTATTTAATTTAATTCAAAATTTATCATATGTATTAAATTAAGAAAATTTTTGTTGTGTGTATTTTATGATTCTACATAAACATATGTATGTGTATATAGTATGTATATTACTCTATTATAAATAGTTTGATGGTTTATCAATATATAAAAAAGAAAAAATAGACATGATTATGTTTAAAATCCTTGAGTCATAAAAAAACTTTAGTTAATATATTATACTATATTTCATAACTAATATTTAGTGTTGTGTTAAAATACCTTATTTTGGTGATTGACGTTTTTTTATCCAGGGCCTCTAAATTCATCAAATACGACCCTTGTGTAATGCCCTTGCATTGAAAAAGATGTCATTTTCTAAAACATAATTTTCAGTTCAATTTAGATAAAGAAAAAATATAATATCAAAGAAAACTTGTATTTCTAAACTTCATGTTAGTTCCTACAGTTAAAGAATTTTTGACAATTACTTTACATTTTCTAAAGCTTTTGTAAGTGTTCTCCGTTTGCTTCAAATAGTTTGGCGTATCATTGTGGCTTTGTTGGATGTACAAGTGGAGCAATTTAATAAAAAATAAGAAGATGGTGAGAAGGGGACGATTTTTATGAAATAGAATATGGATTCAATTTCAGCTTCAATAAAACAGTTTAGAATTGTTTGAGTTATGATCTTTGAAGAGAATTGTATCGAATTGAATGATACTGGCTTATAATTGCCCGTACAAAAACAAAAATCTTTTATTGAAATATGAAATGATTAATTATTTTATTATGTATGTAACTTTATATTTTTTACGATTGTATGTAACTACCTTTTAAAAGTGTTATTATATATATTAAACTTTATAATTTCATATATTGTATATAACGGGTAACCGGATAAGCAGGTATCCGATTTTTTCTCTTGAATAAATGTATATTATATGTATTTAACTTTGTAAAAATGTTTATTGTATGTATCGAACTTTATAAAACTGTCTATTGTATGTATTGAACTTTGTAAAAATATATATTGTATGTATTGAAACCGGTATTTTCCCGTTATCTGGTCACCCATTACATACAACATATGAAATTGTAAAGTTCGATATATACACTAACAAATTTTAAAGATTATTACACATAATAATAAAAAATATAATCATAATACGTAATGAAACAATTAATTAAATATAATATGTAGACGTTGTTTTTGAGTGTACAAAGTCATGAAGTAATATTGATGATAAAAAAGACAAAGACAAATGTGGTAGGGTGCGAAGTATTTAAAGTATACATTTGTAAGATGATATGAAACAAAGTGGTGAGTATCTACGTACACAAAATATGTAAAATTATAAGTTTGTAAACTCCATTTGTTTGGATGTGACACCTATAAAAGTTTTCGTTATTTGCCATCAAGTAATATTCATTCCAAATAACCCTTTACATACCACTAAATGCTAGTTGTTGTATATATTTTTTCCCTTTGCTTATAATTTTTGTTTTAATACTTATTAAATTAAATTTATTGGGATATCGACTGTTTACCAATCATATCGGTAAATTGAATTTTATCCCATCTTAACGGAGTGCACAACCTAAAAATTATGGGTTTGGTTGTGAAGAATATTTAGGTTCTGTTTGGTATGGGTTTTTAAGAATTTTTTAAAGTTTTAATTTTTAATTTTTGAAAAAAGCTTTTATAAAAATAAAAGTTTTGTTTGTCATGTATAAGTTGTAGCTTTATAATCCAACGAAAAGCTCAAATTCTCACAGCTACTAGAATAGCTTTTCGCGAAAAGCTCCAAACCTAAAGCTACAGCTATAGCCTACAGTTACAATCTACAGATACAGCTACAACCTACAGCTAGTTCACCAAACATACTCTTAGAGATTTTTAGAAGCTTTTAAGTTTGATTTTGAAAAAAATAATTTCTAATAAGAGAACAATTAAAAATGAAAATAAAAAATTTTGTGAAAATAAAAGCATCAATATCAACAGTTTATTTTCATTTAGATAATAAAATTTTTATATTTTTAAAAATTGAATATCTCAAAAATTGTTATTCAAAAAATTATAAAAATTGCTCCACAAATATCATCAATTTTGTCTCTTCAATTAGACATTTCAAATGATATACTTTTGAAGAAGTTTTTTTTTTCATTTTCACATGTGATAGTCACTTGTATTACACGTGATAGTTGTTTTCAAAACTTACCAAACAATGGAAAAAAAAGTTCATCGAAAATATGTTATGTGATATGCCAAATCGAAGAGACAAAAACGTTAATTTTTATGGTATAATTTTATAATCTTTTAACTAGTCATTTTTGAGATATCTAATTCTACAAAACATGAGAAAGATAGATGTTTTCTAAATAAAACTACTTTTATTAATTCTTCATTTTCAAATAATACATATACCCATTTCGAACTCACCTCCTCTTAAATAAATAAAAATCTAGATAAGAAAGTTTTTTAAAAAAGCTTCAAAAATAGAACCCAGAATAAACAAACGTTCGAAATTGGCTAAAGTTTTTGACATGTTAAATGACTTAATTGCCCATCCATAACTAGTGAAAGTTATAAATAAACTGGATCGACTCTTTTCCTGTTTCATCTAGTTAAATATATGTATTTTTATCTATACACAACTCTCAAGTCTCGTCCCATACATTCCAAATAGCATCTATTTTAAATGAGAGCATGTATCCTAACGCCACATCATAATCAGAATAATAATAATAATAATAATAATAATAATAATAATAATAATAATAATAATAATAATAATAATAATAATAATAATAATAATAATAAAAATAATATTTGTATTATTAGTGAAAATAATCGTACAATACAGCCATCGACAAATGTAGATGTGCACTAACTGTTGAGACTATATAAAATTATCTATGTTTATGTACAAATTGTAATACGTGTAACTAGACTATTTAATTATTTTTTATACAAATATATTTTTATCATTTTACACTTCTAAATTACAACTACAATTAATTTATCAGATAGTTTTATCCAAATAAAATTACAACTTATATTAAACAGGTTTTATGTACTCCAATTGATCAGTTCCAAAAAGAGTAAATATTATGTTAACTATAAACTTCTTACAAGAAAAAGTTTATTCAATTCCTATCGTCTTTCTCTCAAATGTTCACATCTTGTTTCCACATATAAACACACACATATTTTTGTCTCTATATGAGAATGAATATGTAGTTTGTCTATAACTCACATGCCGACGTCAATGATGGATGTGTTTCGGTCACTACAGAATATATATTGGATTTATTGATTCGTAATGCATTTAATTTTTACATTTTCATATTGTATGCGGTAAACTTTGAAATTTTCTATTGTATGAGGTGAACTTTCAAAAACTCTCTATTGTATGTTGACTTGTCTTTTTCGACCTAGACAAATAAGGAAACTTTCCTTTTATGGAATGGCCAAAAAAGGAAAAAATTACATACAATAGAGAAGTTTAGAATATTTACCTCATACAATAGAAAATTTTAAAGTTAATCTCACACAATAGAAAAACGTTAAAGTTAACCGCATAACGAAAGAATAAACTCATATATATTTTTATTGAAGATGTACTTTTTATATGTATATTTATACGTGCGAGCTGGCTTTTTTTTTTTGTTCTACGAATAGAAAGAGACTTAAATTTCTGACCTAATCATGAAGCAAAAGTCCGATGTAATAATAAGATAAGATTATTAATTAATTGACAGGGTTTTTCATTGTTATAACATTTTTTAAAAATGTTTTTTATGGTTAGTATAGATCCAGATCATCTGAGTTATAGATAGATATATAGATAAACACAAAATTGTGCAAGTTGATTCCTGATTATAAACATACGGTTGAAGTGTTTGAAAATATATTCAGTTTTAGTTTAAAAATTATCAAATTTTGAATTCTTTCTATTTTGTGTATCAGACTTTTAAAGATTATAACTATGTAATTTATGACATTTGTGTGAACGTGTCATGTATAAAAGTGATAAGATGTCATGTGACATTAATATAATAATTTTTTAATTGTTAAAATCTTTAGAAGGTCAATAAAGTATAAAAAAATATTTTTACCCTTGGGTATCGAAAATATTACACTACTAACCTAAAAGTCGTGTGTTTTGGGGGTTGAGGGGTGTCTCTATAAAGTTTCGCCTATAATTAATTGATTGCATGTGCGAATGCGTTTGTTAAACACGAATATTTCTTTTCTTCTAAATTCAAAATAAAAGACAAAATGAACATCCAAAAAGTCTACCTTTTATTTGCTTTCCTAAATCAATAATTTAAAAAAAATATAGACTTTCACGACAATAAAAATAGAAAAGAAAAGATGACACCACCACCTTTTTTTTGCTGTTACCTTTCTCCGGTATGAAACGAATTGTAATGTAAGGTAGCAATAAATGAACAACAACGGATGTATAACAGAAGTTACCTCTAAATAGAGATCGATTAGGCAGATTCGGTTTTAATCGTTTTAAGTTCGCATGTGAAACAGTTGGAGGGTTGTTTTGCTGCTGAACGATTGAGGCTGATTGTTCAGCTGTCGTTGCTGCCGTCATCTGCACAGTATTAATTCCGTTAATGATTAAAAACACAGTTGCTACAAGATTTAATTACTACAGTGTACCTCTGCGTCACAACGAACTATTGTTATTGTTATTATTATGTATGAATGAATGAATTAATTGTGATAGTTGGATCTGTGATCAATGAACATGCATTCCATCATTATATACAATCTAATTTCAATGCAGACACTAAAGTTAACGTCGTCTATATAATCTTAAAGGTCACTTGGTCATTCAACGGTACTATTTATTTAAATCTTTTCCATACTAATAAAAATAATTTTTAGACATTAAATTAAGAACATGCTGCGTATATATTATTTTAAACTAGTAAATTACTTATACAGTGCGACAAATTTTTTTAAAATCGATAAAAAATAAGTGATTAACCGTTCCAAGGTTGATAGAAATAACCTAGCATTGAAAAAGTTATTTTACAAGAGAATTTTTCTTATAAATGTAACCTATTTATCAAGATTTTCAATTAAGAGAACTATAAATAATTTTCATTTCAATTTAGGTGAAAAAATATTCTATAAAAGAAACTTTTCTTTCTAAACTTCATGTTAGTTCCTACAATTAAAGAATTTTTGACAATTATTTTATATGTTTCTAAAGCTATTATAAGTATGTTCTCCTTTTGTAGTAATCACTTTTTTTCTTCTTATGTAATGCTTGGTTTCACAAATAATGAAAATTTTGATAGTTATGTTACTTAGTATTTTTTTTTATAGAAGTTTACCCTTCGTTATATATTTGTATTTACAGGGTTTTGCTTAAAATATATACCTTGTGCATAAATATCATTTTTACAAGTCATTGTGACCTTGTGGGATGTACAAGTGAGGCAATATAATAAAAAAAAATGTGAAGAAAATGATTAAAAGGGATGAATTTTGTAAAATAGGTTATGAATTCAATCTCATTTTCTCGTAAATAAGATAAAACAGTTTAAAAGTGCTTGAGCTATGGTGTTTGAAGAGAATTGTACGGGATCAAAATGATACCGGATTACGATTGCCAGTAGAAAAAACTATTTATTAAAATATGAAATGTATAAGTCGATATTGGATGTACAAGTGATGAAGTAATATTGATAAAAAGGACAAAGATAAATATGGTGGGGTGCGAAGTATTTAAAATATGAATTTGTAAGATGATATGAAACAAAGTGGTGGGTGTCTATGTAAACAAAATGTGTAAACTTGTCAAAGTTTTAATAATATATTAATTTTATTTAAAAAAAAATAATAACATGTAAGGGTTAAATTCAAATGAGAATGAAAATTGATAAAAATAAGAAATGAATCATAGTTAACTATTTGACAAAGCTCAAATTTTCCCTTTAATTAAATATTTCAAAAACGGCTGGTCAAAAAATTATAGAATTACATCACAAAAATCAATGTTTTTTTTCTCTATGATTAGACATCTTTCATGATATACTTTTGACAAAGTTTTTTTATGAGGTTGAAAACCGGTATCACATGTGTTACTTGTTGGTAACACATGTTTTAGTCGCTAGTAACAGTTTTCATAATCCATCAAAAAATGAAAAAACAAGTTCATCGAGAGTATACCTCGTGAGATGCCTAATCGAAGAGAGAAAAATACTGATTTTTATAGTGCAAATTTTATGATTTTTTGAGTAACTCTTTGTAAGATATTCAATTTTTAAAAATATGAAGTATTATTATCTTAATGAAATGAATAATTAAGATTGATTCTTATATTTAAAAAAAAAATTATTTTTATTTGAATTTAATCATAACATGTAAACTCCATTTGCTCGGGTGTCACATCTATAAAAGTTTTTAATTGATTGTTATCAGATAAAGTAATCTTAATTAATGTCAAATAAGCCTTCACGTTATACAACTGAATGCCGGTATCTATTTTTTTTTATTTTTTTATATATTTTCTTTAATTTTTTATTAGATTTATTAGGATATCCTTTTTTATCGGAGTGCTTAGCGATCATATCGGTAAATTGAATTATATTCCATCTTAACCGAGTGGACAACCTAAACATTATATAATCCAATTCATCAATTTCCTAAAAGAGTAAATTTTATGTTAAATAAACTTCCTAAAAAAAAGGTGATTAGATTCCTATAATCTTTCTCTCAAATGTTCACATCTTGTTTCCATATATAAACACACACATATTTTTGTCGTTATATGAGAATGAATATGTAATTTGTTTTGTTTGTTTATTTTTGTTATGACATGCCAACTAATGGTAGTGTTGAATGTGTTTTGGTATATATTTTTATTGAACAAGACTTTTTATTTGTATATTTATATTTATACGTGCGAGTTGGATTTTTTTGTTTTTTTTTATGAATAGAAAAAGACTTAAATTTCTGACCTAATCATGAAGCAAAAGTCCGATATAATAATAAGATTATTAATTAATTGACAAGGTCTTTTATTGTTATAACATTTTTAAAAACGTTATTTTATGATTAGAATAGATCCAGATCATCTGAGTTATAGACAGATATATAGATAAATACAAAATTGTGCAGGTTGATTCATGATTATAAACGTATAATTGAAGTGTTTGAAAATGTATTTAGTTTTAGTTTAAAATTTATCATATGTATTGAATTTTAAAATTTTTTATTTTATATATTAAACTTCTAAAGATTATAATTGTACGTATTTTATGATACTTGTTTGGACGTATCATGTATAAAAGTGATAAAATGTCATGTTACATCAGTATGAGTAATTTTTTTAATTGTTAAAATTTTTGAAGAGCCACTAAAATATAGAAAATATTTTTACCCTTTGAGTATTGAATTATATTACACTATTAGCCTAAAAGTTGTGTGTGTGTGTTGGGGGTTGGGGGTTGAGGGGTGTCTATAAAGTTTCGCCTATAATTAATTGATTGCATGTGCGAATTCGTTTGTTAGACACGAATATTTATTCTAAATTCAAAAAAGAAAAGACAAAAAGGACATCCGAAAAGTCTACCTTTTATTTGCTTTCCTAAAAAGAAAGGAAGATTAAAAATGAAACGTTCGAATATACTTTAGGGGTATAAAGTGAAACATATATTATTCTCCCATAACAAATTTGTGCATGGCACGTGAAACATATATTATCTTGTTTCTATATATAAACACACACATATTTTTGTCTCTATATGAGATGAATATGTAATTTGTTTTGTTTATTTATTTTTTATGACATTCCGGCAGTGGTGGACGTGTTTTGATCAATACCAATGATTCAACTAAACCTAGCATCATGCATCTAAGTCATGTCAACTCGTCCAGTTCATCTATAACATTTCAAGAGACAAACTTATCTCATCAACCGGAAACCCAGAGTTCTAGAGCATATAGGCTTAATCATCTCACTCCATAACTACACTAACTAGATCTAAAACATAAATATATATAGTGCCGGAAAACCAGCCATTTGATAACCTTAATCGGTTAATAAATCTAACAACCATCCGTATAATTTCGCTTTTTCAATATTTCACACAATTAAATATGAGACCGACTAAAACCTAAACCTGTATAAAAACAACACAATAAGTACACTGCAATAAGTATTATGATAGTCGAAAATACAGACAAACAATTAACCTAACAAGTCTGGACCCGAAATTCTCCATCAAAGAGACATAAACAAACAATTATCAGCAACAAATCTACAAACCTAATCCTATAAATTAAGTAGAGAAAAAATACATTTACTGTTACAAAATTGACTCATTATATTGTATCATATCAGAAGTATCTGGATATGGATAACCTCTTGTCTATTATATCCTGCATAATGTTAGACTGCTCCAGCAATTTAATTGGTTAAACTCCTTTGATTTTCATTTTCGTTCTCATTCTCAAGCTTATTTTCCGTACTCTCATTCTCCTGATGAAACATGTGCACTAACCACTGTTTCAACTTCAGGGTCCATTTTATTGTGTTACAATGTATAATAATCAATACTATAAAGGGTTATAGTATGCGTAGTGGATGAATAAATGGTATAATATTTCTCTCAAATATTCATATCTTGTTTCCATATATACACACACATACATATATTTTTGGGTCTGTATGAAAATGAATATGTAATAGGTTTTGTTTGTTTATTTTTTTATGACATGCCAAGTATTGGCAGTGTTGAATGTGTTTTGGTCAATGCCGATGATTACATAAAATGAATATATATTTTATTGAATACGTACTTTTATATGTGTATCTATACGTATTAGTTGGCTTCTTTTTTTTCTATGAATAGAAAAAGACTTAAATCTCTAACCCAAATGTTCATGAAGCAAAAGTCTACGATAAGATAATAAGAATAAATAATTGACGATTTTTTAATTGTTATGAGGTTTTAAAAAAACGTTTTTTATAATTAGAGTAGATCCGAACCATTTGAGTCATCAACAGATATATAAATAAACACATAATTATGCAAGTTGATTATGATTATAAACGTTAATTCATGAGTATAAAAACGCCAATTACTAATTGATTACATGTGTGAATGCGTTTGTTAGAAATACTTTATCTTTAAATATTGAAAAATACTACACTATTAACCTGAAAGTTGTGTGTGTTGGTGTTGGGGATTCTGTTTTTGTCTCTGTATAGTTCCGCCAATGATTAATTGATTACATGTGTGAATGCGTTTGTTAGAAACATATTCTTTTGAATTTAAAAGAAAAAAAATAGATTTCTATGGTGTTGAATTGTATAAACTTCTAGAATGCTTGAAACAGTAATTAAGAAATTAAGATACACTTTTAAAAAATTACCAGGCTACTAAAGAATATATGCACTCTAATTTTCTTACTAGTTAGTAGTTACCATGATCATTGATTAATTTGAGTGTTTATCCTTTATTTTGTTTTTTACTTTGTTTTTGTGAAAATAGTTTTTGGATGTGCTATTGTGTTACAGTATTCTTTTGAGAGGTTTTATATAATAAGCATATATTATTCAAGTAGTAAACTAGTGGAAAATGAAAATACAGGCAATCATATAATTTTTTCCCAGATCATTTCAAAATTGACAATAATCCAGGAGATAAAGAAATATAAAGAAGATTACTATTTACAATATATACTAACATATTATATAATGATAATGATTTTATTATGGTTAAGAAAGATCAAATCGTGAAAAAGTATTTTGGATATTTGTTTGATTATATGCTATATATCTCATAATATACATCATCTAATCATGTTGTAGTTTCATGTAACTTTTTTAGTGGTGTGTGTCAAGTTGAATTAGTTATTCTCATCTAAGTGTATTTTGAATGTTTGTTAATAATTAATTAATTCGAAGTGTCTATTGATGCTAATCAGTGTATTCTGATTACATTCCGTTAAAGCTTTCCATATAAAGTTATGCAATGGATTTCAGGTTTACTATACTTCCCTTGGTCAAAGCCACCCTGCATATATAGTATCTTCGATACCCCTGAAGATTGAAATAGTACCAGAACAATATATGGAATTGGATGCCAGTGTCTTAGTATCTGGCAAGAATTTGCTCGAGGTCTAAGGTTTACTTTTTACTATATCATTAGTAGACTAGTGACATCCTTATATGCTGCTTCTCAAGTGGTCATTCTGCGTATAATTTACAATTTAGCAGACCTTTTGTGTAGGTCTATCCTCCTAGTCTCCTACCATGTGGTAAATAGATGATACCTTGTTAAGCCTCCAAAAATTAACTAACAGCTTCTTTTGGCTCGACTGGTACTAGCCAAACCTATTTAACTAATGGTTGTGGTTTCAGGAATGTCCACCAACACAAGTTGTGTGTATTTCAATCACTGAAAAAAGTAACTGTATGCGTATGAATCAAGATAGACTGCATGGTATTTACTGTAAGTTTGAGTGAGATGTTACTATGTACTATGTAGAGGTGGCAATTTCGTACTATATACTTATGAATGGGTTGATTTGGTTTTGGTTTTACCTTCAATAAGTCAAATTAACAAAATTTGGTTTTCTGGGTTACATATCAGATTGGTTGTATGTTGCCCTAAGACGATTTTGATTCATACAACCTCCTAAGTCGTTTTATTTAAAGATATAAATCTTTGTTGCACTAATCTTGTTTTTGTAATCATAATTTATGAATTTTGTTATCTGTAATAATTATAACGAATGGACACAGAAGTGTTCTTGGGCAAATCTTACTACCTGGCTCATTTTGACCCCTCACCCATGCTGCCGAACTTGCCACCTTTTTGATAATGCTTCTGCAGAAGTGGCAATGATGACTCTTCCATCATTAAAGATTAGCTACTGGCATATGCTGTTCATGGCTTTATGTTCAGTCAATTCCTGTATGTATATGTTTTTGGATGAGCTTATGGTTCATGAAATAGAATGTATGTCCTCTTTCATTGAATATTGCTTTGAAGTGGTCAGGACATCACCATGTTTGCTCCCTCATTTGAAGTTTTGCTCACTGTCACACGTTTCCTTTTACAATTTCAGGCCCTTCTTCATTCATCTCACATGTACCATGATGCCAAAACTAGATTTGCTAAGCATGGTGTGAAGTTTGATAATGTCGAAATTGATGTTGCTGCCATGATGGGCCAAAAAGATAAAGCCGCCTCAACTCTCACAAAAGGTATCGAAGGCCTTTTCAAGAAAAACAAAGTGACCTACGTGAAAGGCCACGGGAAGTTCCTGTCCCCCTCCGAAGTTTCTGTTGACACCATTGATGGTGGCAACGCCGTTGTGAAAGGCAAAAACATCATAATTGCCACTGGATCTGATGTCAAAGGATTACCGGGGATCACAATTGATGAAAAGAGGATTCTATCATCTACTGGAGCGTTGGCTCTAACAGAAGTCCCCAAGAAGTTGGTTGTCATCGGGGCCGGCTACATAGGCTTGGAGATGGCTCTGTCTGGGCCCGTCTTGGCTCAGAGGTCACAGTGGTCGAATTTGCACCAGATATCATCCCATCAATAGACGGTGAGGTCTGCAAGCAATTTGAACAGTCCCTTGAGAAGCAAACGATGAAGTTTATGCTCAAAACCAAAGTGGTAGCAGTTGACACCTCTACAGATATCGTTAAATTGACCCTTGAAGCGTCAGCTGGTGAGAATCAAACTGAACTTGAAGCTGATGTTGTTCTTGTTTCAGCGGGTAGAAGCCTGTTTACATCAGGACTTGGTTTGGAGAGCATTGGTGTGGAAACATACAATATTGGCCGAATTCCTGTTGACAAACGTTTCGCTACAAGTGTTGGAGTCTTCGCCATTGGTGATGTTATTCGGGGACCTATGTTGGCTCACAAAGCTGAAGAAGATGGTATTGCGTGTGTGGAATTCATTGCAGGCACAGAAGGCCATGTAGACTATGATAAGGTACCTGGTGTATGTCAAGTTGAATTAGATAATCTTATTCAAGTGTATTTTGAATGTTTGTTAATAGTTAATTAATTTGAAGTGTCTATTGATGCTAATCAGTGTTTGAAAGACTCATTAAATTCATAGAGGCCAAGTAAAAACACGATAACAGTATGGTAATGAGCAATTCTGTACTCATTCCATTACTTTGTTCATTTCAGATTACATTCCGTTAAAGGTTTCCATATAAAGTTATGCAATGGATTTCAGGTTTACTATACTAACTGGTGACATCCTTATATGTTGCTTCTCAAGTGGTCATTCTGCGTATAATTTACAGTTTAGCAGACCTTTTGTGTAGGTCTATCCTCCTAGTCTCCTACCATGTGGTAAATAGATGATACCTTTTAAACCTCCAAAAATTAACTAACAGCTTCCTTTGGCTCGACTGATACTAGCCAAACCTATTTAAGTAATGGTTGTGGGTTCAAGACTGTCTACCAACATAAGTTGTGTGTATTTCAATCATTGAAAAAACTAACTGTATTTCCATAAAAAAAAATAGACTGCATGGTATTTACTGTAAGTTTGAGTGAGATGTTACTATGTACTATGTAGAGGTGGCAATTTCGTACAATATACTTATGAATGGGTTGATTTGGCTTTGTTTTTACCTTAAACATTTCAAATTAACAAAATTTGGTTTTCTGTTTACATGTCAGATTGGTTGAAAGTTGCCCTAAGTCGATTTTGGTTCATACCTCCTAAACCGTATTATATAAAGATATAGATCTTTGTTGCACTAATCTTATTTTTGTAATCATTATTTATGAATTTTGTTATCTGTAACAATTATAATGAATGGACACAGAAGTGTTCTTGGGCAAATCTTACTACCTGGCCCATTTTGACCCCTTGCCGAACTTGCCATATAATAACCTGACATTTGAAACTATTTAAGTATTATTATAATTATTTTTATAAAAGATATATAATGGTTATGGTGATTATAATAATAATTTGTCTAAAGGAAATAATATTGAAATTTGCATAACCAAACTCTTGATACGTTGGGCCGAGAGTAGATAAATAAAAATTAATTTTTAGGCATTGATAAAATGACTTTTAGCCCATTAACAGAAAATTAGTCAACACATTAAAATTAGTCAACTCAAACTCACACCCCTTATGAGCGATGGAGAGGAACGGAACTTACGAAACTGTTGCCACGATCATGATATGATTCGGCGCACTTGTTACGATCCTTGGCTATAGGTATACTGGTTTGTTAGGTTTTATGCATATTAACAATTATTTTATGACAGCAGAAACATACCAAGTTCTTGTTAACATGTTATATTAAAACCTACAAGGATCTATGTTCATTTTATTGTTGTAACTAAAAGAGATATTAGAAACACATGCCTCTCTATTAGTCAAAGATCTCATTGCTTGAAGTCTTGTTCTTGCCACTTTGATTTGAATACAAGGATCCAAAGGAGAATCCATTTAATGGAATCACACCCAAAAGGACAACCTTTAGATTACCGGCTATAACCTCTAAATCAAAACCCTAGAGAGCGATGGAATGGAATAAATTAAAACCAAGAGGGCGGAGGGAGATGCGATGGCCTCAAGAGGAGAAAGAAAAAAAAGGAATGAACAATTATGGTTTGTTTAGATTTATTTCTTTATTTCTATATTAAACCCATTGGACTTTGTTTAAATTTATATTAAACTGTTAATTAATGACAAAGTAGTCCATTAAGTAATCATTATGTTGTGTTTTAAATGCAATCTAAAATAACTCTATTATTATATCAAATATTACCGATTAATTTGATATATCCAACATGGTTGATATCATTAGAAACACAAACCACAAACCCCCAAATAAATTAGTAAATCATTAAATTATAAGTAAAGAAGCTACATAATGGTGTCGAGAATTTGTGTCGAGTGCCGGTAACGCCTTGTGGTAAGTATTCTAACTCTGTAAGTTTGAACTATACTGGATAGATAAACCTTCACATGTGTAGGTCGATTTATTTATTTTAATTTAGTCTTGGAAACTTAATGTTATCAACATATACAATAGTATGAAATTTCACACACATGTTGTTGATTGTAAATTGAAGATCGATATGCGTGAAACTGAACTTAATAATGAACCAATTAATTTTGGGAAACCTATTTGCTTAAAAAGATAAGGTCAATTATTGAATTAAAATACAACTATGAGTAGGGGTATCAATGGAGCGGGACGGGGCAGATCTTGTCATGATCCAATGGATCACAAGATCCAATTAAATGGGTCTGGATCTGACCCATCTGTTAATGGATCGTGATCCGACCCGGATTCAACTAATCCATATAAATGGATCTAGATCTAGGTCGACTCATTTAAATGTAAAAACATTATTTATCTTTTTCCCATTGTTTATATATTTTTTTAGTTTCGTTTTTTTTTTTTAATTTTCGTTATAGTCGTTTTTTTTTCGTTTTTAAACATTTTTTCAATATTTAAATGTTCTTTCGTTTTAGGCGTTTTTCTCGGTTTTTTCGTATTTTTAACGTTTTTCTTCGTTTTTGTCGGTTTTTTGTTTTTTAAGCATTTTTTCGATTTTTAGAAGCTTTTTTGTTTTTAAACGTTTTTCTTCGTTTTTGTCGGTTTTTAAACATTTTTTCGATTTTACACGTTTTTCATTTTTAAACGTTTTCTTTTGGTTTTTTTCGTTTTTTAAACGTTTTTTTTGTTTTTGAACTTTTTTTCTATTTTTATAAGTGTTTTTTGTTATTCAACGTTTTTTTTTTCGTTTTTTGTCGAGTTTTAAACGTTTTTTTTTTGTTTTTAAATGTTTTTTCATTTTTAAACGTTTTTTTTTGTTTTTATCGGTTTTTTCTGTTTTTCATTTTTTTCGTTTTTAAACTTTTTTATTCATTTTTGTTAGTTTTTTCGTTTTTTCATTTTTAAACATGTTTTTCCCTTTTTTTAGTTTTTAAACTTTTTTTTTGTTGTTGTCTTTTTTTTTATTATTTTAAACGTGTTTTTCGTTTTTTCAACATTTTTTTTCATTTTGTCATTTTTTAAACTTTTTTCGTTTTTAAACTTTTTTTTTTCGTTTTTGTTAGTTTCTTTCGTTTTAAACTTTTTATTTCCATTTTTTAGTTTCTTAAACTTTTTTTTTTGTTTTGTTTGATTTTTTGACCTTTTTTCGTTTTTTAACTGTGTTTTCTGTTTTTTTGTCTTTTTCTATTTTTATCTTCTTTTTTTTTAAAAAAAAAACTTTTTTTCGATTTTAAAAATTTTTTGTTCGTTTTTTAAAAGTATTTTTTCCTTTTTATGTTCGGTTTTGTTTTTGTTTTTCCAATTTCAAAAATATAATCTAAAAAAATAATATTTTGTTAAAATTGTATTGAAAAACGCAAAAGAAAAATGAAAGAAATGAAAAAAAATTGTTGTTTTTTTAATTATATTTTTAATGGGTCGACTAGAACTGGTCGTGGGTCGCTCCAAGCAAAGATTCATCTGGATGGGTCGATCTATTGGATCACTTGTTGGGTCCATGAATCCACTTTTCCGACCCATTGTGTCATATATATGGGGCAGGACGGGTCTAGAACAAGATCTGCCCCATTGACACCCCAACTGTGAGTTTAAAAAAGGTTGCCTTATTAGTTGAAGAAGATGATCTAGCCATATACATTATTTTTAATTTTGAACCCTAATTAAAATAATAATAAAGTAGTAGGTTTTCTAGTATGTAGATTAGCTTAAATATATAGTAAAATCAATGTTTTAAAACCGGTTCGACCAGTCGAACTAGGAAAATCAAGAAATCCAGCTGGTTTCGAACAGGTTTTTGAGCGACGTTGACCAAGTCAACAACTGACGGTCGATCCGAGAACTGGATCCAGATTCGACCGGTTTTATCACCGTGACAATCAAATACATGATCCCATAAATAATAAAGCATTATTATTGAACTTAGAATAAGGTTACAAAATAAACTTGTCATGTGATATATTATCATCATGGTTTTGAAAATGGCATCAGAAAGAGTAGCAACCTAACAGATCTGAACCTCTGGATCTGGCCGGAGTTATAGAGACTTGATTTTCATCGGAAGTAAACGCCGGCGATGATGATTGAGATGGGTTCCGGTAATCTGCTCCGATTTCGTTGGATTCCTCCTGGTCTAAAATCGAAATGTCGAGTTAATATACCGTAATAAACCATTTGTTTCACCAGATCTAGTGATAGATATGCGCATGTTAAATAACTGAGATTTCGGTTGATTTGAAGTTGAATGATATGTATTATATATATGTAGTGATAAAGTACACATCTAATGTCATTTTGTTTTCGTTACAAATATCTTGTGTGAATCTGGGTTTGAAGATGAAGAAGGGATGCAGATTAATAATAATTTATTAAAGTTTGATGTTTGTCAATAAAGGGATGCAAACGTACTATAAAAGTTTGATGTTTGTTTTCTAGTGGGCTTGGCTAAACGTACACGTACTATTAAAGTTTGATGTTTGTTTTTTGGTAGGCTTGGGCTAGAACTCTTCTTGTTGGATCAGTATCAACCAAGGTCCTGAGCTTGGCTTATGAATAATACAAATGCAAAAGCGGTTGGACCAGCCGGTTGGACCGGAACTGGGTGTTCTACCGGCTCAATTCAAAAACCGGTTTTTAAAATATTGAGTAAAATGAAACAAAATAAATGATGTGTCTGATAACAGTTATAAATTGGATAATTGTCTTTCTAAAATTTTGATCATAACTGGTTAGGATTAAGAACAGATGATGATTTTATGATTATTATATAATAGCACCAAGTATAGTTTGTATAGTTTGTTGACACTTTTGGGGGGTTGACAGTAAACTTGTGAACATTATACGAGAATGAGATTTCTACAAATTGTAAGTTGTTGGTTAGCCTTGTTAGGAATAATAATATAAATATAGCTTCTTGGATGATAATAGATAAAATTTTACTTGTAAATTGACAGGTCAAATTGGGGATGTGACAACCCTTGAAAACTGGTATATTGTCGTACACAATTTACATGCATTCTCACGCTAATTCTCTCTTAATTGAAATCAATGTGATTCAAACTCGGATAAGTCTAGCATACGTCCACGTTGCACATTTTGGTGCATATTACTTTAATGCATGATGCATTACGTTTACGTAATTATTGAGAATTTCACGATTTAGAACGGATGATTTCCGACAAACACGAATGTTGGTGATAAAATTTTATAAATAACGTAAAACTATTTGATAATCAAATAGTAGTTATTTACTTATATTATTATGCTAGGATTTATAGCATAACTTTTCGATATTCAGAATTTAAACTTATACGCGATTTGAATTAAACACAACAACCTAGAGATTTCGTGATCTAATTAAACGAACCAACGGAACATGTGAATATTATCGAAACAACTAATAATATTCTAGTTTCATATAATTGCCGTTAATTAAACTAATTAAGCCAAATTATCTAGTTTACATCTAATAAAACACCTAGTTAAACAAGGACCTCATTAACTATATAAATATCTAGCCTACCTACAAGAAAGTCAAGAGTGCCCATGCTTTTCTTTCCCCTTGACTTCTTATCCGTATGTCAATCCACCACCCATGCCCCTCCTCAATTTTCTTCTTCTTACTTACTTGAACACTTCAATCTATTATAATAACACAAAAGCCATGCCATGCACTTTCCTTGTAAGCTTGTAAGGATTGCTTAAATGTAATTGCAAGACTAAGAAACATACACACATTTCTAGTCTCTAAAATCTGCCATCTCTCTAATACTCCCTCCTCTCCATCACCATCTTCTTCATCACATATCATCATCTTCAACATTTCTTCAAGAACAACCACATGAACCACCATTACTACACCATCTTGGCATCATATTAATCACTATTTTAAGCCCATAAACATGTTTTGATCATCTCTTCTTGATCTCATAATCTTGAGGTTCAAGTATTTAAAGGAAAGCTAATAGAGTTGAGTTTTAAAAGGATTTTTGGTGGAAGCATTCAAGATTTCAAGTTCTCTTATTTTCTTTTATATTGTCATCCAAGAACTTTGTTAGGAAACACTCTCTCATTCTCTTCATTTCCTTCATTTTAAATACCTACATGCTAAAATGTTTACTCTTGTGTTTGAAATAACTAATTGTATGCTAAAAAAATGTTTTTTTATAAAACTAAACAAACTCAAAAATCGGTTAAACCTGTTGTGCTAATTTTTTCTTTGTCTCGTTTAGAACGTCATAACTCGGACATAAAATAACCAAATTGAGTGATTCTTGAGCCTAAAATTAATTTTAAGAAGTTATGTTTTCAACCCAAGTGGTCTCATTCAATTTGGACAAGTTTTGATACCCCAAAACGATTTTATAAAAACATGTGTCTAATCTGTCATCAGGAGACGAAGTTTGGTCCTACTTTTTGAGGCTATAACTTTTTATCCACACGTCCAAAAGGCTTGATTCTTTTTCCTAAAGATCAAATTTTCTCTTAGTTTTTAAAGTAGTATAGGAACGTCTTTTGAAGATGAGTCTAACTTAGTAAACAAATGAGTTTCTGAACAACTATCCAGAAAAGTAGCTGCAGGACCTTTCTGTACAAATAAATAGTTTTGAACCCCTTACACATATCTAAAAATTATGAATCTTACCTTTTATTAAACCTAATACATTTAGGGATATGTGGTAAAATTTCATAACAAAATAAGTCTGATTGACTAGTCAACATGATACCACAAGAAGGGTTAAAAATGGGCAGAATCTGTTCAAATGAAAATAAACATAATTGGTAGTAAAATGAGTACCTAGATGTATGACTTTCATAATAAGCATATGATTTGGATAAAATTTATATTATGTGATGATTTGGAACTGTTAAAATGGATGTATAGGTTAAAAATGGTGAAGGACTTGTTAAACGAATGAGAAAAGTTGAAAATGTGTTATACTCAAAAAGCAAAACTTGAGGTTTAAAACGAGAAACGAAAACCTCCAACCTCATATTTGAACTACGAACATATTTGACCTTGTTAAAATACTTGAATGTGTTTTAAAATAACAAATATCATGTTTTAAACATGGAAGTATTTGAATAATAGTTTTATATCTTGAACTTTTAAAGGAACTCGTTAAACGACACGTTTTGTAAAACATTACGAGAACCCTAATATTTTGAGAAATATTACCTTATAAAATTATCACCAACGGATCGTACACTTTTTGAAAACGATATACATTTTCAACCTACTAGTTGAGTGAACAACTAGCATAGATGAGCGGGTAGCCATTTACTTATACAAACTCATATGTGCGGGTAGCCATCTACTTATACAAACGACCTCATGCGTATAGGGCACTAGGAGGCTATTTTTGGGCAAACTTATTCACTTTGAACGCTAGCACTCGCGCAACTCACCAAGTGAGTTCACAGCCCCTATTTTACTGCTTTCAAAATTTTGAGTGAAAAACATATGTACTGTTTACATGTAAACTGTTTTCATGTGATGATTGAAAAACTGACAACGAATCCTTGTGCGAACCTACGTTAAACTAGTTGTAGTGCATAGAAGTCCTCATGACTACAAACTGTAACCATTAGCTAGATGACGCTAGTCACCGAATATACGAATAGTACTATTGGGATGATGTCCCTCCCACTTTTGTTAGTCATGCTAACTACCGACAGGATGTCGAGACGAGGAGTGTATATTTTAATTGTCCAAGGCAAACGATTCACAAACAGTCGTGGTTTGGTTATAGGCCTAGGTGTCGGCACTTTAACTCGTAAGGTCTAGCTAACCTTCGGCGGATCATCGTCAGCTATTTATTGTTTTAAATTGAATATCATCGTACTATTACCCAAGGTTGGCACGATATGATTTACGAAACGTTTACTAAACTCTTGGTTTAATGATTTAACCTTAAACCTATGAATTTCACTCAACAATTTTGTTGACCTTTTTACTATGTTTTTCAGAGAATTAGCATTCATGTAAGAATTGCATGCAAGTTTTGGACCACGCCTACCTATGAAGTTAGGATGCCACTTTTGGGAAAACACTTAAGGGATTTCTTTTATATTACTATAAACGGTTTTTAATTATATTTGTAAAATCTCTAAACTACTGTTATTTTGATAACGCTATTACTTTTGGCGACGCGTTAAGTCGCAACGTCTGTAAAACAATATATGGCATTCTAATATTATTTATTGTTGATAATCATATGCTCTTGATTAGTTAAATGACTAATCGTGTCACGCCCCGTTCTTCCGCACTTAACTCTAATTAGATTTTGGCGGGGTGTGACAGGGGACTAGAAATATGCTCGCTCCTTCCTAAAATAATAGTTCAGGTTTGACTTTCTAAAGTCTTTCTTTTTCAACTTTGATTTCGTTGTTAGTACTTTGCTATAGGCCATTTGTTTGTTTAGCGACATTTATTCTACTTTGGGTATGCGAGCTATTTACTACCTATGGGGTTACATAGGGGCGTCATTCTGGCACCGATGACATCACACTTTTCGTGGCGGTGTGATTAGTTTGCGGCGTCTCTTCTTTGTGGTGTGATAAGGGATTTTTAGGAGGCGTATTGGTTAACCATAGCTTTTGTTTTGTGTTTGTGTTTGAATGTGGATGTAGGTGTAGTGCGCAACGCCTCATTCACCTTTGTTGGTACAGTTGGATCTGAAATCCATGTACCCTTTGTTTTGTTTTGAAGCTCGGTTTGACGTACCCCTTTGAATTCTTTGAATTATTGTTTCCAATCTCATGGAAAAACCTTTGCGATATCTTTTATTCGTTTTAGTCTCGTTATATCCGCGCACTGGACTTTTGGCTCGGCCGCATTTTCTTTCCATGCGGAGGAGTGAGTCGAGAGAAGGATCCGTGAAGCCGAGACGTTAGTACCACCGTGCACTTCAATTATCATTAGCTTATTTCCATTGAAACATTTCATATGAGAACTTGTAATGTAGTTCAATTGGTTATTTTTGGAGACTTTGCTCAAAGTTCATTCGAATACCTATAGTATGGATTTATGAATTTTGCTCTTACGTTACATCATTATTGTGAACTCTGTTTTCACCTTTGAAAATGGGATGTTACATGCCACCTCTTTAATAATGCTTCTGCAGAAGTGGCAATGATGACTCTTCCATCAGTAAAATTTAGCTACTGGCATATGCTGTTCATGGCTTTATGTTCAATACTTCAATCAATTCCTGTATGTATATGTTTTTGGATGAGCTTGTGGTTCATGAAATAGAATGTATGTCCTCTTTAATTGAATATTGCTTTGAAGTGGTCAGAACGTCACCATATTTGCTCCCTCATTTGAAGTTCTGCTTACTGTCACACGTTTCCTTTTACAATTTCAGGCCCTTCTTCATTCATCTCACATGTACCATGAAGGCAAAACTAGATTTGCTAAGCATCGTGTGAAGTTTGATAATGTCGAGATTGATGTTGCGGCCATGATGGGCCAAAAAGATAAAGCCGTCTCAACTCTCACAAAAGGTATCGAAGGCCTTTTCAAAAAAAACCAAGTGACCTACGTATAAGGCCACGGGAAGTTCCTGTCCCCCTCCGAAGTTTCTGTTGACACCATTGATAGTGGCAACACCGTAGTGAACGAAAAGAACATCATAATTGCCACTGAATCTGAAGTCAAAGGATTACCGGGGATCACAATTGATGAAAAGAGGATTGTATTATCTACTGGAGCGTTGGCTCTAGCAGAAGTCCCCAAGAAGTTGGTTGTCATCGGGGCAAGCTACATAGGCTTGGAGATGGGCTCTATCTGGGCCCGTCTTGGCTCAGAGGTCACGGTGGTCGAATTTGTACCAGACATCGTCCCATCAATGGACGATGAGGTCCGCAAGCAATTTCAACGGTCTCTTGTGAAGCAAAAGATAAAGTTTATGCTCAAAACCAAAGTGGTAGCAGTTGACACCTCTACAGATATCGTTAGATTGACCCTTGATATCGTTAGATTGACCCTTGAACCGTCGGGTGGTGGGGATCAAACTATACTTGAAGCTGATGTTGTTCTTGTTTCTGCTGGTAGAAGTCCATTTACATCAGGACTTGGTTTGGAGAGCATTGGTGTGGAAACAGACAAGATTGGCCGAATTCCTGTAGACAAATGTTTCGCTACAAGTGTTAATGGAGTTTTCGCCATTGGTGATGTTATTCCCGGACCTATGTTGGCTCACAAAGCTGAAGAAGATGGTATTGTGTGCGTGGAAGTCATTGCAGGCAAAGAAGGCCATGTAGACTATAATAAGGTACCTGGTGTTTGTTACACTGATAAGGCCATTCACATATAGGTCTTTTGCTTTGTTCATTGACTTTTTTGTTTTCATTTGTATGTTGGATCCAAGTTCAACTCAACTTATAAACTTGGTTTTACTGATTTTTTATATGCTTAATAAAAACAGTAAATGGGGTACTATTTTGTTTCCCAATGAACTCTGCTTTTATCATCATCATCATCATCATCATCATTCGGTACTTGGGCCCGAGAATGTAATAAATACAAGAATGCTAACAACTAAAAAAGCATATTCATCTTGGGGAAAAACATAATCAACTACATGCAACTTACAAACGTTTTACAATGTACGTCTGCAAACAAACCCGTTACAATAGGAAAAAGACAATGGTTAGACCTTTGGGGTTTTATAGAAAAGAACAGGTTTATTGGGCTTGAAGAGGTACCTAGAACGATGTGTGTAGAAAACTACGTCAATAAACAAACTATATTGCAGCCACAAATATAGGGAGCCCGGCATCACAGCAAACACACCGATAAGGATTGGAACCCATAACAAACCCTTATTGTAAAGTACAAAAAAACTTACACTAAAAGCGAGCGTCATGGTTGTTATAGATATGAAAAGAGTCAGTAGACCAAAAACCAGCTTTCTGGGTAATGATTCCATGAAATCAAGTTGAGCATAACGAGACGTGAGTATAGATAAGAATATGAGAATTGAAGCTGAAGACGAGAATAGAGAAACTGCATCAGCCACAACGAAAACCATAAAGGTTACTTTTGATTTGAAGAAAGGGATACCATTGTTTTGGTGATATCCTCCCGGAACCGTAAAAGCTGCAGCAAACACTATGGTTGCAATAAGCGTTGCGACAACCATACACTGACTAGCGGTTCCTTTCATCCACTTTTCTCCTTGGATAATTAGTTCTCTGTGTTCATTGGTGAATAGCTCATGTGGCGTTAGATCATCTTTGTTCTTCTTCTCTATATATGAAGGAGGGATCATTTTCTTTACTTCCTACAACACCGACAAACTAGAATAGTTATAGACTCCTGTAAGGTTATACACTTATAGTAACGTTAAAACAAAAAAGAGAAATTGAAAAGCGTGGGGAGGAATATATGTACCTCAAACCATAGTAGTTCTTGTTGCATTTGTAAAGCAACCCAGGATAGATCTTGTAGTTGTTTTTGATTTGCACTCTTCCCTACTAAATGCAACATATTGTTATCATGTTCATCTACGAGAGGAGTTATCATATCCTTCATTGCGCCTATTTCATGCAATAGGTTGTAGATACCCTCGTGACGATGTTTGACCGCAATATGAAATATAGTTTGATTGTTATCATTTTTGTTCCATATCAGATCAGGATATCGACGAATGAGCTCAACTAAAAAGGCCGTATTGCCCATTTCTGCAGCAATAAATAGTACCCGAGAAGAGTATGTATCACTTGCAGCCATTCTGGTAATTATCTGGCTTTCTCTATGCAATTTGTCACTATGTTGAGAAATAACCTTTTGCAGTGGCGAAACTTGATCTTGAGTTCCATGTATCTCGGTTATCTTCTGGGTTTCGTGAAGCATGCTTATAACATGTTCAAAGATGAGCTTTTGTAGTTTGAGAGCTTGATCGAACTTACCAGAGATTGGTTTATTGTGTTGCCTGATAGGATCTGTGTCCCCTCTGATTATGTTCTGCGTTTCAGCATGCATCTTCACAAGACTTTCAGAAATGAGGTCTCTTAATTCCAAATCTCTATTCACCTTTCCAGAAGCTGGGTTGAGTATGTTCTGAGTTTCAAGTCTCAATTTGTGAAGATGATCAGAAATGAGTTTTTGTAGTTGCATAGCTTGAACGACCCTTCCAGGAACTGACTTCTCTTGCCTATCTGGTTGCCCTCTGAGTATTTTATCAATTTCATTCTTGGGTTTTTTCGCAAGATCTTCCCAAATTATTCTTAGTAACTGCAACGCATCACGTTCATTTTCACGAGCTTGCTTCTTTGGACCAATGAATGCAAAAACTGAAAGCAACAAACCAGAAAAGAGACCAAATCGATGATACCAATAATTTACAAGAAAAATTGTTGTATCAATGTGTAAGTAGATCGAGATGTTTACCCGATTTAATGGTTCTCCCAATGGTAACAGATTTTGTTCCAGGAGGTTTTCCACCCACACCTTCAAGTACAGTCCAGTTACTACTAGGGTGTGGATGCTTATTTTCCGTCCATTGATCCATGATTAACATGTTACTTCTTGTTTTAGAAGATGACTCAGGCTTTCGATCCAAATATACATATTGTGTAGAACGTCCTCTAGGAATTTCTAGTGCACGTAGACTTGGATACTTATTTTCACGTGATTGACTCGGAGATGGACTTGGACGATGGAAAAAGCGGTCTTCCTCGCTTGCTCCAATGCTTGTAATAATACACATCAAGCTGGAGTAGAGATGTTTACTCAGCTCTATGGTTCTCCTGATGATATCAAATTTGGTTTCACGAAATGCTTCGGGCTTTCGAGCCAAAAGTCCGAGGATACTCCCACTACCTATTCCCGGATACTTTTTCAAGATTTCTAGTGCGACATCTGAAAAGGAATTGGCAGTTGCTTTGTTAGTGAAAACTTTAACGAAAGCAACAAATATCAACAAAGAAAGCATGAACGAGAGAGCATACAGATTTTTCTTTGACTTTGAGTAATGGACATATATATCTTTTTTAAAATAACTAAATTCAGTACAGTAGCACTCAAGATAAAGCTACTAAAATATATACAAAGATTAGGATATATAAATAACAGAAAGCTACTCTGTGTAGGTGCAATACGAAAATATATGCTTACCAAACATGTCATTCTCGACACATTTCTCAAGAAGCGACTCACGATTTTGATCATTCCAACCAGCATCACGCAACTCGTTGGAATTTGCATAAAGATACTTGGCCACATCATAATTTCCAAAGTAGACAGCTGCATAGAGCGGCATCATATCCTCACTACCTGGGATGGTCAGCAAGGCCCTGTTCTTTTCCAACATAATCGTAACAGCTTGAATGTTTCCAGCTGCAACTGCTAAATAGAAGGCGGTCTTGAAAAGTTCATTCTCAATTTCTAGATCTTTTGGTGACATCCAAGCCAACAGATTTTTCACAAACTCTACCCTCGATTTGGTGTGACCTTTTGCAAATATGGCAAGGTGAAGTGCAGTTTCCCCATTTTGAGTGAGGCTATACCTCACCAACTCTGGTATCTTCTCAAGAAGAACTTTAGCAGCTTCCCAATCACATGTAATCGACGCTTCATATAGAGGGATACCAAATGTGATGTAATTTGATCGAGGTCCTTTAATGTAGTAGTTAGAATGAAAATAGTTAGTCCGTTATCTTCTCGATCAACATTCTTTCACTAAAATCAAGTATGAGTTGTTATGCATACGGACAGTTTGTATCCTTCAATCAGGTCTCACACATTAAAATCAAGCATACTTGCTTTTTTCTAGGGTATCGACGTTTTTTTATACCAAATGAAAAAAATGAATTTATCCGATATTAGAATTTTGCAAGAAACATATTTAGCTATAAAGTAAAGTCAACCTTTTGGCGAAAAAAGTCAAACTTCACCAAAAATGGTCAAATTCTTCCTAAAAATGATCAATTCGGGAAGGAAAAAAAATCTTTTTCAAAGTGCTATGCGAATTTTAGTGTTATTTCTTAAAAAACAAAAATTAAATGTTATTTTGCCTACCACTCAAGTTTCGTTTTACTTGTTGAATTAATTAACTACTTTGACTTGATACTGCTAAAATTGTCCTTCTAACCACCACATAATCTTTCTTTCCTAAAACCACTGGAAAAATCTTTTTACATGATGAATATTATCAGCAGATAAACAAAATCTTTGATTGATAGCGTTGGCGACAAATATACAAATAAATAAAAATTCTATACTGGTTAAAAAAATAATTTTAACAAAATATAGACTTTCACGACAATAATAATAATAATAATAATAATAAATAATACGGAGTAATAAAAAGATGTACACCTTTTTTGTTTGCTGTATCCTTTCTCCGGTATGAAACTAATTGTGGTGTAAGGTAGCAATAAATGAACATCAACGGATATATAATAGAATTTACCTCCAAATCGAAATCGACGAGCTAGATTCGGTGTTAATCGTTTTACGTTCCCATCTGAAACAGTCGGAGGGTTGTTTTGCTGCTGAACGATTGAGGCTGATTGTTCAGGTGTCGTTGCTGCCGTTTCTATCGACATCTGCACAATATTAATTACATTAATGATTAAAAACACAACTGCTACAAGATTTAGTTACTGCAATGTACCTCTGTGTCACAACGAACTATTGTTATTATTATGTATGAATGAATTAATTGTGATAATTGGATTTGTTATCATTGAACATGCATTCCATCATTTATATGCAATCTAATTTCAACGCAGACACTCAAGTCAACGTCTATATAATCTTATTAAAAGTTACTTGGTCGTTTAATAGTACTATTTATTTGTGATAATTGAAAGATGAAGACAACTTTCTATTACAGAAGAAGATGGTATTACTTGTATTTGTTTGACTGTTTAGCAAAGTGAATGACCTTTAAATTATTCTACAATTAAGAATTTTTGACAATTATTACATTTTTTTAAAGTTTTTGTAAGTATATTCTCTTTTTGTAGTAGTCATTTTTTTCTTTTTGTAACGTTTGGTTCATAATGAAAATTTGATAGTTATGTTAGGGGGTGTTTAGCATTGCTTATTTATAAGTACTTATGTGCTTAAAAAATAAGCATGTCTCAACATACTTATTTTTAAGTGCTTATTTCTTAAGAAATAAGTAGATAAGCAGTTTCTAAAATGGTGTTTATATTTGCTTATCTGCTTTTAAAATAAACAAATAAACAGATAAGTGCTTAAATAAGCAATTTCAAACACCCCCTTACTACGTATTCTTTTAATAAAATTGTCCCTTCCTTATATATTTGTATATATATGTGGTTTTGCTTAAAATAATACCCTGTGCATACATATAATTGTTACAAGTTATTGTGGCCTTATGAGATTTACAAATGGGGCAGTATAATAAAACATGTGAAGAAATTGGTGAGTAGGGGATGACGTTTGTAAAATAGGTTGTGGATTCATTTCGACTTTATGCAAATAAGATAAAACAGTTTAAAAGTGCTTGAGTTATGGTCTTATGATTGGCTGTAGAAAAAACCTTTTATTAAAAATATGAAGTGTATAAGTCGATGTTGGATGTACAAGTGATGAAGTAATATTGATGATAAAAAGGACAAAGACAAAGGTGGTGGGATGCGAAGTATTTAAAATATGGATTTGTAAGACGATATGAAACAAAGTGGAGGGTGTCTACGTACACAAAATATGTAAAATTGTTAGTTTTTAATAATATATTACTTTTGCCTTTTGAAAAATAATATCGAAACTCCATTTGTTCGGATGTCACACCTATAAAAGTTTTCATTATTTGTTATCAAGTATTCGTTCCAAATAACCCTTTACGTTATGCCACTAAATGCTAGTTGTTGTATCTATTTTCCTTTTATTATTTATTAAATAAATTTATTGGGAAATCCGTATTATTGGAGTGTTAGACAGCTATACAGACAAACACAAAATTATGCAAGTTGATTCATGATTATAAATATACAATTGAAGTGAAAATTGTATTTAATTTTAGTTTAAAATTTATTATATGTATTAAATTTCAAAATTTATTATTTTGTGTATCAAACCTCTAAAGATTATGATTATATGTATTTTATGATTTTGTGTGGATGTATCATGTATAAAAATGATAAAATGTCATGTGACATCGATACAAATAATTCTTTTAATTTTTTTTAAGACCATTAAGGTATAGAAAATATTTTTAGCCTTGAGTATTGAAATTAATCTAAAAGAAAGTTGTGTGTGTTGGTAGTTGAGAGGTGTCTCTATAAAGATTCACCTATAATTAAGAGTTAAATCGAATATACTAATTTATTTATTAAATTTACTAATTAATTATACACGTAATATACTTTTCAATGTAATATAATAATTTTTAATACGATATTTCTTTTATTAAATTAATATATTTAGTAATACTCGTAATTAATTCATTACATGTGAGAATGCGTTTGTCAGACACGAACATTTCTTCTAAATTCAAAAGGAAAGACAAAAAGGACATCAAAAAGTCTACCTTTTATTTGCTCTCCTAAAAGAAAGAAAGATTAAAAAGGAAACGTCGAATATACTTTAGGGGTATAAAGTGAAACATATATTATTCTCCCATAACAAATTTGTGCATGGCACGTGAAACATATATTAATTTGTTCACATCTTGTTTCCATTTATAAACACACACATATTGTTGTAGTTTGCTTTTCTTAATGTATTTTACAAAGGTTTGTAATTTTTGGTGCTTATGACACCATTATATTTCAATAATTTGTAATTGTAAAGTAATCGCTTGTGTGCCAATTTTCTTTTATTTAAATTGTAAATGTAATAGAATAGGTTTTATTAATAATTCATTGTAATAAAAGAAGACTGTACAACGGATACAATTAAAAGACTTGATTTTGAAACCATCAAGAAGGCGATGGTTCCCTGTGCACATCATGGAGATGTTGGAGCAAGTGGGAGCTTGAAGAAACGCATGTCAACAACAGAATCTCAAAGTCTTTACAAGTTGCCAAAATTACATGTGAAATCACTTTCCGGGAACAAAGTTGGTGGCAAAAGCCCAAGCATTGTTGCTAACGGGGTCAGCTAAGTGATCAGCCAGGTTTTCCAATGGGCCCTTTCCAGTAACTATGGCTTGAACAAAGAACCCGAACATTGAAAACATAGCCAATCTTCCATTCTTTATCTCCTTTACCTTCAACTCTGCAAAAGCCTCGGGATCATCAGCCAAGCCCAATGGGTCAAAGCTCCCTCCAGGGTACAATGGGTCAACAACCTCTCCTAGTGGTCCACCAGCAATTCTGTAACCTTCAACAGCACCCATCAAGATAACTTGAGTGGCCCATATGGCCAATATGCTCTGTGCATGTACCAAGTTTGGGTTCCCCAAGTAATCGAGACCACCCTCACTAAATATTTGGGATCCAGCCTTAAACCACTCGGCCTCACCAAACTTAACCCCATTACGGGCCAGAAGCTCAGGGAAGACGCATCCTAGCGCTCCAAGCATGGCCCACCTGCAGTGGATGACCTCAAGCTCACGGTTCTTAGCAAAAGTCTCGGGGTCAGCTGAGAGCCCAGCTGTGTCCCAACCGTAGTCACCTGGGAATTCACCTTTAAGGTACGATGGTGCCTCACCAGAGAATGGGCCCAAGTACTTGACCCTGTCTGCACCGTACCATGGGCTGCCAGATGAAACAGTTTTGGGCTTGGCTGAGGTTTTTCGCATGGTGACTCTTCCTTCACCAAACAACTCAGATGTCGAGGGTGCAACCTTGACGGCCTGCCCAGCCAATGAAGAAGGCGAGAGAGTCATTGTTGAAGCAGCCATTGTAACTTTATAGTTGTAAGAATGAAAGGATGAAGAAGGTTGTATTGAAATGGGATGCTTAGGACACTCTGAGTACTGGTATATATAGTTATAAGGAGAGATAGAAGTCCTTATCTCGTGAGATCGAAATGTGGCATCTTATTGGTCAATAATATCATTCAAGATTTTTCCATTTTTGATTCTTGGAACCCACGTATCTTTATATTATCCAAGCTACTATTAAGATTGTCAACTGATAAGCTTTCAAACAAGGCAAGCCAATGAAAAATAGGACCAATATGCCAACTCTGATCCAACCCACACAAATCCATATTCTCTGTATATCCATCCTTCCCAGTGACCCACACAGATCTATATGTCCTGTATATTTCAATGTGTATACTAATACATGGCGTCAAATTTTAGTACTAAAATCAATTCAAGCAAAAGAATATAGCAATAATAATCAATTTCACATTCAAAATATATTGTTGAGCCTAGTCCTATGGATGTCTATTCTTCTGTACTTCTATTGAATTGTGAGGAAAGACTTTATTTGCAAGAAAAGCTTAGTACACTTGATGGATTAGCACTGATAGCTATTGAAATGATATTTAACAGAAAATCACTGCCATTTTTTATTTGAATTTTTTCTTATTAAATAATTCTGAAAAATTGATTTTCTTTTTCAGTCACAAGTCGGACATTGTATATGTTTTGGTATGGGTTAAGTTTCAAACTCAAAGGCATTTATAAATCATTTTCCAACAAGTCAAAACACTTCGAAAACCGAAGTCTGTAATCAATAGTAATTATTCAACACATCTGGATCTCTCTATGAAGAATATTTATGTTTCCTTCTTGTAGTTAATACTTTTCTAATCTAAACATGTTTGCAAGCTTGTTATTTCCTTTTCTGGTATACCCTGTGGTATTAGTAAATCTTAAAAAAAATACACGAGATAGTGGGTTCTCATAGGGAATCCCAAAGTTGTCGTAGAAAATAGTTTCTTGCTTAATCAAAGAACTGTCTTGGAAGAAGCAGCTGCCATTATGCAGGATTAAGCCTTTGGAATTGCTAATAGACAGAACTCCATCAGACTCAAACCTAATTATGGGAAATTTATGATGATACTTCAACACTAACAAGAGCTAATGTTGACTTTGCAAACGTCACGTTTGGTCATTACCTTAAAGAACCTCATTTTGCACATGTCCGTGTCTCTATTAGAGTTTTAAGATACTTCAAGTCTTCACCAGGTTTCAACATTTTTCTCTCATCGTAATCCACCTTGCTACTTTGTGGGTAGCTATTCTGATTATGATTGGGGAATTTGTCGTTTTCAAGATCACTCTCAGGTTACTATATATATGTGTTGTTTTTTATGCCACTGGCATACTAAGTTAACTTTCTTAATTACTACACATAGATGTACAAACTCCATTTCCTGTCATCCAAGTATCCATACTAAGTTAACTTTCTTAAGAAACATCAATATTAGCAAATCTTTTACTATTAATCATGCAAAAGCAGGCGCATCGTTTCAACTGACAGTTTTCTCATGGCTAATTAATGCAAAGAATTTAAGTTGCATGACAGTGTTTGGTATGCACATAGCAGTCCATCACAGTAGACTTTGAAATACAAATAGACTTAATAGGAAAACTCTGTTCTTAAAACTATAAAGGTATACAGTTTAATTTACATGTCACGACAAAGTACATTTATCATTTCGGAATGATTTTGGTCAATTTACAGTTGATCTCACTTTCCGGGAACAAAGTTGGTGGCGAAAGCCCATGCGTTGTTGCTAACGGGGTCAGCTAAGTGATCAGCCAGGTTTTCCAATGGGCCTTTTCCAGTAACTATGGCTTGAACAAAGAACCCAAACATTGAAAACATAGCCAATCTTCCATTCTTTATCTCTTTCACCTTCAACTCAGCAAAAGCCTCGGGATCATCAGCCAAGCCCAATGGGTCAAAGCTTCCTCCAGGGTACAATGGGTCAACAACCTCTCCTAGTGGCCCACCAGCAATTCTGTAACCTTCAACAGCACCCATCAATATCACTTGAGTGGCCCATATTGCCAATATGCTTTGTGCATGTACCAAGTTGGGATTCCCCAAGTAATCAAGGCCACCCTCACTAAAGATTTGGGATCCAGCCTTAAACCAAACGGCCTCACCAAATTTAACCCCATTACGGGCCAGAAGCTCAGGGAAGACGCATCCTAGAGCTCCAAGCATGGCCCACCTGCAGTGGATGACTTCAAGCTCACGGTTCTTAGCAAAAGTCTCGGGGTCAGCTGAGAGTCCAGCTGTGTCCCAACCATAGTCACCTGGGAATTCACCCGTAAGGTAAGATGGTGCCTCACCAGAGAATGGGCCCAAGTATTTGACCCTGTCTGCACCGTACCACGGGCTGCCAGATGAAACAGTTTTGGGCTTGGCTGCGGTTTTCCTCATGGTGACTCTTCCTTCACCAAACAACTCTGAAGTCGAGGGTGCAACCTTGACGGCCTGCCCAGCCAATGAAGAAGGCGAGAGAGTCATAGTTGAAGCAGCCATTGTAACTTTTGAGTTGCAAGACTAAAAGGATGTTAAAGGATGTATTGAAATGGGATGCTTAGGACACTCTGAGTACTGGTATATATAGTTATAAGGAGAGATAGAAGTCCTTATCTCGTGAGATCGAAATGTGGCATCTTATTGGTCAATAATATCATTCAAGATTTTTCCATTTTTGATTCTTGGAACCCACGTATCTTTATATTATCCAAGCTACTATTAAGATTGTCAACTGATAAGCTTTCAAACAAGGCAAGCCAATGAAAAATAGGACCAATATGCCAACTCTGATCCAACCCACACAAATCCATATTCTCTGTATATCCATCCTTCCCAGTGACCCACACAGATCTATATGTCCTGTATATTTCAATGTGTATACTAATACATGGCGTCAAATTTTAGTACTAAAATCAATTCAAGCAAAAGAATATAGCAATAATAATCAATTTCACATTCAAAATATATTGTTGAGCCTAGTCCTATGGATGTCTATTCTTCTGTACTTCTATTGAATTGTGAGGAAAGACTTTATTTGCAAGAAAAGCTTAGTACACTTGATGGATTAGCACTGATAGCTATTGAAATGATATTTAACAGAAAATCACTGCCATTTTTTATTTGAATTTTTTCTTATTAAATAATTCTGAAAAATTGATTTTCTTTTTCAGTCACAAGTCGGACATTGTATATGTTTTGGTATGGGTTAAGTTTCAAACTCAAAGGCATTTATAAATCATTTTCCAACAAGTCAAAACACTTCGAAAACCGAAGTCTGTAATCAATAGTAATTATTCAACACATCTGGATCTCTCTATGAAGAATATTTATGTTTCCTTCTTGTAGTTAATACTTTTCTAATCTAAACATGTTTGCAAGCTTGTTATTTCCTTTTCTGGTATACCCTGTGGTATTAGTAAATCTTAAAAAAAATACACGAGATAGTGGGTTCTCATAGGGAATCCCAAAGTTGTCGTAGAAAATAGTTTCTTGCTTAATCAAAGAACTGTCTTGGAAGAAGCAGCTGCCATTATGCAGGATTAAGCCTTTGGAATTGCTAATAGACAGAACTCCATCAGACTCAAACCTAATTATGGGAAATTTATGATGATACTTCAACACTAACAAGAGCTAATGTTGACTTTGCAAACGTCACGTTTGGTCATTACCTTAAAGAACCTCATTTTGCACATGTCCGTGTCTCTATTAGAGTTTTAAGATACTTCAAGTCTTCACCAGGTTTCAACATTTTTCTCTCATCGTAATCCACCTTGCTACTTTGTGGGTAGCTATTCTGATTATGATTGGGGAATTTGTCGTTTTCAAGATCACTCTCAGGTTACTATATATATGTGTTGTTTTTTATGCCACTGGCATACTAAGTTAACTTTCTTAATTACTACACATAGATGTACAAACTCCATTTCCTGTCATCCAAGTATCCATACTAAGTTAACTTTCTTAAGAAACATCAATATTAGCAAATCTTTTACTATTAATCATGCAAAAGCAGGCGCATCGTTTCAACTGACAGTTTTCTCATGGCTAATTAATGCAAAGAATTTAAGTTGCATGACAGTGTTTGGTATGCACATAGCAGTCCATCACAGTAGACTTTGAAATACAAATAGACTTAATAGGAAAACTCTGTTCTTAAAACTATAAAGGTATACAGTTTAATTTACATGTCACGACAAAGTACATTTATCATTTCGGAATGATTTTGGTCAATTTACAGTTGATCTCACTTTCCGGGAACAAAGTTGGTGGCGAAAGCCCATGCGTTGTTGCTAACGGGGTCAGCTAAGTGATCAGCCAGGTTTTCCAATGGGCCTTTTCCAGTAACTATGGCTTGAACAAAGAACCCAAACATTGAAAACATAGCCAATCTTCCATTCTTTATCTCTTTCACCTTCAACTCAGCAAAAGCCTCGGGATCATCAGCCAAGCCCAATGGGTCAAAGCTTCCTCCAGGGTACAATGGGTCAACAACCTCTCCTAGTGGCCCACCAGCAATTCTGTAACCTTCAACAGCACCCATCAATATCACTTGAGTGGCCCATATTGCCAATATGCTTTGTGCATGTACCAAGTTGGGATTCCCCAAGTAATCAAGGCCACCCTCACTAAAGATTTGGGATCCAGCCTTAAACCAAACGGCCTCACCAAATTTAACCCCATTACGGGCCAGAAGCTCAGGGAAGACGCATCCTAGAGCTCCAAGCATGGCCCACCTGCAGTGGATGACTTCAAGCTCACGGTTCTTAGCAAAAGTCTCGGGGTCAGCTGAGAGTCCAGCTGTGTCCCAACCATAGTCACCTGGGAATTCACCCGTAAGGTAAGATGGTGCCTCACCAGAGAATGGGCCCAAGTATTTGACCCTGTCTGCACCGTACCACGGGCTGCCAGATGAAACAGTTTTGGGCTTGGCTGCGGTTTTCCTCATGGTGACTCTTCCTTCACCAAACAACTCTGAAGTCGAGGGTGCAACCTTGACGGCCTGCCCAGCCAATGAAGAAGGCGAGAGAGTCATAGTTGAAGCAGCCATTGTAACTTTTGAGTTGCAAGACTAAAAGGATGTTAAAGGATGTATTGAAATGGGATGCTTAGGACACTCTTTGAGTGCTGTTATATATAGGTATAAGAGAGCTAGAAGTTCTTATCTCATGAGATCGAAATGTAGCTTCTTATTGGTTTATAATTTTATTCAAGATATTCAAAAATTGGTACCTGGGCCCATATATCTCTAAATTTATCCAGGTTGTTTGTAAGATTGTCACAGGATAAGCTTTCAAACATGGCAAGCCATAGAAAACCATTTATGCGCAATATTCCAATATTGATCCCACCCACACAAATCTATTTGTCCTGTATACGTTGATGTGTATTACTGTATAATACATGGACTCAAATTTTACTACCTATTCAAATCCAAGCAAAATAATAATAATAACAATAATAATAATAATAACATCCGAAGTTAATTGTGGAACCAATCCCTATGGATCTGTAAAATTCTGTAATCTTATTCTGAATTATGTAGAAATACTTTATGTACCTATAAAAACTCGGTATACTTAATGGATTAACATTGGTAGCCACTGAAAATAATATTTACAGAAAATGACTGCCAAAATGTAACGAAAGATTGTACATTAAATAATGCTAAAATGATTGATATTATACTAGTGGACATTGTAGTTATGTTGATGTGGGTTTCTGGGTGGTTCTTTGAAGTATGTGTATTGTATGCGTAGCATTTGTGAGTGGGTGAGGTTAATGACTGTGGAACAATGATGAGAGTTGTTATGTTGGGTCTTGAACTCTCTTTCTTGTATCTATACAGTACTTTGGTTTATTTTTGGTAATAGTTGTATTACACAAAAAATTTATGAACTTATTATTGTGTGACAATATATCTCCTTGTGCTTTTAAACGCATTCTAGTTTATTCAAGACGTAAAACTATCTAAAGGCATTTTATAAATCATTTTCCAACAAGTCTATCATAAAACTTTGGACACCAAAGTCTGCTGCCAGACAATGACATGATCATAAGACGGTACACCGTACATCACCTGTATCTTGGAAATTAAAAAAGAAGCAAGTCATTTCAAGTTCATTCATGATTTAAAGCTTGAATATGGTGCAGGTTTTTATGCCACTCCCATACTAATTAAGTTGGTTAACTTCATTTCCCAGTATCCTACGTTCTGATATTTCCTAAGCAACATCAATATAAGAAAATATCTTATTACTAATCATGCAAAAGTAAGCATTGACGTGTGTAAAGCAATTTATCATTCTCAATTTCTCGGAGGCAAAGAATTGTCTTGCATGACAGTGTTAGATATACACATAGCAGTCCATCACAACAGATTTTACGTTGCGCAATGGGGTTGATAAGAAACACTATGCCCTTTATAAATATTAAGATGTACACTTTAATTTACTTGTGAAAACAAAAGTACATTCATCAATCTCTGCACAATTCTTGTCAAAATTACGTGTCATTTTACTTTCCGGGAACAAAGTTGGTGGCGAAAGCCCAAGCGTTGTTGCTAACAGGGTCAGCTAAGTGGTCAGCCAGGTTTTCCAGCGGACCCTTTCCAGTAACTATGGCTTGGACAAAAAACCCGAACATTGAAAACATAGCCAATCTTCCATTCTTGATCTCCTTTACCTTCAACTCTGCAAAAGCCTCAGGATCATCAGCCAAGCCCAATGGGTCAAAGCTCCCTCCAGGGTACAATGGGTCAACAACCTCTCCTAGTGGTCCACCAGCTATTCTGTAACCTTCAACAGCACCCATCAATATCACTTGGGTGGCCCATATTGCCAATATGCTTTGGGCATGTACCAAGTTTGGGTTCCCCAAATAATCAAGGCCACCATCACTAAAGATTTGGGATCCAGCCTTGAACCACACAGCCTCACCAAACTTAACCCCATTACGGGCTAGAAGTTCAGGGAAGACACATCCTAAAGCGCCAAGCATGGCCCACCTGCAGTGGATGACTTCAAGCTCACGGTTCTTAGCAAAAGTCTCGGGGTCAGCTGAGAGTCCAGCTGTGTCCCAACCATAGTCACCTGGGAATTCACCTGTAAGGTATGATGGTGCCTCACCAGAGAATGGGCCCAAGTACTTAACCCTGTCCGCACCGTACCACGGGCTGCCTGATGAAACAGTTTTGGGTTTGACTGTAGTTTTCCTCATGGTCACTCTTCCTTCACCAAACAACTCAGATGTTGAGGGTGTAACCTTCACCGCCTGCCCAGCCAAAGAAGAAGGGGAAAGAGTCATTGTTGAAGCAGCCATCGTATTTTTGAGTTGTGAGAATGAAAGGATGTGTTGAAATTGGATGCTTAGGACACTCTTTGAATGCTGGTATATATAGGTATAAGAGGGCTAGAAGTCCTTATCCCATGAGATCTAAATGTAGTGTCTTATTGGTGTATAATTTTATGCAAGATTTTCTAAAAATTGGTATCCGGGCCCACATATCTGTATATTAATCCAAGCAGTTTGTAAGATTGCTACAGGATAAGCTTTCTAAAATGACAAGCCAATGTACACCATGCATCTCCAATACACCAAATTCTGATACAACCTACACAAATCTCTATGACCTGTAAATTCTAATATATGGCCTTTAATTTCGCTAGCAGTCCAAGCATTATATCAATGCACCGCAAGAAAATGTGATAATGCATTAACTGCCACTACAATCACATTTATAACTTCGGTATCTCCTTGATGAAACAACTACTCTAGTGAAATATTTCAAGTACATTTAACCTTAATATTTAATTTAGACCTAGATGTTCAGAAACTAAAAGTTTAGGGTCTAAAAGTTTTGAACTTTTCTGCAAAACATCTCTGTGGTTTGGAGATCAACCCCAATCTTCATTGTTAAAGATAACTTGCCTTAAACCTGAACTCATCTTCAACATACTGTAGACCCAAGAAAACTTCAATTAAGTCCTCAGTGTCCCTAAACCGCAATCTTCAAACATTAACTATAGGTGTAACCAACTCTAACATACCAAGATTGTTAATTCACTGACCAATCATCAAAATTTCTAAATTACACTAATCAAACTTCTTGATTGAATGTAAGGTTCAAGACATTTAAACATTCTATAAGACAACAGATACCCTCAAAGATGATATCAATAAGAACGAAATACCTCAAGCAAAAGTCATCAAAAATCCAGAGATGATTCACCCAACAAGTCATAAAACAACCAATTTGATAAAATTATCAACAACAAATTGTACAACAAAATGTACAAACCTAATCATTTAAATTAAATAGAGATAAAATACATTTTCTGTTACAAAAATAACTCATTGTATTGTATCATATCAGAAGTATATGGATAATATTTGTCTGTTATATCCTGCATAATGTTAGACTGCTCTGACGATTTGCTTAAACTCCTTTCATTTTCATTATCATTCTCAATCTCATTCTTATTCTCATTCTCCCCATAATTCATTTCCTCATCCAATGAAATATCTTGACTAACCACAATCCAACTCCAAGCTTGGCCTTACACAAACTTCTATCATTTCATCCAGAGATGGTGTTGTATGATTATAGGATGCAGGTGCTGGCGATCTTGTTCTTTTCAAATCTTGTACTGGGGTTTTAACAGGAGACACAGTTCCTGGATTATGTGACGGAATAAGGGGAGCTACTACACCACTTTGATGACCTTCAGATTTTACTGATGAACCATTGAACCTAGTAAAGGAAATGAAAGCCATCTATAACTTCTAGCATACAGCACTTGCGGGGCTGTAACAAGCTACTAATATCACATCTAGTTACTTAAAACAGCCTATACGAAATGAAATCAAGTAAAGATCTTGATAGGACTATACCAAGTGGGTGATGGTGATCGGGAAGGTGGACAGAAACCGAATGGGGTTTGCAGGTTCCCAGTACCAGGACCCGAGTTCTTGTTGAATCCATGACCCCACATTTTTATTTAAATTCACATACAACCTGTGCGTCCCAATCTCTTCATTATTTGAGTATCAGATTAATGAGAAACTTCACCTACACAAAATGAATGTTTAGTAAATCAAATGTCTAATTATCAAAGCATAAATAGAGATTTTCATAGTTTAAACTACATGAAAAATTTCTTGAAAAGGTTAAAAAATAAATATGAATTTTTAGTAACTCAAATGTCTGATTATAAAGGCATAAATCAGTGTTCTCACTGTTGAAACTACATGAAACACTAATTATTGTATCATCAATTTTTAAGTTTCTTGAAAGAATTAAAAGAAAAAATATTTGTTATTTATAAACGAATGTATAAATTGAAAGCATTTGAGAATAAGACAAACCTGTGAGAGACAGTTAGATAGCATGTTGAGGTGGAATGATAAATTTAGGGATAAACCATGAAATTGGTAATTAGGGTTCTTGTTGGTATCTTTTGGCAGTGTAGTCGGTATTATCTAATCTATACTCCCTTATAATTGAGGAGCAGTTTTTTACTTAAAAAAAGTTTCGGATATACCTAATATACCCTTCCACCGAATTAACCTAATATTACTATTTTCTTACGACCCCTTCAAACCTTCACCCTATTTGCAGAACAAGAAGTCTGTGAACACATTTTGCGGCTCAAGTATCTCAGTTTCTCAAAATCACGATGCACAAAATCACTACGCACAAAATCACGGTTGGGTTTCTCGGTTTTTTCAAGCTTTGCTTTCGATTTTAATTTCGATTTTTAATTATCTTCAATTGTTCATTCTCTAATTTCGAAACTGTGTTCAATTGTTACAAATATAAGTAAATAAGAAAGAATAATCGTATACGACGACACCTATTGGCTTTCTGGGTTTCTCAAAATCGCGCCCCACGCACATATCTGGGTTTCTTCAAGGTTTGCTTTCTTTTTTAATTTCAATTTTTGATTATGTTCAATTGTTCTTTTTTTAATTTCTAATTTGAATTGTTTTTTGTTATGAATTTCGGATTTAGCAGCAAGTTAATGTTTTCCCGTTAGCCTATTTGCAATAATTCTGATCTGATTATAATGCTGAAAGTAGTTAAATTATTTTAATTTTTCATGAAACAGGGTTTGAGGTGATTTATGTTCACTTTTGATCTTATCTATCTTAAGTATATTTTTGCTTCTAATTTTGATAAACGCGATCATATGCACCAATTAGAACTATTCATGAGTTAAAAGCAAATATTAAACAAGATGGTGGTATACACTGCACCAAAAATAACCAATTTCAAATATTAAATTTCCTACGTGGTCAAGATGGTTTACACTTATCTAGGAAGTAAGTGGCTCTAAAGTTATATACCGTAAAGTTATATCCTACCTTCAGCCAATAACGAGTCAATGTTTGACTTTAGTGATCATATGATTTATCAATTTGCATTGCCAGAGTTTGATGATTTAGCTTGAGTGTAACAAAAAGTTCATGCAAAACCCAAAACTTCTGATTGGTTTTGAGTTTGTAATAGATTAAGTATGATTACCAAAAGTCAAATTGAAAAGTTCTTTATTTTTCTATGATAATTTGGTGGTGTAGAAGCTTGTTGATCCTTGCCATGTAAGATTTTATATTACATTTTGCTTCATGTGGTGCGGACATTGATAATATTCTTGACATGTATTTTTTGACCATGTGCGGATATAATCTCTTTTCAGCAAAACTGTTCCTTTCTTTAGATATTGACAATTGGATAATTGGATATGGGGTTTTTCTTTCCACTTTTAATGATCATTGAATTAGCATGTGATTGTCATAGCTGATGTTAATTGGTCACCCTGTTTCATGATTTGTGATCGTTAATTGATATTATGTTTTGGGATAAACAGATGCAGCCGATTTGCTAGGCTAAAAAATATTCAATGTTCAACTGCGGGGAAAAATCTGTATATCAGATTCACTTGCAGCACAGGTGATGCTATGGGAATGAATATGGTGTCAAAGGGTGTCCAAAATGTATTAGATTTTCTTCAAAATGATTTCCCATATATGGATGTGATTGGCATTTCGGGTATGTTAACTTTTCTTAAACGTTTAATGTTTGAAAAGATAAAAATTTGGTGGCTTGGAAACATTGTTTTCTCCAACGTATGATGAAATGGCAAATTTCATTTTGTCCTTCTCTATATAAATGTAGTATTTTATTTTTGAAAGTGGCTTATTTTTGGGTTAGTGTTTTGACATATATATAAGGAACATACGTGTGTAAGAATAAACATTTACAGAAAGTAACAGTTTTTAGTTTTATTATTTCATTGTATGTTCTTTGATGTAGCAACTGATATCCTGACTTGGTTTGACTACGCTGCTTCTTATGCTTTGGTATAACATGTCCTTTTAAGATGCCCCGGGTTACCTTCATTATTTTTTATGTTTAGGCCTGTTGGTGTCGCATGGGAGGCTTGTCAGGAGCTCTTCTTTGTGTTCTACAAGTAGATAATTTGACCATTTATAGCACATCAGGTATGTTGAACTTATTGCTTTTGATGTCGAAGTTCTATCAATAGATTTAACACAATTATGAAGCATGAGATAGTACAGGTTAATGTCTTTCCACTACTTTTGTTTTTCTTATTTTCCTAAATTTATTACTACATGGTATTATCAAACCGTAAGGTTGACTATTATTGACTATTACCACTATGTTATTTTATAGATTGGATTTACTCATTATTCTTTTCAGAATCTTACATTATTCATAAAAGTGGCCATTTAATTTCACTTTCTTCACATCTGATTTTAATGGATCCACTAAAAGAACCACACGTGTGTAAAGCTCTTTTCTTTTATAGCCAATTAAGATGTATTGCCTTCAAGTCTCTTTCGGCTCTTGTTTATGTTGTCATTTATAAAAAAAGGATGCATCAGGCATGTATATGGAAGCAAGATGTGCAGCAAAGCCTCATTATGTTTGTGCTCTTTTAACTTTTTTGGTGCAGGATGTGCAGCAACACCTCAAATTAGAGTTTTACTTTAAAAGGTTTCACCTGCTCATACTATCAAAATGCTCACTTATGGAATCAAGACCTTTATCTTTTTTATAAGTTAGGTGTTTTTTCATATTTGATTTTTAGGTTGTAACTATATAACTGAAGAGTTTGACTGTTCAGTAGGTTAATTAGATATATTTGTTAAGAGGATAATTTCATGATATTATACACCTGTATTTTTAGTGTATGGTTTATTTCAAGTTTTTCTTGAATTAGTGCTTGTCAATTTGCAATAGTAAGTTTTCTAATTTATCCATACATTTTGACATCTACGTGTTATTGAGTTTCTTTTACTTTGTTTTAAAGGTGTTGTTCACTATATGTTTTTTTACTTCGTAACTATATTTCGTATCAAAGGGACATCGATTATTCAAAACTTTTTTAATCGTTTTCAAATTCTTTGCCGCTACAACGCACAGATTACCAGATATAGTTGAATAATATTTTCGCCGCCGCTGCATTGCGCGGGTACTAGACTAGTACACTACATATAAGCCTGTTACATCTATTATTAGAACCTTAATTTCTCTGGCACAATTAAAATTACAATTATAACCTTACTTTATTTATTATCATATCGGAGGGTGAGGTATGGATTGAAATGTGACCTATTTTTCATCCGAAACATTGTCAGAACAACATTCATTTACTCTGAATTAGCATTTTGGACGATGTTTCAGGCGACATTCCGAACACAACGTCCCCTGTGAGAAGTTGCGTCTTCTTTACTTCTTTTGCATGTTTCTTCCTTTTTTTTTTCTTTTAGTCTTTGAAGAAGAAGAAAATGAAGGATGAAGCGATGAAGAAGAAGAAAATGAAATCCAATGAAGAAGAAAAAAGCGAAGCAGGAAGGAAGAAAAAAGAAGATGAAATTGGAGTTTTAAAATGGGTCGACAAGCTATTTTTTAAACATGAACTCGTGTTTATAGACTCGTTTTTTTAAATTAGTTTTTTAAATGGGTTTTTTTTAAGGGCTTATCACGTATATACTCCTTTGACTGAACACAATTAACATTTTAATCCGTTGACTAAGAGTTTAGCGAAACTAATCCATGGTTGATCGACGATCCCTCGATCCCGTCGATCAACTACATATTACACCCTAATTACATTCTTTTTAACCTAAATAATACTAATTAAATCAAAAGTCAACAAGGTCAACACCTCGATCCTTTGAAACATCCAAGATCGATGCTACGTCGATCTGCATGATCGACACATGGTCGATCCACCCCCTAACCACCCATTGCATGCTCGACACGTGTAGATCGACCCGTCCATCCAGATCGATTTTGTCAACTTTTTTTCTTAAAAACCGGCTTATGCACTTCGAATTTAATCAAGTTTCATTTTTTTCCTTTTTTATTCCTCTTCTCCGTTCTGTCTCTTTCCCATTTTAGGGTTCTGATCGATTGAGGCGATCCAAGTTAATGAAAGTGAAAGCAAAGCATTAGGGTTTCGGTTTTGTTTAAGGTAAGGAAGTTTGATTATTTTAATCATTATAAAATGGAAGTTACGGTTTAAATACGGGTATTAGGGTTTTAGTTAGGGTTTAAACTTCTTCTTTTTTTGTTTTTTATGTAGATTTTGAAGATTAAAGAAGTAGAAATGGAAGATTTGGACGTTGATCTCAATACAAGTCTCCTTTTTTAGTGTAATTATAAATTTTTATTTATTTATTTATTTATTTGCGTTATAAGTTATTTGTTATTTATTTGTAATTGTATAAATTAAATGGTTATTATTTATTTATTTGTGTTATAAGTTATTTGTTAGTTATTTGTGAATTATATAAATTAAAACGGTTATTTGTAAATTGTATAAATTAAACGGTTATTATTTATTTATTTGTGTTATAAGTTATTTGTTATTTATTTGTGAATTATATAAATTAATACGGCTATTTGTAAATTGTATAAATTAAACGGCTATTATTTATTGATTTTTGTTATAAGTTATTTGTTATTTATTTGTGAATTATATAAATTAATACGGCTATTTGTAAATTGTATAAATTAAACGGCTATTATTTATTGATTTTTGTTATAAGTTATTTGTTATTTATTTGTGAATTATATAAATTAAAACAGTTATTTGTAAATTGTATAAATTAAACGGCTATTATTTATTGATTTGTGTTATAAGTTATTTGTTATTTATTTGTGAATTATATAAATTAATACGGCTATTTGTAAATTGTATAAATTAAACAGTTATTATTTATTTATTTGTGTTATAAGTTATTTGTTATTTATTTGTGAATTATATAAATTAATACGTCTATTTGTAAATTGTATAAATTAAACGGTTATTATTTATTTATTTGTGTTATAAGTTATTTGTTATTTAATTGTGAATTATATAAATTAATACGTCTATTTGTAAATCGTATAAATTAAACGGCTATTATTTATTGATTTTTGTTATAAGTTATCTGTTATTTATTTGTGAATTATATAAATTAATACGACTATTTGTAAATTGTATATTCAATATTATTTTAAATGTTGGAAAAATTAAATTTTAATTTTAGTATTCAATATTATTTTAAAAAGTACAAAAATTAAATTATATTTATATTAAAATTCATATTTAAGTATTCAATATTGTTTTAGAAAGTAGAAAAATTAAATTTATATTTTAGAAATAAATTAAAATTAAAATTTATGTTAGACATTAAGTGTAAGATTTAACTATTACTTATTTTATTGAAATAAATTAAAATTAGATAGTATACAAGTTCAAAATACATTTATAGTTAGAAGATATTAAATAAGTTAAATATTTTGGAAATATATTAAAATTAGATAAAGTTCATTTGTTATAAATTAAATGTTAGTAATTTTGTTTTGTAAGGAGATATAAAATATTGAATTATGGTATTTAGTTTTGTTAGAAATTTAATTTTTGATTTATTTTTTTTATATATTAAGATTTGTATGTAAATATTTAGTGTTTTGTGAAAAATTAACTTTTTTATTTAAAAATAGGGCAATATGGATATAAGTACCTATATTTTAATTAAAAGTTAACTTTTTAAATGTTTGTAGTTAGTTTTCTTAGAAATATAATTTTACCAATGCTTTTTTATATTTTAAGATTTGTACGTAAATATTTAGTGTTTTGTGAAAAATTAACTTTTTAATATATAAATATGGATGTAAGTAACTATATTTTAATTAAAGTTTACCTCATCGCGTTATATATTAAGATATTTTGTTAGATACTAATATAAGTTTATAGGATTTATGTATTAATTAATATTAAGAAGTTGCAAAATTAGATACATATTTTAGACAGAATATTAAAATATCTATTAAAATGAATTAAGTTTTTGAATTAGACATTAAGTTTAGGATTTAAGTATTCGTTTTAAGAAGTCGAAAAATTAAATTTATGTTTTAGAAATTTAAATATCTATTTTTAAGAAGTTGATATATTTAGTTTACTTATTTATTGAAATAAGTTAAAATTAGATTATTTGTAAAGATTAAGATTATTATATGTTAGAAATTAATCTTTTGATAAATGAAGTAGTATTTATATGTAGAATTGTGTTATAAATTAAATTGGTGATGGAAACGAGTTACTTTTGAAATAAATGATGTTCGTTATGCTTATTTGCGAATTTTGTAGTCACTTACGTGTAACATGATGTATATCATGTTTTGTTGACTAATATTAACTAACAATTTTTGTGAAATTTAATTGTTATTTAGACGTTATACTACGATGCACACTTGATTATTAGATCTAATGTTGGAGTCGCGATCAAAATTCGCAAGAGCTTATCTAGGTATCCTAATAGACTTCAAATGTTTCAAATGTCGTGTTTTGGATCATGGCTTGATCTTGAATGCGATAACCGAGACCCGGGTTTGGTACATTTGATACTTCAAACTCAGTACATGCCAGACCATGATGTCGATCATTTGTTATTTTCTGTTGGTGGACAAGAACTTAAATTCTCACGTCGGGAGTTTTGTCTAATCACGGGACTTCGATTCGGTCCTCAAAACTGGTTAGAGAGTAGATTTTCCAATCCATTTAGGGATAGACTTTTCGGTCATAAAGCTGGTAAGCCAATTAAGGGTAGAGATATAAAATATGTGTTTGAGAATGAGGTTGACAAGTTAGGTGACGTTGATCACGTACGAGTTTGTTTATTGTTACTTCTACACTTTGGGTTTCTTGGCTGCGAGGCAAAGATAAGCATAGACGACCGTGTATTAGTGCTTGTAGAGGACTTGGCAGCGTGGAACCAATTTCCATGGGGTTCCTACTCGTGGGATGCCACTATTCGTACGCTCCGTAATGCGGTCGGAAAACGGCAGGCATTACATTTTACTAATGTCACCGAGGGGTTACCCACTTATTCATTAAGTGGATTCGTATGGGCTTTTAAGGTAATATCTTGACAATCATTTGATACTAATTATTTACTAACTTATGCATAAATTTTGTACATACTAAAATTTTCATAGATATGGATATATGAGGTTTTCCCATACGGACGACTTACTGGCTATTGTCTAAAGAGAGAGGGGGTAATCCCTAGAGGCATTGCTTGGAGGAGGACACATATTGGATGCTCATGGGAGGTTACACGCAGATTTGTTACCAATGCTTTGCAGGTTTGATTTCTATTAATTTGTTTTATTTGGTATTTATATTTAATTTAACTTGTTATTAACACAATAACTTTATGTTTTCAGCCTGGATTTTTACCAATTCGGGAGTTGATACCCACACCGGAAGAGGAAGCCACATACTGGTGGATAGAGAGTCAGCCTTCTTTGAATGGGGTGGATACACAAACTCGCGTTAAGAGGCCACGAGGCGCACATGAACATGCAGAAATTCCTGACCTCACACGTGACTTCCTTCAATCAGATGACTTCCTTCAATCAAATGACTATATCCCAAGGAATCAAGAATCTTACTCCCCCAAGGGAGGCTTCCAGCAATCTCAACCTTTTCCAGGGTTCCGACAACCTTACACACCCACAGGAGGCTTCCAGCAATCACAAACAGACTTTGGGCAGTCCTATCACGGCATGCCATGTCCGGCTTTCGGCATTCTTGATCCTAGGGTATCAACTCTTGAGAGTCAATACACGGATTTTCGTCAGTCCTTCGATGTAAGCATTTTAATTTTACAGGCTTTAATATGTTAAAAGGTTGCTACTTAATAAGTTTTTGTTATATAACAACAGGAATTTTACCGAAACACCGATACTAGGGGAGCGACTTATGAAAGTCAATACACGACTTTATGTCAGCGATTCGATGTAAGATTTGAATTTTACACATTTAATATGTTAAAAATTGACTTCCACATGCGAGTTTTTGTTATATATTTACAGGAATATCACCAAACCAACGAAGAATATCACCACAACAACGACCTTAGGGTCGCGAGTCTTGAAAAACAACTCATGGATATGCGGTTGGAATTAAATGTAAGCTTTTCAATGATACTTATTTAATGTATTAAATGTAAGTTTTTGTTATAAAAATGTAGATTTATTATGCAAATAATACTTTACAGCAGGGTCGTGGTGGTACACATTATCAACACGACGACACAAATGAGGTGAAGACTGAATTTGCGAGTCCGTCTATGTGGGTAAATGATGATAACTTACAAGATCATCAAAATCAACAGGTATATTAACTATATTTTGTACATTGCTTTTAAATGGTAAATCACTATTGATTATACATTGTTAATTTCTCAGACGCCTCCCTTAGCACTACGACGCAGTCCTAGAATAACGAATAAAGGCCCCCAACTTTCTACTCCTTATACCGGCTTCCATTCTTCTATTATTGAATCAAGAGCTTCACATGCTAGACAAGGTCTTAATAATGAAGTTGTCGAAGAAAAAGATGACCTACCAAAGGAATTTTGGGCATCAACACCGGAACATTTTTATTTAGTTGAGAAGACTCAACAATGCTATCTTGCCCTAGTGCCACCTGGTTTACCATACAATAAGGAATTTTGGGGGTTACTTCTCGGGCTAACCGGCAATTACTGGCTTGAGAACTTTGTAAGTATTGAACGTCGTACATATGTAAAACTTATGTTATTATTTTGATACTAATTCTAACCTTGTCTTTATTTGTTTTTTTGGTAATTGAATCAGCATATAGACGCATGGATTCAGCATTTGATACTGAGTTCGACCTCTAGAGACCCACGTTGTGCTGTCATGCCTACATTTTTTATGAGTATATTTGGCCCTGCTCCTAGAGTTATAGCATTTGCTAACGGCACATTATCAATGTACCCCCATTGGTCGGAAGTAGATCGTGTAAGCATATGTTAAGTATTTAAATATATATATATATGTCAAGTATTGGTAAGTATGGAAATATATACTAACTGGATAATTGTTATTATATTATAGGTTCTCATCCCGCTAAATGATGATAATAAGCACTGGATGCTTGGGGAGCTAGACTTGAATACATGGGAACTGCAATTCTATGACAGCATGGCTGGTGGTCACTGGTCGTATTTTGAAAAAGTCAAACGCAATATTGAAAAATATCTAATGACTTATTTAGATAGAATAGATTACTGGAAATGTACGCATAAGAAGAAGCCGAAAAAGAAGATAACATTGGAAATTAGTCAAGCTTGCTATGTTCCACAACAGCGAAATGGATGGGATTGTGGAGTGCTTGTTTGTAGATTTATTGAACAACGCATGGAGAATTTAGATCTTAAGATCGAAGGGGATATTAATGAATGGGGGGTAGAATATAGGAAAAGAATGGCACATTCATTGTATAAGTACCGATGTGAAATAGGTGAATTTACGGGTGATATTGGAATTTAACTTATAATTTAGTTTATTTATTTATTATGTTTATTTATTGATAATGTTAACAATATTATGCAAAATCAATGTTAACAATATTATGAAAAATTATAGGAATTAACGTAAAATGATAAAACACCGTTCAAAATTTAAAAGAACATATATAATTGTCAAAATTTAACACGATACAAATACAACATCAAATGATACATCTAACAATATAAATATCTAGAAATCGCTCAAATTAACATCCTCATATGCTTCTTCATTGGACTCGTTCAAATCAAATTGGTGAGGTACGTGCTGAGGTTTTTTAGATTGTTTTATCCCAAAAAATTTCCGACTCTTAGATCACCATGTCGACTCGCTTGGTACCGGTGCGGTGCAGTTATTTCTCATATGACCAAGTTTATGACATCTGCTACATTGAACAACCCTTTTTTCCTCTCCACGGGATAGAATACGTTTTATTTCTCGTGGTCTACCTGCTTGTCGTCTATTCATGAACGGTGGTCTCACAATCATCATATCACTTGGATATTCCCATTCGGATTGATCCGGTAATGGATTAATGTTGTCTTGATATGTTTGTTGGTAGACATTTTTAGAATACCAATTTGAAAAAAATTGATTACAATCATCAAGCCTCAAGAACCTCGCCACTGAAATTACATGACCACAAGGTATTGCAGAAAGTTGCCACTTTCTGCAACTACATGTACCATTACCAAAATTAACAAGACCTTTTTTACCTCCGTCATCAACCTTGTATTGTGATTGACTAATGCCGTGTGTTATCCACGTAGAACTCTGTAACTTTCTTTTTGCAAATTTTGCTTCGGCCCAAGGTGTAAATTCATTTTCAAGTTTCGCTACAAAAACGTCACAATAACAATCTTAACAAGATGATCATATTATTGTTAACCAAAATTAAACAATATTTAAAGTTTACCTCCAACTTCACGACGCACAAAGTACCACTTTTGCACAGAATTTCGAAAAAATTCAATTAACATAATGATCGGAAGTTGACGTGCATAGGAGGATAACGCGTTAACGGACTCCGCACTATTCGAAGTAATGATATTGTAACGTTCTCCAGGGAAATGTGCTCTTGACCACTTATGTAAACTAGCTTGCATCAAGATAGTTCTAACTGTTGGTACTGCTGCTTCAAAGCGCGCCTTCCATTCTTCAAAGTCGGACACCCTGTACGCTTTGCAAGTCTTCCAGTATAATGCTTGGAATATATGTTTCCCTTTTTTGTTTAAGCCTAAATTTACAAGCAAGTGACGACAGCATACACCTTGATAAGCATTCGGGAAAACTTGCCTAATTGCCAGATTGATTGACGGTGCCCGGTCAGATATGAAGGCCAAACCCGGTCTTTCACCAATGCAATTCTTAAGCTTTGATAAAAACCATATCCAACACTCAGAACCTTCAGTTTTACCCACTCCGTAAGCGACAGGTAAAATTTGATTATTCGCATCCATTCCAACTGCTAAAAACATTGTTCCTAAGTGGTGTCCTTTTAAATGCGCACCATCTATAATGAGTATTGGTCGTAAGTAATTACTCCAACTTCGAATCTGCATTCACATTTATAAGCTATATTAAATATGAAAAAACAAGTTTTTTATAGCAACGATAAAGTTTTACTTACCGCGGCACCAATAGCAACGAAAAGACACTCGAACCTCTGTTGGTCATCAGTCTTAATGTGCGTGACTGTACCAGGATTAGCCTTCTTCAAATTGTGACAGTAGAGTGGTAGGTTGTAAATGATTCGTCGTCAGTCCCTCTTAACAATTCTATGGCACGACACTTCCCCCTCCAAGCTTGAGAATAAGAAACGTCTATTTTAAATCTTTGATTTAAATCTCTCATGATATCTTTCCCACGATATACCCGGCTACTATCTTTCAATTGATCACGAAGTATGTTCCCCAATACATGTTTGTTTGCATTACGGTGATTTGCATTAGTTTGTGTTTTTGAGCATGTGTGGTGGTCTTTTAATGTTTTTACTTGAAAAATTGAATTACTATTTTTTAGCTTTGTGGCTCTTAAGAACCATTGACAACCTTTATTGACACATTTAGCTTCGAATCTTGTGGTTGATGATTGAGCTACTCTGAATGCATAACCTTCTTCGAGACATTTAATACCTAAATTTGTTTTTAGCTCATGTTTGTTATTAAAGAACTGACCTTCAGTAACTTTTGAAGATGACATATACCTATTAGTATTTATTGGTCTTTCTTCGAATTGTGGACATTCCATGGGCTCGGGCATTGACTAAAAGTAGTTGGGTTGCATTTTAGTTGGCACTCGTACTTTATCATCATCATCATCATCATCATCATTATCATCATCGTCATCGTCGTCGTCATCATCATTTACATCATAATCATCGTCATCGTCATCGTCATCATCATCATCATTATTATGTTTTTTCACGCTTTCGTCCCCATCACTATTAAAAGACTCATCAATACCCAAAGACTTTGCCGTCTCTTTATCTGTTAATGGATTATAATATAAATCGACATAAACCCGATGCTCTTTTTTACCAACAAATTGACTTTTTGTATTTTGAGCATATTTATTTTCAACAGAAAAAGAATGGCGACGAAAGACATCTTGACTGTCACTGATATTGTGAGAGAGATTTTGATACGAAGAAAAATGATCGTGTTGATTTTCATGGGAATCGTTATAAGAAGAAAGATGATCTTGTGAGTAAGCATACGAATTTTCAGTTTGGTACGAGTCACTTACTTGGGTATGATACATATTAGGAACAAAACTAGAAGAACCGACCTCATTTGGTTGATTGCTTCCTCCACCAACAGCGATCTGTTGAACTACATATAACGTAAGATCACCGTACGGGTTATTACGGACGACTTCGATTAGAAAACCTACATCTTCATCGTCAAAAATATCAACGGGGTGTGTGTACGTTGACATTTTATAACCCAATCTGAACTCATGTTGCATATCTAAACGAGCCTTTTTAGCTATGAAGTTTTTTAACTTAGAATACCTTGTATTTACAGGCAGACTTATGGCACGTCTAGGTAAACCGAAAGGCAAATACTCATACGTGCCATTTACTAATTCCCAAGAACCCCCCCCCCCCCCCCAACAAAGAAGAATGTTAACACTGCTAACTTGTGAGCTCATTTTTATTTCAAGATATAAATAAACTGATAAAATGATTGAGGAATGGAAGCAAAATATACAACACCGTTCACTTATAAATAGAGTGAACATACAACTGCATGTATTACTTTTCTTCTTTCGAATCACATCCACAAAATAAGAAGCCAATGAAATAAGTCGATCAGGAGTGATATAACTCGAATCCAATGTAAATAATTTAATATTTTTTGAGCCAATGATCGATCAAGTCGATCGATTGAAATAGAATCCAATGTAAATAATACGATTTGTATGTAATAGAATCCAATGTAAATAATTTAATATTTTTTGAGCCAACTGATTGGTTAAAATTTTCTTTTTAAAATGTATTTATATTTTTAAAAAATATTAAATATTGCAACTTCCTTTTTTTTTCTAAAAAAATCAAATCGGGCAACTTTCTTATTAAATGATCGACCCAGTCGATCTATTAAAATAGAATCCAATATAAATAAACCGATTTGTATAAAATAGAATTTAATGCAAATACTTTAATATTTTTTTTAGCTAACTTATTGATTAAATATTCTTTTTAATTTGTATTTATATTTTTAAATTAGTTAACTTATTGATTATATTTTTTTAAATATTCTTTTTTAGCTAACTTATTTATACTTTAATAGAATCTAAGAATTTTTTTTTTTTTTTCATTGGATCGACCCATTCGATCTATGTTTAATTTTTTTTAAAGTCGATCAACATGATCGACAAACCTTCGATCTAATTTGTTTTCTTTTGTCTTCTTTCTAGATCGACCCAAAGTTTCATTTGTTCTTAGGATTAATTTGATTATTTAATCTAATTAACGGTTAGAAACTTCATGATCGACGGGATCGAGGGTGTGTCGATCAAACAAGGATTAGTTTCGCTAAACTCTCAGTCAACGGATTAGAATGTTAATTGTGTTCGGTCAAAGGAGTATATATGTGATAAGCCCTTTTTTTAAATAGACTATGTACATTAAATTATTTTAACTAGATGAACACTTGTTGAATTTAAAATGAGTTATTTATATTTTTTATAAGAATTGTAATATGTAATTTAATTTAATTTATTTTATTATTTATTAAATTTTTTGAATTTTTTTAACAAAAAAAAAAATAAAAAATAAATTCGTGAACATTGTTCCCACTCTCGCTTTTTTAGCAACAATGTTCTTGCTGAATACTGTTATTGAATATTGTAACACTTGAGTCACCATTTCATGTGCTTCTAAACTATTTTTGGACTTTAACTGTTTTTTGATTAGTTATAATTAGATCTATTTTCAAATATCAACTATAAATTACATATAAACTATCTTAATTGCATCATGAAAATTTAAATTTGAAAGTATATTTTAAATGTTTTATCACCATAGTTAGGAAGGTAGAAAACAATTATAAATTCTTAGATTAATGTAAACAATAAAATGTATGAATCAATAACTAAATATTTTTTTCCACCGCTATGCATGAATACACTATTAGTACGATATGATTATCAATAATTAGAGAAAATATAATTCAACTACAGGCGTTACCAGGTATAAAAACCAAAACCCATGTGTTAATTTAGGTTTTCTAATCCGAATAGACGAATCAGAACGACTCAATCTTGTTTGAGTGATCAAATACTTTAATTTTCATGAAAAGCTTGCAACTTTTTATTCGAGTTGGAACTTTTTCAAACTTTGGATGTACTAATACAAATACAGCCTCTAGTCTACAAGACTACTTTTCGGTTCCAATTACTCGACTCCGTTGTGTCGAATTTGTAAGCGAAAAATATAACGACCACAACATCATTATCTTTTCCTTTTGTCATACAATTGAAAATAAAAATAAAAACAAAAAATTTCTACTTCAAATCAAACTTTTAGTTAACCCACAAATAATACCACTTAATAGATAAGAAGCTTTATTTCCATTCAATTATATTTTAAATTCATCTGAATTGATATAACGTTATCAAAATCGGGATGTTACACAATATAATTTTAACTTTTGTAAAATCATAACCGTAAAATATTATCGATATTGTAAGATCTTATTTTAATACAAATTATACATAAAAAACATTTACTACAAAATTTAAACAATCCAATGATGTTATGATCGATTTTACGATCTAGTTAATGACCTTACAATCAATATTTCACGATCTTACTTACGATCCTATAACAATACTACTAGTTCTTGTGTAGTAAGATCATAGGATCAGGCGATCCTAGGAACAAGATCGTGATTTTGATAACCTTTGATGCAATATTTACACTACATAAGATAGAATATGGTGACTACTTTTGTGAAGTTAATCCTTTATGCTAATATGTTTTCACATGATAGTATTGTTCGAGTTTTTTTACAGTGATAAAATTGACAAGTTTAATGGTGATATGATAAGTGATTCCTCGAGCTCTAAATATATTTACTCTTCATTCGCATTGTCATAATAAACTAAACATGCATACGCTATACATGTTAACAAAAATAAAACTTAATTACATTTAAATAAAAAAAATTTATCTTCCATTAACTCACATATATATGAGTTTAAAAACTAGTATGTATTATTAGGAATGATTTGCAAGTATGTGCACCAGTAAAAGAATTTACATTAGTGTACCTTCAACTTATAAAAAGATAATATAATGCAATGAAAGGGCAATATTGTAAATTACACTAATTTGTGAAGTATATGAATCAATTTTGTTGATATACAAATACATCTCATATAGTTAAATGTTTGGGTAATACACTAATACCTATAGTAAGAGTGATGGCGTGGTGCAATATGACGTATCATGTGGTTTTAGTGGCGGTTTCGATGGAAGTTATGTATCTTGTGGTTCTAGTGATACAATGGTGTAACACAACTTTTCATAATGAGAGGGAGTTTTAAAAGAGGCATAAAAATGTTGGTGTTACAAATGAATGCTGTGTTTTTTGTGATGCATTTACAACAGTTGTCATATATCATGCAACTCGAGGGTAATTTGATTAGGTACCATGACAATATATTTTATCAACGATGAATATGGGTGATGGCGATATCGTAATATAATGGACGAAGATTCATTGAATTTTTTTTTAGAGAAAATCATTTTTCTTACATTAATTCAAACCATGGGTAGTTAATTGAAATGTATACATGTTGGTGAATATGTGAATGTACAAAGGAGGGTCGCTCATAGTGTAACCAACGACCTTTATATAGAAGGAGACTATTTAAGTTTGAATTTAAGAAACTTACGGTCAATGTTTTAAAATACACATAATAAATATTGATCAAATATAATAGAAGGAGCCCATTAAAGTATGTTTTAAATAATGTTTCTGGATAAAATAAAGTACAAAACTTTAGAAGTAACAAAAAAATAACTTTAATCTGTAACTTTCTCATCAGGAAAACAAAACTTTAATATTATTGCAAAATTCAATAAAATACACTAAAAATAATATAAATGTAGAAATATATTTTTTAAAAATCAAAATTGCAAAAAAACTACCCTCCACATGCACGCAACATGCAAATTGCCAGATTTTGACTTTTTTTGACTTACAAAGTCAAAATCAAACACACTATCCGCCAAATAGGTACCTTTTTGTCTGGATTTTTTTTTACTTTTAAAAAAATAGATTGAGGGGTTAATTTTTAATCCACATTGATTGTAAATTTTACAAATTTGAAATTAGAATTTGAAATTGAAATTAAAAGTCAGAATGAGTGTAAATTGTTAAAAGCGATAAATCGTTGTTTTTTTATTTGTAAACTTTGAAGAGTCACATATTTTGACTTGTAACTCGGATTAAGTCACACTTTTCCTTGAATTTGTGTATTTTTTCGAGATCTATTTGTTGGAACAATGTCAAACTCGCAATTTTTTTGAAATTCAGCCTCCTTAACCTTCAATACGGAGTGTCATTAAACATTAACACTCAATCAATTTTGAAAATGTCAAAAAGATAAAAAAAAAAAAGTCAAAAAGTCAAAAAAATCCGAACAGATGGCACCTATTAATTGGGTATTGCGTGTTTTTGTAAGGAGGGTAGTTTTTTACAATTTCATTTTTTATATGATATATTTTTATATCTGGTATATATATTATGTATTTTTGTGAATTTCTCGTAGTTTTATATGTTGTATTTTGAGATACATATTAATAAAAGGGGAAAACATATTTTCATGAAAAAACTTTAGTTTAAGAGTTAATATTAAAAGACAATAATTTATAAAAAATATGTATCGTAGATCTCCATAGTTACTCTATTGCTAAATCACAAAATTTCATATAAAAGTCAAAAGAATAATTATTTATAAGAGTTTGATAATTGACATTAAAAGATGATAAAAATGATAACGTTACTTATAATTTATATCATGCAAGATATAATATAACAGTGACGAACATATTAATTTGATAATCATAAAAAATAAAAAATGCATTTTCATCTAAAATGAATCATTCACAATAATATAAAGGAAAATCATACATTTACTTTCTTTTGGAAAATGTTCTAAAAATATATCAAATTTCTTTTTGTAATATAGGTATTTGTGTGATTTTTCCTGATAGTAAACTCAATGTTAGTATAAACTAATGGGCCTAATTACAACAGAATCCACATATGAGCCATTTGGGCTTATAATAGATTATGATAGGCCCAACATATAATACTCCTTGATCTAAACGGGCACTTGGTCATACATAAACCCTAGCTAGGGCTGAAATCTTTCACTTCTTTTGTGCCGCTACCTGCAACCCATCTCTCTCTCAATTCCCAACCAGAAGTCCGCGAATTAACACCATGGTAATCTCATTTTTATTTCTTTATTATAGTTAATTTTCAGTAAATCATTTACCTTTGTATTTGTATTTAGTTATTACAACCATAGGCTACGTATGTTTTACATCAATTTCTATGAATTTTGTTACAGTTTTTAAAATCATTACTATTATTTAAGAGCATGAGATATGTATATATATATATATCCGATCCAGTTAGTGTTGATGATATACTGTTTGAGTTTCGCTGTAATATTTTACCCAGTGTTATAATTTTTTATAGTTGATTTAGCTTAACTGATATAAATGTTATGTAATTTGAAGATTAATTTTGCATTTAAGTAATTTGTTTATGTATTAGCTTGTACATCAGGAGTTGTGTATCGTCTGTTTCCAATGCATATGGTTGACTAAATTTAATGTTTTTCTAGCCATATAATTATATAAGAGAAACCTAAGAATATGGAAAATTGAATTTGTTATTGTCAGAAACCTATGAATTTGTTATATAATTATATCAGAGAAACCTAAGAATATATTTTTGTTAGTATTTTGACCTTTTATTAGGCTTATAGAATATTTTTTTCACTAACTTTTAATGCTTTTTAAATAAACACCATATTTATTTCATTATAGTTTTAACTGAGGTTGCTATTGATATTTTGTCTTTGATTCTAATTGAACCACTAAACATTCTTTGTTATAATTAATTATTTAACTTGTTTTTGTGTTATAGTCGAAGAGAAAGGTTAGAGAGCCCAAGGAAGAGAATGTCACTCTTGGACCAGCTACCCGTGAAGGAGAGCTTGTATTTGGTGTGGCACACATCTTTGCTTCATTCAACGATACCTTCATTGTAAGCTGAAAACTATTTATTCCGCCTTTAACATGATGTTTTGTATTGTATTTGTATTTGACCTTTTATAAATACTTTTTAACTGCAGCATGTGACTGATATTTCTGGAAGAGAAACCATGGTCCGGATTACTGGTAAGATATTTAGTTATTTTACAAATGCACGATAGCCAAGTCCGTCTAGACATTGCCCTCTTTCCTATCTTTCGTTTTGCACTCTGTTTGAAAACTGTTGATGATTTTATGCTACTTTTTTGGGTGAAAGATTATGTTTTTAAATTTAATTGATGCGTTTACGAGATATTTACCAGATTGGTCTTGATTTATATGATTAACAATTTACTAGACTGTCTCCAAGTCAAAGTTCAATGCTTTGGAATGCAGAGTTTTTTCTTCGTGCTTAATACTATGATTTGTATTTTGATATGGTCATTTGTTGTTAATCTTTTTGGCTAACATTCTCTTTCTTCATTAGGTGGGATGAAGGTCAAAGCTGATAGAGATGAATCATCTCCCTATGCAGCTATGCTTGCTGCCCAAGATGTTTCCCAGCGATGCAAGGTTTTCAAGTTTTCATTCTTATTCTTATTTGCAAAATTTTGATTTTTCAGGAATTAGGAATTTTAATGTACTGTCATTCTTACACGAATGCAAACTATCAAGCTAAAACTCTATCTGATTCTAAATAACCTTTGCTTATTAATTTTGAGCCACTTGGCTAATGCCCTTGTGTTATTCTTGCAGGAGCTTGGCATCAATGCTCTCCACATTAAGTTGCGTGCAACTGGTGGAAATAAGACTAAGACACCTGGTCCAGGTGCCCAGTCTGCTCTCAGAGCTCTTGCTCGTTCTGGGATGAAAATTGGACGTATTGGTATGACTTTATATTTTCATCTGATGTCATTGTTACGTTTGGTTTCTCAAATGTGTAGGTTCATTTTTATGCTGATTCATATTTATATGCTGGGTTAACGATATAAATATTTTCAATGATTGCAGAGGATGTGACACCAATCCCAACAGACAGCACTCGCCGAAAGGGTGGTAGAAGAGGAAGGAGGCTGTAATTGTTTTGGTCTACGACCCATCTGTTGCGCATCTTTGTCTTGGATTATCATTCTATGTTTTGACAACTTTTGTAGGTTATTTCTGTGTTGTGGTTGACATTTAATATCCAATGGATTTTTTGTTATATGTCTAATGTCCTTCCTGGATGTTTGCATGAGATTTAAGTTTTGGCTTGGTTTTACTACCTCTGACACTTATCGTAGCCAGATCGCTGAATCAATGTGTTACAGTTTCCGTATCTTAAAGATTATATCCGAATCATCACACTTTAATCTAAAAGGCTGGTTATGCTACTACCTCTGACACTTATCGTAGCCAGATCGTTAAATCAATGTGTTACTGTTTCTGTAGCTTAAAGATTATATCTAAATGATTACACAGCAGATCTGAAAGGCTGGTTATGTTAGCATCTTACACTTCGATTAATTGTGTTAGGTTTATTCTGTTTTATGAATTATTTAACATCCTCTAAAAAATAAAAATTATGTCACACTGTCTATATTATACAGTACTAGCATACATTTGAGCAATGTGACGGTCTATGTGTTATGTGGGTGGCGGTGATAATGGAGTTATAAGGGATTGAGCGTGTGTATAAGGTTTATTTTATGTTTTTTGTATTTATATATATGGTAATAGAGTGAAATTTAATTATATATAGTAATAATAATTATGGAGGGGCAGTATAGTCACTTCTTGTGGTTGAATTTGAATTAAGACAATGAGTCAAATGTATTATAAGTAGTTAAGATAAGATAAGATGGTGATTAAAATGTTAATAATTATGGAGGACAATAAAGTTATTTTTCAGTGGTTGAATTGGAATTAAGATAATGAGTCTAATGTATTATAAGTAGTTAAGATTAAAATAAGATTAAAATAAGATAACAATATTAACTAGCTTCTTCAAACTACTTGACTAAAAGGTTTTAATAAATTCTAAATAAACAGACACATAGAATTAAAAATTAATTAAAGTGCAAAGACCATGCAACCAAAATACCACAGAAGTTTACCAAATTAATAATCGGTAGGTAGTGTATTTTGTGAAAATACATTGTAACAAAGTTTATTATTTTTCGGCTATTATTTATAACATTTATATTAGTTCTTAGAGACTATTTGAGACACCAATTAAACAAAACCTCTTCTTCATCAAAACGCCAAGTAGATATTATGATCACACTTTATTCTTTTAACGTGCTGCTATTAAAATCACAATTACAAATGAAACATCACACCTTTAAGTATTTTTACTATATTGAATGTAACCGTTTTCACCCAAATATATCTGTATATATTGACATGTTATGTATTTGTAATTATCTATAATGTATCTGTATATATTGACATGTTATGTATTTGTAATTATCTATAATTTTATATGTTTTAAGTATTGTTTATAATATTATGTCATATTATTTAGTAAATGTTTGATCGCATACATATTAACCAAATCAGTTTAAAAGCGGTTAGATGTTAATTTTTTTAATTGATTTTTAAATATTATTTCGTCGCATCATACGGGTAACTTACTATCTAATCTAAACGTATGCTCGCATACAACTTGCAACTCTGTATATAACGGGGTGTTTGATTAAATTTATTTTCCCATCAGTTTATTATTATTATATTTAGTAAAAACTGACAAATAAATTGTTAACGAGCTTGTCAGCTTGATTAAGCTTGCTATTTGTAAAAATAAATTGAACTAAACAAATCCCATTATAAGGCGTTAGCTTGAACTCATTCACACATATAGACTTAATTCGAGTTATAACGTAGATTATGCATCTTTGCTAGGTTAAAGCAGTCAAAGCTGAAAGCCTGAAAAGGTTAGTATAAATGGCAGCTAATCAGATTGATCAAATGTCATTTTAACCCTCAAGTGTATTCAGCAAGGGTCTTTGTGGAATCTTAACCATTAAAATCGATCGATCTGTACAAATTTGACTGTCTTGTTTCGGTTGGTAAAGTCTCATACTTTTGCCTAGTTTATAAAATTTGAAATCATCCAAACGGTCCAACGATGGTTTTAGACGTTAGGGCGGCCGTATAAGCCGAACTAGCCATATAAGAAAAACACACAAGTAATAGTTTGACCTTGTTCTGTTCTTTTGCTACTGACTTAAGTTTATATTATAACAACACAACTTGGTAGATAACACCTTTACGTTATATTTAGATGTTTGGTGTATAATCAAAACTAGTAGTATAAATAGCACCTCACCGTAGCTTAAAATGGAATTCATCCATTCTTTAGTGTAACAACTACAAATTAAAATAATGAAATATAATCTAGATAATAATTTCATCCTCACCTCAAAAAAGGAAATATAGTTCTATTTTCTAGTAGTATACATATACACAAGTATAAGTATACAACTTTTTAAAACCAAAATGGGCCTCTTGTTCATATTTTGCTATTCGGGTTAAGGCCCAATTAATACACCATCTTTACCTTATCTCCCTATACAACATCAATGGCATAATCCATACACAATCCTCTATCTCTATTTCTCACACACAAGCACGCACTCATTCACCCACAGTGATGACGTCACTGGCACAACAAATCGGCGGTTTGAGGTGTCCATCTCTTTCAACAACACACTTAGCACGAAAACCCTCATTCAGTAACATCAATCAACAATCAGTGAAAAAAATACATACAATTAAAGCAGCGTCTGTTATATCAAACGCACAAACGAGAGAGAGACAAAAACTCAAAGATTTGTTTGAAGAAGCTTACGAGAGATGCAGAACGGCGCCGTATGAAGGTGTTGCATTCACTGTTGAAGATTTTCATAGTGCGATTGAGAAATTTGATTATAATTCTGAAATCGGTTCTAAGGTAATTGAAAAATTCGTATTAAATATATGTATATATTTTGTTTATATAAAATGTAGCTGATTTTGTGTAATCATAATGAGTAGATAGTTTTATTTACGGACGGGACGTTATATAATTAGTTAGCTGAGTTGTTTGAAGTTTGAAGTCATATTGTAGGTTTGTTTTTACAGTAATGGAAAAATGTTGAGCTAGGTTTCATTAGGTATATGTTATTATATGTGAAGTTTATAAGGATTTTGTTGTGGATCTAATGGAATGGTGCTTTAATTGTAGCTAGTTTTGTAGAATTGAAGTTAGAAGTTGAATTTGAAAGTCAAAGCGTAGGTCTAATTTTATGAGCTGTTAGAGTAAATGCATAGGTATTGAAATTGGAATAGAATGATGTTATGGTTGGGTTTGGAACTATTGCAATAATGTTGTTTGCAAATGAAGTTAAGTGTATGATTTTGTATCCACATTTGTATTGATGTAGGATAATTATGAGTTGAATGCTGTGGCGAATTGGAATAAATATTTTGGGTAGTTTTGGATGGAACCTGTGAAATGGTGACTGTTTGTTGAATGGATTTCGAAAGTTGGATGTTTTCAAAATGGTTTTTGATCGCCGAATGGTTTTTTTAAGCCAGTGATAGAACTAGAAAAGAAATGAATGCTAATATGTTTAAATAGTCAATGCAATGTTACACATAGTGCTCCAACACTCCATGTGTTGCAAGTTTATTTAGGAGAAAATTGGATTATTGAACGAAAAAATAAGCTTCATAATTACTCTTACTCTAAATATTAAATTAAGTTTGGAATTTCTAAACATCATTTTTGAAATTTTAGGAGCATTTGGCATTTCTAAACAATGATTTAAGTTTCAAAGTCAAGAAGAGTAGACCCAACTTTCACATTGGGTCTCACAACAAACTTTTTAGAGAAGAGGGATAATCCTTATTAAGTATTGATTTGTGGAAGGGAACATTAAGCTCAATGCATATATATACTTACCAATTCTTGAATCATATCCATAAAGGGTACAACCTTATAGCATCTGATTCAAGTTGTTAAGTGTGTTTTCTTTGCACTTGAAATATTATCTTATCGTAATGATTGTACCAGTTTTTTAGTATAATCAAATTTTGACCTGTAATCAACACATTCATTTCAAGATTAAAGTTAGAGTATCTAAGTTTCTTGACAGTGTGAATCCATAGGGCGTATGGTATAAACGTGCATTCCCTAAGGCGTTGTTTAGGCTTTCTATAGTGTTATGATAAATAATATATAATAGTATTGAAAGAGTGTTCGATAATCAATCATGTTGTGTGGTAGGTGAAAGGAACTGTTTTCAATGTAGATGGAAATGGAGCATATGTTGACATCACAGCGAAGTCTTCAGCATTCTTACCCGTCAGGGAGGCAAGTATTCATGGTATAAAGCATGTAGAAGAGGCGGGGATATTTCCTGGTATGCGTGATGAGTTCGTTATTATTGGTGAAAATGAACACGACGATAGCTTAATCTTGAGCTCACGGCAAATTCAGTATGACCTTGCGTGGGAGCGATGTCGACAGCTTCAAGCTGAAGATGTTGTGCTTAAGGGTAAGGTAAGTAACAGTTGAAAGAGGGCACGATAATATCATGTTTTCTGCTAAATATCGTTTATTTTGAAATGTTCTATATTATGGTCGGAATAATACATTTTTTTCTCCACATATATTTGTAGGTTGTCGGTGCAAACAAAGGTGGAGTTGTGGCAATTGTTGAGGGACTTCGTGGATTCGTTCCGTTTTCACAAATTTCTTCGGTTGGTTTTCTCAACCTTGATCATAAAGATGTACAATTTAGTCTAGATTTTTTGCACGTGGACGAGCTATTTGATAAAATTTGAGTGAATTTAATTGAAAATTTGTGCGTGACTCTTGACTGTGTATCCTCAATATTCTTATAAATATCTATGATGGTATTTGATAGAACTGTATATCCAGACATAATCGTATGCGTGGATTAGTAAGAGGCAAATCAAACCATTAAGATACATTTAGATGGAGTGGCGATCAATTAAGATGTCCTTGTCATGATATATTATACCTATTAAGGCAAATCTGATGTTTATTATACTCCTCAGACTTCAAGTGCAGAAGAGCTTCTTGAGCAGGAAATCCCATTAAAGTTTGTGGAGGTAGACGAAGAACAATCAAGACTCATTTTGAGTAACCGCAAGGCCAGGGCTGACAGCCAGGCACAGCTCGGGATTGGGTCTGTTGTCACTGGTGTGGTTCAGAGCCTCAAACCCTACGGTGCTTTTATTGATATCGGTGGAGTCAATGGGCTTCTCCATGTTAGTCAGATCAGCCATGATCGCGTATCTGACATTGCAACCGTCCTTCAACCTGGTGATACTCTCAAGGTATGAGTTGGAGATGGCACATTGAGCTGCTCGGGTTAGGTGGGTGATACTGGAAAATTTCAGTACATGCCAGTGTTATTTGACCCGAAACAGTTTTTGTTCAACAAGTTTAATATATTTTATTTTCAATTAGTAATTGAATCAAATATGATTTTTCAAAGAATGTATCAAGTATAAATATAGATAATTATGTTACTTTGAAAATAATCTTATTATTTAAATAAAATAATTTAGGAGTTTTTATGCATAAAACGTACACTATGGTTTACTTTCCAGTTTTGATCTGTTTAACCCATTTTCTCTGCAAGCTATACACGCACACACACGCGCACACACACACTTTTGCTTTACCCATATGAAATTAAACATAATATTAAGTGAGTCGTTCATAAGTTCAATGGGTCGAAAATATCAACTCTAGTTTATTTAAATTAAAATTTGTAATGAAGTTAGAATTATCGTGTGTAGGTCATGGTATTGAGCCACGATCGTGAAAGAGGCCGAGTTAGTCTATCAACTAAAAAACTAGAGCCGACTCCTGGAGACATGATTCGCAACCCAAAGTTGGTTTTTGAGAAGGTAATCCTCATTGTTCATTTATGATATGCTGAAATTTTATTATCTTTGAGTTTAATAACAATTTTATTGGCATGATTCGATTATGGGGGGAAATGGTGCAGTTTTGGTTGAACGAGTAACACTTAACTTTCCCTGCTTGATTGTAAACTCCTTAACCCTTCTGAAACGTGCTAAATTATGAAAGTATTAGAACTGGATTGAACCGAAGAACTTCATTTTGCCGCTATGGTTTAGGTTAATTATTGGATTTTAAATATAATAGCTATAGCTATATAAATTAATGATTCTAATAGACAATAATCAATTTAGACTCAAAAAGCGTGGAATAACATTGCAAACTAGGATGGTGTAAATGTTTTGCTTTGGTTAGGTTTTTAGACCAAATCATCCCTTTTTATTCCAAAAATTTTGAGTTAACCAAAGTGAAACGTGAAGCCTTGTAATTTAACTGAAGCAATCAGTTTCGGTTTGGTTTCATTTGTAAACGAAATTTGCTTACTTCAATAAATAAATAAATAAATAAGGCCAATACAAGGGAAATTAATCTAAAGTCGTCGAAATACCAATGCATACACGGAAAACTGTAATTTTTTATTTATCATAAACAAAACTGAATGTTCTTTTCTACAGGCGGAGGAGATGGCTATGACCTTTAGGCAGAGAATTGCCCAAGCAGAAGCCATGGCACGTGCCGATATGCTTAGATTCTCACCTGAGGTATTTCGACAATTTTGCCTTTTAATACCTTTGTTTTACAAGTATCGGTAGTGGATTCCAAAGTAGAAAATGTTAACCTGGAGTTACTTTTGCAGAGTGGATTAACTTTGAACGCAGATGGTACGTTAGGTCCACTTGGCTCAGACTTGCCTGCTGAGGGTTTGGATTTGAACGAGATCCCCTTGGCTGAAGATTGATAACAAAGTTTGCACATCTCTTATTATATTTCTCATCTGTTCTCCGTAGTTAATGTAGATTGATAATTTTGCTTCCATATCAAAGCTGCAATTTCGCATTTTAGATTCTGTAAAGCAATCCATTTTATAATTGGGTCGATAAAACGTGTGCAATATCATCATCCATTCCACCTGACCATGGATCGATGCTTAATCTCCAGTGACACTAGCGTACCAATATTTATTATTCAAAGCACTTGGCCTAAATATAACAAACAAATTTTCAACATAACTATTGTTTCCCTTGTATGTTTCTCAAAGATCATTAATGTTTACATTGTAAAAGAAATTTAACTGTTCTCTTGATCTTTAATCATCATTTTTTGCAGTTGCTTTCTTTAAAAGGTTTTTGATCCATATGTTGTAGAATGGGTACTAGCAATTTGTAAAACCATGATTGTATCATATGTTCTTTAAGAGGAAGATGGAAATTAGTATGCATGCTTGTACTAAAACTACAATGGAAGATTTTGACTTTTCTAAGTCACTCGTCTTGATCGATTACCACTTTATTCCGACTTAGATAAAATGGGTATCTTAATCAAGTGACTTATGCCCTTTATGCCATTCTGCCTGGAATCTCGAGAGAGATTCTAATTGAATGCTTGCTAATATAAATCATTTGGCGTAAAGTTTTTAGACGGTGGTAAGTTCCACTTCCAGATCCTTCTTTTAGCTTTTGAAACTTGGTTAAGGTTCCTTATTCCCGCACCTTCTTGGTTCGAAGCTTAAGCGTTTTCCAAGCGGTGAATTTTGTTAGACTTGAAAAATATGAAAATGGAGAAATGATATAGTTTATGCCACTCCTTATGAGAGATAGGAAATTACTAATCTGGATATAATTCATGGTAAATCTTCTTCGCCTTTTTGATTGAAGAGTAGGTGCAAATCTCACTATATCAGCTTGAAAAATTGGATTTCGGACTCTGGTCCTAAGCTCACAATAATGACAATGGGTGTTTGTTGTCTTGGTGTTGAGTTATATTTGTTTTGGGTTATAGATTTCTTTCTTCTTTTTTTTATTCTTTTTGTTTGTGTTTGAACCTTTCTTTGGGTTTTTTTAAGAAATTTTGTTTGCCTCCTTTTTGGAAGTTTTAATAATATAGATCGTTCAAAAAAGGAGAAAAAACCGTCTCTTGTTTAATTGTAAAAGCTGAATTAAGAAATGATAAATAAGTAATTTTAAAATTATCTATGTAAGATCATTATTTGTCTCGATACATACTAATTAAAGCATCAACGATAATTTTATCCACTATTTTCACAATGTAAATTTTTTCCCATCAAATCAGTTTCCACCATTTTTACCCTACTATCAACCACTTTAATCATCTCAGATAAATTAAAAGTTTTATCTCTTTTCGATTGAAATTGTATTGGAAATAAAACTTCATAAAAATTTAAAATTTTAAAAAAGGATATAGAATAGAAATAGAAACATCTAATATTAATGAATACAAAGAGAAAATACTCGAATCCAACCAAATTATAAAAAACTCTTATTACTTTGAAAGAAATTGTATTGTATAAGTAAATAAAAAAGAAGTGATAACTTCCCTCTTCATAAAACATGAGGACATTATTGCTCCTTCTTTAGTTCAAAAACCCCTACGTAATTAGACCAAAGTCTTATCCATTTGTAGATGAAGCTCCAATAGCAAATAAGTTTGAAGTAATACATAAAGCATTGAAAAAAAAAGAAAAAAGAAAAGAAAAGCAACACCAACCTTCCTACTACTTTTGTATCATATCGACGCTAATATACTGTTGTAGAACGTCGATCCACACTATCAGTTACGGTTTCAATCATGACTACACAACATATTGCTATTATAAAATTCTATTAATTATTAATTGATTTACGTATTTTTTTTTTCCCGAAATATGCAAAATTATAAATGGTGAATGATATGATATGAAGACATGATTTCCATTTATACTACATAAATAGTCATTCTACTTGATAAACATTTATTAAATCTAACGTTTCCGAATTTAGAAAGTATACAAAGGATATTAATTGCATGTACAAGTTTAATCAATTGCCAACACATGATTGAAGTTGATAATTTTATATTAATCTAAAATTTAAAAATACAAAATGTTAAAACATACAAATTGGTGAATCATAATACAGATTTGCACCTTCTATTGAGCATAATTGACGATTAACCCACATAAATAGACTGCCCATATACGAATATATACATATACATATACATATATGCTTATAAAAATATATGACCAATTTTCCACATCATCTCTTCTGGAAAAACTGTTTGTTTCTTCTTCCTGACGAAAAGAGAGCATCCCCCAAATATACATACATACACAAAACCAAAACACATATAAACCCTTTCTCAATTTCATTATTCATTCCCACTTTTATCCCTCAAATTTACGAACAATTTTCCACCTTTTGCTTCCAATTTTCCAGTTCCTTGGTTCTTTTAGGGCTTCAACAACTGAATCATCGTTTTGTAACTGAAAAATAGTTCAATTAATTAATTAAACAATTATCGATTTCTAGGGTTTCTGTTATTGTATTGTGTTAAAGTTGATCTATTTGGGTAATTTCTTCTTTGAATTATGGCTTATATTGACTTCTGAATACAATCTAGTTGACTCAAGCGATCAAAGAGTTCTTTTTATATCCTGAACGAATTAGGGCTAGGGTTAGGGTTGATTACTGAGAGTGAGTAATGTTCTTCAGTGGCGATCCTTCGAATCGGAAACGAGTCGATTTAGGTGGCCGTAGTTCAAAGGAAAGAGACAGAAACAAACTTTTGGAACAAGCTAAGATAGAAAGGAATAAAAGATTATGGCTACGTCAGCAAAACTCTGCTGCAATTGTAATTCAGGTTCATAACAATCATACTTTACAAAAAAAAACACACACACACACACACTATATAGATATGTATGTATGTATATAGATTTATATGTAATATGTAATGTGTAGACTTTTATACACTGACAGCTTCTTATGCATGATATTTACGTTTAAGTTTAATAGATATTGAAATATGTGGTGTTACCTACTCATGTTTGTTAGTAAGGGAATGGCCTCCCTAAACTATGGTGGATAGTTAACACTTGAACTGCCATCCTTTGTAAATTAGGCTTGTATAGATACAAGAGCAGTATTTCTTAGTTTTTTTGTTTTATTTTAAATGAACATAGCAATGTTCTTCCTCAATGGTTCTAATAGTCGTGTTGTGACTGTTTGTACGAGAAAAGGGTTTCAGCATGTTGTTAATCAGATTAGCAGAAGATAAAGTTATAGTTTGTAACCATTCTGGTTTAGATCTTTTGATAGATATGTGTGGCATGGTAATTGCACAGGCATACACTTGAGAGTGTTCTGTTTTCAAAGTTCTGACAGCGATACCCATTTTCATCTACAAATGGATTTTAGTTTTGTAGTGTTAGACTCGTAGCAGTTAATGTGTTTTTTATTTGATATACATATATATATATATATAATCTTTTGTAGAAAAATATCTCTATATTGGTTAACTCGATCTACATTATCTGATTATAAAATGGAGTGATGACTTGCCTTGCTACAGAATCCACTCCAGGCTGTTCAGGTCATGCCATATTTTCTGAAAGATTCTAGCTGAGGTCTGTCCTATGAGGTGGAATTTGGTGGGCTAAGACATTAGCCTGTAGTGTGGGGCAAAGTTTACACACAATAGTTATCTTGTTGAAAGCTTTTAGTGGTAATGCAAGTTTAAGTCTAGCTTGCTTGATAGGAATGTTTTTGGGTTGATTAGAATGGCTGGTTTGAGAATAGCTTGTCCTACTTATGTCTCTTGTTTCTTCTTTGAAGTATGCACTTATAACATGCAAAATTATAATATACCTTTACTCTTCTGTTGTGGGAATACTCTTTGTGGAAATTAGATTAATCTCCATCCAAAAGGTGCAAGCTTGTTGAGGTTATTTTTTTGTCGTAAACTTTCCGAGACTTGTTATTACGATCTTCTAGAGGAAAAGCTTATAAACTTGTTATGAACCTAATCAGTGCCTTTTACTTGCCTGCAGAAATGCTTTAGAGGAAGAAAGGTGGTGAAAACAGAGCGTGGTAATGCACGAGAGCAGTTTTATGCCACTTATGGCAAAAACTGTGAAAGAGTTGATAGGTGCTGTTCTGACACATCTATTTGTATGGGTCGAAAGGCGCCCAAACTGTATTTTAATTGCATAAAACTTCCTAAGTCATTATAATTTAAACGTTAGTCTGGGTTAAATCCAATATAAATAGTGGTATCATATGTCACACATTAATTGTCCTTAAAGACTTCAAAGTTTTTGACAAAAGTTGTTTCGAGTCAACCCAACCTGACTCGGTAAATACTTCATAAAATTAGCCGTTTTGTCTGCTACCACTCACCCATTTTGCGACCTCTACTTTGGAGTTACCTATCCTTTTGTGGCTGTCTAACTCTTTTTAGTCATCTTCGACATTCAGGCAATGCTTTGGACCAGATTCAGATTTTCTTCAGAAATTGCTATACTTTTTTAGTCCACGGAATGTTTCGGACTTGTCCACTCTTGCGAAGACATGCGATATGCTTTCAGAATTTACCAAAGACCCTTACCCTGGTGTGTGTAAACTTTATATGGAGATCTTTCATATGCGCCTTTAAGCTTGTAATTTTGGAATTCTTCTTTTGGTATTCCCAGATCCAGTACCTGATCGTGAGGCAGAGCGAGCAGAGCATGAGGCTGAGCGTAGAGCAGAGCGTACTTTTAACCTTTTTGGTGACTCATGTTATTCATCTAAGCATGCCTTGGTGAACTACAGAGTGAAGAAACTTGCTTATGCCTGTATTCAGGCTGTACATCTTAATAGGTTCATTTCATGTCTATTTTATGTGATATATCATGTTTCACATTGGTTGTTTTTTTTCCTTTTCTTTTGGTAGACATATTTTCTCTAGTATTTAGGTCCATAATTTCTGTTTTATATGTACATTTTGCGCGTGAGCGCTGTTTCTAAGGGACTAAATGGACCAGTATCAATAATCTATTGTTTCCCATGGAGTAATATAATGTTCTTTACAGAGATCAGTTTGAACATCAATTGTTTTCAACATCCTCGGACTCGGATCCACCACCAAGTATCCGACTGCTGAAAGTAGCAAAGCTGTTGACTCATCATAAGCTTCCGTGGTCTTGTAACATAATCAGCTACCTTTTGCGGCAAAAAATATATAAGATCTTCAGGGAAATTGTTATTACAGGAAAGGTATACCTCCGAATTGTAATGCTTGTTTAGTGCTACCTCACCTTTTACCACAGGTGGCAAAGTGGTGGGTTAGAACAGGTAATTTTTGCATGAATGGTCCATGTTGGGTTAGGTTAACACACAGTCTTTTTTCTCTGTATTTTGAACTTGATAGATTATAGATTATTAAATTCTTGAACTATTAAAATGCTGATATCCTTATTTTTAACGAAGTGATTTAAGAGGTTGAGTCAGCATTTAAATACGGCGTGTGTCACACTGACACATCCAAATCCTATCGTCCGTTACATGTTTATTCAAGTTCTCAAAGTTATCTATTTGACCTTTTAGATGTAATTGTAAACCCAAGTCAACCTGTTTCTAGGTACAAGGGTTGAAATTGTCACTTCTATTTTCATCAGTGTTTTGTTGCAGGACTAGCTCTCCTAAAATGTTGGTGGTCTTGTTATGTAGGAAAGTTCATTCTCCGAAGGCGGATCTGGAAAAGTTCTTCTGATGGACATTCTTGGCTTAGTTATTGCTCATACAGGTCAAGGACTTTGTGTGTGTCCGGATATTGAGCTTCAATGGAGTTTTGCCTCCCAAATTCTAACAATTCCATTTGTGTGGAAGATTTTACCTACTCTAAAGGAGGTAATTTCGTCCTGAAAGTTAATACATTTTAACTTTGTCTCAGTTTATGCCCCGAGGCAAAGCTTGCTGTCAGTGTTACACTTTTGGAACCAATTATCTGGTTATTGCCATTTGAAGTTGCAATAATCAGATTCTGATGCTGGAACAAATTCTGCGTCTGATTATCTGATTATTTAGGGGTCACGTAATCAGTTTTGGATGATCATTTATATTAGTTGCGACAAAACTGATTACTTTCATGTTTTTTGAATCCGAATTTATTACATCTAATTACTATTTAATTCTAAACTTTTAAAATCCACTAATCGCTATTAAAACTCATATTTAAATATTCTCTTCATTATCCACTTGGTTGCAGCACACAATATGAGCTGCATTATTATGCTAAAGCAGCTGAACCAGGATCCCTATTTTCTCTTTGATTTGGTGTGCTCATATTGAAATTTAATAGCATTTACTGTTTCTCTGTCAAGATTTATGTTTCCCAGGGATCATGTCAGCATTATCTCCATAGGATGACAGCATGCACTCAAAGTTTTGAAAAAATATTACCTGTTGATATATCAGTTGAATTCCCTAGTTATGCCTGCCTTCTTGGTAATACACTAGAAGTTGTTAGAGATGCTTTGGCTCGGGATGCATGTCCATATGATATGGTAAGGAAGTCTAACTATTTACTTTCATAATGCAGTTTATTTCTTTCTCTTTGTTTGTAAAGAAGCCATACTAGTCTTCATGTTGCAATGTTGCTTAGCTACATTTTGTTTTAACAAGTTATGATTAAATGATTAATTATCCAAAAGAGCAGCGTAGCACTATATCATTATGTAATATTATAATCCATTCAACTGTTTCTCTTTCTTTGTTCAGGCCATAGATTTTGCTAGAGTTGCAACATTATTGCTGGAGGTACTTCCTCCTATCCAATCATCATATGCAGAAAGTATAAATGAAAGTACGTTCTTCAAGCATACTTGAATTATCTCTTTTTACGTTCTGCTTTTGTGAACTTCACTATATCTATGTCACATGTTTGATGCATTAGATTTCTGTAAATGGGCTTCTGGTTTTATAATATTAATGTATTGCAGATTCAATAATGGGTGATGATGATATGATTATTGATGAAGCACCAGCAGTAGTACCTCTTAGTAAGGAATTGGAAAAGCAGATTTTAAATGCTATAGATCTGACTTTTCTTCGAAAACTGGTATGATATTTTGATACTCTACTGATGGTTGCAATTTCAACCCGTTATGGAAATGGTTCAATTTGGGTTCTAATGTGTTAGTAATGGCTAAAACTTACAAGACTTGTAAAAATATGGAACAGGTCAAAAGCTTTTGAATGTCTATTCATATCCTTACAATGTCTTAAATCAAGTTACTTAAAGAATTGATATTGTTCTTTCAGTACTACAAATATATAGCTTTTGTGATCGTATGCAGCTATTTACATAAGTTCTAGGAAATGAGTTTTGGTAGGTGTTCGGTTATGACCTATATATAATAATTACTCGTTACCTGACTTGCCCTGTTTGCACCAAGATTCTATACCAGCACAATCATGTGCAAGAATTTGTCTCATGTTTTAACACTTTCCACTTGCCAAGTAGACAGATGCTCTGCTTAGAGGCTCTTCGCTTGTTGATTCAAGCAAAGATAAAATTAAGGACAAGGAAGCAGCAGCTGTTGGTGCAGTTTGTTCTTTTCTTCATGTGACTTTCACCATTTTACCCCTTGAGAGTGTCATGACAGTTCTAGCCTATAGAACGGAGTTAGTATCCGTACTATGGAATTTCATAAAACAATCTCATGAGGACAAAAGTTGGTCTTCCTTGTCTATGGTATCACCGTACCTGCCCGGGGATGCATTTGGTTGGCTATTGCCTTTGGCAGTCTTCTGTCCCGTATACAAGTGTGTATCTTCTTTTATAGGGATTTACAATTGTGTAGAGTATTCTAAAAGTTTAAGCTGAGAATTGTGTATTTGTATATCAGGCACATGCTTATGATCGTTGACAATGAAGAGTTTTATGAGCAGGAAAAACCATTGTCACTAAATGACATCAGACTATTGATTATTATCCTTAGACAGGTACCACACAGCCTACCTTTGTATACAACAAATTGAAAGTGGTTGTTTCCTACATTTTTGATTTTTATTCTACAATTAATTATGGTTGCATGCTTCTTTGTCTAGGCTTTGTGGCAGATCCTTTGGTTAAACCCTGTGGGCCCAATAAAATTTACTACAAACTCTCTTTCCTTAAAGAAGCACCGTGTAGAATTTGTTCAGTATAGGGTTAGTGTTGTGGCTTCTGAACTTCTTTCCCAGGTATGAGAATACATCACATATTATAGGTTGACCTTGATGGGAAATATTAGAGGTATCAAATTGGGTGGGTTGGTAAGAATATGACGAGCTTGATTCAAATGGGTCGAGTTGACTTGATAGGAAACGCTACAAAATTTTAAGTCTTTTCCTCTTTTTTTTTTTCTTTTTCTTCAATAAAAATTTAGTTGGTCAAATATGATCACACAATTACAATAGTAATCTATTTCTTCGAACAGGATGATTTAGGAGGTTTTATGCATTAACGGTGCACTTTGGGTGACCTCTGACCCATTACATTTGTTCTCTTGCAAGCTAATTTTCGTATTCATTCAACTTGTTTGACTCTTTGGAGACTAAGAATAGCCTGAATTAACCTATTCATAAGTAAAATGGTCATATGTCCGTCTCTAGGCAATCTTAAGGGGCATTGTTCCCTGTTCGTGATTTATGTAAATCTATTATTACAGTTGCAAGATTGGAATAATAGAAGGCAGTTTGCACACCCTAGTGACTTCCACGCTGATGGTGTTAATGATCACTTCATTTCTCAAGTAATAACTATTTCATTGCTTCACCTATTAATTATTGTAAGTTTGAGAATCAGTCTGAATGGAAAACATTCCTGTACAGGCTATGACTGAAAACACAAGAGCATATGACATACTTAAACAAGCTCCTTTCTTGGTGCCATTTACAAGCCGAGTTAAATTATTTACTGTGAGTTGTAATTCAGTTATTACAAATCTTTATTTCATATCTACATACCAACTTGTTGCATGTATATAAACCAATTCTTACTTATATCAAACTCCGCAGTCGCGGCTTGCTGCGATCAAGGATAGACCTGGGTCTCATGCTCATTTCAACCGAAGCAGTTTTAAGATAAGACGAGACCATATACTAGAAGACGCTTTCAGTCAGTTGAGCACATTACCAGAAGAGGATCTTCGTGGAGTGGTACATTCTTGTAAAACATATTTTTTGAAAGTGAAAGTGAAGGCTAAAGGTGTCAATTTTGACCCATTTACTTTGAATGGGTCAATTTGGGATATCACATGGGTCAAATAAAGTTTAGTTTGTCTGAAAGGCTTGGAAGTCAAAAGCGTATTTTTAAAGTTTTCAATCTCTTTCACCTTATTATAAGGTTTATATTGTTTTTTGTAATCATATCTAATGTATTAATTACATTTAAAAGTTTAAAGAAATGAACAAGAAAGGTTCTGAATTCAAGCTGACCCAAACCGGGACTAAGAAATGGTTTCAGTACAGTTGTGTCACTTTTGATCTGCCATTTTGCAACTCCAGGGAAGGCCTTTGGTCTTGTCTGACTGTTATGAGCATACAGTTATTTTCTTGCCTTCTCATGTAGATTCGGGTAATTTTTGTTAATGAATTTGGAGAGGAGGAGGCCGGTATCGATGGTGGTGGGATTTTTAAAGATTTTATGGAGAATATCACTCGAGCAGCTTTTGATATGCAGTATGGACTATTTAAGGTTGTACCATTTATATTCCTGCTATAGAGCATAGTTTCTTTAAGCTTGTAATGTTATCGATTACTTTTTGGTCTTATTTCTCAGATTCTTTTTCGTAAGAACCTTTTGTTCTTTCTTTTTCCATGTGATATATTTATCTTATGAATCCTAACCTATAAATTATAATGTTGTTTTTGATATACCTAGGAGACAATTGATCATCTACTCTACCCTAATCCTGGATCTGGAATGATACACGAACAGCATTTGCAGTTTTTCCATTTTCTTGGAATTATTCTTGGAAAGGTATGACTCAGATATCTGAAATGTCTTGCTAAGTTTCTGTAGGAACATTAATAAACACACGGCTTTAATTGTATACACGATCTCATGACTCGCACAGTGTCAGTTTCTGCTGCCTTTCATGGGTAGAGTGCTCATATTCTTAACTAGGTTATACCCATCCCCTGTAACCAGTGAATCTGTTTAGCTTCATGTAATGATGTAAGAGTAAATCCCATATAACAATTTTTTTTGCCTTTGTTTTGGGCATATGGTACCTTCAGGTTTATTTTTCCTATACACCTTTTGTGTGATCTTGTAAAATTAATAATTGGAAGTGCTTCACATACATCATTCTTCATCTCCATTGAAGGGTTACTTCTATGTATTTGGTGTTCTTCCTATGTTAACTTCTCATTCGGTGAATGATTATTGATGATTATCTTTCTGTCCTTCTGATGTTGTAGGCAATGTTTGAAGGAATTCTTGTTGATATACCATTTGCAACTTTTTTCTTGAGCAAACTGAAGCAAAAGTAAGTTCTGCATGCTATCCCTTAATTTAACGGTGATTTTGTCTTTTCATGTTAGCTACATCTTGCTCCTGTTTCTGTTTAGCAGTTTTATCTGTAAAGTATAGTATAATAATAATAAGATAATTGCTCTCTTTACTCTTAGTTGGTTTATCTTAGACAGCTGCTAAGCAAATGTAGTTGGTAATGCACTTCGAAGACATTACGCAATTGATATCATTTTTCTTTTTTAATCTCCGTTCAATACTAACAAAAAGTATGTAGGTGGAGTAGAGTTAGAATAAAGACGGAAGAAAATACGTCAAGTTATAGGCTGATATGCTATCTGTGAAATTATATACTCGTTCACAGTGCTGCTTATTTTCCTAATCTCTTTACATCATGCTGTTATTTGCATGCACATGGTGTTATCTATTTTAATTTGCATCCCCCTTCAGGCACAACTATTTGAATGATTTGCCTTCACTGGATCCAGAATTATATCGACACCTTATTTTCTTAAAGGTTTGTTGCTTTCTCTTCCATCTGCATTTTTGTAACTCTGTGGACTCATTTTTATTAATAGATTAAATTGTACGGATCGTCCTTGGGGTTTGGTGTTTTTGCACATATCGTCCCTATTGGAATATCATTTCAGTGGAACCCCCTGTTGTATGCAATTTCTCAGTGAACATTCTTGTGTTATGCAATTTTGATCATATTTGTTATTTTTACCTACTGAATTGATCAAAATCTTCTTATTCTTTCCTTTTTAATTTAGAAGTTCCTTTTCTAATTGTTTTTCGTTCCTTATAATTTCTTCGACTTTTTTAATCCCCTAACCCCCATCATTTTCAGCCTCTAGTTGCTATTACTAAATTACACCACCTCAAAAAAATAATTTCACAGACTTCGAAAATGTTTAAACTCAAAGCCTTATTTCCCCAAAATGTTTGAAACTTTTACGAATCATCAGCTGTGCATATCAGTTTCCCAAAATTATACAAATTTTTGTTTTCCTAAATATTTATTTCCATGAACAACAAATCTACCCTTTCTTAACAATAGCAACTGCTATGACTATAGTATGTGTATAGATGTATGTAAATGTGTGTCTATAATTAACTAAAATGTACAAATGAAAGGGGTATTTGATTAACCCTAACAAGATTATTACAAATCAGCAGCAATGCAACTGTAGCCAATATTAACTCTGGCCAAAACCTGCAACTCCAAACCCACAACCCAGACTGTAATGCAACTGCTGCCAGAACAGGAACAAACGACAGTCACGGTTGATCTAGGAACCCTAAATCTAACAAACACAGCCTTTCTCTATGGAACCCTCTTGTCAGATCTGTAAGTGGTGCTACAGTTTATCTTCTCCGATGCAAGTGGTGCAGGTTTCTGGTGGCGGGATGGGGGTTGGGGATGAGGTGAGGGAGGGTGGTGGGTGTCTGGTTGTGGGCTGTAGAATTGGGGGGAGAAGATGAACTTTTTGATCTGAAAAAGAATCAAGTAGAAAAGGAAAAAGTAAAATATAATAAAAATACTAAATAATTAGATGTAACCAAGTATATATATATACAAGGGCACTTTGGTTATTTCGGTGCCAAAAGGATGTAATTGATTAAAATTGCTATACAATGGGGGCATCCACCAAAATGATTCCTTAATAGGACGATACGTGTAAAAACTACAGACCACAGGGATGATGATACTCTTACTAATATCAAGCAAAGACCATATTCTTCAGAATTGCTGCTTATATATGCATCGAAAATAGGAAGTTAAAAAGATTCATATCTTTATTATATTATCTGAACTTCTCTAATAACATTACTTTGGTATGATCGGTAGCGCTACGAGGGTGACTTGGCAGAGTTAGAGCTATACTTTGTAATTGTTAATAATGAATTTGGGGAACAAAAAGCAGAAGAGCTGATTCCAGGCGGAAAAAATATACGTGTCGTGAATGCAAATGTTATCCAATTTATTCATCTTGTTTCCAATCACCGCCTGAATACTCAGGTTTTGTATTATTCCTGTATATTCTTTGAAGTTCTTCATACTCCTTGTGCTTCATGAGCTTGTAATATTATGCTTCATTGAAATTTTAGATACGCCAACAAAGTTCTCATTTCTCCAGAGGATTTCAACAGCTGATACCGAAAGATTGGATTGACTTGTTTAATGAGCATGAACTTCAGGTTCTTTGATACTTAACCTTTTGTATTTGATTAGTAACATGTATGCATGCTTTTTATTGTTCATTCCATTTATATGACTTCTCTGTGTCTTTCCTTTTTCTTAAACGTATTTTTGTGCAGCTTATGATATCAGGATCAGTTGATAATTTCGATGTGGATGACCTCCGGTCAAACACCAATTATGCTGGTGGCTATCACCGTGTAAGTTGACAATTTAATATATTCTGAATCCCATAACTTCTAGTCAGAGACAGAATCTTCTTGCTTTTTCATTGTTCTGCTTGTTGCAGCAAATTCGTTGAAAAACCTAGCAAGTAGCTACAGATTACAATGCACCTAGAAGAACATGAACATAATCACCAAATCTAACAATGAGGCCCCCTCTAAAATAGAAGATTCACCCTTAAAAACTGGACCTAAACTGCTCTCAAAAACTAACCTCATCAAACACCTGGGAAGAGACACCAATAAAAACTACACCTCGGCCTAAACTATATCTTCTAAGCTTCGTTTGTGTTTTAACATTATTGGAATCTCATAGTCGTTCTCATTAGAATATTCATTTTACTCCTTCGATTTATAAAGACGAAATGACAGCGCAACTTTAAAAGATGCTTTCGTTTCTTTTTACTATAAATTTGTTTATTGTTACTGAGCTACATGCATGCTGTTCATCTCCACAGGAGCATTATGTCATTGACATGTTTTGGGAGATTCTCAAGAGCTTCTCCTTGGAAAATCAACACAAGTTTTTGAAGTAAGCTTTGCATCATTGACATATGAATATTATTATCAATAATTCTATAAAAGTTCAAGATAGCTATTATGTTGCTTTAGATGGTAAGTAACGGTTGTGAGATTTATATTAAGTTTTCATGTGTTCAATCATTTATTCTCAGCTATTTAAGCTCTTTATTATTTTTGTTAATTATACCAATTTGGTGCAATTTAGTGTAATTACATTACTTTAAATTGGTTAGCAGAAGTGAAAATATGCTGGGCATTTCAATGTAAGTATTTGACATACAATGGTAAAAAGTGTGTTGTATACAATGACAATAAAGTGAAGTATGCTACATTTTGATGTAATTCAGCCTTTTTATTTCTCTATGTGTTATTATGTTAAATTATATTCTACAAGCTAGCCCTTTATTGGTTGGCACTCAATCTTTCCTACTTTCCTCCACTTGGCATTGATCACGTTGAATTTGATTGTTTATACCATAGTGTGTTGAAATCAACTTTAACTGTTTTATAAACACTTCTCATTGCTTCTTAAAATTTGGTTGCTGCAACATATCTTATCAGGTTTGTGACCGGATGTTCAAGAGGACCTTTGCTCGGATTCAAGTATCTGGAACCTTTGTTTTGCATACAACGGTATAATGCTTTCATATTGTGATCGACTTTGTTATTATTCTTTTTGTTTATTGATTGATGTATGTTTTCTCTAAAGAGCTGCTGGTAGTGCCTCTGAAGAAGCTCTTGACCGGTTACCAACATCAGCTACTTGTATGAATCTTCTAAAGCTTCCTCCGTACAGGAGGTTTGTAGTTTTTTCTTCTTCTTTCTAGTTATTTATATGATTATTGTGGTGAATGTCCTTTGTTGGACGGTGTCTTAGATCTCTGATGAATAATTAGATCTCTGGAGTAGAGGTGTGGCAATTGCGACCCAGTAAAATATCAATGCGTCAATTTAGGTTATTTCAAATCCCAAAGGGTCAAATAAAAGAACTTATTAAAAAAGATAACAGGTCATGCGTGTTGAAAGTTGTCCGAAGTGTTTTAATGCATATAGCCATGTAAATCATTTTGTTAACGAATTTAGGTTTACTATTGCTTGAGCATATCTTTGATGATTTTGTAGACCCTGGAGTTATTCATCATCTACCTCAAACACATGTTACCTATATCTATGTTTGAAAACTGTATGCTAAATCATATTTCATGGTGGATACAGTAAAGAGCAATTGGAACGGAAGCTGTTGTATGCTATAAATGCAGAAGCAGGATTTGATTTAAGTTAAACATAGCTTCATCATCCAACACTGACAACGAGCATGTGAAGAATGTAGTCTGCTAATCAAAGAATGCTGTCAGAGTGGAAGCAAAGACCCACAGAAACAGAAGGTAGATAAGTTGCACGCACGGGAGCATGGTGGATCTGTATATAATGTGGTTGCAGGCTTGCAGCTACAATGTATACCATTTGTTTGCCAAAAATGAACAGAAGAATCATTTGACAGTAGTAGCCCAAGTTTGTAATATGCTATTTTATTTGGCGAAAAGAGGAGGCTTTGGTTTGTAGATAGAGTTTATTTTAATTTCTGAATCCAAGGTCTCAATGTACTTGCTACTGGTAATAACACTTCATTGTTGGCAATGGTGTAAGCATGCCTCTTTATGGCTAATAGTAATCACAACGTTTTTGTTGAGGGAACTTCAATTTCTTTTGGTGTATTGTATATGATTATTACAAACCAGCAGAGTAACAAGAGGTTCTCTTACAGTTGATCTTTTAGGGATTTTATGTTTAATGTGGCATGAAGTCTAACCTTTGATTCCCTTGGTAGTTGTTAGATCCTTACAGATTCGAAACTAGCTGGAAATTCATTTGTTTTGACCAAAGATTTTAGTATGATTCCTAGTTTCCTACATGATTGTCTGTGTAAATTCTTTTAGATACCGCTACTGAATAGGCACAAACTACTCGAGTTTATCATGTATCATGTGTCGAGTAGGTTATCATGTATCATATGTCGAGTAGGTACTAATTCCCAACTCCGAGTCGAGTTGAATTGCATTATTCTTATGGCCTATGCCTGAGCCAATTCTTTGTAGGGGTAAAGGCGAAAAATCTTGCCAGTAAGGTAAATCTCACAATGCACATAAAATATTCAAGTTGGTAGATCAGTCCGACAAATCAGCATCATTGCGACATTTTCTTTCTGGTCTGCCAGATCAGTAAGAACATTGCAAAGTAACAATATTACAATGCGTTAAGCCTGAGCTCCTAGGTACAAATTGTCACTTTGTTGGACTCACTTTCATTATCAACTCTCTACTTTAGAGGATCTATCTTCAAACGTTATTAGGTCACTAAATAATCGTCCTATATAAAGCAATATTGTCTGAACTTGAGTTGAAGACACTAGTAAATGCGGGACGACATGTTATACCAAGTTATTGTATTACATTAGTAAAATAATGTGATACTACTCTTGCATTCAGTAACCAATAACGATTTTATAAGGTTGACAAAATGTCACAGTGCTATGTTCACATTAAACTAAAGGACCGTCATTCGCATTTGGAAATTTGTGAATATCTTCATTGTAGCAGATAAGTACCGTAGTCATGCTTTCTTTTTCTTCCTTAATAGAATTCAATTTTATAAACGCATATTGTGAATGGAAAGTAGCTTAAGTTGGACCCATATGATCATTACAAAAGAAAAATTCAAAAATTTGGACTTTGATATAAAAGGAGTCACATGTTTCATTAATTTGAGGCATCTTATTTCTTGTTGCCCAAAAGAGGAATGTATTGACTTGGATGTTTGACCATTGATTTTGCAAGTTGGAGTAATGGAGTTGCCATGGAAATAGTTTTGAATTTCACTTTGTACAACTAATTAAAAAAAGTTGTTAGACCTCCACTTCCTATATGTCAATTAGGTTTTGTTGCAAATCCAAATTCAATTCTTGATTGCTTTTCATTGTTAAGGAAAACTTCTATTTCTAATGTTTAATGACTTACAAAATAATCATAAACAAAAAAAAAGTTTTCTAACAATGTCAAAGTAGAATAACTTTTGATAGGTGAAATCAAAATAGTAATTTTTGCTAGTGTCCTAGAAAGAATGTCACTTTAATCTTGAAAATTTGTCAAAGGGCTAATGTTGTTTAGTTTTTGGAATATTATTTACCACTTTTGACTTGATACAAGGTTTATAAAAATGTCTAATTAAGTATAACATGTATTCATTGAAGGAAAAGAAACAACGATATTGGCCTAAAGTAGTCAATTACAAATGGATAATATATGGTTTAAAACTTACAAAAAAAAATCAAACTGTATTAAGTTGTCAATGTAGATTTAAAGATTTAACTTAGTTTTATTAGCATAACCGATCTAAAGACCATATGAATTATTAAGTTCCATGTACAATTATTACACTAAAATGATAACTTACACTATGAAATGTCTCACAATAATTCTAAATATACTTAATAACCTAACAGAACCACTAACTAAAGAAGAAAAGAGAAGCAGAAAAACTACTTACAAAGTTAGTAAACCCCTGGGCCTGGTTGACCTTTATGGATTGATGGCAACAAAGTCCAACTTTACGTTTGGATTTCAATGTGTTTTTCTTTTACTCTTCTCTTATTTAAAGCGAGTCCACACAGAATATATATACAAAAATGGCAAACCATCAAAATATAAAACCTATTATTGGTTAATTTTTGTTTTAACCATACAATAAGATACAGAAAATAACATCGTATGATTTATATTTCCCATTCTTTCTTTTAAACAACTTTTACTAGAAATAGGTTTAAACTTTCTATAACCAAATAACATATAATGTGTAGGAATATTTGAATAAGCACGTAATGATAATCTTTAAATCATGTACAAAATATTTTCTCAATATTTCGACCATTTTATTATATGGGGTCAGAAAATATTTAATAGAATAAGACAAAAGTGAATTTAATTTCTTGGTAGAGAAACTAATCGAAACATGAGAGAATCGTATGTTTTTGCGTGTTCAAATGAAGCCCAAATGGTTATATCCAAAATCATTTTGGTAGTTAAAATCAGTTAGTGGGAAACCACGCACCTTTTCGCAAAAGGTGCGATACTTCATGAACAAACACCATAACTATCTGTTTTGGCGGCGAAAATGGGTAATGAATCAATGTACAATAAACAAGGAGGCTTAACCCTCTTGACTCCCACTATTTAGTGATGGTCTAAACTATCTTTAACGAGTGTGCACTGTATACTTACCGACTCATTTTATAACTTAATGTGAAATATTGTTTAGTGCCGAATAAATCTCGATTATACAAAAATTACCATTATCCAAGAAAATAATTCGTATACACTTATTTGTTATTTGATCAAAGACAACTTAACGATCAAATATTATTTGTAATGGATCACATATTTATTACTTCTGTCGTCTCTAATTTATCACTAGAGGTTGTTTATTGAAAATCCATGCCGTTTAATAAATTTAATTAACATGTAAAAATATTGTATTTAATAACCTCTTCATACATTTATATAATTGTATAAATTTCTTAACTTTGTTGTTGAATTATAAGCCTCCGTATTAACTATTAACTATTAACTATTAACTAAACTGCCATGTAAAGACCTGTTTATTAACTTAAGTAAATAAAATGGGAGCAACTTTCCTGTTTGAAGCTTCCATTGTTGACAAGCAACATCAGTCAACGAGAAGATGTTTTAATTTGGACTTCAAAGACTATAATATATACAAATATATAGGCATTGTATAGTGGATTATGTTGCTTAGTTTATTATAATTTTTAATTAATGTTAAAGAAGTATGAAGTAACATTTAACACGCATTAACATTTAACACTAGTTAAATTTAATATGGAAACCAAAATTGTACTCTGTATCTACTAATTAACACAAAACTCTAACCGTACAAAATAACGAGTAACTAATTTACTTTTAGTTATGTATTAGTTGCATGTATAAATACTAGTGTAAATACTGTTCGATGTACGGCTTCTTCAGATATGACATATTAAAAAAATATTATATACATTTAGAAAAATATTGTGATTGAAATGAATTCAAAATTTAACCTCCTAACTTTCTAGCTTTGTTGCCTTTAAAGTATCTACATATTAACAACCTATTTTTGTGATCCAAATTATACAATTTCCATTGAAGTTTAGAAACATTCTAGAATGTATCTAAAGTTATACCAAGATTTTATATCAATATAATTCTTTGACTGTTTTAGAAACCATAATGCATTGGATCTAATTAATTAGTCCATAAATTTTGATTAATTCACAAAATTACAAGTATCAAAAGAAGTGTCAAGAACACAAATTTGACTTGGATTACATTCTCTTTTTGAAACTGAAATTATTCTAAGACAAATCATAAGTTCATATAATTTTTAAAGACAATAAAGGTACTACAATAATGGCTACAACATATATTTTATTACTAGACTATCCATTTATTAATCGGTTTACAAAAGCATTAGTAGATGTTAAATTATGCTAATAATTGAAGGTTGAAATAAATTGTTACATGTGTTATTAATTAATCAATTAAATAATCAATTACTCATGTTGCATAAGACTACCGTGCTTTATTTTTGATCGTTTACAAATAAAAAAATACACGGCATTTTCTCTCATCTTAAAAGATTTCTTTTTAATATTATTTTATTTTTTTATTAATAAAAGGTATCGGTGCAGAAGAGTATGTGTTAATTACATGTAATATGTGGTTGATTATTGTTGAAAAATGTATACATTACATGTTAAAGTTAAATGCTATATATAGTCTTTTTAGGACGGAGTGAATAATAGGAATTAAATAATGGGTTTTAATTTGTAGGCTAGTTATTGTTAAGTTAATTAATAGTTAAACGTGATTATGCTATGCCTTTAACGAACCTCATGTCCCCTCAACTGAACATAAAAAGCCTCGCACAACACGCTTTTATTTTGTTCTTGTTGAGTTCATATTGGACATAATTAAGTATATAATAGTTGTTTATTCTATACATTTTGTTAACTTGTTGTAGTTATTAAATGTACACCCAATAAATAATATCATATTCCTCCCGAACATAAAAAAGATCAATTCTGTTTTTTGTCGAACAATAACCTAAGTTGTTTTACATAAAAGGGAGAGATTAAATCCTTAAACACGTACGTGATATGATATGAATATGACGAATAACTTAATACCGTTTATGTCACAACTGAATTAATCATATAATCAACACTAATGGAACCACGTTAAGTTAAAATGGTATCCTGCATGAGATGGAATATAAGGGGAACGTTTAAGATCTATTATTTAATTGATTATTTTTTTATTTTTGACAATGAATAATTTTTTTTTTACATTTTTTAAAAGAATTTTTTTGGTACTGTCAACAACATCTAATGTTAAAGTGTCTTTAATGTTACATAATCTCGATCCAACTCTTCTGCTGCTGCTTTATGACGGCTACTCCCACATGCTATCGGAGGTCATCATCAAAAAACTATCATTGAATTTATTATTTGAGGTTTTTTACTTCAGTCCGAACCACGGAGAATCTTCCGACCCATTAAGAATCTTCCGCTAGCTTGCGCTGCGAGGGAATATAGATATAATAATGTAGTTATATTATACGGCCCAAGTACAAGTGCATAGATGAGCTTAGGGTCGAGTAGGATTTAACATAATGTAAGTAAAACTAACGTGTGTGTGTTGTTGCTTATATAAATGTTTAGAATTAGAATTTAGATTTTGATTACATGGTGCGTGTATGTAGTGGGCCGGGTTGGGTTCATGTGCGAGTGCACGCATGCACGCACACTCGTTTATATATTCACCGATCATAGATCTAAGACCCCTTCCAATGGAAGATCTGAAAAAGGGAGCTTTTTCCGTGTCACATCAGCGCAACGTCAGCACTTCCTCAGAAAAACTGACTAAAGACTGAACCATGCCAACAGAAAACAGCTTTCTTAGAAGAACTGAAGGACCCCACCAATTATTTAATTACATTAATTACATTTATAATTTAAAACATTACATTTAAAATTAAAAATACGATTACGATAATTAAATAAAATAAAACGTTACATTGAAAATAAAAATACGATTACAATAATTAAATAAAATAAAACGTTACATTGAAAATAAAAATACGATTACAATAATTAAATAAAGTAAAACACACTAATCATTTCGAACACGAAAATTTGCCGAGAGATTCCAAATGTGTTCGATAAGAGCATTTCGAAGTTGATGATGTACCCTCGCATCTCGTAATTCTCTGTCTATACGAAGTTGCAAATCAACCCTTTCTTGCCACGATCGTCGCGGACGATTATTCGGATATGAGGGGTAGTCTTCCTCGAGTTGACATATATTGCGTCTGTTGTCTTCGGTTATCATGTTGTGTAGCAATCGGATTGAAACAAGCATTCATAGAGTTGATATTTTCAATATCGGATTCTTCGCTCGAATTTTCTTCATAATTTTCGTGTGGATCCATAATGATATGATTATATGTAAATAGTGGAAATTATATGTAAATAATAGAGGTTTGTGAAAGAATGAAAGTAGTAGTAGTATGTGAAAGAATCAAAGTAGTAGTAGTAATTGTTGTGTGTTATTGTAGTAGTAGTATGTATGTATATATAGAGGTACAAAGAAAAAAAAATATTAAAAATTTAAAAATCTAAAACTAGCTGTTTGTTACATTTTTATTTTTAAATTTTTTTTTTTTTTTAAATTTGACCGTTTGTAACTTTTGAAAAAAGAAATAATAATTAAATTTGACCGTTAGGGTATGAAAACAAAAAAAGAAGTTTTTTTATTGCTGCGGGGCCCACTTCCTTTCGTCCTTGCGTTTCTTGGCGAAGATGGAGATGGAGGACGTGACACCGAAGACGTCACGAAGACGCTCGGTGCCAACGGAAGAAGGGAGGACGGAGGGGAGGACGGGCGGCTAGGACGTACCGTTGACACGGGTCTAATGTATTACTTTTATAAATGGTTTCACTTTTTACTTTTTATCATTATCGGAAAATAAATTAACTTTTTGTTAATTTATTTCGTAACGATACTTAATCTAAGACAGCTTCATATACCCCACGTTAAAAAACGCACACATAGATATAAATGAAGGCACACGGTTTGTCATATTCGCAGCCATTCGATTACATCATAATTTATTAAATTCAATATAAAATTGGTGAAATGTGAAAAATGAATATAAGGCGGTTTATAAGTTATCTTAGTTAAATATCAACTAGTTTAGTGCCAAATTGAAGTTCCCCGTATCATAAAACTAGCCACCCTTGTAATCTAATGGACTAAACTCCAAACAAATGGTTTGTGTAGGGGTATCAATTCTATAGGGGACCGATTGAACCCTAAATAATTCCAAAAGCCCATAAAATAAACAAATTAATAGTACCTAGTTACCTAAAGGATTTAAAATCATAAAAGCAGCCTATGAATGTTTATACTGTTACATTCCATAAGTTATAAATGTTTAACTTATGCTCTAATAGTATATGTTAAAACTTATTAACCGTACTATAAAGGAAATTAACTATAGAGCTAATTTAAATGCATTTACCAATTATAATGAAATTTTTGATGCATTATTAGACACTAGCAAAATACTAACGCAATGCAGCAGGAAAAGTTTATTAATTTCATATTAATTCGATACACATTATTATATTTTCTGAAATATTTTAAAAATAAAAAACTACATTACAATACACGAAGAATACTGTTTTATAAGTGGAAAAATCACTTTTTAACAAATTTTCAAAAAAAAGAAAAATGTAACAAAATAATCAAAAATTAAATATATCATAAATATGTCATTGCAAACTCGATGGTCAGGTTGCACGTTGCGAGTGCCGGGTCTCGAGTTCGTAATGGATAGGTTTCGAGTTCGTAATGGACAGGTTGCGAGTTGTTGAGTCTAGCGTTTTAAGTTTCACTACAAAAAAATTCCCTTTTCTTTTTTATATTTTGATGTTAAACATCTGTACTAATATATAATTCATTAAATGATAATCATAAAAAACATCTCAGATGCATCATATAAGTAAGAGCTGGCAATTTTAGCCCAACATTTAAAAATAGATCTTAATGGACTATTTTGTATAAATAATGAGCTTATTGGACTCCTCTTTTTGAATGGTCATACTGTACGTCTATCTTTCCCACTTCGGATACAATGGGCGAATGAGTTAATGAAACTAAAATTTTATTATTTTCAAATAGTAAACCATATACTACAATAGTATTATGCTATTTTAATAATAATGATAAAATATTAAACAATAACAAAAGCAGGTAATTAAAAATAATATTGATTCTTTATAAACTTTACATATTATTTTGCAAATTTCATTATTTTTAAAACTTAGTAATCATATTTTTTTTGCAATTTTTTTTGTGATTTCCTTTTGAAGTTAATTAAGATACATAACCAAATAAGTTCAAATTGAAATAAAAAATTAAGCCACAAATATTTTTATTTATGTAAGTCCATTTTGACCCGAGCCCATTATGACCAGCACCCGTTATAACCCAAGCCCGTTAAGACCTAAACCCGTTGTAGCCCAATTGCCCAAACCGACCCGCCCACCCATTTCGCCACCTTTAAATGTAATAGTGTATAGATATAGGGAAGTTTAAGTTAAATTAAATGTCATATATTAATTAGTTTATGGTTACTAATAGTTGTATTAATTATAATTTAACAATTAATAATTGGGAGTATATTAATTAGTTTATGGTTCAATAATGTTTGTATTAATGAGAATTTAATAATTAATAAGTAGGGATATGTTAGTCATTTCTATGAATTTTTAAAAAAATCTCTTAGTAATTGTAAGGGCAAATTAGTCAATTCTATATTAAAAAAAAAACATTTAAATGCATTATATATTAGTAATAGATAACATACACTCTTAGCCACATATTAATCAAACTCTTGATAAAAATAAAACAAAAGAATTAGCAATATCATTGGTTTGATTTGATGATCGGAATTAGAAGTTACATTACTACGATTAGTATAATTCGGAATGGCAGGTCAAGTTAGTTATGAACTCACGTCATTAGTGGGTTTAAATTTTCTAACTCGAACCCCAACTAATTTGGTAAATGAGTTTTTCGTGAGCAAATATTCACCAACTCGATTACCAGCAGCCTAAACCAATTAGGTAAATGAGTTTACAGGTTAGTTTCGGGTAAAATTTAATAGGTTAACGGGCGCTGGGTGGATTTTAGATCAGACAGGTGGAATTTGACGATTTAGTTTCGATTGGAGGTTGGATTTTTGTTTCTCTTTTTTTTTTTGGGTGTGTTGGTTTGACCCTTCAACCCGAATCTTAATTTGAACTCACATTTAAACAAATTAAATAGGTTAGTATGTTAACGGTTGAAAATTATAGCCCTAACTCGTATATTGATGTATAGGTTGAATTTTTTACACTAGCTTATATTAGTGCACGTATTTTTTTTGTTGCCGTTTCGTTGTACAAACAACATGTTATAATATTAATAGGAAAAATGTAGTGTAAAGCAATTTCTTTTATAAATTAAGAAAAAGAAGGGCGGCCTTGTATAAAATTACGACTTATTACATTTTTTATGACAAATAAACCGGTGGATTATGCTTCGGTAAACTATATGGTTTGCGCATGAACCGTTTTCTTTTAAGTTATGATTTATTATTGATTTATATCCATTAACAAACGTAGAAAAACTCCACCCCGTCTTCCTTTCACCCATTTACATGACCAATAGTCAGAGAGACCATGCCCGTACACACTTTTTATGGAATGAGTAAACTTATAAGAAAATAAGTAGTTTCGTAAATGAACAGAAGGAATGTAAATGAACAGAAGGAATATGAACAGAGCTTGTTCATATTTGTCCATTAAGATTTTATCGAATAAATGAACGAATATAAATAAATAAACGAATAAATTTTCTTATTCATAATCGTTTATTAAAAAAATATGTTTGTTTATCAACATAAACGAACATAGATGAATGTAAGCGAACAAATATATAAATTAACATATCATCTCAAAATTAATGTACAAAGTCAAACTAATAAATAAAATCCTTATAATAAATTTCATTATTGAGAAAGATATAAAACTATACAACTTTTATACCATGATTCAGATAAATAAAATAAAAATAATGTATATAAAATTTTTATATTTACATCAAGTTATATAGTTTATATATGTTATATATAAAACATATATAAATGAAACGAGCAGACATTAACGAACTTGATTGAAAGAATAAAATATATCTTCGTGTTCGTTTATTTAACTTAACGAATGAAAAATCATGTCCGTATTCCGTTTATATAAATGAACTTCCCGTCAAATGATACCCGAAACGTACTGAATGTTCGATTTATAAATTAACCTAAAAATAAGGGTTCACTTATCGAGAAATTAAAACTTGATTTGCCTACGATTTAAAATGTTCAGGTCAATTTTTGTGACAATTTGAACAAAACTATAAACACTTAGGATGTGTGAAAAACATGTGAACGTTACATCTTTAAAGCACCGTAATGATAAAATAAAAATAAAAATCAAAAAAAAAAAGAGTAATTTTAATTTCGACTCAAATTTTATAGTGTCTATTTAACTTTATTTTAATTTATTGTATCTATTTAATTTTCAAATATCTATATTGTATGTATCATGTAGTATATTTTATGATGTGTCAATTTGTATAGATGTCATGTGACATCTTACACAGATGAAATGTCAACAAAAATACAATTAAATACATACAATATCGATATTTAAAAGTTGAGTACACACAATAGATCAAAATGAAGTTTGATACAGTATAGAATTTAAGCTAAAGTTGAATGTATTTTCACATACTAATCTCTATAAAAAAATATATGTAAACTTAAATGTATTCTCACACGTTAATCTCCATAAAAAATATGACACAACGATGTCATATTATATATTGTTATGCATGACGCCTGCTAGAATTTTTCACAAGAAAAGTCATTTTAGAAAACATGGACTTTTTAATATATTTGCTCATAGGTACCATTGAATCTGGACCAGTGGACATCAATTTGTTGAATCAAAAGCTATATATTATCTAGCTAACTAATCGGTCAAGTTCTGTTTTGTCAAAATTAATTATCCGATCAATCAAATCGCCATCCATCGCTATTAACATTTTCGTCACAACAGTTGTCACGTATCCATTAATTTTTAAGCTCATTATGACATTTGCAAATTAATGGCTGCTTATATATACCTACAAATTAAATCACTCTTTAAATAAATAAAAATAAATGAGTTAACCAACAACCACTGCACGTTTCCTTAATAGTGTTATCACCTATTATTATTTGACCATTAATTGATGTAGATGTGACATATACACAATCTTTGAATTTTCAGTGATTATTTCAAGATTCATACAGCAAATTTGTGGAATAAATATGTGTATAAAACAAGTGGAACATTGGTCCCCTACTTCCAAGTGTCATTGAGCAATGTATTTGGCTCATAGTTATCACTAAATATGGTAAACTTTTTCATCTTCTACCATGATCTTATTTGCAACACTAAAACGTAATCTACCTATCTTCAACCATTAATTAAGTTACTATTTGCCTTAATCATTAATCCAATGACGTGTTAGACTTATGATAAACTTAATAAAGATTCGATATACACGTATAAAAGAAATGAAAATCACATAATCTTCCAAAAGTGGAATGGAAAACGAAGTGAAAATTGGAAGTTGAGAGCATCAAATCTATTGAAAGATAGATTATTTGACCAACCCGCTAGATCACAATATATCCAAATGCTTCTTTGAGATTGTGGTAGATTGCTTCAACTTCTTCGGATGCACGTTCTAAATAGCGCCATAATATGCATTCAGTCATCTTCATTCTAGACGAAAAGACTATTGTAGATAGGATTATGTTCTGCTTGACCTGTCGTGCTAGTTTCAGCATGAGACAATTCAAATCCTTCCTAATGTGACAACGTTTTGTAAATTCTTCATGTTTTTATAACACATTTGACACACTCTGTACAAGAATATGTGCAAAAGATGTTTGAATGATTCATACTCGTTAACAATCTCTTGTTGTTCTTGAAGTCAATTGTATGTCCCTTGAGTTTACTATAAAACACATTAAATACAATGGTATATTTGTTATAACCTTCGCGAAATAGTCATTTATCACATCTTAGACTCATGTTCGCGACAAAAGATTGTGATTATTTCGTGGTGAGTGATCTCTAGCTTGAACATTTGGTTCATGTCATTCTCAAAGGAAATAATTATGGTATTTCACATATTTTCTTTGCATACTTGGAAAGACTCGGAAACCAAACTCTAAAATATTTTGTCAACCCGTTGTCCCAACTCCCATTGACATATCCTAGTATATGATACTTTTTTGTGTCAAACCATAGACAAAAATCATAAGCTATGAAGAACTTATATCCTCACATATATTTGTCACATTAGAGTATCTATTTGTGACATATATATGTTCATATCAAATAATAAAAGACCATAGATCGTGTCAACTCAAATAGTTACTTTCAAGTCATTTTAGCTTATGGTTTATTCCATTGTGGAAGTAAGGATAAAAAGTCATTTTCGTGTTTGACCAAAGTAAGGTATTTAAAGTGTAAACCGCCCTTAGCTAGCTAGGTAGGCTTTTTCTGTATTTTTTGGGAGCGTCATAATCGCTTTAAAAATGGCCCGCTAGCAAGATGCTAGACACCAAAAAGGGTACGCACAGATACTTTTATAGCTCGGACTAATACAATTTGGGTTTACAGATGCAATCTAACCAACTGACCCTAATTGACTTGCTACCTCGAACAGACACCCAAATGAACGAGTGAAGGATGATCTCATCACAAATTGAATCGAACCGACCTCCTTGTTTTGTAGTTAAAAACGCCATAGATTGTTTTTATAATCACGTGTCTTTCATATCAAATAAGTAGTTCAAGCTCACCAGGCGGCTAAAAGAAACAAATATGACTTCATTGGTGATTAGTAAAATTAAGTTTTACTAATCAAAATTAGATGCAATTTTTTCAAAGGAGTGTTTTAATAGTTTCTTCCAAATCATTCTAAATATCGGGTCATTATCGAGATTAACTACCAATTAAAATGTGTAAAGCATACAAAACCAGGAACCCTACACGTAGATCGAGTATGTCTACATCAATCTTTTGTCGTTGGTATGAACTATTTGATGGAGATTTCGAATTGGAGGGCCCAAATGAGTTAATAACTCAATTGAACAATCAAATCAAATATCATTAATTTAACTATCTTACTCAATTATTAACCCTAGTGGACCTCACATCTATCTATCTACAAATTAAAGTAACTTAAACAAGTCCAAAAATTCTTCCCCCTTTTGTATTCACCAAATTTCAAAGTGAAAACTAATTAAACTACACTAATTAATTACTCCACTAATTAGACGTTCGAAATAAAGAAAACTTACAATCATTAAACGAAGATGCATAGTTGATGAGAATTTACCTATTTAGAGAACCAAAATCATACTATACGGATTAGACGGTTGAAAAAAAGTATGTCGATTTTACTAAGTTCCGAAAAATTCCTAATTCCGCAGTGAAATAAGCCTCAATTAACCAAACAACACCACTCTAGCTATTAGAATCTTTATATCTCGACTGGTATTATGTAGCATGTATTTATGATATTATACACTCAAAATACATGTACAGTACAACATACAATACATATATAAACATATCCTTATAATTTTAGGTATTGATCACAACCATGCAAACAGATACACCCCACACACACATGATCTTAACTTAAGAATCTTTTAATAACCGTATCAAACTATCAATGTCTCACAAATCTGTATCCTTAATTAAACCTCTATCCTAGACCAATATTTGAATGTAATTATAGGAAAATAAAGTAAAAAAATAATTGTACCAAGTTGCAGAGTTGGAAACCAACATAGTTACGTATACTTAAATGAAAATGAAAATAGCACCCATTATATTAGAACCAGCCATCATGGGGAACACTACTCCATTCTTTAAGCCTTTAATCATACTTTAATCCCACAAGCGTGCGTCTAATAAATCATACTACTATATAACAACTTCCTTAATTTTATCTAATTTCATCATCATTTTCACATTTTCTTCACTCCTTTGAAAGGGTCAAATAACGTTTTACATAAGAATATGTTTTAACTATATTAAGTAAAGCATGACCTTTAAACACGATCGAGTCAACGCGTTACTAGATAGTAATTTAATTCTTCCATATGTTTATGCTGTATCCCGGTAAAACTTACAAGTTGTGGGTGTCAAATAATCAAATGATACTAATTTGTTGTTGATAATCAGATGTGTTTGTCTAGATGGATCATATCAAATTTGATTCAATTAGTAGAATCATTTGAATTTTGGTTCCGAACATATGAATCGATCCATCCAAATAAATATCGAATTCAAACCGAACCAAATGACTATTTGGATGAATTAGTTATAACTATTCGGTTCCTCGTCGAATTCACGAGCCTATCATTTGAACTCGTAAAAGGGTAATGTCACGAAGGATATCAAAGGCTACTTGTTGCCGTGTTGCATAGAGGGCTTACAAAAATATAAAGTTAGTTTTTAAATTCAAAAGTTAAGATTTTAAATTAGTATACAGTGATATGTACAATGAACTTAGTTCTTCAAATATAGCAGCTTGTGAAATTATCTATCACATTTATAAAAACTAATATGATCTTCAATATCATCTTCACAAAAAACATAACATTTATGTTGATCGTTGCGAATTGAAACATTTATAAATAATGATAAAGAACATAAGTATATGTCATATACTAGTCACATTCAACTTAATGAAACTATATATTACCTTTATAAGTAGATCTCAAGTCGATGCAAAAAATATTTAGATATTTATGATAAATTAATAATGTAGTAAACTATTTTGTACGTGTATATGTATATATAGTGTTTAAAAAATTAATAATTATTTTTTATTTGATTTTTTTAGATAATTCGGTTTGAAATTTAGTAAGCAAAACTAATCCATGATTTAAAATAATAATTTCAATTTTAATCTAAATAATTTGAAAATCCAACCTAAACTATATGATTTCATCCCAATTATTCAATCGAATTATTTAATTTCCGAATAATAAACGACCCTATTTATAATAAACCTGAATCTGTTATCACATGTTAGGATAGGATTAATTAATTGAGCATACGTACATACATATATATATATATATATACACACATACATGCATGTACAAAATATAAATACACTTTCTATATATAGCCACAGCCCACAGGTTATTTAAATATAAGCAAAGTGTAAGTGAGTTGTTTTGGCGGCTTGTTTGGTTCATACATGGAATATAACAAAGATCCGTCACGTGGAAATCCAACATATTTGAAGTTTTTAATGTGTTGTTCTTTGTCTTCGTTTTACGAAGTTTGCATATGTATATATATATATATATATACAAATATATATATAATATAGGTTAAAAGGAGAAACGAAAAAATAAAAAAAATAATAAAAATAAATTTTAAAATTTTTAATTTCATATAAATAAATGTTGTTAATATTCATATGTGAATGTTACTCAAAATTTAACATTCATAACAAATAAATTTAAAAAAAAAAATTTATAAAAAAATTAAGGATTAAGATTTATTTCTCTATTTATTTAAAATTTAAAACTTCCTTATAGACTCTTCTCCTCTTTCTATATATATATATATATATATATTTTAACTTCTCGATTTCTAAGAACCTAAAATAATACTTATTGTTTAGATTCGTACAGATTCTTGTTATGCATGCTTTCATTACACTCATACATACATATACACACTGCACGCATGAGTTCATATGCAATTTATATAATTGCATGTAAATTCTAAATATACTTGGACTATTGTTTAAACGAAGAATACTGTAACACTAGCCAACAAGAGTTTCACTAGAGCATTCGCCGTGGGAAAGTCCACCATTTTCACTCTCGGCATGCAACCATATATATCAGCATCTCATCAATTTAATTTTATATGATCAACCAACTGCACTATAATTAAAATTTTATTATTTTAAACATTGAAAAAGTAATGAAAAAAGCTTTTCTTAACCACTGTCGGTGTTGGAACCCCAATTCCACTTTGCCCCACTTTGCCGACGAATATTAAGCCTTGCGGGACGCCTACATGAACAACTATCGGTGCGGATGGGACATCGAGCACCATAGCAGGTGCTTTTACCCTTTTAGTGATCGTGTATGTGTGTCTATATATCTATATATATATATACTAAAAGAGAATAAAAGTTTGCTTTAAAATTTGTCACGTAGGCAAAATGACACGTGACGGCCTATCATAATTTTAATATAAATAATTATTTAAATTTAAAAGATAAACTAAAAAATAGATTAGATAGAAGTAAATAATATTTAAATATAATATTAATTAATTAAAAAATTTATGAATCCTACTCAAATACTAATTGAAAAATAATATTAAACTATTAAATTTATAAAAATTAGGTAATTTATATTGTCGTGCATCGCACGGGTTTATATTTAGTATATATATATATTTGAATCAAATATAAATTTTTTTAACATAAAACAAATATGATAGACCATGATGATGATATGTGTCCTTAAAATTTAATAGCAGTTAAATGGTAGTCTAGGTATTTTTCTTTCATTTTAAAGTATCATGAAATACATAATTAAAACTGATCAAATAATATATTATGTGCATCATTAAAGCGTCATTATGTGCATCAACATTTTTAGTTTGCGTATTCAATTTTAAATGTTTGTATATTAGACAAATAGATGTGAATCAAAGTCTAAATATATGTGCATCAACCTTTTCTAAAGTCTCTGCATTAGTTAATCGACATGTGTTTAAAAAGCCTTAAGAACATTATTGTGAATAACAAAAAAAAATTGTACATCAGTTGTTATGGAACGTTTATATAAATTAGTAAGAGCGGTGACTTCAATTTGTTTTTGAGATTTAATTGTGTTGTGCGTCAAGTTTATATACGTATCAATTTATTAAGTTTTTGTATTTAAAAATCATTGTGCATCACATATCACATATTAAATGTATATGAATAAAAGATATTGATTGTCCATCAACTCATAATAAAATTATAAAGCACTCTACATCAACCCATAATATAACTACATTAATGAGGCTTTCTTGGCTATTAAAATATTTAAATTCATACGGACAAATACCATTGTGTTCTTGAGTGCATTTTTTTCAATAAAAATAAATAAATTAAACCCCTCATTTAATGTCATGATCTTATCAATTTAACGGCTCACATCTTATCTTATTTATTTTACGATAACCAACACACACACACATATATATTATGGGAAATGATCCATATGGAAGCTCCAAATCTTGAGGAAGGAGAGAAGCAAATCTTACCTCTTGATTTTTTAATAAATAAATGTTTATAACATTCATTTGTGATGAATATTAAAATTTGAAATTATTGTAATTTTTAAAATTCATTTATGATGAAATTAAAGGTTGAGATTTGCTTCCATCCTTCTCTAATTTTTTTGCTTCCCTTTTGATCCCCACCCTATTATATATATATGGAAATGATACATAAGGAAGCTTCAAATCTTGGGGAATGAGAGAAGTAAATCTTAACCCTTAATTTTGTTCATAAGTAAATGTTTTTAACATTCATTTGTGATTAATTTTAAAATTTAAAATTATTTGTTATTTATAAAATTCATTTATGATAAAATTAAAAGGTTGAGATTTATTTTCCTCATTATCTAATTTTTTTCTTCCTTCTTGATCTCCACCCTATATATGATATTGTTTAACTTCTTTTTCTGCTTGCACATACACACAAGTACGTCTATACGCAATTGGGTGTTGCGCTGCGTCTTGTCTTCGGTCTGCATTGGCTAGGGATATATGTTAAGTTATTCCGAGACTTGCGGCAAACAAAATATATGTAATAAGTTTGTAAGTTTCCTATTTATTGACTATGAAAATAAAAATAAATGAATACGAACATACTAACAAAGATATAAATATTAATAAAATACCGTTAAATCGGTCAAGATATATAGGTGGACAAACTGAAAAAGCAAAGATCGATGTGGTCGAATATACATATTTAGGTCAAAGAAGTTTCACGTACATATAGTTGATAAATACCCAAATTACAGTGATACCCCTTTATCAATAACTTACTGCCTATATAGTTATTAGCTTATTCATCCCACATAGTGACATGTTTTACAACATAATCCATAAAATGAAATTACAAAGTATTAAAATCCAGATGAGATATATCGTCTTAATTATATATCGTTCAATATGTAACGATATTTGTAATCTAGTTAACATCCATGACAATCGAAGTTATGTTGGAGATCGAAGTATTAGTTGCACATCACTCACAATTGGAAGACGGCATATAACCCGACCTAATTGCTGATATAATCTCCAAATTCTCATACAAATTTCTTAGTAATTAGTGTTGTTGACATCAGAGCGTGTTGAAGAAGCAGATACCATATATCAACTTTAAGGGACCATCATTTCATCAACTTTTTAATATATACCGATGCATTCCATCTTTTTGCCCAACAACAATAGTATTACTATTAACAGCATGGAAGATTTTCCTATATAAACTAATAAAACAAATTCTGAAAATCTATTAAAAACGGCATGAGCTCAACTTAGTACACACTGAAGGACCACAAACTAATACGACTAGACCACTCTATGTTCACGGTGCACAATTAGTCCAATAATATTGTGTATCTATTAAATAATGGCGTACATATTATTTACGAAACGTATACTTGTAAGTATATAAATGTAAATGCATTTATCCATATGTCACTCTCATATATATGCTGTATTCCACATGTGTATAGTATACACATATTCTCATGACTGTATTCCAACTACAGATTAGCTTTCAAAACCTTGGAGCTAAGGAAAAATAATGTAGGAAATAGAAGAATGGTACACAAAGGTATGCCAAATCATATCATGTACATCTACATCATGGATCAACTGGCAATAAATTGCCAATGTATGAATCTAAACATCTAAAACAATAGGTGATTAATTTATAAAATTCCAAAAACCGTACATGTAACATTTATATTTATATCTTAATTATATCGAGAGTAAAAAATTTAAAATATGAGAAAAGATTTAAGTTAAAGGTCTTTTAAGGCCGAAAATTTGGGAGCTTTGCAAACTATTTTTGGGTGTTTGCGAGCATTGGACCCATAGACGGGTGGCATGTCCCGTAACTCTGAAGAATTAAGAAGCTAATTATAACCATTTGAAGTTTGATCATTTGTCACACAAATCATTTCACAACGTAGGCTAAAAACAATAACAAATTGCGTTCGTGTCTTAAGGATTACCACAGTAAGTGTGAATCCCACGAGTTAGGTCTCAGGGGATCCCGGAAAATTCCCAGGGGTTCGGAGACTATTGGGGTTAACGGGTTGATACGAGAATCACGTTCCCTCTTTAAACGCGGCCAATTGCATTCTTGCTTCTTCTTTTTTCTTTCTTTATACAGTAAATACTTGAGGATGTTTTTTTCTTGTTAATTTAGGGGATCTTCCTATATTCTTCTAACACCTAAATGTTGAAAATATGAGTGCAAGAACTATCAAATCAACATCAAATCTTGATTAGTGTGTCATAGAATCTTAAAGATTACTTTGATTAAAGTTGTAATCTATTAAGCCTCTTATTGATTGGTTTGCTTAATCATATTCTGGGTTCAACTTCGTGGATTAGATGTTCTTTGTGTTAGTCTGAGATAGTGAGACATAAAAAAAGTTGAGAAAAAAATTATCACTCATGTTAGTTTTTTAAACAAAATGATTGCTTAACATCAAAAGAATTTCGCTTTCAAATACATAAAAACATTTATTTTGCAAGGAATTTCATATATTATATATATATATATATATATTTAAATGTAATATTTAAAGAACAATAGCTATAATTGATCTTAGGAACTGCTTTGGTCAAAGGTATCTTCAAAAGATGGTTTCTACAGGAAGAAAAATAATAAAATATGATACCAATAAGGTAAGGTTTAATGTTTAAAAGGTGAAAGATTATGAATTATATTTATGCATTTTTAATAATACATAAATATAGAAATTAAAATTTAAATTAATTTATACTGAATTTTTTTTTTTAGTTTATATATTTCATAATTATTTTTATTTGAAATATAAAATAAATAATAATTAGAATATACTTATTGTGATAACATAAAGTATAGATGAAATTGTAATAAAAGTTTACAATCATTATCATTAAGACGACTATCATAATCGACTATTATCTTATTTTTTTTATTTATAAATGTTACATCGCGTAAAACTCCGACTAATATTGTATAATTGAGCTTCATTTAATTTACTAAGACACTAAAATTAAATTAAACTCTTAAAAAAAATCATTGATGTATTATGTACTTGTATTTATTATTTATTATTACATATATTGTGTTATCTATGTCATAGCGCATATGTGTACTTTTGCACATCTCTTTATAATCAATTAATTCGAACATGTAAATTATATATTGTGTTAAAAATGATATAGTCTATCTTGTCACATATTTAACAAAGGGAGGGTAAAGTAATCGGAGTTTTATGGTGGAGGTTTTTGACCTTTGACTTTTGACTTTTGGAGTTTAAGTCTTGGAAGAAAAGGATATTGGATGTGTGGTGGGACACTTGATGAAAGTGTTGTATTCCTTTTCTTGTTTCGCTTTGCTTTCATCCTATCCTCCTTAGTTCCCTTTTGGGGAGTAACGGAATTTAATTGCTTTGCAGAACCACTCTCATGAATCACGAACTCCTACATGCTCATTTACTAATTTCACTTAAAACTAATAATTTCATTATAACTTCTAATAACATGTTATGCATCAACTAAATATATATCAAATTGTATGCATGCAGTTCGACAGTTTGTAGTAAACCATTTTTTTTTTGTTACATTTAACTGCTAATTGATCATGATATTAAAAATTGAGATCCTCATTCCAAAGAATTCTAGTAAAATCATAAAACACTTTCACTCGTTGCTAGAATCGAACTCACGTCATATCAGTTAAAAAATGATATGTAGTCCTAAACTTGTAGGACTAAATCTAAACCTAAATATATGATTAGTAGCTGAGAAAAATTGATTGAATGGGATTAAGAGAGAGAAAAAATTCAACCAATAAAATAATTAAGTCTACTTTTAGTCTTATGTAAATAGTCATGTATAGCATTACTCAAAAATGTTTTACTGGTGTACGTTACTGATCTAGTTTTTGAACTTAAGTCATTTTTTTAAGAAAAGTTCAATTGATTCATTTATATATGCCTTTCTGGTCCTCGTTTCCTTTATTCCCTTTCAGTTTCAATCTATCAATTATCTTAAAACCACGTACTATTCAATCTTTGAACTCAAATTATTGGTTCGAACATATATCCAATAGCTAGAGGATCATCATTGTCAAAAGGTATAAAGTCAAGGAAGGGTTTTAATTTTTATTTGATATGTACATATAATATAATAATATAACTGGGTGAGAGCCACTGTAAATTCTAAGAGAAATAAATAGTACAGTAAAAGTAAAACGGAGGTGTTGATGTGACATTGTCTCAAAGTTACGTCTTTTGTTGCATTGTGTTTATGGACACATGATGCACCAAGTCCAGAACATTACAAAGTGATGCTAAATTTGTGATGTAGTAATTAACACAGAAAAATAAATAGTTATTTATGCATTTTTTAAGTGTTAAAACACGATTCACGTAAGAACACTTATTTGATAAGTTAAAACTATATATATATTCTCTTTTACTTATAGCCATCTCATGTTCGTTTAATTTAGAAGAAAAAAGTAATTAAAAAAATTGAAGTTTATTAGCACCAAGTGATTTAAGAGCATGTGAAATGATTTAGTGTTGAGTTTAACACGAGGTGTATACTAATCAGTTCTAACACTTGCATTTTTTGAAAGGAGTGATCCATTATTAAACTCGATTTTAAGAAAGATCTACACGAATATTTTTACCAATGAAATTCAAGGAAAAACAAGGTAGGTAGGACTCGAGCTTCAGGTCATCTCCAATTAATGCACCAAAACATCAAATTTAATGTTTTGGTGTAAAAATTCATCTCCAATCAACTCACCATATTTAGTGCAATTTATACTGTGCATTAAATTTTTGAAGATTTTGCACCAAATTTGGTGCAACACTAAACTTTGCACAAATTTTTAATTTTCATTTTAACCCTTTTAATTGAAATAATTTTATTATGCAAGTCCAAAACCAAAAGAAAATAAGGGAAAATGATCCAAAAAGATAATGTAAGTTTTTTTTAATAATTTTATCATTGTAATGTATTAGTTATTTATGTTTCATATTATAGTCAAATTTGAATTTTTATAAATAATAATTAATCTTAAATATAAAAATATATAATTTAGGGGGCAATATGTAAATGCAAGTAATTATTTGGTGAAGAAATTTAATACATACATTGGAGATTAATCACATTTAGTGCTGGCATATTCTTTAAAAATTCTCCTTTTACACCAAATTTAGTACAACATTTAGTGCTACGTTAGAGATGCCCCGAGTATTAGAACTTCAACACTGCAATGGTGTTTCTCGACGTTGAAGCTTCAATTTCAGCTTCAACTTTGTTCGCACTCTGTGATGCAAGTGCAATATTGGCCCCATTTCCTTTACAAAGATACAACAGTACGTTCATACAGGGACCAAACTAGATATTAATATGTCATACGTTAATTCTTTATCTAAAAGGTTTCATGCTTTCAAAATTATACCACCAACTATGTACACATGTTTTGTTAACGTTTTCTTTTTTTTTATTGTCATTTTAATGGGGTAAGCATGAGTCGGTTCGGTTCAGTTTTTGACTATAATCGAAAATCAAACTGAAATTTCGGTTTTTGGAATTTTTAAAAACCAAACTGTTCGGTTATTTCGGTTTCAGTTTCATTCGATTTTTTTTGGTTTTTCAGTTTTTTCGGTTCGGTTTTTCAGTTTCTCCAATTAAACTTATTTGTCAAATACTTTTATAAATATATATTTTATATGCATACATTTATATATATTATCCACATATATTCTATATATATATATTAGAAATGAGTCTAAAATTTTACTTTGAAAAGTTAAATATACATACATACATATACATGTTGTATACATATATGTATATATGTATTTATATATATATATGATATTTTAATAGTTCGGTTCGGTTCGGATTTTTTGGTCAGTTTTTAGAGCGAAAACTATAACTAAACCAATCGGTTCGGTTTTTAGAAAGTCGAAAATCAAACCGGCAGTTTCTGAATTGGTACGGTTTTTTCGATTTGGATTTTTCAGATTTTTTCGATCGGTTTTTGCTCACCCCTACATTTTGATACTTTTGGGTTAGGTATCTGAAAATATAACTAACTTTTATCCGTAATTATTGGAAAATGCTAACTATAGCCCTTAGGGCTATGGTTAAGCATACCATATTTACAAAACTTCTAAAATTATAACTCTTTATTTCCATAAATATTAAATACTTACATATGTATTTATGGAAAGTGAGTATAAATATAGAATATAATCACTTTAATTTATTGTGAACTAAGTTTATAATATTATTTAAGGCAAGCTTAACTATAGCCCTAAGGGCTATAGTTAGCATTCTCCGTAATTATATTATATGTATCTATAATTTTCAATTATACATATAGCATAGTTTCCGCTTAATTCCGTTGAACTTCTATTCTCGTTCTTATGCTGACATGTATTTTGTTCTTAATCGCGTGTTTAGAGCCTACAATAATTACCTTTAACATAAACCGACTGATACTAATATTTCATGAATCGTGACAACGAATACGACAAATCTCGATCCTACGCAAAAGAAGAAAAGCATCCATCTTTTTATTACTTTTAATGTCTATTGAGAGTAATAATGAACATATTAAGTATCTGAATTTCTCCAGGTGCATGCATTTGTCACAATTTCACGCTTCTTTTCCTATAACAAGTATATTTACTTTTGTACTATATATATACATCAATTAAACTAAAGTAAAAGTGTTGATTGAAGACCAATTATAACTATGTTCTCTAGTTTGTGGATTTGTTTTATAAGAACTTCTATAAATCAGCTCACCAGATTGTTTACAATTTGTTGACTTTGTTATGCGAAAACTTAAGTAATAATGTCGATCCTATCGATAGATCAATGTGTAGTAAATGTAACAAATTAAAATACAATCAACCCTAATTGTGTATAGTATAGTAGTATTAGTTGTAATTGTCTTAAGTTAACAATGGTCATTATTATTAAATCTCACCCATTAGCCATTGTTAATTGTATTGTTTTTCTTAGTTGATGACTTTGTTAACAAATGGGAACACTCGATATCAAAGACAAAAACACTATTAAGTAGAAAAAGAAATAATAATATTTATTTCTAGGGGCCTACCATCTTTTTTATAATTTCTCACTTTTGCAACACAAATCCAACAAAGCCAAGAAAGTCAAAGTGTCAAACTCCCAAGGCCGACTTTATCAACTACATCACCCCACACGTGTTCTCTCTCTTAACTCCATTTATTATTCATTCTATGTCTTTATACCTTTGTTAATTACAAGTATATTTTTCACCTATTTTTAATATCACATTCTTTTCTAAAGATGTTAACTTATATACCTTCATTCTTTTCAGACTTAACTTGATAACACTTACATTACTTAAGTTCGATAAAATATTACTAATCTTATATATTGATGTAGACTCTTAAAATATTCATCGAATAATATGCTCAATTAATTTCTTATTTGTAGGTTCGATATTCTATTCGGTAAGTTATTCATTTTATGAAGACCAAACTCACTGCTACACAAAAATTCAGATTAATATAAAGCTCTTTCCGAAAAGTTGACACAACCCTCTGAAAATACTTAACATAAAGTACACGCGATGATTTATACACCATCATTTTTTATATGTACACTACTAATACGTTAACATATACAATAATATATGAATAAAAACTGATGATGCACAAATAACTACTCATAAAATACTTAAATAAACTGAGATTTCGTATCTCCATTTTAGGTTCATATCAACATTTTTTTTACTACTAGGAAAGGAAATAAAAAATAAACAAAAAACTTGAACCTAGCTAAATGTCTTTAATTAATTTTATTCGCTTGAGCATTTAATTAAGTCTATTCATTATAAACCCCCTTCCACCCACAACTCTACTATTGCGGCTCTCTTTATCCTTCTCTTTCATCGACTTTTTCTCTCTCACACATTAAAAACATACATACAAATTTTTTTTGCAACTTATTACTCATCTCTCTATATAAACCCTACAATCTCCCTCTATTAACCCAAAAACACAACCTTTTGAGTATCAATAACTTCTCTCTCTTACTATCTAAAACTCACATATCTCTCAAACACAAACTATATATTACATACTTATACCAACTTATAAGAAGATACTTGATCATCAAATGAATAGTTGCAACAACTCAATGGATATGAGTGGAAGTGAAGAAGATGATCAAATGAACATGATGGAAGATCTTCGAAGAGGTCCTTGGACTGTTGAAGAAGATTTCACTCTCATCAATTACATCGCTCATCACGGTGAAGGTCGATGGAATTCGCTTGCTCGTTGTGCCGGTATGTTCTTTTTCGATCATTCGATATATGATAGAAACAAGTACTTATTGTGGTATTATGAACGTCTATACACTTTACCAATACTTTCTCCCTTTCTTTTTCTACATGTTTATTTTTGTTACATTTTAATTATTTTTACTAAAATTCTATTTATTCATTGGAATTAAACAGGACTCAAAAGAACCGGAAAGAGTTGCCGATTAAGATGGTTGAATTATTTACGACCCGATGTTCGTCGTGGAAATATTACTCTCGAAGAACAACTTCTAATTCTCGAACTTCATTCTCGTTGGGGAAATCGGTATGTTCATTTTTTTATTGGACGTTTAAGTTTTCTTTCATGAAGTTTTGATGCGAATAGTTGAATTAATTTAATTTATACCGATTGTTAAATTTCAGGTGGTCAAAAATAGCACAACACTTACCAGGAAGAACAGATAATGAGATTAAGAATTATTGGAGAACAAGAGTTCAAAAACATGCAAAACAATTAAAATGTGACGTGAACAGCAAGCAATTTAAAGACACCATGAGGTATCTATGGATGCCACGTCTCGTGGAGCGAATTCAGGCAGCCGCCACCACCACAACCACCGGTGGTTCATCGTCGTCCACCACCACAACCTCAACAGCAACCACAACAAATTCCTACCAACTTAACCAAACCAACAATATTGACAATAATATTGTTACAAGTCAATTAGTATTGCCTCAAAACGATACCAATTGTGGTAACATTTGTTCAAATTATGGAAATACTCAAATTACCCCTAACTACACGCACGAGAATTCAAGTAACACCACGGTGTCACCGGTATCTGACTTGACCGAATGTTATTATCCGTCAAATCAAAGCCAAAATCAAGATTTGTTTCAATATAATAATAATTCGTTTGGTAACGGATTTAGCGACGCTATGATTAGCCCGTCGGGTTACTTCAATCAAGAGATGAATTTTCAAGCAATGATAGATCATCAACAAAACAGTAAATGGACGGATGGTGGTAACGGAGGTGAAGACTTTTCAGACAATTTATGGAACGTTGATGATATTTGGTTTCTAAAACAGCAATTCAACATGTGAAAAAATAATAATAATAATAATAAAAAGGTTATATTTATTATTATTATGTATACATTATTATTATTGTTATTGTTATTGGTTTAGAAAAGGTTACAAACAACTTATGAGATACACGTTTCTAATTTGTGATCCAAAACAAATTGCATGTTTTTTTTATTGGTTTTCTCATTTTTGGGTGGTTATTCAGTTACTCTGACTTGTTAGTTATTACAGATTTTAATTTAACAGTTCTTTTTCTCTAAATTATAACCCAATTATTTATTATTTTTGTTTCTTATTTCGTATATATTTCATATCATGATAAATGTTGTATACCACGTACGTATGTAAGATGAGAACAACAGGATCAACTAACTAACTTACATGTAAAACAGAGTGTTTTTAATTGGTTAATATTTAAGAATAATTAGGACTTATTAGATTCTAATCCAAAGTGTTTAATTAAGAATTTATATTATAGTATTCATATTCTTCATAATAATAGATGAAATAAATAAATAGTATCATATTTTATTGGCATGTGTTGAATTATCCAAAGTATATAGTTATAAATTCTCAAGAATTTAATTAAATAAGCCGACTTGTTCTTGAATATTTAAATCATGCAATTAGATGTTGCATTCTCTATAATAAAGTCATGGAATTTTTGTAACCTAGTGCACAGGGAATGAACTTAACAAATGCCATAAAGAATTGATGAGTGAGCCCATATAATGGGCCATATATGTCCTTTGTTCTAGATTTTCTTTAATTCTAGAAGCTCTTTTCATTTGTTTTTAATCTTTTACTTTTGGAAGCGATTAGTTGTGTCCTAGAGCATTTCCGGTTGTGAGTTTTTCTGAAGGCTTTTCTGGGGAAGAAGGTTGTTTTTAAGAGTCAAAAGCTCTTTTTACTATTGAGGTTTTGTTTAATGACTCAATTACTATCGTATATATATAATTTTTTAATATAAAACTAATTTATGTGTATGAATTTTAATGAAAAAGACTTTTAAAAGGATTTATTACTGGAATACAAAAGATTTATACTACATGAAAATAAATGTAATGCAGTGTGGTAATGAGAAAACTATAAAAAAAACCTTAATCCATTGTGAATGTTCTTGTTACATAATTTTTGAGATACAAAAATAAATAGCTTGATTACAAAGATGTTTGGGTGACCTATATTGAAAATACTGACAAACTAATAAAAACCAATGAATTCAAATGCTATTTCATTCATTTTCATAAAAACTAATAAAAATTTATTCATTTTGTTAACATATGCTCTAAAGATAATCTTATAATCTCATGTTGTAAAACAGCATGAGCCCTATGGCCTTATATTTATTACTTAACAGTAGCGTGGTACCTTCGTAAAACGGTGAAGGTTGTACTGATAGAAGAAGATAATATGTTACCGGTAATGTAAAAGTAATAAAATAATAAAGATATATATTTATTTTTTAAAGATGTGTTGTATATAGTTTTTGTTGGATATTTATTAATACAGAGTATAATACTAACTTTGAGAAATTAAATTTTTATATATAGTAATAAATAAATTAGATTTGTAACTATCAATTCACCAAATTTATAAGATGTTGGTAAATTATTGGTTAAACTTTAAAGTTGTTCTAATATAGTTCAGAAAATCCATGTTCGTATTTTAACACATTTAGTATCAATAATTCAGCAAATGTATAAGAATGATGGAGCTGTTGTAGAATAGTATGGTAATGTTTATTAGTTAGTTGAAAAATCAGCGCATCGTAGATTTAAAATTTTATTTATTGGAGTTTTAAAAATTGGTCCACATAGTTATACAATTCGTACAACGTAGCTATAAATATGTCTATCATCATATTTACGTATCTCTTCGAGCATATGCGTACTGTTCATCTTTTGTAAACACGAGATTTGTTAGTTTATTCAGTCCATCGTTTGATCGAGCATTTAGAAAGGATTTAATCATAGATAGATACCGAAGCATGTGTACGGGTAGAGGCAAGGGCAGATATAACCAAATGGAGCAAGGACGTGGCTTGCGATCGATTCGCGTATCTATCTCAAATGTGTTCAATTGATAGTGTTAATCTTTTATTTTATGTAATTAAAAACCGAAATTAGTAATCACTCTTCTTTTCGTCAAATAGTATATCGGCCTCATATATCTTAGATAGTTTTTTTAAGGAGATTCTCCTCGTTAATAATATTTTTATGAAAATTTACCCGACAAACTAAGTGTACTTTGCAAGAGGAAAAGAAAAACATAAAATAAAAGTAATATTTTAAAGAAAAAGAATAATAATAATGTATCTTATACTACCTTCTAGATTTTGGGGAAAGCGAGTTGGAAACTTGGAAAGAAAATACTCAAAAAGTTTCCTATTTAATTTTTCCTGAAAATGGTAGTGATTTAGTGACGTGGCGTGTTAAGATTCATCTAATTTTAAAGTCATTCATCTGATGTACTATGATCTTATCATGTTCTCCGTATGACACGTGACGTCTTTCGAGCCCCCTCGTGTGAACCCATTCGCACCATCATTATTGGTATTTTTTAAGCCAATAAATAGTATTTATATATCTAAAATCCCAACTTTATTTATGCATAAAATAATCCTTATAATGAAAAAGACCAAGACATATGATAAACGAGTAATACTCATTTTAATAATTATTTTGTGAAACAATGAAAAGCAGTCTTAAATATATAGTAACAATAAATTCCAATGATGTTTTTTCTTCCAAACACGTTACCTTGCTCAATTGCTTATAATTCAAGATAATGATCAACAGTTTAAAGTTATCGAAATTCTGTTTTTGTTATTGGAATTGCATATCGACAAATAACACAGTGGTCATGTTGTATGAAGTTTAACTATCTTTAAACCGACAAATGCTCGAATTTGTACACTTTTGTAGGAAATGAGTCGAGAAGGAAAGTTGTATTGATAGTTTTATACCTCAAAGATGCCGGTTTAACATGGTAAAGAATTTGTGGATCGAGTCATTTTACTTGTCAAGTCATGAAGTGTATGAACCATACCAACGAAATTGGCGTGTAGTTGGTGTCTTTTCAACCTCAACCTCAACCTAAAACAAGAGCTGAAATGGCCAATTGATATTGCTAAAACAGGAGCCGAAATGGCGAATTGATATTGTTTGAGTCATTTAAAAGAAGTAACCAATCCACAAATCATTTTTCCAAGATTAGTGGATTTGTAGAAATTGATATTCTTATCGATTTCGTACGAAATCTGTCTATCTATAAGTAAAAAAATTAGCTAATTCGAACAAAGTACATTATATAACCAAATTCCATGATATGTTCAATGATTAGGGGATTGCCAAATAAGTGAATATTGTTGACAATAATGTCTTTAGGTTTGAAATAAATAAACCTTCGGGAGTTAAGATTTATCAATGTATTGTTTGTATGGACCTTGTAAATAAAAGGTCCGTAACTATTATAAAATGTTACGACAATTTTTGAGGCCATGTAAGAAATAAATCCGGTTAAATATATGATACCAGGTGGGGGTATAATTGTCATTTAAGGGGGTGTAATTGAACACGTGAGGAAATAAGGTGGAAGTATATGACAGAGAGGTGGCGGAGCGTGAGTTGAAGAGAAGCCGTCAGGTGTGGTCCCCCTCAACAGAAACGTGTTGACGAGCCTCACGTGTATGCTGGTTATTCCCAATAAAGCCCTTGTCAATTTCTCCTTGTGTTCTTCCCATGCTTTTATATTTATTTACTCCGTATTATATTGCTTTTGTTTTCTTTTTAATAAGAAAAAAAAAAATTAAAACTTTAACCTTTAAATTTGACGCCTACTTTTCTATTTTGATATCCTAAAAGTAATAATTCACTATTAACTTAACCAATTAGAAAATATATAAAGTAAAAATTATATATTATTACACTTATATATAATGATTGTATTTTTTTTAAAACTACGTATTTTTATTGTAGATAGTAAATTTGAGACGAGCCGAGAATATGAAATGTCCATATGAGTGTTATATTTTTTGTCTATTCAAAATTTTGTTATAGATAATGATTTATACATTAACAGAAATTCTCCATACATCATCATTTATGTTTTAATGATGTTTTATGTTGTATATGTGTTATAATTTAGTGATATAGATTATTAATGTATGAATTATTATTATCCTGTTATTATAAGAAAAATGAATGGCTTGTATCTACTTTTAGTTTTCCCTCGTGGATATGGCTAGAAAGAATTGGATTTATATCTAATGTCAAATTTGGTTTAAAGAAAATGTGACTAAAGCCGTCCATTCAAAAATATGGGTGTATTTGCATAGTATTTTGATGTTGTATAAATTTTCACCCTTCTATTTATAATTTATAGGTTATAAATGGTGATTCATTTCTAGGTACAACTTGTGACTAACTACGGATGAAGATGCTATTGTGTCGGTGCACATATAACTAGTACACAACTTTATCAATTTATATATGGCTCTAAAATGGTAGGAAATAGTATTCGTAGGTTCTAAAATTGTATTTGCTCAAGTTTAATGGTATTATGTGAAAGAACAAGTCTAATTATTGACTTAAATCTGGTATGTGTTTATTTGAGATCAACTTATAATGATAATGATATTATACTAGTACATAACTGTCCAATGTGCTTGTAAATATTTTAATGATGACATGAACAATTGGTAAGAACAGAGTTGAAGCGTAATAATTAAATAATGACGATTACAATGAGGTTGTTTACTTGTTTTTATATAATATATAACGAATTTTCAACCCAAATGATGAATTATTTGCGTGTTACAAGCATTACCATACAAGTTACAAATAAGATCTTGCACAATTCTTGTTAGACTTTGACCAAATTAGGTCAACAGGACTTCAGTGGTCAGTTGTAGTCAGCAAAATACAATCAACCCCTGTATTAGAATTAATGTTTCAAAACCGGGTAAAAGGTTGACACGATCAACTTCTTGAGTCCAGTTCGACCGGTTCAACCAGTTCAACTATAGACATCAAATATTTAGATTTGGTCCCTAACTATTGAAAATGTTTAGATTTGATCCCTATTTATTTTTAGAATTAAAAAAAAACTGGTTCAATCGAGTTTGACCGGCTGGATCAACCGGAAAACCGGACGATTCGTTCTGAGACGAAAGCACCCATTGACCCGGTCTCAAGTCCGGGTTACAATCTGATCAAGTCGACTCAGATTTCAAAACATTAATTAGAATTATTATTCAAACCCATCATGCATTGGGCTCTAATGTTAAAAGGTCTTGTTTGAGATGCAGGATTTACTATATTTTAATCAAAATTTAGAAAAGTTAAGAATTTCATATATCCTACTTCTATTATCATCCAACATTTTTTTTTTAATTTAACTAAGATATAATAGATAAATGTTAGTTTTGTAATTATTTATAAAGCAAGTTTGACTTAAGATTATAAAGACATATATAATAATTGAGAGTAATAAATTAGAGAAAAATAGGGAGTTTAAAGACTAACTATACTTCTAGATAAACACCGGAGTAATTAGGCAAATAACAACAGTTAACAACAGTGTTGGTAGTGTAGGATGCGATCGAGTGTCTTACTAACACGTTACTTTGCAGGCTAGCTTGCACATCCTTGATTACGTGCGTCTATGACAAAGACCATGAGCTAAATTCTGAATCATCATATAGAAACCGCAACTCTCCATTAGCAGTGGCACAACTTTGGAGTTTGGATAATATAGACACTTTTCTATAAATAGATCCTTTGAGTTTGAGATCATATTTGGTACTGATAAACAGAGGTTTTTTACATTATATTGATTACTTTCTCACACTTGTTTATCACATTGAATTTATCATTACGAGTATTTAAAGATTATTAAAATTTTATGTATCATCACTTCAAGTAGACGAAACATACATAAGTCTCTTCAGAAGTGTTATCATTTTGATCAACTCTGGCATTAATGAATGTTAAGTTGTTTATAGCCACATTTCATTGTTAGAGATCGAGAACGAAAGGAAATAAAGGAGAACTCTTACGTGCATCAAACTACACTTAAACTTGATTTCAACAAGTGTATTTTAAGAAACTGAATATATTTTATTTAAAAATGGTTGTAGAATTTAATGATATTATTTTATAATAATTATACTTTTGCTAGAAAAACATATTTATCAAACCCATAAATAAATGTACACGTTTGTGTTTTTACATATATTGCTAGTAGCATATCCAATAGTTGGTCCAAGAGATTCAATATTCTTTAAAGGTAACACTAAAACAAATAGATTAACAACTTGCTTAAAACGTATCGAACAATATCTACTATAACAAAAACATTGATTCTTATGAATGATGGAAATAGATTTAATCACTCTTAGATTAGTAATTTAAGCACGTCTTTTCACAATAGATATATGTTTAATCTTAATATATACAAAAACAGAGAGTCAGTTTTAAGCCTTTTTCTTGTGGAATATATGACATGGAAAGATCAACGGATTAACAATCCTTAATCACTTACGTGAAGGATCAATGGTGAAAAAGACATGATCCTAATCAATTGATACAACCATATATGACTTGTCAAATGTCAATTTATGAGTCTCTAAGTTTAAGCCACATCTTAAGAGTTGTTTAATTAATTAACTAACTTAAAGCACTCACAAATCCTTATACACATGCAATAATTAGTAAGAAATCATTCCCAATCCGTAACAAGAACTAGAAATGTTGCTTAATAGCCTTCCATTTTAGTTATTTTGTCCTCTTCCTTAATATTATTAAAAAAAATATTTGCTTATTAGAAAGTAATTACTTCAGCAGGAAATAATAATTGTAGAAGGTGTGACATTTTATTAATCGTACCATTCATCTACACAATACATGAATATCTATATTATCTACTTTTAGAGTCATTTAGTCTAAAGATCTGCATATCACTTTAATTTAGCGTAGTCATTGGGTCCCAATTTTATTGTGTATTTTTTTAATGCACATAGTTTTACTAATGTATAACGACTATATTGTTGTTCAATAAAATGTCATATTTGCCTTTAAAAACTTTTAGTTGATTATAATATGAAATGGACAGTTAGTTTGAGACAACATAAAATGATACTATGAACACTTAAATTAGGACGAAGAGAGTGAGATATTTTCGATCATTGGGGGATCAATATCAAAATTCTTACATGACCAGGATATACACAACGTATTGGCTTGAACATATAACATATACAATAGTCGGAGTGATAAAAGTTTTATGGTTTTGCTGTAATACTACCTCAAAAACTGGAAGGAAAACATGTTTTTAATGTAAGAGTTTTTTCTACACGAAAAGGTTAAGAAAGAATATCTTGACTAATTATCCTAGTCATCTTTTTATAAATTGCAACGGCGTACACAATAATTGAAGCTTTTTGACATTATTATTGTAATATGCATGATCATCTTCCTAAGTTTATATTTGGGATGACTATAGATGATTGTAGAGATTTTTGTCATGTATGTCACATAGACTTGCTACTTTAGGAGGTATTAGCTATATATAGCTTGATGGTGGCATACATGCTATTTGTAGATAATAACTTATAAATGGATGTTTTGATGTTAACTACTTGAGAAAGATAGGTTGATGATCAGGAACAAATCCCAATTCTTTAAAGCAAATATAACCCACAAAATACAACAAAAGTCTTGGCCGCCCTCTAAGGATATTTTGGTAACTATGTACAAGTTTTAATAATTTAATAAAAAATATTCAAATTTAATAATAAATATATATATACTCCTTAACTTAGTTAAATAACCTACTAATTAGTAACGCTTTTTTCTACTTAGTTAACGGAGTAGAACAAATTAAGATCAAGTTAAATTGCTGTTAATTGGACATGGTTTTATTTGTTGATCAAATGATTAATTATAAGCCATCCGCAAAATCCCACTCTAATCAATTTGTTCTTCAGCAAATTTTCTTTATTAATCCGTTATTTAAACGAAAGCATCATTACAATTTACGCGCACAATTCTCATATTATTATCTTTTTAGAAAGACAAATTTATAAACTGAGTTGAATTTTAGCGAAAAAATAATAATATATTTTCGGTTTTTATTCACAGTTATTTTTAATCGGTGAATTTTATGTAGCAAGCTTGTAGTATGCATGATCATGTATTCATGATTTTATGTAGTATTTAGTTTATATTTATACTAAAAATTAAAAGGAAATTAGAAAAGTGAATCTTTAGAGTGGAATTTTTGGATCCAATGATGATTATGTATAAAGGTTACGCATTATATGTTATTTTTGGCATGTATTAGTTGCTAAGACGCATATATTACTTTACATATGACTCAGCTCGTACTCATTTTAATCAAACACATGTCGATACATACTTTAGGAAGTCAACTACGCTAAGAAAGAATACTGTCCGTTTGTTTATTTCTCGATTATCTTGGTGATCGAGTTTTATTAATCGCAATCAGTACGTATACAAATTAGGAGAAAGTGTATGTAATAAAATAAATATATCATTTTCGGATAACAATGAAATAAATATAGGTTCATGATAAGTTAATAATCCTTCGAAGAACGAAAGAAATGGTTATGAAGTTTATTAGAGTGTTAAGCAAAATTAATCAGTTGGCTAATCATCTTATATGATATTGTTATAAGTTAAAATCTATGAATTAAGATGGTACAAGGAAGCTAACTAATTAATGATATCATCCATGATGCTACTTTTTAGCCCTAATTGGGAAATTAATGAAATCTGTTACACTTTCATTTACATGTGGGCTTGAAGAAAGTAGGGACGAAATTTGAGTGTAAGAAACTTAGTTTGTTTGATTAAAAGAAATATTATTAATATAATCAAGTAATTTCCATTAATGAAGAAATAAAAGTAGGATGATGAAATCTTATTGTAATTTTCTACAATTGATTTGAAGCTACATATATTTCTCAGTTGGCATTAATTTCGAGATTCGACATTTGTTAATAATTAATATCCTTTAGAAACGCACTTAATTATTGAAGGGTCATTGTCCAATCGATATTGAAGTGACTATTCAATTATGATGTTGCAGATTTAAGTTCAGAATAAACATGTGTATATATTCGTGGGAAAATGTGTATATACAATGTTTACTAAAGGGATTTAGATTATGTACTCAACTCAACATGTTCATTGGTATTTTTTTAATTTTTGATTCATAATAATCAACGAAATATAGAGCTAACTTTTTACCATAAGGAAAAACAAGGAGTTCTACTTCTACCAATACCCAAAACAAAATTACAGAAATTTTCCTTTCTATGAAAATGCCAACGTGGGCTTTGTCATGAAGACCTCAGCAACAGCAACAAAATGGGCCAGGAAATTGGGCTGAGCATGAACAGCAGCAGCATAGTGAACCGGTACAAATTGAGCTTATGCCTAAAGTGTATTTCATTCCTGGGTCTCATGACTCTCATCAAGGATGTCTTGTTCACTCAGTTTTAAGAATCTCAAGTTGGATAGCCTTAATTCAAAATGTAGAGTGAGGTCAAGCGTGGTGTATGATGTCAAGTTGCTCAAGATAATTGTGAGGTCACATGTAGTCTCTCAAGTCAATTTTGAAGTGTTGTTACAAGTTAAGTCGATGATTTAAGGTGGTCAAATGGAGTTCAACTTCGAATTCTAGTTTCAAGTGTCTACTAGCTCTATGTCAATAGGTCACAATGGATCAATGAGTAGGAAAATGGTGCATCTGTTTTTTTTTTTTCTCCTTCTCAATGTGTAACAATACTATCTTGTTTTTGCCACACAAAAAAAAAAAAAGGTTGTCGTGCTTTATTCATTTTTCCATAATCGACTTTTGATTTACTTCGATCCAGCCCTTGAGTTTTAACCGGTGTATACTCTGGTCCTCCAACTTTGGCATACTAGCCTCAAGTTTCCAAATTAATCTTGAATACAAAGTTAACAGGTAATAAGACGAAATGAAATACAAATAATAATTCGAACTGAGATTGCATATATTTTCATATTTCAACGAATTTAATGTATAATACCCGGTTAATCATTTCATTTAAGTTATATAAACATAAAATCTTTCTTGATCATAATTTATATTCTACAAAATTTAGACAAAAGAATATTTCGAACCAACCCAATGTAGCTCGTATAAAAAAAAGTATCCATTTTAATCTATTATCCAATGATGATGATGCAATAAAATTCAAACAAAGCATCCATTACGACTTATAATCGTTTGCTTCAACCGTACAGGATCCATAATTTTAGGGGTCTTTAGTCTTCTCTATTTCTTATACTTGGTTATAAACAAACAGATATATATTTGGGCCTTCTTAGACCTGATTTAAGCCCACTACAAAGTTTGATTTTGAACCGAGTAAAAGACAAAGTTACGTTTTATTATTATTCTTTTTTTTTTTCCAAGTAAATAATGTACCTATCAACACACGGACATAATTTAATTAACTTATATTTTATGAACAAATTTTACTTTTATATTTACTTAGCTTAATTAATAAACCTTTGGTAACAATTAAAATGCTATCCAGCTCTTCCCGCCAAATTCTGTTAGTCCCAATCACCTTTTTCATCCTCTCTCTTTCATATTTCGTATCAGTGGCGGAACTACTAAGATGACAAGGGTAGCATGTGCTACTGGTCAAAAAATTTCACGTAATGTAAAAGTTTGAAAAAAAAAATATTTTAGTAGAAGTGCAACTAATGAATTTGTTGTGTGCTACTAGTAGAATTTTTTAAGTGCAACTACTTACTTAAAAAATAACAAATGAAAATAGGTCTCTTTTAATTACAAAAAGAATCGTCTAATATATATAGTCAAAAAGTCTTTTAACAGCTCTTACTTAATTAAAATAAAAGGGCTTTAAGCCCAACTATTTTATAAAAATCAGTGTCTAACATGAGTGTATTTCAAAGATTAACTCAAAAGGTTAAAAAATCTCACATCTCCAAAAACCATCGGTCTTTCAAAACGGGACACAAACAAAGCACAACTTATGTTTTTTTATGTTCGAAAAATATGATCTTCCAATTGTGAAAATGAAACTGTGAGTAAAAATATCTTTATTGAGATGCATATCTAATTTTTTAAAATTTTTTTTTTGCTAAACTAGATGTGAAACTACTTTCAAATTTACACTACAACCGGTCCAGTTTTCAAAATTTTATGATATACTAAGATCAAATTCCTTTTAATGTTTTATTATAATTAATATTACATAATAATGTTGAAACCTGTGACATTTGATCCTGGTTCCGAACCTGATCACGAGTATAACTGTGATGATGTGACCAGGGCGAAAACATATAAACGTTGGGTCTAAGATGTTGTGAGAGTACTGAAGCTGTAAGTAAAAATATCTTTATTGTAGTATATAATCACATATGGGTTCGTCATTGTTAATTGCTTTAATTATGAATTGAATTTTTTTACAGGGATAATGATTAGCTAATTCAGAAGCTACGGGTTTACAGGTGGTATTGTGGTAATGTCTTACTCAAATAATTCTTGTGAAAAATCAATGGTATTGCTAAAACATAAATTTAGTCGAGTAAGACATTACTACAATACCATCTGTAAACCTGTAGCCTCTGAATTAGTTAATCATTATCCTTGTAAAAAATTCAAATCATAATTAAAGCTATCAACAATTAAGAACCAAGATGTGATTATAATATTGTACAATAAATACATTTTTACTTACAGCTTCGGTAATCATTATCCTTGTAATAAATGTACAAATCGACAAGACTTACCATACATAAGATCTATTTTTCGAGCGTATGCACGAACTACTCCGCCTGAGAATTGCCATTTTCGAGAATATGTAATATGTGGTTGACAAATATATTATAGGGATAAAAATGATTGGTTCAAATATGTTACCATAAAGTATTGCATGTAGTTTCAATTCCTCTGGTCGTAAGGTTATGATCTCCTTGCTGTAAATAATATGGAATTTCAAAACTATAGAAGCTCTAATCAATTAGGGAGTGATCCCGGTACTTTTTACTACTTACACGGAAGATTAATGTACAATGAATATTATCAATTTATCACCTTCCTTAGTTTTTCTTTGTTTTTGTTAATTTGCAATTACAAACTTCTAATTATTTATAATATACAAAACTAACCCGATTAATTTTCTGAAAATTGTAAAACATGTTCTCATCGACAACGTAATACCAATCAATCTTCTGCTTGAAAAATATAGTGTATTTACATTTCCAAAATGATAACTTTTCAGTTTAAATAATAAGATCAAACCAGATTTGGACGATATCAAAATTCTTCAATGTAGTCTCATCCGCTAGTTTATATGTTGTTGCATCGGCCCTTATTAGACATAAACAAGCGTAGTTAGCAAGAGAAAAAGAAGTCAGAAAATATTTAACTTATTCATAAACTCACGAAACTAAAACAAGTAAACAATCATAATCAAAAACATCAAGAAAACGAAATCAACAACAATATCAAGAAATTAATGAACTGAATCAAAAGAAGTTAATTTCAATAAGAATAGCTCATACAGATTCAAATAACTAGAATTAATACAGAAACACCGAAGTCAACAGAAAAGTGCTACATTTTGATAACTCGAAAGTCAAATTCGTAGCAGATTTACTTCAATCAAATTTAAAACTAGGAAATTAACATTTACTGATTCATAAACCCTAATAGCAACAAGTAGAGAATTAGAATCATAACATCAAGAACACGAAATAAACAACTAAGAAATTAATGAATTGAATCCAAAGAAATTAGAATATATCTATCAGAATACTTAAAACATAGTCAAAACACTAGAAGTTAATACCGAATCACAAAATCGAAATTAACGATCAATTTTGATAACTAGAAAGTCAATATCATACCATCTTTTGTTTCAATTACAATTAAAAATAGAAAATTAACATCTAACTGATTCATAAACTCACAGAATTAAAACAAGTAAAGAATCATAATCAAAACATCAAGAACACTATATCAACAATGAACTGAATCTAAAGAAATTAATTTAAATTAGAATAGTTGTTACAGGATCAAAACAGTAGATCTTTATACATAATCACAAAATCGAAATCAATGGGTCAATTTTGATAAATCAAACAGTCAAATTCGAACCAGATTAGTTTCAATTGTTCACTCTGCTGACGAATCACGTTAGGATAGAACATTGTTCCACATGTAGGTTGTCTAAATTGAGATATGTAGATGTATACAGAGATATACAGATATATGTAAATGTACGGATGTAATAGAGGCGTCGTGAAATAATCGGGAAAATTTGAGGAAGAATGTAAGCGTATACGAAACAGAGGCGGAACCAGGATCAAATGTCATAGGTTGCACACGTTATTATGTAATATCAATTATAATAAAACATTAAAAGGAATTTGATCTTATTATATCATAAATTTTTGAAAACTGGACCGGGTGTAGTGTAAATTTGAGAGTAGTTTTACATCTAGTTTAGCAAAAAAAATATTTAAAAAAATTAGATATGCATCACAAGTTGACTAGTGGCACGTGCCAGCCTCGTCACCATAGTAGTTCCGCCCTTGGTTATAGAATTACTAACTACATGATCTTCCCTAGCATAACGAGCACATTTTTTTTACCATTGATTGTTTACGGAGAAAGTTTTTGTTAATCAAGGAATAACCGACATGATAAATTTTTCCAACCAATGGTCAATGAGAACGACATTACTTCTATATTATTTTCTATATTTGAGTATTAAAAAATGATCTTTTTACGTGCATGATCTAGATAATGTACCCGAAGAGTTCTATTATTCGAACTCCGCTGATTATCAGAATCAAGGTATTCTAGATTCAAATTAATTGAATTATAGTTATTTACTTGCTAACAAATTGCCTAATGATTTCTTTTCTGCTCACAGCTGATAACAATGACATAACAATACCAGATAAATCCTTTCTCAACAAGGTCTGCCCTAGAGTTACGGAAACCTTATTAAGATTTTGTGACAAATTTCACTTATGACATTACTTATTAGGAAGCCTTGTTGATTCTTAACAGGTTGCTGCAGAATTCCTAGATGACAGATAGTTTATAAGACCATCTCCAACCTATGCACCAGTACAATTTAACATTTTCAGTACAATCAAAATTATATCACTAAAAGCTTTTAAATAAGTCCAAAACTTAAAAAAAGAAAAAACATCTAATATTACTTTTTGTATTAATTAATTTGAATATACAGGGGTGACTCAAGGGTAAAGCCACTGAAGCAAGCGCTTTAGGCCCCCGATTTCATAAGGCCCTAAAATTTTGATGTCATGTATTAGATATTTAAAAACTACGATGATCTTCAAGATATTTTAGCCTTCAAGGCTGAAAATAATTTAATGTCAAAGAGATTAGATTCACTATATGTAAAAAAACGACATTGAAAGGCCTCAAAAGAGTTCAAGTCTATGATATTAAGCTAATTTTATGTGAAAAAGTGACTAGTCTTACTTTTTGTCACTTAGTTATAAGTGATTTCGTCTAAAAGTTTTCGATGTTCTATTTTTGTGTCTTTAATTTCAATATTTGTTTTAAATTAGCTATTAGCAAAGTGATTTTCTCATAATCTTTGTATATCGCGATCAAATTCCCCAATCATATTTCCACACATGATCATTTATCGTATTGCTCAGATAATCAACTCAATCATCTCAAATATGACTCGATTTAGTGGATGACTTATTTTGAATTGCATAGTGAGTTTAATATAATCTTTTACTTAGTATATAGTTGTTAAGTGTCACATAAAACTCAGTATTGAGTATATCATTTAATGTTTTTGAAGATGAAAGCAAGACATATATGATATCAATACAACTAAATTTAGTAAACTATTCATAGGTTACACATGAAAATATTGTTGCAATTTCTATTACAAGCTAAAAACTTCGATCAAACCTTTATATAAATTAAGAGTGAAATAATGTAAATCCCTAAATCAATAATTAGTTGATAACTTGATTCCTTTCAAAACTCCAAAACTTTATATTTATATAAGTAAAAGATTAGATATGATTTTTTTTTAAATAACAATTAGTTTTAATAGAATTTATTTTCCCTTTTTTGTCATATATACATACTAATTTAGTAACAAACTTATAAAGTCTACGTACTATATCACAAAGAAATAGATGGACTGACTTTTTGAAAAATAGATCTCGTGTTATCGAACAAATTTTATTGAATTTGCAACAAAATATGATAGAAAAATCGTAATTATATCAAAATCAATAAGGCCTCATATTTTAGGGTTCGCTTTAGACCCCGTAAAACCTTGAGCCGCTTCTGTGAATATATTCTGTTTAAAGCATACAAATACTTGAAAATTGATAAAAAGATAAGTTAGATAGTTGAATCTACAACACTGACAAAAACTAGAAATTTTAATTGGTTTTGATAATAACGTGAACCTTTTTATATGGAGATAACTTTGCACTTGTGATATTACAGGATTGATGTTTCATCTGACGAATTTAATGAACCTAACGAAGATGATTTACCACATAATGACATCCCGCATACGTCTTCTTTGTCCTCCCCATCTCAACACGGTAAATATCGAAACAGTACCTGACTAATTCTTTAAATTTGTACATGATAGTAGAGGTTGATAATAGGGCTGGTTGGGTTAGTTAACATGTCAAAACGAGTTCCGGTCGAAATGGGTCACTTTTAAATCGAGTTGGCTTGGGTCGACCTGTTGTTTCTCCCTTTCAATATGCTACAAGTTTGCCCGTGCAACGCAGTGGTCGTTCTTGTTTCCTATTATTGTGGTCTCTAAAGGATGAGAACCAACCAACACTTGAGTTTAATTGTCGAACATTTCGTCTACAAATAAATAAATGAAAATTACGATATTTTGGAATCACATACATTGTGTATTATGCTTATATAACATGTGATTGGTTACAAGTGGGTTACTAAGTTATTTAATTTCTCACGTTTTGAACGGTTAACATGTCAAAATGTGTCACTCTTTAATCGGGTTGGGTCGACCCATTGTTTTTCACTTCCAATATAGTATTCCACACTTTGATAGATCATTAGTAGAATGTAATACTTTATTTGTCTTTGATAGATCATTAGTAGAATGTAATATTTTATTTGTTTATCTGTATATGCATTGCCAAACAAAAATTGCAGTTTTAAGCATTGATTTTGGTTTTAGGTCATAACTAACCCATACCAACCCCCTAACTGGAGGCATCCAGATTAATAATTTTCAGTTCTCATATACAGACCTTCAAAGTGAGGAGCAACATGAAAGTGAGGAGCAACATGAAAGTGAGGAGCAACATGCAAGTGAGGAGCAACTAATCGTACCTAGAAACCGTAAATGTTTGTTTGATAGAACACAAAAAGTTGATTATGACAAATATAAAAGTTGGTCTGAGGGAGTTGCTCTGGATGAATAAAAAGGACTCGAAGAACTGCCAAGGTATGAAATTTTAATTGATTCTTAATAGTTTATGTTTTATAATTAAAAAAAAAACTTGTTTATTCTGCTACAGAAATGTGCGGCAGATTGGAATTTTCGGTTGGTTTTTAGAAATCGCATTACATTTCTAATTTCTGTGCCATCTTCGGTGTCAACCGATACCCTTGCTGAAGGTATAAATCTATTCTTATTTGTATTTGTGTTTACTTCAATACACACCGGTAAAAATTTGAATTATTTATTTCTCTATAGATATCCTCAAGGCATTGGATATGCCACCGATCAAAATTAATGCGGGGTTATTAAGGGTCCAAGAAGAACCTCTGAATGCGGAACCTGTTGATGATCCGAAAGATATGCATATGGATGATCAAGATATTCCTGAGAATGATGATCAAGATATTCAACACCAAGGTGACAATCCAAACATGGAAGCATATCTTCTAAGCTTGCATGGTTTGGATCCAGAAATGAAGAAACAAATCGAGTGGTTATGCATGTAAGATTCACGTGTAATGTATTTTCCAATTTTTCTTAATTATTTGTTTCATATACTTTTGTTTCATATACTAGGAAGTTAAGGACCGATTTTTCGAAGTCTCGCACTGTCAATCTGGAAGATCTTTTGAAGAATTTGTCGAAGAATCAAGTTGTGAATTTGATTTACCTTATATTGGGTATACTTTTCTCTTTAACCCTAATATCTTTACATTGCTTTTTAATTTAATGAGTTGGTGATTGCAAATTTTGGAACTTGCAGTGTTGGCGACTAAAGATTATATCAAGCTAGAACAAGAAGATGACCTTGAACCGAAGAAACCTGGCAATGCAAAGCTGCTGAGAGGTCCAAATATGTAGATGCTTTTCTGTTTCGTGTTGGGATCATCACTACTTAGGGTTGTGGAAAATTCTTTTTTCAAAGTCATATATAAACTATTTTCTGTTTCTACATGAAAATTGGCTTTGCGGAAAATTGACATTAATAGAAGTTCTTTATTTTTACATTTTTTGTATTAATTGCAAAGATTTCATTTGTGCTAAATAAAGGTGTTTACCATTTGAGTAATGTTCATTGTGCCTAGGATATATGACTTTATGCAAATTATACTAATTGTGGAGCGGAGGCCCGGATCCGCATTTTGGTATGACCAAGGGCTGCAAACTAAAGACACCAGCATTATCCGTTAATATCACTCGGCAAACACTATAAGTTGTTTGTCTTTATGTTAACTCATATATTTCTGCAAATAAATATGTTTATAGGTGAAAAGATACAACAAAACTCTTTTAGTTTGATAGTAAAAACATGCAAGAAAAACCAGGTTGATATGATAAAAACATGACACGTAGGTTAGTAAAAACTACCTATTCTCATAAATTTCATTAATGCTACCAATCTTTATCACAATGGTCAGTGGCAAAAAGGTGATTTTGGATTCACAAAATCAACTTTAGGTTAAGGGAGTAACTAAGTTCCAAAAATCTTGATGTTTTTAAGCTGGACAGGTGGACTGAGAAGGGAAAGAAAAACAATAACAGATTAACATTATGGTGAATACATAAGCAATAAAGCTAAAGAACGTTAATCCCACGCAAATTGCAACTTTTGACAAAACACACGTTCTAAGTAAAGTATTCGACTATTAATCAACGGTTTAGAATATCCTTACATATTGAATAACGCAAGAAAAACACTTGGGACCTAAAATAATTACTAATGATTATATGTAATATTAATCATTTAGATATTCAATCTGAAATTTTTCCCATAAAAGTAAGAGTTACCATATCCATGAGACATCTGGAGACGAAAACCGGTGCGTGTTCATGAGGTGAAAAGAGTGCATATCACAAGTTACATACTTTAGACATCCTTGGTATATATTTCCTAGCATCGACCAGAAGTTCCAATACAAAGAACTTAAAGCAGACAACTGTTGGAACATATAGTGTGTAGAATACTCTTGGTAGTAGTGGTAGTACTTCAATTCCGTGGTAGAATACTCAAAACTGATGATATAGCTTATTTTAACGTATTAGCTAGCTTGTCTAACATTGTATTCAATAATAACCATGTAGTTGTAACACAGTACCCTTCACATGACAACCCCCTCCAATAAAGTGAAATGGATAGGAAGTTGATAAGAGTAATAGCATGCACCTGCAATGTCCAATTACTTGCTCCCGCATAACGTGATTTAATCTGCCACGAGGTCAAATATTCAAGTACATCCGTAAGGTTTCACAAACAGAATCCATCAGATAAGCTTCAGTAACTCCTTTAAAGTACCAATTTGGGAACCGGAAAGATAACAGGCTCCATTAGAAAGACCACCTGTCAATATAAGCAAGTCGAAGAAAGCGAAGATTCTACAAACATGATTGGACAGATGTCTCGTGCTATGGGTTCATTTCAAGTATGTTTAAGGGCTGCTACAGCATAGGTCAAACGAGAAAAGAGAGATCAGATTAGGGGCAAGTAAACTCCAGAGTCGGCTAAAAGTGCCACCATGAATTTCCTACTTTACCTACAGGCACCCTCATCCTAACTAGAATTTCAGCACAGCAGCTAAACATTTTGCAATAGCCAAACCAGATCCATTAATGAATATTCGTTCAATGAGTATTAGTCAAACACACATTTGTCAATGAATATTAACCTATAACATCCACTTTGTTTAATATTCATAAGATGACTATTACTGAGTTATTAACTTATTACTCATCAACTAAAGTTATAACTTATAAAAAGAAATCATCAATGAATATTACTAGTATTTAGAACATCAAAATAAAAAAAATAAAAAAAAAATAAAATAAATTTGGCATTCGTATTAATGATAATTAACAATGCATAATAAATGTAACAGAGATGTCCTTTGAGGTTTTGAAATGCATCTTTATAGCATCAACAGAGACGTCCTTTGAGGTTTTCTAACCGCAAGTGACTAAGATGATAACTTAGTGCATCAATAATAACAGCGCAAATCAAATAAATGTATTCTAAACAGAAATTTGTATACAAACATTTGCATTCAGGAGAATCGGCCAATGAATTTACTTTTTCGAAACAACTTCATACAACTAGCAATAAAAATATACGTTCCATATATAAAACTTTTTTCACAATTTCACCCACAAGCATCAGGGAGGCTAGAGCAGTAGCCCACCCAAACGCAATACACCACACATAAAATGCTCAGTGTAGAACTAGTTTAGAAACAAGTTAATAACTCACTAAAACATTTAATAACTACCAGCCAAGTAACAGCATACAAAAAGTTTAGAAACACATAAACAAAGATAAACCTCAAAGGACGTCTATATAATAAGCAAAGCTTGGTCAAGCTTCAACACCATCAAACTATGTCATTCGATCCAGGAACAGAAGAACCTCCCTTAATAAACTAAAAATATCAGAATAGGAAATCAGTTATATATATATATAATATAATACGCAATAAAAGAAAGGACGATGAGATAACATCATAATTAGAAATAGAACACACCTTAGCCCTCCTTTTGTTATTCTTTAACTACAACTTCCTCTTCTATTTGCCATGATCGTAAACATGAGGAGATACAAGGCTCTGCACAAATATAAGGGCGCCCATAATCAACATCGTCCTGCACAAATGTATATCATGACACAATGACTTATCATATGGTACGCCCTGCTTCAGTCCTTGCAAGCTGTGTACGACATCATTCTTAATCTCCCAATCATCATGTCCCATTGTTTCCCATGAACGCTTTACATTGTAATTATTCATTTTCCATACGTTTTTGGGAAGCCATTCCTGATCAAATATGCATAGACATTCTTCTATAGTTCCCAATATCGGACTGTCACAGAGATCCATAAAAGATTGATATGTCACATCATTATCAGGTTGCGGAATTTCTTTAAATTTATTTTCTGATAAATCAAAAGAAAGAATAACCTTATTCTTATTTCTATCCTTCATTAACCAATCAAGCGCCCCGTTACATAACACACCAATGCTACTAAGATGACTATACTTTACTTGTCCAACAAGTTTCCAAACACTGGATTTCAAACTTAGAACGTGAAAACACATCACATACTTACTTTTCATAAACCCGACTATAACTTTATAATCATCCATAACCGGATCATAGCCAAAACCCCAACATAACAATGATTCGGCATTACAATATAAATTGGTAGCGCAGTTAGGACATTGGGGGTGATTTCCAAGTTTTTATACTTGTCTAGTTAAAGGATTCACTAATAACAGATGAGTATTGGAAACCGCAACGCATATCAAGCCATTCGAAGAACTAAGAAGATAACAACAATTGGGTGAATTAGAAAACCAGGCAGCGTATCCGAATTGAAATAGAGAGACAGGTAAACTAGACATACTGACCCTTCGATTGAAAATTTGAATTTTTTCGTTATTGTTGCGATGATGATAGTCATTGTTGTAACTATGGTTGAGATGATTTTTAGTAAAACGAGTGTCAGAGATCAACGAATACTATGATTTACATACGCTCTTACATCTGATAAGATCCTCAACATCTAATCTTATCAATATCTGTTCATAGATGTCAGCTTGCAACAGCACTGCCATCGAGTTTTAACCTTAGCACCTGAAATATGAATATATATATATATATAGGGAAAGGATCCATAGGGAAGCTTCAAATCTTGGAGAAGGAGGAAAGCAAATCTTAGCCCTTGATTTTTTCATAAATAAATGTTTTTAACATTCATTCATTTGTGATGAATGTTAAATTTTGAAATTATTTGTAATTTTTAAAATTCATTTATGATGAAATCAATGGTTGAGATTTACTTCCCTCCTTCCCTAATTTTTTTGCTTCCCTATTAATCCTCGCCTTATATATATTTGTGTATATATATATATATATATAGCTTAAAGACAATAACAGAACATATAAAAAAACATAAATAAAATATATAAAGATACTAACTTTGATGACAGAATGAGATAGTACCGATGAATCTAATATGCATCAACAACAAAATTCTATATCCTAGTTTAATTTTAATGTAGAAGCAGATGAATGATCTAGGGCTTAATTTTTTTTGGAAAAACGCAAAAAATTATTAATCAAACCTCAAATTAGATCACAATCCCTATTCAAATTACAAATTTAAGGGTAGGGTTTAGTTAAATCAAGGGATAATGTAATTCACCTTGGTTGTTGGTTGTTGGTTGAGAGCCTGCGCGGTGTAGAATCAACATTCAACTGCACATATTTGTTATTCTCATTCCCAAAATCCCAGGTTACAGTAGTCCAGTGGACCCAAGGATGCTTGGCCCCTAATAGGCCCAACAGAAATTTAATTTAAATAGTCCATCGATGAAGTTTTAGTAGTCCAGCCCATCTGCTAATAGTCCAGCCCCCTAATTAACTCGTTTTAAATTATACATAAATAAGGGGCAATCACATATATACCCAACTTAAGTTGGATAATTACATATTTCCTCAAACATGCTTTAAAATTATTATACATTATGCATTAAACACTTGTATTTTGGAGAAATATGTAATTACTCAACTTAAGTTGAATATATATGTGATTCTCCCCATAAAAGGGCAATACGTTGGATAGAATAAGTTTTTGTAATTGGTGTAGATTTGAGTCAAAAATCTTTTTAAATTCTGTCGAAATTTGATTAGATTAGACCTTAGTTGATATTGTTAAATAAAAAGCAAATGTATATAATGGGTATGCATGGTAAGAAGATGTTTAAAGCTTAAAGGTTTTAATTAGTTTTGATAAATATATAAACTCATGTCAAGAAAAACCTACCTACAACTGAAAACTTTTCTCTTCCATACAATCAATCATAAGTTTCTTGTGCCTAATTAAGTTACCAAACACTAAGAATTCGGTTAGAGTTTGCGTTGTGACCTAAATTCCTTTGGCAACGATTCAATTCTTCCTTGCAGATCTATAAAGGAACTTGCATCTATAATACCTTATTATCAATTATCAATTGGCAAATTAAAATGCTAATATATCATGAGATTTTAAGGATAAATATCATGAGAAAGTTAGAAACTTGAGTTATCATGAAATTTTCATTGGCATTATATTCTTTTGACTCCTATTTTATATCACTACCATAAATCATGAATATATATATGAATCCGTCTCTGAGTAGTGGTGGAGCTAGAGTAGGGGCAGCGAGGACAGCTGCTCCTACAAAAATTTTGAAAATACGTAAAAAGAGAAAAAAATGTAAGGTATTAATAATATTTTTTAATTTTTGCCCACACAAAACTAAAGAAAAAAAAAAACAAAATAATTCTTTTCCCCCTCCGTTTAAATTTCCTAGCTCCGCCCCTACGTCTCTCTCTTCTTTCTTTTTCTTAACTTATTTTTCCATTTGTTTTTCATAAAAACAACTAATGTTACATATGTATGTATGTATTTTTTTAGTTTTGTGAGTGCATAAACTAATAATATTAGCAAATAAAATTCTTCTACATAAATTAAAACATCATATATATTTAGATGTAACTTTGTTACTATATATTTAACAGATATGCATACTCTGCTATTGATTCTTAATGAAAATTCTCAAGATAACTATTACATGATCCAAGATCATATTGATCGGTATTACTTCCAAGTAATATGATATTTATAATCCATTAAATGGAAGAGTCTGATCTTTTGTATGAACTATCCGTAAAAACGAACTTTCAAAATGACATGTTTATATTAAAAAAATTTGTCATTTGTGGTTAAGATTTATTCCGTCGCAACGTGGAGATAAATAAACTCTCGTTGCTAGTCAATTCTTATTATAACATATTTTATATTCAAATTCATAGTTATAGTGGATAAATCAATCCTTTTCATTTTTTCTTCGTTGTACAGCTATCTTTCTTACTCCGATCGGATGGACCAATCTGTCAAGACATCCACTTTTATGAACTTTGTCGTTATATATAATACGGAGTATTAAACATTTATAACATGTTATATAAAATGTATACATGTTGTATCAAGATATTTAGCATTTTTAACAATAAAGAATAATTCATATCTTATTGTGATTGGCCGAGACACAACGCGTGCATATCCACTTGGAATATGGATTTGGTCAAATGACAACTATGTCCCCGTGGCTCATTTATCACGCCTCATTAATGCTTTATGTCCATTTTCCCACTTTCCTTCAAATCCTCGTTAAAATTGCATAGAATTCAAGTATTTTTTTTTTTTTTAAACGATCAATCAAATTTTATTAATAAAAACTATTACACCATAATGCTAACAAGGTGTTACACATCCAAACTCCCAAACTAGGAAGGAGTATTACACCATAATATTAATACAACTTAGACAATGACAAGCCTATCAAATTACGACCAATTTTGCCATGATACATAAGTATTTTGAATATATTCATTGTTAAATAAGTATTTTTCTTTTTCTTTTTATTTAATGTCAATTCATTTCATGATATATTGACAATTTGCCACTTGTTAGTGTAGGAACAAACCTATAATACATGTGCAAAAGGAAAAGCCACATCAAACCTCGTTGAATTTAAATGAACTGATGATAAAAATATCTACTCATGCTGCTATATAGTCAGACTTCTTACAGTGATCTTTCGATACAATGGCTTTATTATGTACGTGCTTGTTTATTGGTTTATCTGCAACTGCTTGGTTAAGTTATTAGCTATATTTGTAGTTATGTGGTACTTATTATTATTATTATTTATGTATATACGGTTATATATAGGTATTAAAAAGATATGAAAATAACGTCGAGTCCATCATTGTCGATGAAAGCCAACGCGAGTTTCACGTTACATGAGAAGACACATATCAACCGGTAGCATTTTGGTAGCGTTATTGAGTTGTACACTTGCAGGACAACCACCATATTATTAGATGGGTTGCACATTTTCGTAAAGCTAGACGCTAATAGATTAAACCACAAACAAAGATAATCACGAAGGCATAACTCATGTGCTATTAAAAATGTATAATTCATACATAAAAAGCAGTAACTATACATCATTTAATTCGTACTTTAAAAATCATTGATCATGAAAAGAAGTAACAGAAGAAAAATGATTGATAGATCTAAACAATCAAGAAATTATAATATATGATTCGTCAGAAAAGAAGATGATAATTAATTTTTATGTTTAACAGGATTACTAATCACCCGTTGAATTTATTCAGGACATTTCTCGCTAGGTGATTTATCTAAAAATTAACCTCATTCAATAACTGTTTACACGTAACATGATGAACAAATAAATTGTTAAGAGAGAACAAAAATTTTAATCAATAAATTACTTAGGTTAATTTTGAAATCTGAAAGTTTATTATATATATTTTATATTTACAATTTACAATAAAAACAAAAAATAGAAAACGAAAAAAGTAACAGAACACAAATACACGTGCATGGATACAATAGTAATTTCAGAAATCCCCAATTGTCGTGTCTACCGCATCCCCTACCCAATTTCGTGGAAGTATCATTACCTCCGTCTCTATTTAAACCTCCCAAATTCATCACTTTTTAAGCTACCACATTTTGTCCAATCAAAACCAAAGAAACACACATACAAGCACTTTAACACGCACTCGGTTTGCAATCGTTTTCGTAAGTCAGATTTCCATTTCTGTATTATTTTTTAAAATTATCTATTTAATTCTCTGTATCTTGTATAGTTTATAGATATAGATATATTTTATACACACACAAATCATTTCATACATAACCTCTGTTGATTCAATCTTTTTCTGAGTTCAACAGATCTAGGGTTTATTTATAGATCTGATATATATTAATTTATAAATAGATTGATTACTATCTTGATCAAATTGAAATGGCTAGTTGTAGCTGTATTGGATTAGGAACAATGAAGCCATCTTACTGTAGGATTTTAATTAACTACAAAAGATCTTCATTTTTAGGGTTTCAAATACCTAATTGTAATCATAATTTGTCCGTAATCAATTTGTCGAAATCTCGATTTAAGTTACATGGCTCAAGGGGAGTTCATACTTGTAATAGTAAAATATTAGGGTTTAGAGATGTATTTGATTCGAATCGGAAGGGTTTTTGTGGTTCTGGTTTGAATCAGGGAGGATATGATAGGAGATTCAGTAGGCTTGTATTTAAAGTAGCCTCGGATTATAGGAATTATTCGACATCGATCGAATCACATGTTAATGACACAAGCTGGGAAAAGATTTATATTCAAGGCGGATTGAATGTGAAGCCTTTAGTGATTGGTAGGGTAGAAAAGAAAGAGGAAAATGAAGAGAAAGTGTTGGATGATAATCATATAAATGTAAAAATAAAATCTTCAGAGAGAAAGGAGTCTGAGATTGAGAAGGAAGCATGGAAGTTGCTTCGAGGTTCGATTGTGAATTATTGTGGAAGTCCTGTTGGAACTGTTGCAGCAGCTGATCCAGCTGATAAGCTGCCACTGAACTATGATCAGGTTTTTATTCGGGATTTTATTCCTTCGGCACTTGCGTTTTTGCTTAATGGTGAAGAAGAGATTGTTAAGAACTTTTTGCTCCATACTCTTCAATTGCAGGTAAATTCTAACTCTTCTATTTGCTGATTTATTTTTCCGATTCAGTTGTTATTTGCATCTGCATTGATCTAGATTTCGATGTCTCCACAAAGAGACTCTGGCTCGTAACTGAAATGTCATGGTACTTTGCATCGTGTTCAAATCTGTTTTCCAAAATAAAGTTTCCATCTTTGATACAATTTCTCCCCACTCACTACCATCTTTTGTGTGATTTTTCTTTGAATCAAGTAAATGGAACTAATAGCATCTCTTCATTTCTTTGTGCACCATATTATTATGATGCACAAAATGAGAATGTTGATTGTTTAATAGTCTCAAGACATAGGACCTAAATCTTTATTCAACAAACGAACTTAAGCCTTATTCATTGATGCAATTAAAGCCATTGGGATGTGTAAGTGTTCGGTGTTGCTTATATATATATATTGTGTTTTAAATTCTAGCCAACTTATGATCAGGGCCGTCTTTAATGGTAGACGAGTTGGTCGACCGCCCAGGGCCTCCGACTTATAGGGGCCTCAAAAAAGTAAATGCATATGTATATATATACATATAATGTGATAGATAATTTGATTGTTGATTAACATATAAAGAAAAAGGTTCGATCATGTCAAAATTGATTGTGCCAAACTTTTTTTGACTTAATTTACGTACTACTATGTACTACAATCTACCCTTTTACAATAGGGCCACATTTTAGTGTTTAAAACTTTTTTCCCCAGGACCTCCCAAAACTCAAAGACGGCCCTGCTTATGATATCACCAATTAAAGCTTAGATCTTTTTAGTAATAGGTGGTACCATGCTATCTTAGTTGAAGCAACCGTTGAGTGTTTCTTTCTTCTTTTCTTTCCAGAGTTGGGAAAAGACAGTTGACTGCCACAGCCCAGGGCAAGGGCTGATGCCGGCTAGCTTTAAAGTTCGAAGTGTGCCTCTTGATGGAAAACCTGGTGAATTTGAGGATGTTCTGGATCCTGATTTTGGTGAATCAGCAATTGGGCGTGTTGCGCCTGTTGATTCTGGTAAGTTGATACTTTCCTCATTATAAGATAAGTAACTTAAGCTGTGAATTTTGGGATAGTTTGTTCAAGAGGTTACATGCATGGCTGTCATTGGCTCTATTTATTTTGTTTGTTTGGATATTAGACTTTTTCGATACAACTTTCAAGCTGACTTTTGACATCTTGGCAAGGTTTGTGGTGGATAATTTTGTTGAGAGCTTATGGGAAGATCACAGGTGACTACAGTTTGCAAGAGCGGGTGGATGTTCAAACAGGAATAAGATTAATACTCAAATTGTGCTTGGCTGATGGGTTTGACATGTTCCCCACTCTGTTGGTGACTGATGGCTCCTGTATGATAGATAGGAGGATGGGTATTCATGGCCATCCTCTTGAAATTCAAGTAAGTTATCTTTTAAAGAACTGTATGATTTCTGTATTGGTTTGCCTTCCTTTAAAATATGAGAGATGCCTTATTTAATAGTGGGCTGCAAGATTTTGAATATTGAACTGCATTTCACTGTACAACCATAACATTTGTGAGTTACATACTCAAACAAAAAAGGAAGTTATTACTCTTGTATTTTAACTCTCATATCATATCAGTTAAATAGTTCTTTTGCCAATCAAATGAAGTTAACCAATATAATGAGCAATTCAAGACAAGATGATGAGGCAAAGAACGGTTTGGTAGAGAAAATGATATCTCAATCATTTCATCATGCGAGTAAACTAAGTGGTTAAATAATTCATTCTATTTCATGTATGAAGTTGGAAAATTTTATCTATTCTTGTGTGAGTATGCACTTGAAATCAAGTATAATGCTAGGAAATTTGTGCTATGCGTTGCGTTGACCCGTGAACATAGTGTCTCCATTTTTTTAAAATGTATTATAACTAACTGATGCATTATTTATCATTACAAAAATAAATGGTTACAATAATAATCAAAATTTGGAATAAAAAAAATTAGGAGGCAGAATGAGTTCTAGAGATAGACTTTGGTGACTTACAAACCTGTTTGACCAGCAGTTGTACCAGTACTCCTTTTTTTTCCCCAATTGGTTTGAGATTAAACACAATCCCAATCGACTCATTTATAAGGAAATGGGTAAAATCTCCTGCCTCTAATTTTTGCCTACATCAGTTGCTTAAGGAACTCTTCTTGTATACAGGCATTATTCTACTCGGCACTGCGCTGCTCACGAGAGATTGTAACTGTCAATGAAACAACGAAGGATCTTGTAGCAGCCATCAACAACAGGCTGAGTGCTCTCTCGTTTCACATTCGTGAATATTATTGGGTTGACATGAAAAAGGTCAATGAAATATACCGTTACAAAACAGAGGAGTACTCTACTGATGCCATTAACAAATTCAACATCTATCCAGAACAGATCCCTTCTTGGTTAGTGGACTGGTTTCCAGAATCTGGTGGCTATCTCATTGGCAATTTACAACCGGCTCACATGGATTTTAGGTTTTTCACCCTGGGTAATTTGTGGGCCATTGTTTCTTCATTGGGTACACCCAAACAGAATGATGGAATACTGAACTTGTTTGAAGAGAAGTGGGATGATCTTATAGGGAACATGCCTCTAAAGATCTGTTACCCTGCACTCGAGTATGAAGAATGGCGTATAATTACTGGAAGTGATCCTAAGAACACGTGAGGCTCATTGACGCTTTATTTGAATTCATTTTCTTCAAGTTATCAGTCATAGAGGTGGCCAAACGGGCGGTTTGGACGGGTTGGGTAACAGTTCAAAATGGTACTTTTATGGCACAGATTGGGTTAAACCTGAACAGTATCTGTTAAAAAAAAATTAGTAACATTATAGTGTCGATTGGAACTAAAGAATTATTATGTTTTCAATGATAATCTAATCTTCTAGTAAAAAGATTATAGGAGGCTTTTAGACCTGTTACTCTGTTAGAAATAAAAAGAGAACCTTATGTAAGTATCTAAGTAAATGGGTCTATATTGCCACCTTTATTATCATTACCACAGCTTAAACGGTTCGTGTATCATATCTGATTTACAAGGACAATGGGACGCTTGTCATTGCTTGAGGAAAGATCCATATAGAAAATAATTTTTTTAATTTATTCTGTTTAAAGTTTTCAAACACTTAGCATTTAGTCAGAGACGTATGGTGTATATATAATTACCTGGGTGTATTTCTTTACAGACCTTGGTCATACCACAATGGCGGATCCTGGCCGACGCTCCTTTGGCAGGTATTCTTCCTTGCAGATTATATCTGAACTAGTATCTTTAATTCGATTCAGATTGCAAATTTTTTTCAATCTTCAAATTGATTGTTGTGGTGGGATCGTTTTCACTTGTTTAAATCGAGATGCATTAAAGTCTTCCGTAGTTGCTTAGCTATGTTCTTGTTCTATGTTCTCTGTTGACCGTTGACCCAAATCACTTTTTGTCCAAAAAATTTTGATGTCTTAAAAATGTTTAGTGTCAAATATAATTCCATAAGTTATCTCACATGAATGATTAATCTACTATTTTGAATAAGAGTTTCATAATTTTAATGATGGTCCGTTATTTTTACACATTTCTTGGAAAGAGATATTTTTGACTGGTTGGAGATTAAACATAACCTGCACTGACCCATGCAAAAGTAAATGGGTTAACCACACTAACATTAGCTTTTTGGTTGGTCATCCACAACATTCCTTAATCTCAATTCCTCATTATTTCAGTTCACGCTTGCTTGTATCAAGATGAAGAGGCCAGAACTTGCAAGAAAAGCAATCACTTTAGCTGAGAAGAAACTTTCGTCAGATGAATGGCCCGAATATTATGATACAAGATATGGAAGATTCATCGGGAAACAATCCCGAATGTATCAAACATGGACAATTGCCGGATTTCTCACCGCCAAAAAGTTGTTGGACAACCCTGAGATGGCATCAAAGCTGTTTTGGGAAGAGGATTATGAACTTCTCGAGAACTGTGTGTGCGGGCTAGGAAAACATGGAAGAAAGAAGTGCTCTCGCTCTGCAGCAAGATCTCAAATTTAAACTATCTCACTTGGTTCCATTTACTTGATAACAAAATAAAGGAAGCCTGTTCATTTTTGAGTCAAAGAACTTTGCTTGACTCGAGGGAGACTGACTTGTTGACTAAACATTGTATCATACAACTACAATTACTCTTGTTGACTAAACATTGTATCATACAACTACAATTACTTGTAGATGAACGACTGATTTTTAGTCAAATTACTAATGCTTCTGGCATCTTTGCTTTTCTTTGGGTTTAAAATGCAGTCACAAACAATTGTGTTATAGTCTACTACTGAATGTGATGAAAGAAAGGGTCACATGAGTTCAGTAACATGTCCAACTAAAGCAGTTTTTCATATTGACTTGAAACTTTGATTCCTTAGCATCTGAATTATATCAAACCAAATTTTTTCTATTTGGGGAGATCCACAAACTAAATGATAGCTAAAATACATTACCACATTTAACATTTACCTAAATGTAAACTTAACATTAACTATTCCAAAACAATGTACATTAGACTTGGTTCTCGATTTGCAAAATTTTGTTTTGGAAATGAAGACTTTACTTAACATATTCTAAGTAACCATTCATTCAAGCATATCGACCATCATGCAATCTTGAAATGATCAAGCCTAGTTTCACCAAGTCGATGAGCGTAAGTATGTAACTTGTATTCTGCCCATGTGAAAGCTCTATAAAGGGGTTCATTTTGCTTGAGTAGCTCGGGTGGACAAGTGATCATTGCTTCTGGTGGAGGTGCACCAAAGAAGACCATTGACAATCTAGACCGATCAGGTAATGCATTTGCCATGGCTCGGTGTCTCACACTTACAAACCTTCCGTTAGTCATAGCCTACATAAAAACCGAAAGTTAGCAAACAATGTCAATATACGATGTGAACAAGGTTCGTTCTAGCATTTGTGAAATGCTTTATGTAACATAATCCTCTTTTATTAATTTTATAATTGAATCAATATAAATATCCTTTTTAATGTGTAAAATAACAACAACAAAAGATGCAAATCTAGATGAAAAAATTAAAAAAAAATTAACGTGTGTAATGTGTATTTGAATGAAAAAGTAATACGTAGAACGGTAGAAGTGAAGGGTGGAGAAGAAACCTGCAAAACATCACCAATATTGACACAGAAGGCATGTGGGTCCGGTGAAATAGGGACCCAGACGCCATTTCCCAAAGATATCTGAAGACCAGCTACACCGTTAGATCGAAGAACAGTCAAGATCTGAGGGTCAGAATGCTCACCGAAACCTATACTATTGCTGCCACGTTGGCAGGAGGAGTGTGACGTGTCACTGACAGGTGGATAGTGATTTAGCCTGAGGAGAGAGTCACTATCAAACTGCCTGACCAAATGGCTAAAGAATGAGTGCGGGACCCCCAAACCTTTAGCTATCAATTCCAATATCTCACATGCCAACTCCCGTACACCTTCCACATAACTACTCACTGCACAACTGTCACATAACACACAACACAGACACACACAGTAAGTTTGTGTTTTCATGTCAAAATTTGTCACCAACAAATTAAAGTACAATAATACGGAGTATTTTTCATGTAATAAATACGATCGGTTATCTAGATGGTTGATAATTTACAATTGAAATATCACTATTAGCGCATAAAACTCAGTTATATTGACGGTTCTTAAGACTGCGATTGACAAAATTTATTTTAAAATTTACATTAAAACTCAGTTATATTACCTAGATTGTTGATAATTTACAATTGAAAGATCACTATTAGCACATAAAACTCAGTTATATTGACGGTTCTTGAGACTACGATTAACAAAATTTACGTTAAAACTCAATTATATTATCTAGATGGTTGATAAATTACAATTGAAATATCACTATTAGCGCATAAAACTCAGTTACATTGACGGTTCTTAAGACTACGATTAACAAAATTTACGTTAAAACTCAGTTATATTACCTAGATGGTTGATATTTACAATTGAAACATCACTATTAGCGCATAAAACACAGTTATATTGACGGTTCTTAAGATGTGATTAACAAAAATCTACGTTAAAATTTAGCAATGGCAGATATAAATGTGTATCAATGAGTTGTGGCATATAAAAAATAGAACTAAATTTTGATATATATCAAGAACTGTAGTAAAAATATCACTTTACAGTTGAGTTGAATGAATACTTTCTCAAAGACAAAATAAAATCACAATTATACTTAACAAATATTAAATATTTATGTATAGCTTACACAAATATAAAAATTAGCATTAGCTTGTTAGACCTAAACAAAGTCTTACAAAGAAATCCATATATGATTGGTATTGTGGTTACCAATAAAATGGAGCGTTACAGGTTTAAAGCTTAGATATTGATTGCCAAATATATCTTGTTTTTAGACATTAATTATATAGCAATTGTTGGCATTCTTAATAGCTAAACCAAATAACAAAATATTACGAAGAAATTACAAGTTTTTTGGTCTAGGAGTACGATAAGACTCTTTCAGTTAAGAGGTTATGAGTTCGATTTTCATTTAAGACAATGAATTTTAATATTTGTAATAGTTGTACATAATATATACATTAGATTATAAGTTTTTCGTCTCAGAAAACGTATCTTACTTTTTGTACACTGAAGTAACCATAAAAAAAAAAGAAAGTTACATATTTGTAATTCTAACACTAATTGATAGTAACATAGAATGAAGTTAATTTTAGAAAATATAACATTTTATGGATAAAATAGAGATAGAAAAAAAAGAGAGAGAGACACTTGTATAGTATACAGTTTGTTAGACAGAGCCGTTGAGGACGTGAGTCAAAAGCAAAAACCAATATCTGATTCTGACATTTTTGCCCACCTATTTTCCAACCTTTTCTGCCTTTTCCAATTCTTTCTTTATTTGGCAAAACAATGTAACCATTCAATTTACTATATATAGGTTTCCTTTTATTTGGTCAATCATACCAGGTCTTCCATAATTTAACAGATCAGGGGTGTTTGGTTTAGAGTTTAGAATTACTATGGGTTTAAACTTTTAATGGGAATGAGAATAGAATCTCAAACCCACTGCCTTACTAGAGTTTGAAAATTATTTTTTCCGTTTCAGTTTGAGTGTCTTCATATTTATTTTAAGTTGTACCAGAATATATCTATACTTTATATGATAATCAATCAAAAGATGTTTTAAAGCATAAAAATGATATCTTATTAGTGGTAGATGAATAGAAAATGATATGACAAAATCATTACCTTGAATATATGAATCAATTAGAGTGTGAAATTTTGTATGAAAATTTTTTAGATTGTCTGATTGCACCTCATATATATAAAGAAATGTATATGAGAGACGGAGAAAAGTGCTTCTCCTAACACCTATTTTTATTAAGTTACTTTTCTCCCTATATGCCTGATCTGACCCTTGACCACAGGGTTATTTGTACGTTTGCAAGTATATGATTTGATAGTTGCTTCTTGATGGAGGTACGTGACTTGTCCATCATTTTTTTAAGTATTATATTGTTCATGTTTTTATATGTAATCGTATCTTTCTTCAAAACTATTATTATTGGGACAACTACTTTTTTTATATGATTGTATCTTTTTCTTAAGACTACTAATACTGGACAAACTATTCCACACGACTAATTCACTGTCACACAAATTTGATGCACAATTTTTTTTTTTTTTATTTTGTAGTTGTAGTTTTAACACCACCTTTAATAGACTACTATTCTATAAAGATCAAATTCATCGTCATACACATATAAATCTCTCTCTAAGAGTATATTGGATAATAAAACTACATTAGACGGTTAGTGTTTCTAACCTTAAAGGTTTGGGGTGTGTTCGGTTGGACAGTGTAGGAATGAGGAATATGATTCATACCCATATCGTTTGTTTGTTTAAGAGGTTAAGGAAGAAGAAATCAAAGTGTGGTCTCAAACCCATTGACCCAAACCAAGGAAGTGGATTTTAATCTCATTGAGTCAATAAATGATACATATCTATTTATTAATTAAATGTATATATTAAGTTTCAATCCATTTAAACCAAACAATTTGGTAATAATTCCATAAATGTTATCAATTCTCATTTTACTCATAAGTTATACTCATATCCATAGTGATTTCAAACAATAAAACAAACACACCCTTAATTGACAAAGGTATTTGAGATTCACTGATTGTGATTCTCAGATGAATTAAAATTATTTTAATTTAAACTTATTTTAATTTATGTCCGAGTTGAGAGAGCATAATAAATCATTGATATCTTGTACCGTAATTCTTTGTGAAAAGGTAATGATATTTATACTATAATTTTTAATAAATATGTCACAATTGTACATTATTAATATGTACGGTACTATTTATTAATATATAAGTTTAGTATATTTATCAAACATGATACTAAATATATCATACCTTTGTAAAATATAATGATGTTCATAAGTATTTTTATTAGCCATTTGTTTATTTTTATTAGTTTTCAAGTTTTCATATTTAAGCATTTGAAAAGAACAAAAAGCACGTATGTGCGTGTATTGTAATACATATAAATATATATATATATATGTACACACATACACGCTAAAGTCCGTATCAATGAAACCTAGGCTACTGCATAAGAAGACCACCCCCACACCACATGTGAACACTGCTATGTCGTACCCTGCCTATTCCTAACATTTATTTTTATTTTAATATACTGTTGAAGTGGATAGGATTTTAGTAATAAAAAGTTGATTTTAATAAATTGTTTATATTATATAAATTCTATCTATACTAATATATAAGGTATTTTAATATTTTATATATATAAATTTTATAAATTAAAATTTATATCTTTAAATACAATTTATATAATTTATATTAATATTAATTTTGTTATATTTATAAGACTCATCACTGTATTTCAAATATTTAATTCTACGTACGAGTAAATTATCGTTATTGAATTATTATATTATTAAAATATTATATTATATTTTATTAAATAGTGAGAGTATTACGTAAGCTTCTCAAATGACCCTGAAAATTATTAAATTAAATATAATAGTGTAAATGTGGAAAGCTTGAAAACACACTTAACATTGGACCCTGTGTTTGTCAACCATAAAGTTACACCCACAGGTCCCAACGATCATTTCTTAAAAAAGAGTACTGGATAATTCGATATAATATGATTTTTATAATGATATTTCGTATATAGAGTAAGTAAATATATGTCGTCATTACTTCTGTTTAGTTATTAACCAGCGGCTCAACAGTGCTGATATGGTTGTACGTGTTTAATATATAATAAGGAAATGGTACAACATTACATCGGACTATAACCTGTGTTTGTCAACCATAAAGTTACACCCTTTTTCATAGAATCAGAACTTAGTAACACATAATTAATGAAAGTGATCATCAATATACGCTCTAATTAAATTTTCATAACAAACATCAGTATTAATTAATAAATACTTAATACATGTTATAAAATAGGGTTTATTGACGATATTATGAATTTAATTAGGATATTTATAAAAAATACTAGCAGAAATTTACGTAAAGTAACGATATACTTATTATATTTAGTCTTGTAATTATTCCATTTTATACAAGTATAATAAAATTTTATTAATATGTAATCATAAATAGTTAGAATTTTAAATTATTTATAGACCAAATTGCATTTCATTTAATATACAATTATATTATATGTTAAATATTTATATCGTTTTCAAAATTAGATAATGGTAGATTGGTCTTTTTCATTGAAGATAAAACTATTTGTGTCATTTTTATTCTTTAAACGTGTATGCTATTAAAGAAAAGAGTTAAACTCTTTATAAGGGTGTAAAATGTAAGATTCGGACATTGAGGGAGACATCAAGTTTATTTTTGTCTGAATACGTACAAATATTCATGAATGTATGAAGAATTTAATGACAGCTCGCATGGCTATTTTTTTGTTTATCATTTTCCTATAAAATATAAAACTACGTTGAAATATAGTACATACTTTTATTGGTAGAGCTAGTTCTATATCTGTTAACCAGAGTTCTAAGAGACGGTGCCTAACTTAAAACATATGATTTAAAATAAGATTTTCTTAAAGTATGTCGTAAATTTTTCAACGATTTCTGTATAACATACTCTTAAGCTTTTGGTCTACTTAATTTCGGTCTCAAAATTTAATAGAAAAACGTTGCGATCCAGTTTTTGGTTGACACCACAGTTATGCAGCAACTTATGTGCGTTATTACGATGTAATGTAATAGTTAAATACCAAAAACAACCACTGGTAAAACCATATAGACGAATTATCAAGAGGTACAAATTAATAAGAACGAACGAGAAGACGACATGTGATAATTTGTGCACCATAGTACGTAATAAATCAAGTCCGGAAAATACCTGAATTTAGAGGTGTTAACAATGGAGTCTTGATTGGTCTGAAGAAGAAGATATTCAAGTTCTCCCATGTCACCACTAAGACCAATGTTCTTACTACCATAACCCAACGGCTTACCGGATCCGACCCGTTTCTTTTCCGGTAATGGTTTTTCGAAAAACTCAAAGCTTTCATCTTCCATATTTTTGATAATGTGATGTGGGATACCATGGTTTATCACTTTAAAGAAACCATATTCCTCACAAGCTTTTACAATGAGTTTTGCTACGACTGATCTTTTACCGGAAAGATCGATCACAGGAATATTCACTTCTCGAATCTTTTCGATACGAATTGGATTAATTTGAGTTGCTACCACCATTTTTATGTTTTTATTTTTTTAATATATAGAAAGAAGAACAAGAGAAAGAGAGCAGGGGAAGAATTTATGGAGAGTTGTTGGAGTATTTATAGAAAGTATTTTCTTGTGTTCACAAAGGTTTTATTTTACTCAATTTTCACGATCCAATAGTCTTTTTTTTCCATATATATACTTGTAATAAGTTGTATATACACAATGCATAAAATGACGTTATACTCATATTTATTTAAGAATGTAACGTTTTCTGAAACAATAAACGGATTCTAGAATGTAACGGTGGATCTCTTAAAAAGAAGAAGAAAAAAAACTTCATGTTCCAATAAAACTTATCATGTAACAAAGGTTAGTAACATGACGACTATCAATTAGTTGTCTATTTATTGAAAACTATAGTAACACATCTACTCGTGCTATCTGATGTAGATTTATGAAAATCGACAAAACTATCATCTAAGTTAGCAATATCGAGATGACTTTACAGTAATGAGTTTATAGATTCAAATTCTGAGTTTAGGACTAATATAAATATTTGTGAATAAAATGTATATTTAGGGTCAAGCTGAATGTACTAACTTTTTTACTAGTCTAGTAATATTAAAGGTAGTATTTTTTTTTTATCAAATCAGTATGTTTAGTAGCTCCTATATATTTATGATACAGTACGTAAGTAATTGTTGTACAACTTTTTTTTCTTTTTTCATTTTTTTTATATAAAAATCTGTAAGAAAAATATATAATTTATCAATTTAAAGTTTACATGAGTACCTCTCTTATAGCAAAAGAATGATAAAGTACGATAATAATTGTGAATAGAGCTAATATTACGAATTGAAATGGAAAACTAATAAGTTATTACAGTAATTCAGAATTTAAAACATTATCCACACTTACAATATACAAAAGGGTACAATTGAAAAAAAAGTGTAGTGTACGTGACATGACTGTAATTGTATTATATGTAAAATGTGCATTATCACTTTTTTATTAAAGGCCCGCTTCCCATTTTTTTGGAAAGAAAAAAAGAAAAAAAAAAAAAAAAAAAAAAGAAAGAATATTATTTCGTTCTCAAGTTAAAAAGAAATAAAAGAAAATGTTATTTCTTAACTTGTTTAAGTTTGCATCATTCAATTTCTTCTCACTTTTAGAGAAAAAAGATGTCTAAATTCTTCTCCCACTTCTCTTCTTTTCTCTCCATAAAAAAACTCAGAAACACAATATAATTTTTCTCCTTTTCACTTCCATTCTCTTCTTCCGAAAAAATAATTCGGGAGTATACCCTAAATTTATTTTAAATGTCTTTATAAGTTTGTGTAAAGTGAATTTATTTTAAATGTCTTTATAAGTTTGTGTAAAGTGTAGCACTTAAAAAGTAATTATATACGTACTAATTACTATACAAATATCCTTTTCAAGAAAACTCAAACTTTTAATAGAAACAGATTCATTCAAAGATCTTCCCGCTCCCGAGTCTGTTTCCAGAGAAAAGAGAAAACACAAAAAAAGAAAAAAAAAAAAATAGATTTGTATTCTCAAGTTCTTTAATGGAGATAAAAAATATGAAAGGAGAATTCTTTAATTTTTTTCTCTCTAAAATTGAGAAGAAGTTGAAAAATGGATGTTTCAAATAGTTATAAATTGATATTTTTCTTAATTTCTCTCCAATTCGGAACACAAAATAGTGAATTTTCTTTTCTTTTATTTTTAACTCGAGAACACGAAACTTTTAAAAAATGTATTTCATCTTCTCTTCTTTTCAACCATTTTATTTCATCTTCTTTTCATTTCTTCTTGTCAAAAATTCATAAACAGACCCTGTAGTTGACATTGAAGAAATGTAAGGTTGTTAAAAACATACATATAAAAATATGTTTATTTTGTGGTTAATGTAGGAGGGTAGATAAATACCTTATCCGACACTAGTGATATGTTGTTATCGTTATGAAATTGTGTTAGACTTTTCAAAAACAAAAAATAGAGTTTCGCTAGATAAATATAGACTTAAATCTAGACCTAAACAATACAATCAATAACACATCTAGTTTAATAGTTATCTTTCCTTTTATTCTTCAATCATCTTTTCACCGTAACTAATCACACTTTTAGACATAATTTTCTATCTCTATTTTGAGTTCTACTAAGCACTTTTTCAAAAAATATAATTTGTTTGCAGACAATATCAATATAAGATTTTATTGAATCACTATATTCGGAGTTTTTCATGTTATAAACGCACACCTATCTATAATTTTATTGAATCAATAACAACACATTTCAAATTTCAATGTGAATAACTGTAGAAAAATAATAAAAATTATAGATAATAGGAAATAACACAAAGAGGATACAACCAGGTAACTAGCAACCTCGATTAATAATAGATGTTGAAAATGAGGAGAATGAAATATGGTAGACTTTTGGGTCAATTACAACCATCAAACTAATGTCTCAAAAAGAAGACTTTGACTTATAAAAGTTTTTGTTGACCAAATGTACGTTTTCAGTCTAATCTCATTATAATCATTAATTAATCAACTCCTTTTTGACTAATCATCTCCCTAATTAATCACCTTTTTGACAACTCACTTCCCGTGTTCAAGATCTTTAATTTTCTCTTGTTTTCCACAAAAAGTCAAAACTACTTTACGCACAATTCTTTATAATTTGCTAATCTTACCTACCCAATTTTTAATTACTCTAATTATACAAAACAATATATACTTTTCGTCCAAGGAAATCAATACTCAGGTACTTCAATTTGTTGTAAAACATTTATTTATACCTTGGCTCGTTGATCTCTTATTTATAAACACAATCTAATCTAATATCTTACGTTGTAAATCTACTCTCCAGTTAGTTATTGTTAAAAGAGTTTGTTCAATGTGTATTTTAAAGGCATTACCAATGTGAGTGTTCTTTTTGTAAAAAAACATTTTGAAAATGTTTTACCATGTAAGTGTATAGCTTTTTTGGCAATGGGTTTGCAAAATTAAGCTTTTGGCTAACGACTCAATTGAGTATTTGTGTGTAGTCTATTGGTAAGAAAGTGCTTGAAATTTTTTTTTTTTTTTTAATGGCGCATAAGGTTAAAGGTTCAAGTTCTGACACCCTCATAGTCACAACAGCTGAACAAGTTAGGTATGCCCTTACATTTTGAATAGACAACCGATTATGTGTTAGTTTGGTATGTCAATTATCAACCTTTTGTTACAAATAAAAATTTTTACTAACAAAATTGGTGTAAGTGTTAAAATCACACACACAAAAAAAGAACATTTTCATAAAGTTTATCCATTGAAATATTCTAAGGAGATATGTTAAAGTATATGTTAGATATGGTCAATAAGTTTATGAGTTATAGTAGGAGGATTCAAATATGCTATATATATATATTTCAAAAAACATAAAAAATGTCATATATCAATAAAATTAATAGAAATAAATATAGCCCGAGAGACACACAAATTAATGTGCTTAATACATTTCACTTGCCATATATGTGTATGAATTCTTCTTTGAAGTTTTAATTATGAATCAATAATTTATCATAAATTAATCACCAGCCTATTAATCCATGCATTTCCAATGATTATCTTAACCTTATTGATAAGATTCCCTATTTGTTATTGACAAAATAAGCAACTTGTTTGTGTTAGTTTTAAGCAAATCCTTAGATAGGATTTAATGTCTTGCCAGTTATTAGCAAACATCAATCAATTTCATATGTATAAAATATGTTTGACAACAATTTGTCATAATTGAAAGTAGTTAGAAAATGCTATAGTTCATGTACTTCATATTAAAAAAACTTTAAAAGTTTATTCTTTTCGTAGTTTTGGATATGTTTGATGAAGTAGTTGTAGGCTGTAGTTATAGACGGTAATATTAAGTGTAGTCTGTAGTCGTAAAATGTAGCTTTATTTGTATATAATTATTTCGCAAACTAGCTGTTTTTATAGTTTTAAAGTGTAACATGACATAAATGGAGATCAGTATAATAATAAATGGATACTATATTATAATAGAAGGGTATTTAAATAATTTTCTTTCTAAAAACTCAATTTTATAGAAAGCTACTTTCAAAAGTTTTTTGGTTTTAAATTTTTTATTGGATTCTGAAACTATAGCTTGTACATGCCAAATAAAAGTTTTAATTTCTAAAGAACTTTTTAATCAAAATTAAAGTTTAAAGTTCTTAAAAGCTTTACATCAAACAGATATTTAACTTATAATATTTAATGTCTCGAATAGTATTAATTCTGATAATGTGTAATTTAGCCCTTAACTTTCGACTAGTTTTTAGTGTATACGTTGAATATTTTTATTTACCGTTTACATAAAAAATGTTATAAAAATACATTACGAACACATTGGACAACTGGAGAGATACTATGAGGAGCATTTCTATATATTATTTATAGTTATCTAATATATTATTTATAAAGTATTTTTATATATCTAAGTTTCAAATCTTAAAACAAAATTAAAATTACTGATCAATCTCCATTTTACCTATAATTGAAAAAGACTCTAAATAGGAAAGCCTATGTATTCCAATATTTGAACACCAATTAAATTTCTAATTACATATAAATAATATGTTAATCAATTGAAATATTATCTGTATAGTGTTAATAATTTTTCTTTATTATTTAAAAATAATATGCTATTTGAAAAACACACAACAGTATCTAATAAAAATTAATAAATTAATTGACACCGCCGTATTATGCGAACAATATACTTGTCTTATCAATATGCTTACTTCCTTGTCAAAAAATACCATTATCAATTATTTTAAAGATGGAAACAAAAACCTTTACCGTTTCTTGTCAAACCCCTTATAAATTCATCGTGTAAGAGTCAAATTAAACTCATACAGTAATCTATCCACATGATGGGACAACCAGTTGATTCATACATCAACGATTTTGTTATAATAACTTGAGTTTTTTATTTAACTGATATTGGTAGAGATTGAACTCGAAATTTTCATATGATCACTGCTTCGGAATTAGTTGATCGAGCTATTCGCTGAAAGCTTAGATATCAATTTTAAGTAGCAGTTAAGTAGTTCTATTAGACTTGATGGCAAAGTTAAGCATCCAATTTTCTCTAGACATAATTATCACACCTTTATATATGTGATAGACCTAATAAAGTAATAATCCCTACAAATTTTCCTTTTGGTGCTAATTATTGGTACATGTACCAATAATTGGATCAAGTTGGTAATGTTTATGAATTATGATTATGACCAATTATCTATGTGTATGTCGGTGACAGTTCGGATTTTGATAAATGAAATGAGGATTAAGTTGACCAAAGGATAAGTGAGGAACGAAATAGTATATAAATAACAAAATAGCCACTTTGGGAAATAATTGGTGCTTTGACTGCATAAAGGGGGTTTGATTCCCATGCACAATAACCACTTGCAGAAAAAATTGATAGATTTACACACCATTTATCTATTTTCATATGTTCTTCGGTCTTCCAGGTTGATGACCTATATCGACTCTAAGAAAGCAATTACACCTTAGCCCGGTCTTCCATGTTGATGATCGATATCGGCTTTAAGAAAGCAATTACACCTTAGCTCATGAACCGTTACGGAGACTATCAAAATTTATTTTACATCACTATAAACTACAACACCGTAAAGTACATTGAAAAGTGAACGAATAAAATTAGATAAATTTATAAATTAAATTACCCCCTTATGAAAATAGGCGAGTGATTTTTCACAATCGACCATTAGGTGAATTAAGCTTCTATAAATACGCTTTTAAAAAATATTAAACTGTATTTTAAAGTGATTAAAACTCTTTAAAAGGTCTCTTTATTTTAGAAGGGCGATCTAAAACAAGATGAGCAGTGTGATTGTGACTATCAAGTAATCGATTAATTATGCATTCGATCATAAATGAACATAGAAAAGAATATTTATGAGTGAACTCAAGGCTGACCCCGCTCAACTTTATTGAGTACCGTCCCTGCATCCACTTGTATTTGTGTTGTTTTTTTTTTTTTTTTTCTAAAGGCTAAATATATTAAATCAATGTCTAATAGCAAGATGCTAAATAGACACAAAATGTACATATACCAAATCATATACGCCCCAGAACTATGATACATCTAAAGCCTAAATCCGAACTGAAAGGATACTAAAAGGGATGAAAAAAAAACGTGAGAGATTTCAGGAAAAAATCCCCGATAATAGAGGCCGAGCCACCGGTTTTCACCCTATAATCGTTTTTGATAGCATCCCGTGAGGATCTAGGCTAAAGTGGTATCAATTATACACCAATATATAACTATACAAAGCAAGATTACAATAAAACCCATCCAACTAATTATACTCCAAAGCTTGCAAACCAAAATCAAAGTCGGACCAATTCTTTTCAATCTCCAATTTTGAAGGCGTCATATGCTTGATCCAAAGAAGACTAAGGGCTTTCACCTCTCCAACCATTTCTGCTATCGATGCTCGACATTTGTTAAATATCAAACTATTACGGGCCTTCCATATAACCCAACAAGTGATTAAGATAATTGCTTGAATTAACATTTTCTTAGTCTTTGACCCTGGAATCACTTCGTGTAAACGTAGCAAATCTTCAACCAAAAATGCGAAAATGGGTGATAGTTTACACCATTCTGTAATCTCCATCCAAATTTTATTAGCAACCAAGCATCCATTAAAAATATGAGATGTATCTTCGTTAGCTTCATTACACCAAGAACAATGGTTATTGATCAAACAAATACTACGTTTTTCTATATTTGTGTTGTATTAATTTCATTTCTCTTAAAATCGAACGATGTCGTTTTCTCAAATTGAAGCTAAGCAAATCATCTTGTACAAGAAGATACTATCTATTTTAGATCTATAAAATCTTAACTTTTAAAAGGTGGGTCCTCAACCGTAAACATATTGATATTTAGCACTGGTTGATGTACAACAAGTGGTCAGTATAAATATTTATAGGATGTCGTGTTACTTGACCACGATACACATCTTGTTAACTCGAAGTTCACGTGAATGATATACAAGCCCTTTATAGTATTAAAATTTAATTTATTAGTTTGGATACTTGGAAGTTTTTTTATCAAGCATTTCAACTGGGATACAATCCCGAAACTATAATTTTATTATTTTATATACTTTAATTTGAGTTATGATTCTTGAATTTACGATTATTTCGATTCTTATGTTTTTAAAAATAATTTAATTTTTATTTTGTCATTAGAAAGTTCAAATTAGAACTACAAAAAGGTCAATAACTACGAGAACTATTAGAGCAATGTGCTAATTCATTAACTTAAATATTGCTAGATGCTCGAATTAGAAACAAACAATAGTGTACAGAGTTTTGCTAATTTTTAACGAACTCAAAGACCGTGGCTGTGTTAAGTTTCAGAAGTAAGAATGATCTGTATAATTTCGAACCTCTAAAGAGGATCATGTCATTTTGCTTAAACCAGACGGATGATTGTGTAATTTATTTTGGGGATTAGTGTTTTTAAATATATCTAATTTTTTCAAAAGAGCTATTGTGTGTATCGTACTTTACAGGACTCTGTTAAATGTAATAAACTCATAAAAACACATAACTGTATGTAATATTTTAACGTGGAATTTTGTATGAGTGACATGTGAGTACGGTGTATGAGTGACACGTGGCCAAAGTACATACAATTGTGTGTTTTTACGAGTTGAGTACATTTAATAGAAGCATTCAAAGTACGATACACACAATAGTTTTTTCAAAAAAGTTAGATACATTTAAAAACACATAACCCTTTATTCTATAACCTTTTTAATGATATAACAGAGCCTAGTTTCATCATAAACAAAACCTAGTTTCATCATAAAGAACCGTTTCTTTCTATTTACAGTTACGTAAAACCTGACTTGTTCATACACAACTAGAGTCTTACTATTTGTTTACTAATTGTTTCTTTCTTATAAGAATAGATCCCGGTTTGTCGAAACACACAAAAAAAAAAAAAAAAAAAAGGTGGTTGAGAATAAAAAAAATCTTCCCCTGTCTTACGATGATTGTAATCTGGTATTGATCATAAAACATTAAAATGCTCACCTAAATCATAATAATAGATCGCTGGTTTTTGAGTACATGAACCCGAGAAAATGCTCACCTAAATTATACTAATAGATCATATGTATTGGTAATGCTGTAAGCAAGACATATATATGATGATTAGGATCTTATTCTCAATGAGTAAAGGAACACATATGTGTGAACAATTGAGATTTGCACAGTAAGCAACAGTAAATAGTAACGATATAAATGGTAAGAAAAGGCGTTGTGTTGTGCCCCGCCAATTCTATTTCTCGGGACCATTTGATTGGATGGTAATGATCCGACATTTGTTTTGGAGTTAGTTTCTGAGAATGAAAAGCACAAGAGCAGTTGGGACCACCTCTACTATCTGGACAAGAGAGAAAACAGCAAAAACTTGTCATTAAAAGTTACATACAGTGTTGAACAAACATTTTTAACCTTTAGATTAATTTAATTCAAACTGTTTGAATATTGTTGAAATAGTAGCTTTTGGATAAACTTATATAGTACAGCAATCATAAAAAATAGCTAATAATGTTGAGTTATTGACGCCTGATGATCAAGTATAATTCATCTTGAGTGCGATAAGGTTAGGGTTTATGGGTGATTAATAATTGACACTCCAGTTAACGTGCAAACTCGGTTCGAGATTAAGCTCAATCGAGGGTGGCCAATGGATTAATCCTCGAAATTTCTCAGGGAGGAGATTCCAGGTGTATGAGGTGCTTGTGATAATAAAAATGACGTGTGTAATGAGGAGAAGCACTGTTGTTTATATAGAGGAACTCTACCTTCTAGAAGGTTCTACAAGGTTCTAGAAGGATGCCAATTACGGTTTAAGAATGGGCTGTCACTCGTGCTGACGTGGACCAATGAGGTGAGTCGACCAAGTTAGCTGGGTAGCCATGTAAATGACCATATGCATGAGTATTCTCCTTTTATATTTTTGTCGGGTGTTTATTGGGAGATCATGCAAAGTTTGTGTTGGCCGAGCTCAGGAATGTGACTTCTGAGCTCTAATGACGCTAAGCGGAAGTTGTTGGATCATATGCCCAAGACACAACGTTTATCAAATGTTACTTTTGATATATAATCTCAAAAGGTCACACACTACACAATTAATCCGTTAGACGTTTCTAACAAGTTTGTTTAAACGTATTATAAAAGTCAAGATTGTTATCTTTAAGTTAAAAGATAATAAATGAATCAATGTTGTGTTATAACCTTTATGAAGTTACATATAACATTATAATGCATGTAATATATATATATGGATTGTAATCTATATATTATTGATTCATTCATACCTTATCTAATATCTCATGCATGGATATGTATTGACATGTTGCATGCATGTGTTAGTTATATAGTTAGGCAACTAACTAAATAACTAAGTAAGTTACATGAAACAATTAGATAAAGTAAACTAGCATGGAGAACTATGTGTGCAGAATTTTGGAGGCTTGATGCTTTCCAAAGTCTTCTTCCAAGTTCCAAGACCAAAAAGCTTCATTATCCTTTGGTTTTAGTGTGCCTCCATACACCAACTCTTTCCCTACGTATGTAAGCCTTGGCCAAAAGGTTTTGAGGACAAAATATAGGGCTTTTAGTGTTTTTAAAAGGAGAAAAACTCCGCTAAGTTTTTAAGCAACCAAAAGGGAAAAAGTGAAAGAGTTTTAAATAATAACACATTAAGAAACTTAGTAAACTAGCTACCACTTAGTATAGTTTACTTTGGTTCTTATAGTTGTTTGATTTCTTCCTCCAACACCTTATAAACAAGGGTTAATTCATCAAAAGTGCAACGTACTGCCACCAAATGTTCCATGTATACAAGCTACCCATTTTATGTTCTGGGTATGCAACAAACCGGAAGAAACCGTTTCCATATCTTGACAAACTTGATTTTTACCTGCTGAAATATGCAATTTGGTGATTAGGCAACCACGTCACTCGCCAGCTAGACAATTTGTTGCCATGTGTGTATTGTTAATTCATCAAAAGTGCAACGTATTGTCACCAAATGTTCCATGTATACAAGCTACCCATTTTATGTTCAGGGTATGCAACAATCTGGAAGATTTTGTATCGATGTATGTAAAATGATGTTATTTCATCAAATCTATATAAAAACCCACTTCTACCTCCTTGTCTTTTTTCCCGACCAAGAATCATCGCCAGAGTGTGATTGGGTTTGCCGGAGTTCGCTTGGGTTCACCGAGGTGAAGTTGGTGTGGGAAGAAATTAGCAGGACGGTGGGGATGATAACAACGAAACAAAACGACAATTACCTTCACCCACAATCTCAATTCCAGTCAGAAATAAGTGATAAGTGGTAAGGAGAGGAAGAAGAACATAAACATCTTGTTATTAAAAGTTATTAAAAGTATGTCAAGGTATGGAAACAGTTTCTTCCGATTTGTTTTGCATACCCAGAACATAAAATGGGTAGCTTGTATATATGGAACATTTGGTGGCGGATACGTTGCACTTTTGATGAATTAACCCTTAAAGAAAAAAGCCACATAATCAATGTTACCTGCTGTTCCGGTAACAGGTTACCATATTACATACATCGATACAAAATCTTCCGGTTTTTTGCATACCTAGAACATAAAATGGGTACCTTGTATATATAGAACATTTGGTGGCAGTACGTTGCACTTTTGATGAATTAATCCTATAAACAAGTTAGTTTATGAGGTAATTCTTGACTTGCATTTGTAACTAGAATTTTGGATACATCTTGCGTGGTGTGCATCCGATTGGAGAAGAACGAGTTCTAGTTCTTCATCATATCCATTGTTTGGCTACCACTACTCTTCAAAGGTTGTATCTACTAAACACCCTATGGTTGTTTACTTTAGTTTCATAATACATACATATGTGATCTTGGTGGGATGGCATTTTAAGAAAACGTTTTAAGTTTTGTTCTAAACCGTTTCCGTTGTTAAATTGTTTCTTGAAAACAAGTTGAAATCCCAACAGAAGTTACTTTTGGGACGGTGGTCGTCGCGTTCTTAGGACCTCATGCTTAAGAGTGACTTCCGAGGTCCGAGTCCCGAAGTGAGGTGGTCGCCGGGTGTTTATTTTGTAACTTGAGATGTTATGCACATCATTAAGTCCCCCTAGTTTGGTACTATATCTTTGCAGAAGTGTGATACCGAACTTGAGAAAAGAATTTCGAACTGAGATTGTGCGTTATGCTGGTTTCTTATCGTTTAGTGAAGTGTGCGCGCATTAAATGCGCGTTATGTGTGCATTAAATGCGCGTCACTTCGTGCCTCCAATGAAGTCGGTTGATGGGACATCGACTTTAATGATGTCATCATACAAGTTGGCAATGTGACATTTCGTTTTTACATGATGTTATATCCTTGCACGTGTAAGGCATCAAATAAGGCCCATGAGGCTCGACCCATCTCTGCATTTACTGTAAATACCAACCCGGGTGATAGTATTAACTTACGCACTCATTGATTCTTGGGAGCTTTCCCACAATTATTCAAATATCCCGGCTTAAAATTTCCAGTTTCCGATAATCATTTAAACATTCAAGGTTAGTTTCCAAACTTCTTCTTGTCATTTAGATATGGCAGAACAGAATGTGGTACTGATTCCCGAGGAGGGGCCAGTTCGGGTAAAAGAAAAGTGTGTGTATACAGACGTGCGAACCGAGGTGAGCTCGGTTGACCAGAATACCATCAAGGCTTTGATTAACCGGTATCCGATGGTTGAGAAGTATAAACTTGTGGCCCTGTTGCCCGAACAGAGAGCCCATGCTCCACCTGAAGGCAAGGTGGCGGTATAAGGGAAAGCAATGGAGGTTGGGAACCTCTTTCTTCCGCTAACCCCTTTTTTCTTTGCGGTACTTTCGTACTATGAGTTTTGCTTTGCACATCTGCATCCCTTCGTTGTGCAAAAAATTACTATTTTTGAAATGTATTGTCATTTTTGCCAAGATGAGGCCCTCCGTGACACTATTTCAGGCAAACTACCGAATTTCCTCTTTGGAGAATGGGTAGTACACGTTTGATAAGAGGTCGGATTTAACAGGTTTGAAGGATACATCTCTTCATGATTAGAGAGATACGGTTTTTCTTTGTTGACCAATTCGTGGTCTCTGTTGAGTATCCTGCGACTCTGGTGTAGCAGTTTTCCCGGACTCCAGGTCTTGGCAGGGCGCCCAAGCTCTCTTCGGAAGAGGTTGCTATTCAGCAGGAACTTTCCGTGCTAAGGTTACCCATGCGAGCCTATCATGATCACGTACTCGTCTTGGGGTGCGTGAGTGCATATTGGCCGCATATGGATAGGTTACCAGGTGTGCTATTTGGGGACCACGATGCGGGGGGTAGTAGCGCTTGTTATATTAACTTGTTTGCATTCTTGTTTATTTTGTGTCACTACCTGCCTGTTATTATTTTTTGTAAAGATGAAGCAGAGCGCCATATCGAATAATCCCAACATAGCGGGGTCCAAGTATCTGAAGCTTCAACTCGAGGAGTCCGAGCAGGCAAGATCGGGGGATGTGACGGGGCCCTCAGTGACCGTAACCGAGCAGGGTGCTCTTCCTGTAGTGCCGGTAGCGAAACCGGTGCTGGAGAAGAGGAAGACAGGTCCGCTCACGAAGCAAGCGGCGCCCAAGAAGAAAAAGTTCTCTTCAATAATCTGTATCAAGACCATACTCTTTGTCGAAGCCACAGTACAAGCTGTTTTTTGGCGCATCTCTTTTTTCAGTAGGTGGTGGTGGGTTTAAAAAATACTTGCTTGGCTTCGTGGCCATAATTTCCTTCGGAGTTTTGGTCATGGAGCTGAGAAGCGATCCCTTGTCATATGGTTTCTATCTAGAAGGTTGACGGTCAGTCCTTCTCGGTTAAGGTATTGGTCATGATCTCGGTTTCTGTCATTATCACGGTCTGCACTTCAGTGATTGATTCCAGTTAACTCTTGATCTTCTCCAGACCTTAAGTATGACCACGCCATGGACACGGCCTCGGCAAATGTCTTTGGAAGTTTGCATTTGAGCCTCTGCACTAGGGACTCATGTCTCTTTGGATCAATACCATAGGTGAAACTTAATACTTGTTGGCTTGGTGGCAGATCATGGATCTTTTGACACTTTGTGGTATACCGAGTAATGAACTCATCTAGTGACTCTTTGGTGTATTGTCAGATGTCATGAGCATCCAGATTAGTAAATTCAGGACAGCAGACTCATTTTGACCTGAACTCATATTGACCCTTTACCAAACTCATATGTTTTGCATCCTCTGATAATGTTAATAGGTGTATTATCTAAACACCAACATCTACTAGTCTAGTAATTCCATGTAGCAATAGGCGGATGACAAAAATTAAATACGCTTGATAGAATAAGAAAAACAAGGTCTAAAGCATGATACACTTAGAGTGACTTTTAATCGTTTGACCCATTTCCTTTTTAGTTAAATTTATTTTTTTGACCAATTTTATCCAATAACAATTTGTTTGTCATCAAAGACATTTTTTATCAATGACCAGCAAGCAAGACTGTATAGTGAGTAAAACTATTTACTCTCATTTAAGCAATCACGATCCAAACTTACTGTGTAGTTTGACAAGATCTGGGATGACTAAGAACATGAATATCAACATCTTTGTCAAATGCAGAGACGACAACCTATTGCACAAAATAAATCTAGTTATTGTAAACAAAAATAATTGAATAAACGACCAGCATATCCATTATTAGAGTGTTACCATCAGACATCTTATTAAGACGGCTCCCTATGGTGCATCTCCTTCTCCGTTCTCGATCTACATGGCTACGTTCTCAAAATAACATCATAGGCACGACACCGTTATGGGAATCGTCTTTGGTGCTTTCATTCTCCCACAGATGGAAGTAGAACGGTAGTGTGTGTGTGTGTGTGTACGGGCCACAATCAAATGGCTAGTGTGCAACGGCTTAATAAAAAATTTGATAACTTTTAAAATCTCATGAACCCACGAACGAACGAAGACACGAACTTGGATTAATTGTATTATTATTAATGTAATTTTTATTATTGGTGTAACGTATTTTTTTTAATTAATGTACTTTTATTATTAGTGTAACGTATTTTTTTTAATTAATGTAAGTTTAATTATTAGTGTAAAGTATTTTTTTTATTGTTATTATTGTTGTCTAAGAAACATGTGCATCGAATTTATGTCACGAATACTACCCGTAAAAGATGAGAGCTCGTAGAGGATTTAGTCGTTGATTTTACACATAAAGGTTCAAGTTCCAGTTTTATAGTAAAGATGGGACAACTCTTGGCAGGGTACAACCATCGATGACATTTTTCATACTACCGGCTTCATACCGAAACAAGAGTTCATACTTGTTTTTTGCCTGATGAATGAGTTGGTTTTTACCTGAAATTCTTACAAAAACGTTTCAGATGAGAATGATCACTACATTAAACCACTAAATGTCATATTATGTAGTACTTGATAAGCAGAGTTACTAGACAACTTGACCTGCTAACAGTTTAAAATAAATATTGAAGTATATAAACCTAAAGACCCACCATACATAAGGAATCCCAATATGTTTACATAATGATAATCATGTCAAATGCAGAAGTGAAAAACTAATTAACATGATACAAATGGTGCAGAATGATGAAGATGAATAGCAACCTTACATTTATTGACCACAAAATTCATCAACCGGAAAACCTTTTGTGTTTTCCGACCGTATTCTGTAACTCACAATTATTGAATATGAACATCCATTTGGAACTTGAGAGAAGAAAACACATCACATAATTAGTCATAAAAAAATCACAATTCTTACAGATGAAAACTATTGAAATCATTTAACAAGTAACAGCCCTGTGTGACAGTAAGTGTGGGCAACAACTAACTAACATTTTACCTTGTATCTATATTCAAAATAACCCACTTTCAAAATCCAAATTTTAAAACAATTCTCCACATTTACATTAATAAAACTTCTAATCAGTAGCATATTTTTCACTTAAATTTAACACTTTGAATAGAAATAGAAATAGAGATAGAAGCTACACTAGAATAGTTAATACCATTAAAAATAGAGATTTCAATGGTAAGATTATGTGAATCGGGCCATCTTCACATACCCAAACCTATTAAAAATAATTTTTTATGAAAAATTCAAAACCTAAAGTTAAACTTATAGCCTATAGTTTATGACTACAACTTATAACTACAACTACAGCTTACGACTACTTCACCAAACAGACTCTGAAACTTGCTAAAATCATTGATGACATCATCAGAGGGGGGGATATTATTACTACGTATTATTTTTATTACTCCACATAAATGTAGGATGGGCCAAGAAAACTATATACTAGTTTAATTGCACATTTAGATTTGTAGGCTAGCCCACTAAGGATTTTGGACCTCCCATTAGAAAAATTACTAGTATTATTTGTGTTGTATAAATAATATATATGATCACCTGTAATATTGACCTAAAAATAAATACCGGTAACTATCACTGGCAGGTAAAGTATTTGTTATATTTGAAATGAAACAAACACCATGAATTACAAAACGAATTTAAATTATCCATTGAACTATCACCAATATTGTTCATATGATTTAATTATGGATCTACGAGTGTCATAGTTATTTTGTGATCAAATTTGATAATTTTGTATTGTCTAGGAACATTAAAATTGCGTTCATAATTTTTTTAACGGAATTAAAATTTATCAAAGGAAAAGGGATTTCAATACCGTGAACTAAACGTAACTTAAGTTTGCTCGTTTTTTAATATATTTATAATATCATAATGATTTATAAATAGTTATAAGGTACTATCCTAATTTCACTACGGTGCTGAATGCTGAAAATCATTGAAAACGTTAGATGCATTTTCATTGAGAAATATGTTAACGATTTTAATCTATTTTTATTTATATTGGCTGTTAGATTATTTTTCGAATAAACATAAAAAAGTTCCACATCAATCAATTTTATAAATCAATAATTTATGATGACTTTAAATTTTGTTACCTATCAAGTTTTTTATTTATTTTTAACTAAAAAAACTAACACAAATTCAGGAGAGTTAATTATTTCCAACTTTTCAATATCAAAAGTCAAATTTACTCTTACCTTTTCTTTTGCAGTTTTTGTCAAAGTATGTAAGGAAGGGTGAAATGGGAAAGTTGATAGTTTACTGAGATACTTGTTTTATAACATATAAAAGATAAAAATATAGATAACTGATTAAAAATAGGTACCATATAGTTTGCCCACACAAAAAACACATCTTTTAAGCTTTATCCACGCATTACGGTTCACACCGTTGACCAAGAGTGGTACCGTAGTGGATAGTTAGTCATACATGCATCCTACTTTTGTTGAGGTCATGGAATGAATGATTTAATAAGTAAAAGTCATCCCATAATTTGTGTGCACAAATAGATAAAGGGCATGTTTGGCGTGTTAGTATGTTACCTAAAGTTAATGAACAATGGTCCCAAGTGTTGGTAATTCTTGCACACTGTCATCAAAACCTCGAGTTACTCATTTTAAAATTCTATGTTTAGTCATCTCTCCACTCACACCCATGAATTTAGGATCATCCCGTCTCTAACAATTAATGTTTAAACTCAAACGATATCAATTTTCTTGCTTGGAATATGAAATGTAAAAAACTATAAATCTAGTAGTTTACGTACTTGTTGCTAAGCCCTAAGGTTGAAAACGCCCTGAAAGTCGAGCTTTTTAGTTATGTTAATTTGCCCACTTTTACCAATCGCTGCCGATGATTGTCAGCTGCCACCACTGGACCATCCTCGGCTATCAATGTGGCTGCCATTTCATTCTTCTTTTTTTATCGTCGTTGCATATTGATTCTACCGATTAGTCTGTTTCATTCATATATCGCTAACGTACGTACCCAATGGAAAACAGAGTTCCTTTTCACAAAATATATTTTATTCTTGTACTATTTTCTTTCAACCAACAAATATATAAAACCAAGAAACTCTGCACGATGAATCCAATTTTTTCTGTCCATAAAAATACAATCTAACATTATGAGCTTAAGAGAATAATATGTACTACCAAACACACACTGACACACACATGTCCGTGAGTGTATGTAGATTTTACAGATCCATAAAATCATAGTTTGCACTTCGTATTAACATAGAACAAAACATTGTTGTATTAATTCTACCTTCATATCGGTATCAGGTACGTTACGATTATATGTTAGGTTATATTAATATGATCCAGTTTAACTGTAAAAATGGACCAGGTACGTTACGATTATAAATTCTATCGACATGTATTTATATTAGTTTATAGATTTAATATTATTTGAGTATATTAACTATAATGTACCCTAGTTTATCTTTACAATCAGCCCCCGAATAGTATAAACATCAATAACATATTTTCTAATACTCAGGGCATAGGTATCCGGTAACCATTCACGACCATTTCAGTATAAAATATTAAAACTACAATCCATCGATGAAATTTGGTGACTTACAAATCATCAATTAAACCATATATTATGTATCACGTCTCGAGTCTTGAACAATATAAACAAGCAAATAAATATAGAAAATGATGTTATAAAAAGTACTAAATATGATTGAAATATTGGATTTACTTTGCATTTATAGAACTGTCGTACATAATTACAAGACAATCATTCTTGCCATTAACGTAAGACAAAAATTTGTAGAAATGAAACATGTTGATCTTGAATACATTTACGTTAGAAGCATCTATCGCATGGTTAATCTTTTCTTTCAATAATTAATCAAGAGAGGAGAAACATACATTACACAGAGTATGTGTGTTACTAAAACGAAAGGTTTCAAATATCTAAAGCAATTTGGTTTAATTGCAATAAAAATAGCTCAAGAGGGATAGACAAGGAAGGAGAATACGAGTTGGGTGAGAACGGCAAAAGGCGATGAAAAGCCTAAGGTTCAAGAGACGACCATAGGTAAAAAGACGAAAAACGTCACTGGGTCTTACAAGGTCAAGAAAAGGTCTTACAAGGTCAAGAAAAAACAAATTTAGAAAAGAGGAAAAGGCAACAAGTCAAAAAATAAAAAAGAAGAAAAGATTTACACATATGATAAAAGCTCAGGTAAGGATAGCACCATATTCTTTTATGATATACAAACGTTCATTTTTGCAATCAGTGCTGCTTCTGATGCCATAATTGATTGTCTCGTAAGCGACGTTCTTCCTTGTGATGGATTAGTTAAACGGAATTCAAATCCTACACAAAAGTTAAGATCAAAATATGGAATATATGAGTGATTTGTAGGAAACTATAGAAAACCATGTCATATCACTTTGTTAAGTATGAAAAGAAAAAAAATATATTAAAAAGTAAGAAGTAACGAAACCTTGCAATAGATATTGTGTTACTTTCTTCCCCATGAGAGTTTGCAGGGACACAAAAATTTGGAAAACATGGGTGGATTTTATAGGGGGCATTTTTCATCTGACAATTGACAGGGCCCAGAACAGAATTTGTAGCGCACTCGCCTGGATTCACGTAAAGCCGAAAGCTAGACCACTTCTAAACTCCAATATCATTATCATACATAAATAATAACAATAATAATATTATATTTTACACTTTTTGTTACCGTACGTATTTAATTTCAATTATATATATTAAACTTTATAATGTTTGGATCTCTAAAGTGACAAAACAATGAACACCTTAGAACCTCACCTAATTCAATATTTTTATATATCATTTGTCGATTACCCTAAATTCCAAATGTTGATGAGGTTGCAAATCGTTGACAATGGAAAATTTAAAATACAGGATCTCTTGTAAATGTGATGGAAAATAGAATCGATCGAGGACATCCAAAAGAAACGAAAACAAGAACAAGAACTACAAATCAGGTATATATTTTAACATGTTCTACTTTTTGATACGTTGCGGTTTACTTAATTGTATTTATAAAAGATAAATGATGTTTGTTGGATGCAAACTCGATCACACATTATTAGAGAAAAGGTTTTCAATGCTTTTTTCTAACATGAATTTGGTTTAATAAACGAGCTTCATGTGATCTTATAACTTGGACTTGGACAATAAAGATATTCTAATCGAATATAATATATATTTTAAAACTTTGTTTACTAAGAAAGTGAATTAGTAGATTAGACGTATAGTATTTTCATTTTTCGAGTTCTAAATTTTTGCGCAAAGTGTTCACCAATACTCACGGTCTTCAAAAATACGGTCAAACATTTTAGCAATATAAAAGATTAATAACAATATTTTAATTGAATTTGGATGATTAAATAATATTAATTCCAAAAATGCATGACCGTTAACTATTATTAATACATTGATGTTTGAAATGGAACCTCGATATCGAACTTCATCAAAGATACCTTGGATCTTATTTGGATTTCGTGTATGTCTTTTTTATTTGTCATTCTAGTCTAGGTTAATTAAACACGCTTACACTTTATTATAATAACCCTTGTAAAGTATTTACATTGTAAATTTAAAAATTTAAAATATTAATTATACCCTCATTAATTCAACTAATATGATAATTATATTAAATTCATTATTTAATCAACATAAAGGAAAAGTATATAATATTTTACACAAAACACTTATTTATCTATTATTAATAAAGAGTTTTCGTCTTAAAATTCATAAAGAAAACTAAGATAACTAACATGCCCTTTTAACAACTAGATATTCTATAATTAACTTTCTTATATAAGATAAGCCAATGAAAATTAAATTCTCAACAATTAAGTTTGTTTCGTGCAAAACAATAATATACTACTATTAATAAAGAGTCTTTAATGTTGGGTTTTAAAATTCTTGAAGAAAATTAAGCTTACTAACATACCTTCCTAACAATTAGATATTTTATAATTAACTTTCTTATATAAGGTAAGTCACTTAAAATTAAAATCTCAACAATTAAGTGTGTTTAGTACAAATGATAAAAAAGTTAAAATAAATTCTACAATTATAAAGTTCAGTAAGAATTAATGTAGTATAAATGAAATAAAAAAAAACTTGAATAACACGCTATCGACTTTAACATGTTTATATGTATCACAATCAAAGTTGTATAATTAACTGTTACTTTGCGCCGGTTTCATGCTAGTCACAAATAATATATCAAACATACTTAACGACATTTAAAAAAAAGTTTCAAACTTTATGTGAAAATTAAAATTATCTTTCTACTAATTTTGGTTGAAACACATATTAATCACACTCTTTAACCTTGATAATAAACAAAACATCGATCAATGGTTATGAAATAATTAACTTTAAAGAGTTAATAAGTATAAAGTTTAGGAATCTAAATTCTAATCATAAGAAATTTATAAAATAATCGACTTTAAATTGCTACTTGAAATAAAGATCAAAATTCTAACCTTACAATTATTATTATTATTATTATTTTAAAAAGAAAAAACTAATTAAAGGAGTATGTTGCTTATTTTATTTATAAGTGACAATATTTCTTATTTGGTTTTATGTATTCTCATTATTTAACGTACAAAATTATATGCTAAAGTATTTTTAATTAGTGTTTTTTACATTCATTTAGATAATTATTAAAATATGAATATAAATATTAGTCTTGCTTTGATAATTTATCTTCAATCAAGATACTAATTTATGTAGTTTTAATGTAATATCAATTCACTCTCACTATATATTCACACCGTTTCCAAGCAAACTTTACTAGCTTACAACTTCATGATTTGATATTAGTTTTCTACCCTCTACTTAGGGTGTGTTTGAAATGTGAGTTTTGAAATAAGAGTATGGGAATGGTATGATATAATGTGTTTGATTATTGGGCTTGGTTTTGCAAATTGGGAATCAAACCCAAATGTGATGGTTGATTTGAAAAACTCAGTTGCCATTCCCATACCCATAGCGATACATAGAGTATTTGGTTTGCTTAACGGAATAACTATGGGTATGGGCATCGCTTTCAAACTCATAAACCTATGGATTCGAAAAACCTTCACTTTGGGGGTTTGATTTCCCAATTTTAAAATCCACACCCCTGAAACAACATGATATATTATTTCTTTTCATAATCATTCCCATACCCTTCCTCTAAATCCACCATCCAAATACACCCCGAGATTCAAACCAAACACCCCCTTAATAACAACGTTATGAACATGTATGAACGTGTGAAAACCAATTGATTAAATCAATAAATTAAACAAATAGAGATTTGAAAATAATTTGTACATGTTTTGTGTTTTTATTAAAAAAGATACGTCAAACATTATAAACACATTAAAATTTACTTTATGATTGTGACAAACCAGTTACATATATATGACTTAACCGGGTAAACATGATATACGATAATAGTATGAAAAAAAATATAAACAACCAAGCTAAAAGAAACTATGTGTAATAACTTCATTTTAATTATTATCACCCCTATATTAATTTACGTCTGACGAACACAATCCATCATATGTTATTCTGTCGCATCACATACGAATAATTTACTAGTTACTATTTTCTTCTGTTTACTATTTTCTTAAGTTGGGTTATTTTGAATTTTTGGTCATCATTTGAGTGATTTCTATTTCGTGTTTTGTAATAGTGAAAATTAGTTTTATCTATAACAAAAAATAAATTTGAAAACTGACATACGTTTTTTAATTTCGTTTCTGTTACTTTCACATTAAGAGAAAAGTTGTCTTTCTTAGTGGTCGGAACATATAAAAAAGTTATCACCGAAGATTCACGTTTTTAGAATTATAAATCAAACTACGAGGTACTGTAATTAATTATAATAATCATATAATGATCATAAATCCACGTTATTTTATATATAAAAACATTTAACAAAATCTATTAAATGAATTTTATATTCAATTTGAATACACCATTTGGACATAATTTCGTCAAACTCAATTAGTAGTTAATAATAACTGTAGTCCATTGAACTTGTCAAAACTGAAAAAGACAAGTATTGGCTTCCACATTTGGGGTTAACTAAATTGACGATAAACTTATTAGATAATAAGTTGTCGAATGAGGTTGAATTCCTCGCTCTAACCGGAAGTTGAAAGCTGAAATCGAGGAAAAGGTGCTGTAAACAAATTTTCATTAACATGAAAGATGTTTGTTAATATGCATAAAATTTGATATCAGGGGTCATTTGAAAGATTTATGACAAATCTACCATTTTTATATGTTTTGGGTCATACATTTTCCAATTTGACCTTTTAAAGAATCACCATTATGTATTAATAAAATCAACAAAATTGTTTTGTTTTTGGAAAAATATATATTTTCAAAATTGAGAATTAATTAAATTAAATTAACTTCGCTAGAAATTGAGGATGGGCCTCAACTAATTACCATGGGCTGAGATATGAGTCTGTTTACCAATGGTAGTTACAAAACTTTCTAATTATTACTACGTGGTATAATGGGGGCTAAAATCATACTAACTGGTATTTGTTATTAAAATCCTAGTGTTTGTTATTAAAATCATACTCTTAGGTGAACTAACACATACAAGTATACAACAACCTAAATCTATAGAGTGGGAGAGGATGTCTAGCGACATCGATTCTTCTTTTGCAATCATCTCCGTATATCTATAAATATCAGCTATCAAGTGATTGGATTTTTTTGAACGGCTTGACAACAAATACTATTGCACATCATCACCATTTAGAGATGATTGGGAATCTGGTATCCAATTCCGGTTCAACCGGATATGGGGATAGAGATGAGGAATCTCCAATATTGAAAATCGTGGATTGAAATACCTTGAGGATCTTCATACCCACACTCGAATCCGTACCCGATGAGAATTTTATCAGTTTCATGTACTTATACCCGAATTGTATGTATGTAATGAATTATATGTTATATATAAATCATACACACATACATTATTATTATTAAATATTACTTCTCCAGTTTCAAATATTTTGTCACCAACAAATTTTTTATAATTTGGCATATGATATATAAATGTCAATTTTATACTTATATTCAATGCAAGTTTGACATAAAATATTTAAAAAATGAGTTATTGATAATAGTAAATGAGGATAAATGTGAGAATTTAACGATTTATTATAGTTCTTTTTGCAAATCTACAATCTTTTTAGGACATAAAAAATAGTGAGACATAAAAATTAGCACAAAAGAATTCTTATTACCATTGTACTAAATGTATTATTCAAACTTAATGTAATTCATCTAAAACCTTAGTTACCTTCTTATATTTTTCTATAATACGAAGTAATACGTTAGGATGATAATTAACTTTACCATAACTTTTGTATTGATCGATGTCATTTCAATAGTTTATTAAATAATTTTAATTATTTTTGATAGAAAAAAATTCCCAAATCTCATATATCAGTTGGGGACAGAAATGGCACGAAAATGAAGATAGGAAGTAAAAAAACGTGGATGGGGATGGGGAACGCGATCCTCCATGTTAAAAAGAAATAAAATTAGTTTTAGATTTTAAAATTTACTTAATGATATAATGGAAATGGTGGTCCACATATCTTTGACCAAACCCCAGATACCGGACCATGGGCACCTGAAGTTAAATACCCTGATCTAGCCAGTAGTGATACCTGGTCAGACCAGAGGGCCATCCCACATGACAATCGTCATCATTCATTTTGACCCCATTTTTCTTCCCATTAATTATAGGGCATTCACTCATTTTCATTCCCAAAACCTTTTTCTTCATCAGTCCTCTTTTTACTACATGTATAAACTTTCAACAATAGTTACATATAGTATGTGTTATAGAACATAAACTTTTTTTTATAGAACATAATTAACTGTTAATGAACAAGCTTGTAGTCGATAAGATTGGTTTTGTCATGTTCATGAAACCACAATGTTGCGTATAATATATGGATTGGGTGCGTTGTATGGTAAACATAGTCACGGTAAATCGACAAGACATCCGACAAGATTAAGCATGGTCCTTTACTAGTTTGTTTGGTTGTTAACCCCGTGTTACAAATTTTTCTAAAAGCATAGTACATCTTTCATCCAATTTATGATTACAATGTGTGCATTATTCACGGTACTATCAAAAGGTAACATCAGTTGAAATAAAATAGAATATATTTTTTGTTGTTTAGATTCTAATGTCGTCATTTTTGTCTTGTTGTCGTTAAATCTAATACTCATTGAGATGTCGTCGAAATCCTTATCTCAAGTCATGAAAATACATCAATATATAGTAATAGTAACTGCTTAATCGAGCATTGACTTTAAGTTACAACATTTAGTTAGCTATAAAATGATGTAGTATCGAGGTAGTCAATCGTTTTGAGAGTCTGATAATTGATAACAGATCTTCTAAAAATTTGGTTTAGTTAAATTAAATTCATATGGGTGGAGAATGGAGAAACAAACAAATGTATTGTGCAAATATTCTTTTTGGATAGATATATTTCTACTTTTAGATTTTTCTGAAGAGTGTCTACGTTATAATTTCCAAGTGGTAAAAAATTAGTGCATCCTGGCCTATAAAACGTGTCCTTGTATATGTGTATATATAGCATAGTACCCGTAGAGATTGTGCCAATAAAAAAATATGATAATGGTAGTGATTATGTAAGAATGATGATAATATTTGTGTATCTTTTAAAGATATGTTGTATTGTATATATTTCGTGTTGAATATATATTAATACAATGTATAATACTAATATTGAGAAATTAGATTTATATATAGTAATAAATTATTAATCATTAATATGGAATATGCAAATATATTGTTTAAATAATTGAAATATAAAAATAATAATTATATCATTTTTTATGTTTGAAATGAACTTTAAGATAAAAGGCTAAATTCATACATATCCTTATATATATACTAGTTTATAACTCGTAACTATGTGAAATTATATATAAAAGAATATCGTAATGACATTAATCATTCGTATTTGTATTGAACATGACAATTTAAATTTAATGTGAAATTATAACTCTTACCAATAAATTTTTTATAAATGTTAGACAAAATTGATGTTTATTTACAGAGTTACTTTGGCTATATTAATGTGAATCCCAAACAACTCCAAATGCATTACTCAAAACTACAATGACACGTATTTTTGAGTAATACTACTTTTAATGTGTGTACTATTTTAATATAGTATTTTGTATTATTTTAGTATAAAAAATATATTTTAAAAATAAACCTACATTAAAAAAAGTTACTTAATTGTGTTTGACTAAATCTTTTATATTAAATATCTTTTAATTGATTTAAAATACATAATTCAACAGTATACTATTATATTTTTTATACAACCGTTCAGTTCTTTTAGTGCATGAATCATCCCTGTATTATGTAAATTATACCTCTATTGTCCTTTTTGAATTTTCATTTCACAGGACATCTTTATATATGGTTTATCTTCCACAGGACGTCCTTTTTACTGACTCTGTTAACTTTTACCATTAAACTAGGGTGATGTGCGTTACATGTGAAGGCAAATTTGTCTCTTCATTTTATCTATTCGTCCATTTCTTTTAACCCTTTTTATTTATTATTTATTTCTCCTTCATTCCATCTTCTTGCAAGTACAACACCAAACACACTTGATACAACCCTCTCACTTATCTATTTAGATCTTTAATTCCCCATTTGATCACTAACCAAAATCACCATCAAATCGTTGCCACTCACTGGACGGAACAACGATTCATGATTCAAAATGAATTATAAGTTGAGTTATTTAATTAATATTAAAATTCTAAAATAAAAAAGGCCCACACACACCACAAGGCACACGTACACACCCATCATGATTCATGAAACATAAGGTTACTATCTCTTCATATTTTGACAAAGTTTCCCCTTTTTATTCATCGATCAACTTAAGTTAATTTTCAAAAATGATTCTTTTTTTCATTTTAGGGTATTCAATCATCAATTCATCCCTCATCCTCATAAAACCCTAGTTTTAGAACCTAACCAAATTAACGATCAAGCTAGGGTTTTAAACGGTTTAACACAATCAATTTTTACCATTGAAGATGATGAACAATTTTGCTTCAAAATTAATTACGAATTTGACGAAACCGCTTTGAGTTCAAGTGCAAATCGAAACGATGATTTCACTTAAATATGTGGGAGTTTAAAATTGTTCGAGTGGACATTTGAGAGGAGCATGCGCAGAGTTCTTTAAAACAAGATGATGCTGTTGGTGGTGGCATGATGTTGGTAGCATTCAAATGGAGAATGAAGGAGGTGAGAGACGAACAAAGAGAAAAGGAAGATGTTATAAAGAGGAAGATGCGACTTTCGTGAATGTACAAATATACCCTTACATATTAGGCACATGATTTAACTTAATGATAAAAGTTAACAAAGTTAATGAAAAAGACGTTCCATAAAAAAAAACAAAATAAGGGATCTCGTAAAATGAAAATTCAAAAAAGACGTTATATGTACAATTGACATAATCCAGGGATGATCCGTGCACAGTACTCTTTAAGAAATCTAATAATAATCATTGTATCTAGAAATTTTAAAACTATAAATAAAAATTTTATAAAATTTATGAAGTTTTTTAATAAATATGATAGCAAATATTATATTTCGTAATTTAAATATATTAATAAGAGATTTATAATAAATACATCGTATTAATACAATTTGATTATCATATATTATCTTTATTAGATGTAATTTTTTTCAAGTAAAAAAGTTAATAATCATACTTATTTTAGCAGTTAGATTTTGAGATCTTACAGGTTCATCAATTTCTATAAGTTAGATCTTGCGATCTTTGATCTCTTGGCAGCTAAAGCTATGGACTTCAAGTGTTCCTCTTGCCGAATACATTTATGTTATAAATAGATAGATATGTATTGGTGAAACTAAGCTTTTACTTGACAAAATAGTAGTTATATTGGATCACTACTACATTTGAAAAGCACTTTTTGTGAGTGGACTTGCTTCATTAGAACACTACTATTAGTCCTATTTGTCATGCTTTAACAAATGAAATTAAAGGGAGAAAAAACAAAAAAACAAATTGAAGCATTAATATGTAAATGGGCCTAAAATTATTCCTACAACTCCTCCGAAGAAAGATTTAGCTATACAAACAAAATCAACCATTCTTAAAAAAAACATGGGTCGAATTGTCACATCTAGCATGTAATTTATGTTTTCATTTTCTCAAATACTTATGCTTGCAATTTTCATGGGATTAAGCCACTTTTAGTGTATGTGCGTGCGCACCCATATTTTGTGGTGTATAGAACGCAAATTGTGTGGGCAAGAGATCTTTATACGCAACATAGAGCATATGCATACCAACCGAAAACATAAGTCGCACAGAAGAAGATTTCTAGGCTACATAACATACAGATTTTTAACACCTTATTTGCAAGTAACCAAGCCTCTTTCTCTTTACACATGGTTCCCCAGGCAACATCTTTTTTGTAAATTCTAATAACAAGATTACATCACAGGATTCTATCTTGTAGATCGTTCATTAGAGTCGACGCAAAAGAGCTGAGCTTCTTTCCAGTTTCTCCAGCAATGTTCTTTAGGGATGATATATCCTGTTTTGCCTGAAATACATATATAACATCATCAACCTTAGCTAATACTCCACAAGAGAATGCGAGTTTAGATTTTTGCAAATAGGTGTCAAAACGGTCAGGTCAAACGGGTTGGATAGCTTTTTGGTTTTGTAACGTTAGAACTAATATGCATTCATATATTAAATTTCTTGGGTGGCTTTGATAATGTCAAGGACTACCTTTAAATTGATCAACTCATTTGACACGTTTCCCCCTAAAAATTTGCAAAATATCATATATATCCAAACATGGATTGAAATCATTGTACATCATGCATTAAAAACTTATATTTGCGTATATAGAACATTTTTGCAAGTTTTGAGGGGGGAAATATGTAATTTTCCCAAAAAAAAATTCAGTTTACCTGTTTTGACTTATTAGCATAAAAGTAGGGCGCAGATCAACCCTTATTCATAAAAGGGTTAAACCGCTACCCCAAATTTTTAAATTTTTGACCTGTTTCCTGCCTAACGCACAAAATATACCTGGAAAGACAGCCGGTTAATAAGGTCACTAGCCGTGAGATCAACATTAGCATTAGGTGATTCATGACCAAAAAGATCAGCACTTGAGATGGCGGCTGACCCCTAAAATACAACACACTAATATGTCTTAATATCGTTACATAATCAGGTACAAACAGGAGCAACAAAACAAAGTATACACCCATAGAAAGGAAACCAAATTGGCAAAATTATCGTCGCTGTAGATAACATTAAGTTCATGTTCCACTCTCTATAGGTGCTTCGAGTAAAGTTACATTTACTCATGTTAGAACCATATTAGCTGCAGTTTATACAAATTTGTCATTCCAATGTTTTCTTAATGATCATTTAATTGAATCTTTGATGAAATAGCAATGAGACAAAACCACCAAAACAAACTCTACCACTGTCAGCTACTAATAAAGAGATGGAAAAGTAAGAAATTTCCCAAATGATTAACAAATACATACCGAGAACCTTTGAAGAGCTAATTGACTATCGATAGTAACTCTGTTCTGATCCCCGAAAAATTGTACCGAAGAAATTGATTTAGCATTGGAGAACTTCTGTCTTGCCTCATCAGTTTCTGAAACCTGATAAACAAACCATGTATCATGTTTCAGACTGACTGTAAACACGAGTTAATAGATTCTAACAACTGGTAGAAATTCACAAGCTAGATGATATCACGGCGGAAAAAATGGATAACAAAATTCATCACAATTTCAAATTTTGAAATGGACCCTTTTTTCCCCCTTGTTTAGAAACAAATTGTAGAGTGAACTTAACTTATGGGACAGAGAGCGTACATATATGCCTTAGGAATAAACATATAACATCGTAGTTAACAGCTACAACAGCAGGGGTTCCAAAAACTCTTACCACATCATATCACATCTGCTTAATTTAAACATGTAAAATGTGTATAGTAGGTGTGACACACGTGATTCTTTGCTGTTCAAAAAAGGACTTGCATACCTGGACTTTCATAGAGCTACTTTTTCTCATAAAACCGCTGTCCATTCCATAATCTCCAAAGAAATTGGATGTCGATGTCTTAGGTGGTGCAACATGACTGATTGAGCTAATGCTTTGAGGACTTGACTCTGCATCGTGAAAACTATCTACATACTCAAAACGAGAGCTGTAAGGTGTTTCGGCTACGGCTGATGGCGGTGTACTACTTGCTGAGGTAGACACTTGTGCAACTGGGTCTTCAGGCTTCTGTTCGTACAAGCTTTCATTTTTCTGCACATTATTATTAAACTTTCAATGATTTATTTGCAAATACTGTACAAAATACAAATAATAATAATTGAATGACTTGCAAAATAAAACCTCAAAAACGTGTAAATAATAGGTGCTTAGGAGTGATTCATTGTCTTTCAAAGACAAAAAATCAATATTGTCACCAAACTGTACAAAATACAAATAAATACTCAAATGACTTGCATAATAAAAGTTACCATAAGAAAAACAATAAAATTATAGTAAGAACAGTTCCAGTTATGATTAATCATGATCACTTAAATTAGAGGTATCATGGCGGGCGGGTCTGAAAGGTTGTTTATTGGGTCAAAATAGGTTTGAATTTAAAAACATCATTATTTTAGTACAGGTTTACCTGTAAATACATTCTTGTCCATTTTAAAGTAAACAATTATTGTGTTTATTATAATTACAAAACCAATATTATCCCAATAACAATATGAATCTTTGTAAAACCAATATTGACTTTGGGTGACTTTCACGGCCCATTTGACCCATTCGTTTTTAGCTAATCTTCTTACATTGACCTGTTGCCCTGTTCGAGATAAAGACAACCCAAATCAAATCTTTCACAAGTAAATGGGTCAAAGTATCCACGTCTAGGTGAGATGGTGAAAGCCAGTCTACCTTGTTACTAAGCTTCTTTGCACCAAGCCCACCAGACTTTCCAGTTTTTTTAGCGCCCATAGGCTTCTTCACAGAGCTTGTAAGAACTTTTGGAGGAGGTTTCACTGGAACACATACATTTGTGTCATCTTTCACAGATGAGCTCTCTTTTGGGGATTCGTGGGGCGTAAAGCCAGATCCCTTTGGCGATGATGGCAAGCTAGATTCTGCAGAACTTTTTGCAAGTAATTGTTTATATAGCTGAGCTGCCCTTGAGGTGTACTTCACATCAATCTTCCCTCCGTCAGTCCACCCATGCTGCTTAAAGAAGATATGGGCACGATTGTTTCCCCCATAACTCATCATCTTTAGTTGTTCAGGAGTCCATGAATCTAAATTGGTTGACCTATAGAAGTTAAGAAAATGGTTACGTAAAAATGAAATGACACCTTAAATGGAAAGTATACTCATTTTAGGTGCTTAACATAACATAAAGAAAACAATAAGTACTCAAGAAGAATACTACATAACTAAAACAAGAAAAAAACATGAAAGCAATATGCAGGAACAGAAGGTGCAGCGGTCCAAGGACCTCCCACTCGAGTTAAATTGCAGAACAAGGAGCTAAATTCATTTTCCTGAAATAATAGACGTGTTTAGTTGCAGACTTGCAGAAATGCAGTAAATGAATTCACTTAATGCTCAAAACTACCATACTAGTTTTCAAGTCCAAAACCAAGCCATCAACTTTTAACAGGAAAACAATAATGTTAAGATGAACTTTAAGAGTTGGGATTGAATTCAGAACCAAGAGAACCTGAGATTTGCCAAATGTTGATTTTTATCAACATCCAATAAAAGTAACATAACACAAGCCCAATATCTAAACCGGAAATATACAACACCCTGATGGTTTCAGGTAAAAAGAAGATATTCAGTCTTAATAGTAACAAATGTCAGCTAATAAGATATACAGAATTAACATAACAAGAGTCGAAGATTCAAACACAATTATGATTTAATAGTACCTGAGTTCTGATTACAGAGTTACACTTAATTTACTCCATCGTTGTCAATTCAACAATTCATTCAATAATAGTATTTCAACAATGCTAACTGCTATCTCACCTTCATTAAAGGTAACTTAACATAACACTGACAATCAAAGATGGTAAAAATGACTTCTCAGAGTCAACTGCATATCCAGTTAGTTAGAGGTGTGTGGCCTTACAATACAAAACACTCAACCAGATATTGAACAATAGTTCATTGCCATTGCACACTAACATGTGACCTTACAATAAGTAATATACATAGGTAAAAAAAAAAAAAAAAAAACATAATTTTGACCATAATATGAACTTGAAGAACTCATTTCTCTAGAGAAATGGAAAATTCAAAAAAAGGGGAAAAAAAAAAAAAAGTTCCAAGACTAACCCGCTATATTTGACCCATTAGACCTGAAATCAACGCATCAACCCGTTTGACCATTTCCCTAAACAGGTTATGCGAGTTGGGTCCAAGTTAAGTGCTTTTTTACCTGACAACCTTTTATCAAATCAGGTCGTGTTTGGGTTGGATAATCTCGACCGGCCACCCGACTCGACCTGAATTGACACCCCTAAGTTTATTGGTATCACAATTTTACAAACTACGAATCACAAGCTGACAAGCATTAATTCAACCACCAACTGTGATGTTAGCCTGATGCTATGCAGACAAACAACCGGTTGTAACGTATCACAAACACTTATTTCTGTGCCAATGTTTTAAAAATAGAATAACTGCAAAACTAAACAATAAACCTTTCCTAATCACCATCTCGAAAACCTATCTTCTCCATTCTCAAATTCCGTTTTTATCTTAATACAACTTCAAATTTGATATACTAATTCTTATATTATCAATCAAACTTGGTAACTTTCTACAGCTCACACATTAATCGCTCCAATTTAGAACCAATTTCTTTTTTTTTTTTAATTTCAAATTAATTCGACTTCCGCCACCTTTGATAACTCATTCTACAACTTACTTATAAGCGAACCGCACATCAACGTAAACAAGACGGTGAATGAAAAAGAATGAATACCTAACAAAGCTGATATGAACACCGAGGCTACGATGAGTTGAGGAACAATCTAGACACAAGAAAACCCCGTAAGTTACGGACGCCCATGTAGGATTCTTGGCGTTACAATCAAAACAGATCTGATATTAGAAAAAAATGTTACTTTATTATATGATCAAAAAAACTGATCGAAAGATAGAAAGACATGCAGATTAAAAATGACAGATAATATTGAGAAATTAATTAACCTTATTTTCTGATTTCGCTTTAAGCTTCCTGAAAACGGCGTTTTTGTCGGTGAATTGATCGGAAGCCATTATCGGATGTTGATACTCAAGATTCTTCGAAGGAGAGATTAATTAGAAAGAAACCTCCGACGAAACGGATACATACGAAGAATATGATCGAGTATACAAGAGATCGAGATAAATGTTAAACCGCTAAATTTTTAATTTCTATTAATTTATTTATTTTAAGTTTTATTTTTGAAAGAGAATTTTACTTGGAAGTCCTGACTTTGTATTTATTATTCTTTTATGTTATTATTTTGTTGAGTTTTACCGAATATAGTCTTTAGAGTCTAATTGAAGAAGAGTATTTAAAAGCTTTTTGTTTGGTTTATCAATTTTTATAAAACAAGTTTTTACAAAACATTTGTCTTTAATAATAAAAAGTTTTTAAAGTTTTTGTTTTCAAAAATCATATACGTACATTTTCAAAAAAACTTTTCATGTATGACTTTAGATTTTTCAAACTTTTGCACAAAAAAGTTTGACCTCCAATGAAGAAATTTTTTTTCTCCAATGAAGAAAAGTGTTTATAAAGCTTTTTTGCATAAAAAAAACTTTATAAAAAGCCTCAACTGGAGATGCTCATAGAGCATCCACGTTGAAGAAAAGCTATTAAAAGTTTTTTTTCTTGCCACATCAATTTTTTATAAACAAAGCTTTTACAAAACCTTTGTCTCCAATGATAAAAAGGTTTTCAAGTTTTTCTTTTCAAAAATCATACACACACACTTTCAAAAAAAGAACTTCATGTATGACTTGAGATTTCTTAAGCTTTTGCATAAAAAAGTTTTTCCTCCAATGAAGAAAAGTTTTTCTAAAGCTTTTTTGTCGAAAAAATCTTTAGAAAAAACCTTCATTGGAGATGCTCTTACTAGAAGTTTCTGTATATAACGATTTTATTTATCGGCTTGATTCCGCAACCAATTTGTCAGAGAATAGTTATATAAAGCACACTTAGTAAATTTCAAAAATGGTCTATATAGTTTATACTTATTTACAAAAGTTGTTTCTATACTCTTTTATTTTTTGATCTTTTCAATCTAATAAATTTACGTTTTGTTCAAAAATAATCTCTCAATCCATCCAAAATGACTAAATTACCTTTTTCTACTTTTTTTATTATATAATGTATTTATAACTTATAATTTATTTTATAGCACATAAAAAATTACCAACAATGGTCTCTCCAAGCTCCGCCTGTCTTCTTCCCTACAAGAATTCGGCACCACCATCGGTCATCATTTTCAGACCACTTAACACAATCGTGAACCCTTGCAACCATCCCTACTCGAGCACCTAAAAATCATCTATAGTCATCATAATCTAAAACTGAAAATCATAAAACACAAAACGAAACCCTAGGTCTAACAATTGCAAATCAAAAATCATTTTGTTCCCAAAACGGAATCACAATTTAAGAATATGTAAATCTACCTCTATAATCAATTGATAAAAAATAAAAGAAAACGTACATTTTAATTGAAAGATCCGGAAACAAAAAGCTTTTAATACTCTGTTTATATAGTTTCAATTGATTTTGAGTTTTGAAAAACATTTTGACCATTGAAGCAATAAGTTTTTTTTTTAAAAGAAAAACTTTCCAATTTTTTTAAAAAAGAATCTTGGAAAAACATTGTAGGTGTCCTAATAATACTCTATAAATAAGTAAAAGAAGTCAATGTAACCTATTTGATCGGTTAAAGTTAAAAAGTCAAAATAAGTCAACATTTATACACTTTTGAACAAGACAAAAATTCTTTAATGGCTTAATCAACAATAAAATTCTATAGTTTTTTTTTTAGAAATATATTTCTTCAAGAAAAGGAAACATGCAAAATATGATGCAACTTTACAAAGCCAAAAAGGAAAAAAGAAAAAGAAAAAGAAAAAGAAAAAAGACACCCCAAACAAAGATAATTACATCCCAAAGATAGATATCGGGTTCGAGATCCAGGAGCTCCCGTCTAAATCCACCTTCTTACATCTCTGTTCGAAATCAAGAAGAGGGCGGAAAATAAAATGTCTATAGTGGTTAAATTAACAATTTCATCAAACTACCTTGAAGAGGGAAATAACTCAATCTAACCTTTAATCATTTAGCATTCACAACTAAGGGTACAAAGCTCACATCGTACGTGAACAATGTTTATTAGTGTGAAATTTTATTAGTAAAACATATAGATACAAACGGCAATCAGAATGAAATACATGATTAGTATACTATTAGACGTCTACACTTGATTAACTGGCAACGGTGGAACACAACAACCTTACTATCAGACACCCATGTACTCGAGAAGTACTTATTTGATAGATAGATATACTAATTACGACGAACATAATGAACCGCTTGACGAACATGAACAAATGACGTTCAATTGTGTCGACATGACATGTATGATGAACTCGATCAACCTAGATCAATCATATAGTCATGGGATGAACGAGTAAATATGTCATTTGATGTTTAAGTTCTTCTCCTATATGTGTGAAATTATCTCCATTTTTATATAGAGCTTCCAACGTTCGTATTAAGTTGGTGACAACATTTATAAGAGGCATTGGAACAGTTTTAGTAGTAAGACACTCTCGGTTTACGTCTTTCCAGACTTGTTCTATTTTGTTGTTCAACACGTCATACGCATGCTCTTCAGTGACATCGTATTCTGTCATGTAACTTTCAACACTCGATGGGAAATGTTCTCTTTGTTGCTCCTCCTGCAAGAATTAATTTTTAAAGATGCCCAAAAAATAAAAAATGTATGTACTATACGTACCCTGTGTCCGGCGATATCATTTATGAGTCTACCAATTATGGACGCATATTTGAAAAGAGGAGGTTCGGTGACAGCCCATTTAACTGCCTCGTGTGTCACAATATCACCCATGCCAAGAAAACATGATGATATAAGCATGTTACCACCACCAGTCACAAATGCAACTGATGCGTGCTCTTCTGATGTTGGTTTGTACCCTGAGTTTACCCATTCCGCTTCCATCATCAACCCTCTAACAAACTCTTTCATCTATAGACGTACGAAAAGTATATATTGTCACATGCGTCCGTCCACAATACGTAGATTAGTTATGAATTAAGGTTTTGTGACTTACAAACTCTTTAGCACATGTGAAAAGATCTGATTTACCCTCCTTTGCCAAGCTTTCTTCCATTTCATTATACATATCCATGAATACTTTGTATAATGGTTTCATGTATTCTGGTAGCATATCTATGCATGTAATGGACCATCTATGCATGATTAATTTAATTTATTGATTAGTATGATCATCAATCAGTCAATATATCTTAAGAATAAATGTGTAAGGTGTTGGTTGATTAATGGTTGTGTACGTACAAGTACATGTAGATAGTTTGTTCAGTTAGATACTATACCTTTGGATTGCTTCTGTAAAGATCTTAAGTTCCTCGTAAGTACCGTAAGCGTCATAAGTGTCATCTATAAAAGTTGCCATCTGAATAACGTTTGTTAAGAAAATTCTAGCCCGAGAGTATTTAGGCTCAAAGCATGAACCCATTGCCCAAAAGAAGCTTTCCACCGGTCTATATCTTGCATAATGTAGGTGGTTTTCGACATCGTAACCTTTCCACCGCCTTCAAAAAATTATAGGAAGTACTTTTTAGTATAGATGTAAGATTAATGAAACAACAAATATACATCTTTGTGTTATTTTCGACATATTAAAACTTAACATAGATAATTAGCTAGGTCAGTGGGGATTGTATGGTATATACTTGGAAACTTCGCTAAGCTCCTTCCTCTGCAATGATTGCAGCATGTTGAACCCTAACTTGGCAAGTTCAAGCAAAGACTCGTTATGAGGATGTTGATTCTCATAGAAAGTAATGTAGCGCAACGCCTCTAGTCTAGGCAACCTTTTCAGTAGAGGTAGCTTGAATGCTTCCTTTATATGCGCAGAAAGAGTAGAGTTACTCAAAATAGTGTCATTCGCTATGCTTTGAAGACGAGACCTTGTAAAAAGAAGAGCATCGTCTAGTACAACTTCACCTTTCACCCTGAAATACGTTGCCTCATACAACTCAAGCATGCCTTGAACATCATTAATTAGTGACTCCTTAAAAGCACCACTTTCTTCCTTATAGTTATTGAAAATGTCTGCGTCAACTCATAATAAAAGATAATCGCTAAGTTAGCACACTTCTTTTATAACACGAATATATTTAACTTATGGATATATGCTCACCGCATGAAACAAAAAAGCCTTGTTGTCTCAAGACGCGAAACCAAATGGAAACACTACCACCATCCCAATTATCACCATATGTCTCATATATGTGTTGGATGGATTGCTCAATTTCCTTTTCAAAATAGTATGCTACACCAAGGCGTTGGATTGCATCAATCAACTTCAACAAATTTGTGCGTTCCATGGGAACATCCAAACACGCCATTAAATCTTTCCGCACTTCTTCTTTTAATGCTTCAATCATTTGCACCTCCTCGACCTTCTCTGGTTTCTTCATTTACTCAAAAATCATCGTCAAAGTTGTTATCATCATACATTTCAAACACATAAAAATAATCGTTACTTATTACAGAATATGACTCTAATTTATAAGTAGCTACACCGTACGTACCTCGTTGTAGTTAAGAAACTGATCTCCCCAAATGCTTGAAGGAAAGTTGGCAAGGGGTCGAATAACTTCCTCTTGTTTAAGAGACATAGTTTTTATTGTTTATATTCAGATTGAGTTGCTACAGGCTACAGGCTATTTATAGAGTGTGGATATGACTTTTAGTTTGTCACAAAACTGACTAATGATAATGCAATTGGTAAAGCTTTTGTAGAGTCGTATTTGAATGAGTGGTTATATTCATTATTACATCTTTTTAAGGTAATGTTTTACAATTCCACGGTGTTCATTACTTTGGTTATGGGTAAGATTTTTCTTTGGATTGATTTTATCACTCGAATAGTTGGTTAATAGCAGACTGAGTGGGAGGGTCATCGTCACCGTTTACCGTAATGAACGCTATTAGATAGTATGTTGCCACTCTAATACGGTGTTCTTGAATAGCATCTCCACCGAGACGCTATTTAGCCTTTTTCTATCTATTCTTTTAAGACTTGTAATACTATTTTTATTTTTAATAAATTTATTTATTTTATTTTGTTATTTATTTCAATTTATTAAATTATTTGAAATTTCTAAAAAACTTAAAAATAAAATTAAAACACTGTCAAGAATACTATTCTCACTCTATACCTTTTCAACAATAATATTCTCCTAGAACACTGTAACTCTTGATCACCATTTCCCGTGCTCTAAAAGGCCAGAGAGTTATCTGATACATATGAAAATGATACATTTGCGTCTTATTTTTCTAACTTGCTTTATATTTATCAAACAAATCTAAAAAGAAAACTTAACTTAAGTGTCGAATTCGATCTCATAATAAGTTGATTTTACCAACAGTCACCACCTCCGCCATAACTTAGCGACCACCTCTGACCTAATTATGGACGTGGCTTTTACTGATTAAAGTCACCATGGCTTTTATTGACAGCTTGCATATACAAAACGACACTTTCAATACTTGTACTAACAAGTTGTTGATGGGTTTTATTGACAGCTTGCATATACAAAACGACACTTTCAATACTTGTACTAACAAGTTGTTGATGGCTTTTATTTGAATGCTTGAAAAAAAAACGTTCGTAAATTTTTTATTGAAGTTCATTAAAAACTCAACTTATTTAATGGCTGCAGGAAGAGTAAACAGTCATTAGTTTAACTTGGAATGTCCAATTACACCATGCTATATTAAATCTATTCACGATCCATACACAGTAAATAACATGTCTAAGGCGTTATTTGGTTTAAACTTGAAGTGATTATAGGTATGGGTTTTAAAGTTGAGTACGGAAATAGATTTCCAAACCAACAAACTTACTGGAATATGGAGTATGCCTATATTTATGTGTATTATTCCTAGTTTTATAAAGTCTAGATAATTAATTAAATACTCTTAGTGGGAATGAAACTTATTTTGTAACATCCTTATAAAATACTAATAAAATACTAATAAATTGTAATTGATTTATTTATTTATTTATTTACAAACTTTATTAATCAATTTAAATAACAATTACTTGATAAGTTTATACAAATACTATATAAAGCATTATTAACTTAATAATAATGTCATGTTTAGAAATTTAAGAACTAACATTAGTAATTATATTTAACAACCCCGATTCAAAAGGGTGGTCTAGACAAAAAACTTACAGCGGACTACACATTCTCTAACACCCGAACTTACAAAAGCCTCAAGGCATTTCAGATGTCATAAAATCTTGGTCCAACTTTACTCTTCTTACTTTGATTCACTCCTACGATATAACCTGAGGATGTACGTAATGCGTAAGCCTAATGACTTAGTGAGCTCGTGTATGTTTGTGTACAAAAATATTACACACAATGATGAACAAGTTTAATTAATGATTTAACATAATTTATAGCTTTTAAGAATCTAGCTTGTTGTGTTGCGGACTTAAAATATTTGTGGTGAATCAATCAACCATTATGATATGAACTTTACTCATTCTTGAATTAATACTAAAACATTTTATTTACCGTATGTTACACGATTATCCTTACAATAATTAAAATACGCACATTTTATTATGAATATAAAAATGCACATCAAGACAATAGGAGCAATCAATATATGTACATAAAACGATTCATCACGATAAGATCAACAATCAAGCACAATAAATATAGCGTGCATTCCTATTTTGGTAAAAACACAAAAATACTCACATTGCTTTTAAATATGACGACATTTGAACAAGAGATTGATCCATGTATATTGTGCTTGTACAACTAGCTTCATTCACTTGTACCATAAGCTATACTTCCTAATTCCTTGAAACCTTTATAGATGTTGTAATTGTACGATTATTCCCAAAGACTCCAATTCCCTTAATGTGAATATTGACATGTAAATAATTGTACATCTTAAACTCTTTGTCTAGCTCTCCCTTATATAATTTGTAATGATAATAGGGATAATATCAATCTTTAAATTCTTGAAAGTATCTTTTATATAGTACTTTTGAAGTGATTAGTCATCAACCTAATAATCGATTAGATTTGCCACATTTACACTAATATAGCATGTGTCATCTTGTAGTTAATCTTAATCATCTAAAATGTGCTTAGTCATTAAGCTAGACATGCCACTTAAGTTCCTTGCATGCCAACACACTATTTTAGATGTGCTAGATGTCATCTTTTAAGCAATTGATATTATTATTACTAGTACACTAAGCAAATTTCACTATTTACTTCTTATGTACTTCACCTAGTTGTAAACTCTCTTTAAAAATAAAGACATTAATTCAATACATCTAAGTTGAGTATTAAAGTATTATACTTCATACACAAGTACATTATTTATTATGACAAAAATAATCTTCAAGATTTATATTTGTTTAAAAGTTTGGGTGTTACAAATAATATTGTTCTTTTATAAAATGATTGAAAATTGGGGTGTTATATAATATTTATGTAAAAGTTTAAATATATGAAGTTACTATCTTTTATAACTAAATTAGAGTTTAGATAATGTAAGAAAATATGTGTAATTTTGTAACTCGTCTCATTTAGTGACTAATACATTTAAAAGAGGAGTGATGTCCTTATTAGCTAAGGAATTTGAATAAAGGTGCCAAGTATCCTTAAATCAATCATGAATCTAGTACTAGACTTGTAATAAGTACCTTAAAACCTTACTATAAATAGAAGCTTGCAGTTGAATCAAAACTACACCAACACATATTACAAACACACTCATTCGTTCATATTAGCCTAGCACAAATCAAGGTAAGGTTCTTTCTCATTTCTTAAATTCTTTATTTAGTTAATTTAGTATTAAATTATGTCCACTTTAATGCTAGAAACCTTAATAATCTATATATAAGAACTTGGCATAAGTAATTTGTTTGTGATACCTATATGATTAATAGGTTGAGACTACAAGTAAAGCCTAAACTAACAAGGTGAGTTTCGTGTTATTTTCAAAACTAAGATATATGCAATATACCACGTGATTACATGATTACTTAATTACATGCTTAATTGCATTTAATAGGACGCACATTGTCTTTTACATATACTATGTCATGTTAGTCGTCGGATAACTAGGAGATGAAACGTAATGATTATTGACTCACATACATATATATATATATATATATAAGTGTGTGTATTTAATGCTGAAACACGATGGTTGTTTGCCAGATATATATTGATACGATTAGTACACAAGCGTTTACTTGTTTGTACTAAGCCAATATTAGCATATATTTGTTACTCTATGTAGTGCCGGTATAGATAGTCGTGACACATATAGGCGTTATGCTAACTCGACGTTGGAAATGACTTGAGATCTGGTTAATCATGACAGACACATAGATCTCATCATACTATATATATATCTTACATAGTAACATTTTGTGTCATCACTGCATATTGTGTGTGATATTTTATACATAAACACACGAAATTACTAAGTCTTTAGACTTATGCATGTACGTGTATATCTCAGGAAATATCCAGTAGGTTCATCAAGATAGAAGTTGTAGGACCGGATGATGCTCGAATACATTTTATTTATTTATAGTCTTATTTTTTAATAACTTGTAATATATTTCTACTTTCATTTATAATGTAAAACTTTAATAAATAAATAATATTTCCATTTTAATTCAATAAATTTTCAGATGTCATATATTCCTTCATTTTCATTCCTATAAACCAAACACACTTTAAGTATATGCGCACAATCTCAATCAAAATAATAAATCTAATAAACGATGAACTATAGTAAATCACCATGATTTTCAATTCAAAAATCCCTCAATAGAATAAAACCCAACTTATTCCACGTCAAAAGGATCCGTTTACAAAAGGATCACGAAATCCGATCTCTTACATTTGTCAAGGTATAGACAAGACACAAACAATTTTACCTGGCTCATCCATATCCATATTATTATATAAAATATTTTAATATTTTACTTTTAAAAAATTTTAAATTAAAATTAAACATTCTCATATTTAAGTATTTAATTTAAATTCTACAATATGATCCTATTATTTTTACATATTTTTTATTTTTTACTAATTATATTTTTAATTTCGAACTTTACATACAAATAAATTACTATTATCAACTCAGTATTTAATTTAATGTCAGGTTTAATTTGCCGAAAGTTTTAAACATATCAAGTAATAACAATAATAATAATAATAATAATAATAATAATAATAATAATATTGTGGGAGAGATCTTTTGGGTCATGGTAATCCACTAATCCCTCTATAAAGCCCTTTGACCCATGAACTCATTTTTCAGCCCGAGTTGTTGCAACTCAAGATTGGCCCATTCCCGAGCCAGTTTTCACTTCAATCTAATGTCATTGTTCATTTTTCACTTCAATTGCTTTTCAGGGTTTATTTTTCTCTTTTTTCATCTTAACACGAAGCAGCAGTTAGTAAACATACAACTTAATGTGTTTGATAAGTTATTAGATGAGATTAAACCTCGGGGTAGATTTTACGGTATTTTTTAATTCAAAGTAAAGCCAAAAACTAATTCAAGTCTAAAAAGATTACGAATTAACCAAGACCGGTTCGCTCAGATTTTCACAAAATGGGCCCACAAAATGAGTTGTCCTTACATTTCACAAAGTAAGTTGTCCATATATTTAGCCCATTTAGATATCAGATACGAAGTATTTTTTTTAACGAATGCATTTTATTCCTCAAAGTCGGACATGACTCACTTTTTTACACTCACTAGTCAATCGTAATATGTTAATTAACTAGTTTATTGTTTTGTGACTACGCAGCAATAACTATGTAATTCTTTTATATTAATAAAAATAATAACATATAAGTCTTATGGGTTATGGCTAGATCAGTTGGCAATAAACCATCCAACAACCATAAGATTTGAGGTTCGACATATGGGGTAGACATTTTTATTGTGTTTTATTTCCTTTAATGTTGAAGTTGTCCCACATCGGTGGTAACACAAACCGCAACCAACCATGACCTCCTATATATTCGAAAGTAAGCACACAAGTAATTCCAACCTGACCATGGTTGACCTACTAATTTGCAATGTTGACATACGCGGTTCCGATCAGAAAAAAAGTCAATGACGGGTCCTATTCACCGGATCAAACCGGTCTAACTGAAGAATCGACCGGTTCTAATCGAATCAAAATCCACTATCATCTGATTTTATCTGTCTAAAAATTACAGTTGCCTTTTCTAAAAAGATTTGTTTCTGTGACATTAAATTGTCACTATTGATTATTGAAGGCTAAGTCAGCTTAATTGAGTTCGGCCCAATTAAATAGGTTTATTACGGTTTTAGATTGCAACTTATGGCGTTTATGTTGTTCAATAGTCACGAGGGTACTATAGTAATTTTGTATAATTGAATTTTAAGACTCACGATGTACAAAATGATTTATGAGTAATTGGTAGTAGTCTCGCACAATTCAATATAATAATGATCGCTAATTATAGTTGTTTTAATAATAATGATTATAAATTTTTATTTTTATTTTATTTTTACTTTATATTATCACAATAATTATATTTTAATTATTATTTATTTTATTATTTTATATCTCAAATAATTAAGGTATATAAATTAAAAGAATCAATTAAGTATAGATGTAAATTAAAAAGCACCTGTAAACTTTTTGACTGACCCGTTGGATGGAAGATTCACACTCAGACCGGCTGATGTTTTGGTTTTTGGATGGGTTGGTGGGAAACATGCATGTGTGGATTTAACCGGGGTTTCCCCTCTCGTGGGTTTGAGAAGTGGGGGTTTTACAGTGGGACATGCTGCTTTGAAAGCCGCCTCGTGCAAAGTGACAAAACACGAGAAAGCATGCATTGAAAATCAACACGTGTTTATACCTTTTGCGTTTGATACTTTTGGTTTCCTTGCACCAGAGGCGGTGGAGCTCCTCAACAGAATCCAACGAGTCATGCATAGTAATGTTATGACCCCTAGATCCATAAATGTTGTTTTCAAAAGAATTAGTTTTGCAATCCAAAAAGGGCTAGCGGCGCAGCTTGTTGCTCGTTTGCCTTCTAGCTCTATCTAATGTTATTGAAGGATATAAATACAGTACGCAAAAACTATGTAATAAAATCTTAGTATAGATTGATTTGATTTTTAGTTTCTATATTTATGTATTATTGAAAGGGGTATAAGATATTGTTTGACACTGAGTTTTTAGGAGCTTTAACTTTTAGTTTTTAAACAAAAAGCTCATATGAAAGTCAAAGTATTGTTTAGCATGTACAAGCTGTAATTTTAGAATCAAATGAAAAACTCAAAATCTCAAAGCTACTAGAAGTAGCTTTTCGTGAAAAGCTTCAAACCTAAAGTTACAACCACATCCTACAACCTACAACTATTTCACCAAACATACTCATAAATATAATTTCCAAGTTTTTAGTTTTTAAACATTAAACCTTATGGCTAAATGCTTTATTAAAATTTAAGATAAAATTGTCTTAATTTTTAACTTTATATCCTAACAGCATATGACAAGAACTATTTATTGAAGTTAATTTTTCTATAAATAATAAAAGGGTTAATGCACTTTTAGTGCAACGAACTGCCACTATTTATTCCAAATATACAAGCTACCCATTTTATGTTCTGGGTATGTAACCAACCGGAAGAAACCGTTTACGGATCTTTACAAACTTGATTTTCACCTGATGGAATAACACCTTGCTGACAATGCAGCCACGTGGAATGCCACGTAGAGTATTTTGACACGTAAGGTGATTATTTGTCGTTGCCACGTCAGAATCTAGAGTTTATATCATCTATCTCTTTACTGACCCTGTTCATTTGAGCCCTAGTTTTCAGAAAGAAAAAACCACGAGCAGATGTCTTCTTCTTCCTCTCATTCTGTAAAATCGAAGCGATCGGCTGAGTTACCAACACATTGCGACTGTAATCCTCCATCCATGTTGGTGTTACGTACTTCATGGACCTCTACGAACCCTGCTCGTCGTTTTTTAACTTGTCCAAATTCCATGGTAATTTATCTTGTTGTTTACTGTATCGTTGATTTCTTCTTTGTCCTGACATTTTTGGGGGGTTTTGTGGTGTAGTCTGTAGTGAAAAGGTGTAAAGCATTCTACTTTCTTGATGAAGAAATTAAAAACGATTGGTACAAGAAAACGCTATTTGATTTGTACCAATGTTTGAGAGCTGATGAAAGGGATGCGTTTAGAGAAATCATGAGAAACAGAGAAATGGTAGAAAGGTTGAATGGTGAGTTCGAGCTTTACAAGGTAAAAAAGGAAGAAGAAGTCGTGTCATTGCAGATGGAGGTGAGGAAACTGCAGCTGAAGGTGAAAAAGGTGAAGGATAGGTGTGGGTTTTTGAAGAAATGTCTGATTTTACTGTTGTGCATTGTTGTTGTTCTTATGGTAAAGCAGTAGCAGTTTAGTTCATGTATACCATTCTAGCTTGTATAGATCATGAATTTTAATGAAAGAAATGGTTTGTTCTTGTAAAGCAGTGCGTTGTTTTTGTTGTTATGGTAAAGCAGTAGCAGTTTACAACTGCAGTTACCAATGTTCAACCAATGTGAAGTTACCAATGTTAAACCTGCAATTACCAAAGTTAGACCATAAAATGTGAAACTCAAAAACTTTAACTTTAACAATTAATACAAGGGAATACAAACACGAGGAATAAAGTCTTGGATTAACTTGGAATCTGCAATTCACAAGCAAATAGTACAACTGGAGTTACTACAATACAAAAGCCAGTAAATAAAGTCTTGGACCACCCACATGGTATTGTTTGAACACAGAACATTAAGAAATCAATAATACTAAAAAATCTGGAGAAGTAGGGCCAATAAAGCACACATCTTAGGTTCAATAATTGACCAATTTAAAAATACATACAATACTTCTCCACATTGACCTACCTACTTCTCCTCTGCTTCATCATCCAGAGTTAATGGCTTATCAATTGATGTACCACTTCCATCTTTTGGTAGGTTCACCCTCTACTGATTTGCAATTCTCTCAGACTTCTTTCTGGGCTTCACAAAACCTCTGTTCTTATAAGGACCAAAATACAACTCAACATGATCAGGTATAACATCAGAAGAATTAGTAACAGGTGGTTGTGCCATACTTTCTTGGGTTCCTGGTTGTTGATCTTCAGTGAATAGCTTTCTTGCAGTAGGTTTGTTTCCACCAGATCCACCATCTTCTTTCACTTTACTCTCATCTGATACACCACTTGGCACTTCTCCAACACTTGATACACCACTTGTTCCTGCACAAGTAGTACTAGCACCACTTGTTCCTGCTCCACTTGTTCCTGCTCCAGTTGGCACTCCTCCACCAGCACCACCTCTGCTTGCACCTCTTCTTCCACCTCTGCTTCCACCTCTTCTGAAACCACCTCCCCTTCCACCTCTAGTAACTGTCTCTGGTTTAGGTCTGGTGGGATTGGGGCAGTATTTCTTGGAGTGACCCTTGTCCCAACAGTTTTGGCATGTCATAACTCTACCAACTCTGCTCACAACATGATCATTCTCAGAAGTGTGTCTGATCCTCTTCTTCTTAGGTCTTCCTGGCATGGCTCTATGGATTGGAGGGACAATTGGAGGTAAATTCTGTCTTCTCCAGTTTGCAGAACCAGTGACAGGCTTAATTGAGTATTGATAAGTGTTTTCCCAGCTATCCTTCCTCAACCACTGGCTAACTCCTTCATGAGGTTCCCTCTGGCAATAAATGTAGCAGGCAACAGCATGCACACAAGGTATGCCACTTAAATCCCATAGCTTGCATTCACATGTCCTTGAATCTAGGTTAACCCCATAGGATTCATTTGCACTTCTAACTTCAAACACTTGATAGTGGCTTTGGTACACAAACCAATCCCTAAACATAAAAATACTACTATCATGGGTTTCATGTTGAAAAATTAAAACCAAATCAGAAATATACCAGTTAAAATTACATACCTCTGCTTGCATTTCTGTTCTTCTATGTATTTTCTGATTGATGGACAAACTTCATCTTCCAAAGCCCTTGCCTTTTGATTCATGGTAAAAAGCCTTTGCATCAGATAGACTCTGATTTCCTCAAGCATTGTGATGATGGGTTTCTGTCTAGCTTCCAAAATGGCTCTATGGTAACTCTCACATATACCATTTTCATATGCTGCACATGCACGATCCATTTGGAAGAAAGCTCTACACCAAGTATTTGGATCCTTCTCAAGCAGATAGTTGTAAGCTGCCTCATCTAGCTCTTTAATTTGTTCCATCTTTTGTTCAAACCTACTAACTATGATGCTTGATGCAGCAGACCAAAAGAGGCTTCTAAACTCTACACCACTCCATTTCTTTTTAAAGTTTGCATAGATATGCCTAGTGCATTGTCTATGCTCTGCTACAGGCAACCATGTCCTAACTGCCTCAATTAGCCCTTGTACAGACAAATGCAATTCAATAAACAGTTACATATGGGTACATTTAAACATAGAAAAATGGATAAGTAACAGTTACCTTATGTCCATCTGATATGATGGTCAAGTAGTGCCCATTGTACAGTTTCAGATCATCACATAATGAAGCCAAAAACCAGCACCAGTTATCTTTATTTTCAACATTTACCACAGCCCATGCAATTGGATACATTTGGTTATTTGCATCCCTACCCATTGCAGTCAACAACTCTCCTTTAACCTGAGATTTCAAAAAACATCCATCCAGTCCAATCACCCTCCTACAACCATCTTGCCATCCATCTTTCACACCTTTGAAGCAGACATACATTCTCTGAAAATACTGAGCATTACTATTGCCTTTCTCTTCAACCTCAACCTTAACTGTTGATCCAGGATTACTGTCCAATATTGCTTGCCTATAGTCCCATAACCTACCATAATGCTCTTGCAGACCCCCCTCATGATGAAATACTGCCCTCTGTTTTGCTCTCCTACAAGTACTCAAGCTAACATTAATCAAAAACCTTTTCTTAATATCTGCTTGCATTTCTCTGAAACTGAGCTTCTTGTTTTGCATGATCTGTTGTGCATAATGCTTTGCAACCCATTTATGGGTCACAAGTGACCCCAAGTCAAAATTTCTGATGCACTTATGTGTAGGAATCAATGACTTGATCTGAAATGATCTTTCACTTGCCATCCATGTGGCCCACAGCCTGAATGGGCATTCAACATGGGTATTCACTAACTGCCCCTTACCTTTGTTCTTAGCAGCCCGACCCTTAGCTTTAGCTTTTCCCTTTCGTTTTCCTTTGATTGGAGTCCCACCTTTCTTCCCACCTCTACCTTTACCAGAACTCTCCTCATCACCCTAACCCTTAGCATCCTCTTCCCTCTTTCTCTTTCCAGTTGCACACCTTCCTGCTTCAATATTTTTACCACATCTGACTAACATACTCCTCCAGTCTACTCTTTCATACCATAATTGTAACCCATGTGCAACACCATAGTTAGCCAAACAGTATTTTAGTTGTGCAGGATTGGCAAACCTCATACCCAAAATGGGTTTCATGTCTTTCCAATGTTGATCAGGGTTGTGGATAGGATAAGTGACCCCTTTCTTCACTTTGTATTTATCATCTATCTCTAACTCTTCTAAAGAGTCTGGGTTTTTACTAGCATCGGTTCTATGAGGGTCAACTGGATCATATGACACATTCTCATCAAACATAACAAAGTTATTACTACACAGCCTAGTTAAGAAAGGGTCATTAATTCCTTTCTGTGGAATGATCACATCAGCCTCACCCTCATTATGTAGATTCACATATGACACTACATCCTCTTCAATCTCAATTTCAGTATCCTCTTCATCTGACACTATCTCTTCATTATCATCCTCAGACAACCAAGAGAGTATATCATAACCATGATGTTCTATGTATAAGTCAAGTCACTCAGGTCTTGATCATGAATTGAATCAGATTCATCATTCATATATTTTAGAGGCTTAGGATAGAAAATACCTTCGTGATGAATCATTATCTCCAACTTATACGTCATCCTGTAAAAGAAAATTTAACTGACATTATAAACCATTACCATTTAAACATGGAATACTGAAATTTTAAAAATTTGGAAATTATGGTTAAAATTGGGGCTTTTAGGTTATAATAAGCAACATTTCATTTCCTCTGAATCACTTCATAACTAAAATCAATTTTTTTTTGAAAATCCAACATTGCGTTTCATAATCTAGGGTTTTCAGAATTTGGTAACAAATAAACATAAAAAACGTATACGAGTGTACAACAATTACATACCTTACTATAATTTCACAAAAACAAGATAACTCCCTCAAGAATGTTGGTCGGATTTCGTTGTTGCACCAAGAACAGTGGAGGTTTCAAGCGAGCGGGAATATTGAACGAGAGAGAGAGTTTTTATTTGATATATAATAATAATAAAAGTAAAGTCCACATTTTGTTTTGTATATACACGTCACATTTAAAAAATATTTAAAAATGCTGACAATTACATTTTACCTGTTCTTCCGGTAGTCAGTTACCAAGTTACATATATAGGTACAAAATTTTTCAGTTGGTTACATATCCAGAACATAAAATGGATAGCTTGTATATATGGAATAAATGGTGACAGTTCGTTGCACTAAAAGTGCATTAACCCATAATAAAATGTGTAGTTAATATGCATACATATATGGTAATTAGAGATTTTATTAAATGAGTTTTATTTATAATTAAAAAGTTTTAGTCAATCTAGTGATATTTATGTTATGCCCGTTAAAATATAAGTTAGCCAACCGATAACACAATTCAAATAGAAAACAATAAATTTTTCGACAAAATCTATTTATTGACGAAATTTAAATCATTAAATGTTTAGTGTAAAATGTAAATAAAAAAAATAACTATCCGTAAGCATACGGGAGACAAAAAAATCTTTGATTCTCTTAAAAGTTGGATCTAATATATTTTCCTCGTAATCTCTCCTCAAATCACAAACATATTAACTAATTAATCTCTTAAGTATTCACATTCCTAGCCAACTTACTTAGATTGCGTTTAATTTACGAAATTGATTGAAATTTGATAGAATTAGAATTAAAATTCCATTCCTTAGTTTGTTTGGTTGAATAATTTATAAAGTTAATTTCCATCAAATTCCTTCTACTAAAGGAATTGAAATTTCTTTTTCTTTGATGAATTTCAATTCTTTCAAAAAGAATTCGCAAATCAAACGCAATTTTAATATAAGCGTTGAGGGAATAAATATTTGCTGGAATATACAATCTTAGTTTGGAGTACGTCATGTTATAAAATTATATAATGAAATTAATTACGAGTTAATATTATTTCAAGTTCAGTTGGGATAAAATCATATCTGTAAAATTCAAGAAATAAAAGGACTAAAGTTGTTGAATGTGAAAGAACGGAGATTTAACTGAAACATTTGAAAGAAAATATAAAAGGATCTTCAAATTATATCAATTAGAGGACATGTAAGAGATATTATACATACCAAGAGATCGTATTCTTGATTTCCCGTTTCATCGTTTTCTAAGTTTATCTTCGCCTTCATATGGAAGATTTCTAATATACTTTCTGTGACCTCTACATCTTTCTTTACTAGTAAACAAAGAAATTAAATTAGTTTGATTTATTAATTAATTAATTTCTTTGAAAATTAATTTCAACCCTACATTACTTTTCACATATTGTTAATCTCACCCTTAAACCAAATCATTACCATTCTATCTTATAACATAATTAACAATTTACCCTTAATTAAAACAAATTTCTTATAATAAAATAAACAATGGTAGTCCTTCCGTGAATAGAATTGTTGACAACACTATATTCATAATTAGATAGCTTTATAAATTAACCTTAAATGTCCTTCGCTCCATTTATTTAATTACTTTTAAAAATCTGAGGCTTTATCGATCGTGAAAATAAAAATTAAAGTGGATACATATAATATTTACAACTTGACAATCAGTACATGCCTTTCTTGCAATTAATACTCTTTTGGTACTATTTGGCTTACTCGCCCGCAAAGATAAGACATGAAGAAACTTTGTCGGAGTGTGAATTTTAACTATAAATTTAAATATGAATGTTAAAAGTATGTTTCAACAATATTGTCTTACTATCAAGTAGGAGTAGCAACATAATAATAGAAATAAAACCATCATACACTTAAAGTAACCTACCTATAAAAGTAGACTATGAAAACAATCAAATTTATGTAACGAAACAAACAGTTATTTATCTTACCTTTTACATTGTATATATACATATATTATATTATTCTTCCTTTCATGTAAATTAATTAATTCTACCAAATCCCATAAACCACTCAATCACACTTTCATGTTTTCCTACAAATCTGTAAATGATTCTCAATAAAAATAACATAGACTAAAAACAATATACATAATAAAGAAGGCTATAAAAGATAGTTATAATTGCATAACAAAACATTCGCATTATCGGTTTTCATAACTTTCATATAAAACATGTATCATCCCACGAATTACTTGTTATAATCTAGTTTAGACTTTAGTATGTGTGTAGCTAAAAGAAAAGGTACAAAAATCATCTATATTAATTACGCATCAACTATGTTTTAAGGTTTCCCGTAAGATGCTATAATTTATGTTGTTTGTAACCACATACACATACTTACTTAAAATCCAATCTGTATAGCTTTATTGGTTACCGGGTCCATCTAGCAGATCTGCTGGTATGCTCTCGGAGCGTAATCATACTTCGAAGTTTCATAACCCTAGCCCAATATTTAAACCGGAAATTAACTACAACCTCATGGTTTTAGGTAAAAAGAAAGATATTTGGTCTTAATAGTAACAAATGGCAGCTAATAAGATACACAAAATTAACATAACAAGAGTCGAAGATTCAAACACAATTATAATTTTATGGTACCTGAGTTCTGATTACAGAGTTACACTTAATTTACTCCATCGTTGTCAATTCAACAATGTATTCAATAATAATATTTCGACAATGCTAATTGCTGTCTCACCTTCATTAAAGGTAACTAAACATAACACTGACAACCAAAGATGGTAAAAATGACTTCTCAGAGTCAACTGCATATCCAATTAGTTAGAGGTGTGCGGCCTTATAATGCGAAACACACAACAAGATATTGAACAATAGTTCATTGCCATTGCACACTAACATGTGCCCTTACAATAAGTAATATACATAGGTACGAAAAGACATAATTTTGACCATAATATGACCTTGAAGAACTCATTAACCGTAATGTATGACTATAAATATTAATAAATATACATATATGTATATACACACTATATAAAATGTCAATAAATCATTCTTTAGATAGCTTATAACGTTCATATATCTTAAATCTTCAACACATATTTGATTTTCTCTAATTATCTTTTGTTATAATATTTTAAGGAAATCGATAAGCATACATCTGTACCTATATTAAATATTGACGAGTTAAATTTAATGATACATACAGACACCGAAAATCATTAACCATTGATAAATAACGATCAAAATATTTCCAGCTAAACAATCAATCGATGAAAGTGGTTTTAAATTTTTCCAAAAAGTATACTTTATTTAGATTTATAACAAGTTATGTTAGAATCATTACATTGTTTACATGTTTTTAAGACAAAATTATACAATATTTTATTCGTGGCTAATATTTTGGTCTCATTTTGAATTAGAATCTTTGTTTCTCTTAACAAATTTTTAGATATCGATGATTATAACAAACAAGCGTTAGTTACCCGTTGATTATCACATTGTCACCTCTTCAAGCGTCAACATTAAAATTACCTATATATTTTGACAAGATTGTCAAACTATTCTTTCCCTGTTGATTGTGATATTGTCACATGTTCAACCCTTTAATTACACTTTCGTAGTGGTTGACTTGAAAACACTTTTTCATTCCTTTTTATTTTATTTAAGATATTAATATTAATTTGACCCATTTAAACAATATCTAACACCAATAGTACGTCTTAATCACAACGACGTGAATTATGAGATGTATGAATCAAAGGAGAAAAGTTCATGCGATAACAAGGTGCATTCACACTGACTCACTGAGATCCTTACGGTTGATTTTTCATCGTGTACGTCATTATGCTTGTTCATGAAAAATGAATTCTGATGTATGCAGGGAACAAGAAAGTGAAATGAAGAAAGTGATAGTACTTCATAAAACTTAAGTTTTGGTACAAATTAAGGACTCGTAGGACATAATAATTGGATTATCCAAAAAACCAATACCTCCCCCCAGCTTTTATTGGTTCATTTATTGGCTGATCTTTTTTACTTTTATTATTATTTAATAAAAATGTCGTTCCATAAACGGATTTCAATCGTCCGGTTTCTTGTTTTGATTTTGCACTCAACTTCATTGCAAACTTTCAAACTTTCAATTCTTTGATTTATTTTATCATCATCCTCATTATACGAGGAATACAAGACCTGTAAACACAAACCCAAATCCTAATCAAACAACCCCTCTCGGTAATCGAAATCGGTGCAGATTTTATAAAAAGCTATCGATTTGCATGTCTCTTCCTTCGTTGTAAAGAATCAGATTATTGCAAAGAAAACCTAACCAACCAAAACACTAGATCTGTTATGATGTAATCCATTTACTGGCGGCATTTGGTGGTTTGTGGATTCCGGACAGATCCATACGTGGTTTGTGGATTCCGCGGTCGTTACAGTAAGTGAATCGTTATGATAAGTGATATTATGTCACGAGAAATGTCATATCCATTAGTTTTCTGGTAGATGGTGATTTAAGTTAGGGTTGGGAAATGAGAAAGCAAATTGTATGTTATGTTTCAGTTTGGGTGAATTGATAACAGTTATTGTATGTTATGTTTGAGTGTTTTGGAGACAACAAATTGTTATGATAATTTAGGGTCGGGATCTGTGTTTTTATTGAAAAATAACAATGGTTTGTGGAAAGGAACAAGAAATTGTTTAAGGAAGAAGATGAACGCTATTCTGGTCACTTTAAATAATTTAACGAAATATATTAATAAAAGTTAGCGAGAAGGACAAAAATTGTAAAAAAGATAATATTACGGGGTTAAAATTAGAAAAAAAATGTAAAAGAATAAAACCATGAGAGAATACACAGACAAAAATTACAATTTTCTCTTTTATTAAATTAAATACTACATAATTTGAAACGTGAAACAATTTATTAGTAAAACATAGAAATACAAACGACAGTTAGAATCAAATACAGGATTAGTGTAGTATTAGATGTCTACACTTAATTAACTAGCAACGATCAAATATAACAACCTTATTATCACACACCAATGTACTCGATTAGAAGTACTTATTTGATAGATAGATGATATGCTAATTACGAAGAACGTAATAAACCGCTTGAAGAACATGGACAAACGACATGTATGATGAACTCGATCAACCTAGCTCATGATATAGTCATGGGATGAACGAGTAAACATGTTATTTGATGTTTAAGTTCTTCTCCCATATGTGTGAAATTATCTTCATTTCTGTAGATAGCTTCCAACATCCGTATATAGTTGGTGCAAACATCTATTAGAGGCGTTGGAACATTTTTAGTAATAAGACACTCTCGGTTTACATCTTTCCACACTTGTTCTATTTGATTATTCAAAACGTCGTAGGCATTCTCTTCAGTGACATCGTATTCTGTCATGTAACTTTCAACACTCGATGGAAAATGTATTCTTTGTTGCTCCTCCTGCAAGAATTAACTTTTAACAATGAAATAACAATTGCCCAATATATATATATATAGGAGTAGGTTCAACGGAGAAAGAAAATTTGGTGAAGAAATAGGATAAAGGTTCCTTTAACCTTTTGATTCAACAAATTAACTCTTTGATTCATCAAATTAACCATTTGATTCAAGAATAATTTTTTTGTTGAATCATACTTGTTTTTTATTTAAAAAAAAATTTCTTCCCTTCTCCCCCAAATTTTTTTCTTTTTAGATTATGTTACTGTATATATATATAATCCGGTTTATATAAAATAAAAGTTAATGCAAAATAAATAAAATAACTTATGTTAATGACACCGTGTCATTGAGGGTTAAGGGTATCATGGGTAAACCAAGTTAATTCGTTTCTCCAAATTACTCACTATTAACTGCTTCACAATTTAAGAAAATCAGTTCGGTATTTTAAATCAAATTAAATGATTATCTTTATAAGGTCTGCTTCTTGATCCACAAAACGAGTTTGCTCGGCATCAATAATTAATTCATTTTCAAATTAGATTGGCTAAAGTTTAAAATGTTAGTGGGTTTAATGTCCAACTATCATTGGCCAAAGAATTTGATAATGGGCCAGTAGGGAAGTTTTGTATAAATTCCATCCACGAGTAGGTTTTTGGTTCCTCAATGAGAATAGGTGTTTGTTTATTTCATGTTCTATTTTCTTTCACCGCTATTGTTTCTCATCTCCATAACCATCAACGTATCTTTATTTTTCTTTGAACTGCATCTAGCCGGAATGAACAAGATAACGGTTGTGCATCAATTCTATATGGTAACATTTTCTATAATTTATAGTGTGTATCACTTGTACTTTTATATTCTATATTAGTTTTTGTGTGTACTGATCTTAAACGAGTTGTAAACCAGTTCTACATATAGTTCTGTTATATTTTGAAGTGTATATGAGTTAATAATGTGCAACGTGATAATGCTCAATTTATATAGTTCTGAAAAACAAGCTCACCCGTAGGGGTGAGGCCTCAGCCTTCCGGGTGACATGTCGCAGAAAGTTGAAAACTTTAAATCACCTGTCCGGCCTCAGCCTTCCGGGTGACATATCACAGAAAGTTGAAAACTTTAAATCACCCGTCTGGGTGATGATGGTTCAACCGGGAGACAAAGTCTGTCAACCGTTTGGGTGAGGTGTTTTTCAGAGGGATATACATCTTAAACCCTAATGAAAGAGAGGGGGATCCTCTCTTTCTCTCATATTCAAAGAGATTTTTGGTGATTTTGAAGATACAAGACTTTGTCGCATTCATTCTCACTCAAAGATTGAAGATTAGCCATTCGGAACACGTTATTAACTCGGTTTTCATTCTTTTCATTCTTAAAGATGATTAATTTGTGATTTTTTTATTCGTTTGGAATGTCTTGTTTGACTATGGGCTAAGTGCCTTAACATTCACTTGGATGATGTGAACTTATGATTAGGGGTGTTATTCTTTTAGTGATTACTATTGTTTAATTCACGTTTAATTGAAGAACCATTTGTGATCAAGTTCAAATTGTTGATTTATATTATTGATAAATCAATTGGTGTTTATAGTGAACCGCTTCTACATTATAATTGATTTTTTTTAAATGTTTGACCATGAACAGTTATTAGATGATTGTGGACGTAAGATTTTAAATAATATACTTTGATTGAACTTGATTGTATTTGATTAAACTTAACGAGAGATGTCAAATTAAGTTTAGTATTTCTACGAACGTAGATTACAAGATTAGATTGTGAATTAGTCAATTGAATTGAGATTTAGTTTGGTTAGAAACTCGGAGTGAAAGTGAAGGATAGTTTATAATAATCAGTCGAGAGGAGTAACAACGAATCCTATTCTTAATTTATTTGATAAACAACAATTGGTAAACACGTTTTAACAAACATCCCGACATCATTAGTGAACTAATCTAAGTGAATGTCTTTTACAATTGATAAATTTAATTAGATACTTCAGTATCCAACTACATGTGATTTACTTTTTGTTCTTATTTAGTGATAATTACAAAGCAACAATTTGGTTACAAACCTTCCCCCCCCCCCCCCTATTTACTTACATGTTAGATTAATTACATTCGCTATATACTCTTGGTTATACAGTCTTCTTGGTTCGACTCGAACTTAGTTTAGCTATACTATTATATTGACAAGGTTCACTGCCCGATTGTGTGATAGTCTAATTTTGATATTTTTTTATTCATAAATTAATAATTAGATTTTACACATCATACCGATGATATCATTGATGCCCATAATTCTGTTCCATATCCTTTTACTCTAAATATTTAATTCATTAATTAATTTTCTTACTGTGCATCACTACATTCGAAAGTCGTGCGTCATCCGCCAGAGTTTGTATTAAATATTTTAAAGGAGTAAAACTTGAAAACAAATCGTGACTTATAGGATTGTTAACTTAAGCATGATGCACAATGTTCATTTTGCCCCTAGATTATTAATTAAATTAAATTAAATCAATTATTAATTAATTAATTAATTACTTGGTCTAATAGTTCATATTATGTCTTATTTGTTTTACAATAAGGTTTGTTTTACAATAACTGACAACTATATACTATATATATACTAATTACAAACGTGTGCGATGCACGACAATTATATCTAGTTTATATCTTGGTGGTGATTCTCAAAATTATATTTATATTTATATTTATAGATTCTAATAGATTTAAATTTAATAGTTTCATATTACTTTACAATTAGTGTTTGAGTAGGTTGATACGTTTATATCATATATATATATATATATATATAATAGATTAGCTATCTACCAATTCTAATTTTACTTACTTAATTGAAAAATTTTAAGTTTACCGTATGATATTTTTGATTACGTGTTAAAATGTAGAATGACCTTTTATACTCTTATATATATACACACGCACGTACCTTGTGTCCGGCGATATCATTTATCAGTCTACCGAATATAGATGAATATTTGAAAAGAGGAGGTTCGGTGAGAGCCCATTCGACCGCCTCATGTGTCACAATATCACCCATGCCAAGAAAACACGATGATAAAATCACGCTACCACCACCAGTCACAAATGCAACTGATGCGTGCTCTTCAGTTGTTGGTTTGTACCCCGAGTTTACCCATTCCGCTTCCATCATGAACCCTCTAACAAACTCTTTCACCTATAGACGACGAGAAGTATGGTCAGATATGTCCACAATATAGTGGTTGTGAAAAGAAAAAACTATTATGAATTGAGGTTTACTAAGTAACTTACAAACTCTTTAGCACATGTGAAAAGATCTGTTTTACCCTCCATTGCCAAGCTTTCTTCCATTTCATTATACATATCCAGGAATACTTTGTATAATGGTTTCATGTATTCTGGTAGCATATCTATGCATTTAATGGACCATCTATGCATGAATTTAATTTGTTGATTAGTATGGTCATCAATCAGTCAATATATCTTAAGAATAAATGTGAAAGGTGTTGGTTGATTAATGGTTGTGTACGTACAAGTACATGTAGATAGTTTGTTCAGTTAGATACTATACCTTTGGATTGCTTCTGTAAAGATCTTAAGTTCCTCGTAAGTACCGTAAGCGTCATAAGTGTCATCTATAAAAGTAATCATCTGAATAAGTTTTGTAAAGAAAATTCTACCACGAGAGTATTTTGGCTCAAAGCATAAACCCATTGCCCAAAAGTAGCTTTCCACCGGTCTATATCTTGCATAAGGTAGGTGGTTTTCGACATCATAACCTTTCCACCACCTTCAAAAAATTATAGGAAGTACTTTTTAGTATAGATGTATGATTAATGAAACAACAAATATACAGCTATGTGTTATTTTCGACATAATAAAACTTAATATAGGTAATTAGGTCAGTGGGGATTGTATGTATAGTATATACTTGGAAACTTCGCTAAGCTCCTTCCTGTGCAATGATTGCAGCACGTTGAACCCTAACTTGGCAAGTCTAAGCAAAGACTCGTTATGAGGATGTTGATTCTCATAGAAAGTAATGTAGCGCAACGCCTCTAGTCGAGGCAACCTTTTTCATAGAGGTAGCTTCAATGCCTCCTTTATATGCGTAGAGAGAGTAGAGTTACTCAGAATAGTGTCATTCGCTATGCTTTCAAGACGAGACCTCGTAAAAAGAAGGGCATCGTCTAGTACAACTTCACCTTTCACCCTGAAATACGCTGCCTCATACAACTCAAGCATGCCTTGAACATCATTAACTAGTGACTCCTTAAAAGCACCACTTTCTTCCGTATAGTTATTGAAAATGTCTGCGTCAACTCATAATAAAATATAATCGTTAAGTTAGCATACTTCTTTTATAACACGAATATATTTAACTTATGGATATATGCTCACCGCATGAAACATAAAAGCCTTGTTGTCTCAAGACGCGAAACCAAACGGAAACACTACCACCATCCCAATTATCACCATATGTCTCATATATGTGTTGGATGGATTGCTCAATTTCCTTTGCAAAATAATATGCTACACCTAGGCGTTGGATTGCGTCAATCAACTTCAACAAATTTGTGCGTTCCATGGGAACATCCAAATACGCCATTAAATCTCTCCGCACTTCTTCTTTTAATGCTTCAATCATTTGCACCTCCTCGGCCTTCTCTGGTTTCTACATTTACTCAAAATCATCGTCAAAGTTGTTATCATCATACATTTAAACAAATAAAAATCATCGTTACTTATTACAGAGGATGACTCTAATTAATAAGTTAGCTACACCGTACGTACCTCATTGTAGTTAAGAAACTGATCTCCCAAAATGCTTGAATGATAGTTGGCAAGGGGTCGAATAACTTCCTCTTGTTTAAGAGACATAGTTTTTATTGTTTATATTCAGATTGAGTTGCTACAGGCTATTTATAGAGTGTGGATATGATTTTTAGTTTGACACAAAATTGACTATGATAATGCAATTGGTAAAGTTTATGCTGAGTCGTATTTGAATGAGTGGTTATATTCATCATTATTACATCTTTCGAAGGTAATGTTTTAGTCTCCGTTTCAGAGTAATAGACAATTGTATTATAGATTTTTTAAAGGTAATTTGTATGCCTTTAATTAATCATTACCATAACCATTGCTATTACTTACTAATTTCACTAAGCTCTCATTGTCATCAATAGTTAATTCTTGATGTTTACTTCTAAAAAGAGGTGTTCTTCTTTTCCATCTCAAAAAACATGCAAATTACCCTGAATAATACTGATTGATATTAATTGCTGCATGATTAATTCACCAAATTGAATATTGTCCATCCAAACAGCAACTTGGAATGTCCAATTATACCATGTTATCTTAAAGTTGAGTATGGGAATAGATTTCCAAACCAACAAACTTACTGGAATATGAAGTATGCCTATATTTGTGGGTATGATTTCTAATTGTATAAAACCTAGACAATTTACCAAACAGTTTCAATGAGAATGAAGCTCTTTTCTTCATTCTTATTCCCATAAATCAAACAAACTCTAAATATATGTGCGCAAACTCAATCAAAATAATAAAATTAATAAATAATGTACTATGGTAAATCACCGTGTTCTTCAATTACGTAGCATTTTACCTACCTCATAATATCATATTGATATGTTATACTCCATTACGTAGCATATTATATATACATATATTAATATATACACATCACCTTATAATATTGGTGTTATATATTGTTATAGAGTTAAAAAGTGGGAGGAAAAGAAAGACATGGTGAAGAAAGGGGAAATAAATAAAAATTAAAAAATAATGGAGAAAGATAGATTTATATGAACCTAACATGTTTCTCTAAATAAAAAGAAATCTATGTTAAGTAAGAAAAATATTTAATTAAATAATATGAAATTATCAAACCGTCTTAAAGACTATTGCAATCAATCTCCTACATCTTTTTTCATGGTTAATTATTTTATAAAAACCGTCGTAATACATTTATAAATGTCACTTATTTTTTATAAATCTCAATTAAGATTAATAACAAGTTTATAAAAAATCAAGTGACGTTTACAAATGTGTTTCTACCGATAAATATAATCACCAATATATTATCCTTTGAAAAAAAAATTATTTATACATAATGATAAAGTTCTTCATTCGTCTCATTTTTATTATTTATAATACTATTTTTATTTGTTTAATAAGATTGATGAATAAATACATAAAAAAGTTAGTGAAGTATATGTGTTAATGATTATATGATGTATACATAGAAGTATATGTGTTAATGATTATATGATGTATACATAGATTTAGTTCTAATAAGTATATTTAACAAAAGTCAAACTTTTTACGGGGTTTAATTTGCTGAAAGTTAAAAGCATATCGAGGATATTATTTTATTTTGTTTTGAACGACGATTTTATAAAATGCTTAGCAAGAAGCTAAAGCACAAAAACTAAAGATTACAGAACATATAAAGGGCTTTTAATCCAACCTAACCAATCTAGTTTTCTCCTGGATCTAGCATTGCACCAGACAAAAGAGTGATAAACAATAAGATCAACTAAACGCTCCTTTATTAGGATTTCAGAAGAGAAGATTGACTTATTACGATAGGTCCAGATTACCCACCAAGTAACGACCATCGTACCTTCCAAGTAGTCTTTCACCTCCTTCTTGAGCTTTCAAGTCTTCAAACCAACTTAACCAATCTTGATACGAAGAGAATCCAGTATTCGGAAACTCCCACCACTCTAGAATCCTTGTGACAATGGCAGATGCAACCGAACAGGAAAAGAAGAGATGATCGGCAGATTCGACCCCTGCCTAGCAAACCGGGCAATCTATAGATGTCACATCCAGTCCAAGTCCACGCAAAAACATATCGAGGGATATTATTATTACTATTATTATTATTATTATGGGAGAGATCTTTTGGGTCATGGTCATCCCTCTATAAAATCCTTTGACCCATTAAGTCATTTTACAGCCTGAGTGGTTGCAACTCAAGAATGGCCCATTCCCGAGCCAGTTTATAAATATTACAATCTAATGTTATTGTTCATATTTTACTTCAATTGCTTTTCAGGGTTTATTTTTCTCTTTTTTCATGTTGACCCGAAGCAGCAGTTAGTAAACGTACAACTTAATGTGTTTGATAAGTTCTTAGATGAGATTAAACTCGGGACATGTGACAGTGTTTTGCGATTTTGGACGATCTGACAAAGAATAGTTGGAATTTGGCTTAAACATGATCAAAAGTATTAATGTCAATGGGACAAGCTAAATTATCTCATAAAAAAAAATGGAATAATGACACATGCATGAAATATTGAAATGTGTGTCATTTGTAGTTGTAGAGTATACATTTAAATTGTGACAGAAAAGTGTTATATATTTTGCTCTATTTGATTTATGTATAATAATATTTTTGTAACAATAATTTAGAAAAGATTACGAGAATGCAACTTTCATTACGGTTTAGATCATTTGGTGTATTTAGATAGATCGTCGTAACGGTATTTACTATATATATATATTTACAATTTTACATTATTTTATAATATATCTATATATTTATTGTATATCTATATTACAGTTTAGACTTTACGATATTTTTTAATTCAAGTAAAGCCAAAAACCAATTTTACGAGATCCGGTACAATTATCAAGATATAGACAAAACATAAGCAATTTTACCTACCTCATAATATCAAATTGATATATTATACTCCATTACTTGGCATATATTTAAAATATATGTAACATCTTATGAGGTAGGTAAAAAATTGTTTATGTTTTAAGTGAACCTAGTGTTTTTTTTTTAAATAAAAAGAAATCCAAGTCAAGTAAGAAACATATTTAATAAAATAAAATAATATGCAAGTGTCGAACCGTCTTAAAGGCAATTACAATGAATCTCGTACAGTTTTTGCAAGGTTTATGGTTAATTACTATTTGAAAAAGTTTGTATAAAAAGCTTTTGAAAAAGTTCGTTATATCTTAAGTTAGGAGTATAGATGTAACGGTTTGTTTTTTCCTTTTTTTATACTTTTTGGTTGCGTAACGGTTTTTTTTGAAATTTTTAATATTTTTATATTGTTATATGAAGTGCTTCGAAAAAAGATTAATAATCATATTTCACGAATTATACTTGCAATTATTTTCAAAAATGTTCAAATAATATTATTTCGTATTTTTCAAAATGACCCGTAATATATATGTATACATATAAAGAGTTGGTTATCACAAAATAATAATTAACATAAAATAAATAAAATATGATGTCAATCGATGGATCATTTGTTAATAACATTAGATATATCTAAGTCGTTAGATATATTTTAATAAAAAATATAATTGACGCGCACTTACGTGCAAGAGTGCCGGTAGATTAAATTGTCTTTTTCAATATCTGCCATTAAAGTTCTATAGAATTCTGAAATTGCCACCGTGTTTATCAGTTCTAAATGGATGGTGTAGATCAGTAGATGCGTCTCTACCATTACCACCCTATTATATTTACAAGAACATCTCCTTTTATATATATATATATATATATATATATATATATATATTTATACATAATTAAAAAAGAATACAATAAAAAATTTTTAATTATTCATTATATTTTATCCTTTACAATCTAACAAATTTTATATTTTTCATACAATTACAATTTTACCCCTTAAATATTTAAATTAAAAATTAGAATAAATATTTTATTCATTTATACAAATTAAAAAGTCTATAAATTATATAACAAAATCGACCACAATATTTTATTCATTTTATTAAAATTAAATATGTCCTGCATTATAGCAGGTTTATAAACTATAAAAAAATATTGACCAAATAAAAATTAATTTCGACATACATCATCGCGGGTCTTTAAACTATATAAAAAAATCGATCACAATATTTTATTCATTTATAAAAATTAAATTCTTCAAGCATCATTGTGAGTCTGTAAACTATATAAAAGATACCGACATTTTATTCATTTATAAAAGTTAAATTCATCGAGCCTTATCGTGAATTTATAGATTATATAAAAATTCAACCGAATAAAAGTTAAATTTTAATCACATTATTGCGAGTTTATAATTTATCCATGATTGTTGAAACACTATTTGTACAAGAAGGGGAAATACTCTTTGTAATCATGGATAGAATTGTTGAAAAGTCAATATTTACCAAGACTATATAAATCAGTGCTTCTGTATACTTCTAACATGTTAGCATGAAAAGTCAATATTTTATCATGTTGACCTCAAATGTCCTCCTCACCATTTATAAAATTATTTTTGTAAATCTCAAGTTGTTAGAACGTGGAAATAGACATCAGAACATATACATATAATACTTACAATTTGATAGTCAGCATGTGCCCTACTTGCAAGTAATACATACTTCTTTAGACATGAAGAAGTTTTATCAGAGTGTGAATTTTAACTATAAATTTCAGTCTGGATGTTAAAAGTATGTTTCATCAATATTGTCTTACTATCAAATAGGAATAGCAACATAATAAAAATAAAACCATCATACGTTAAAAATAACCGACCTATAAAAGTAGATTGCGAAAACAACCAAATTTATATTATGAAATAAACGGTTATTTTATCTTACTTTTTACATTGTATATATACATGTATTATTCTTCCTTTCATATAAATTAATTAATTCTATTAAATCCCATGAACCACTCAATAAAAATAACATAAACTATAAACAATATAAATAACGACGAAGACTATAAAAGACAGTTATAATTCCATACCAAAACATTCACATCATTATTTTTCATAACTTTTATATATAAACATGTACCATTTTACAAATTCGTGAATTATTATCTAGTTTAGACGTTAATAAAACTACTCAAATGACACACGAAACAAAAAAGCTTTTTATCTATTAATACAGTAATGTATAGTTATAAAAAATAATTAAAATGTACAAAAATCAACACTATTAATTACGCAGTAACAATGTTTTAAGATTTCCCTAGGATGCCTATCATTTATGTTTCAGTCCGTTTATGGTGATACTTGAAAATTGAAGCACTGATAACCGAATTAAAATTTATTTTTAATTAATTATATATTTTTATCTTATATTTATTATATAAATTCATAATAGTATACTAATTTTTTTTATGATTTTAAATACCTATGAACTTTAGAAATAAATACATAATCTACTATGTATATCATACAATTGTGTATCTAATTTTGTTTTTTGAAATAAATATTGGAATTATTGTTACATTATACATGAATATGTGATATTAAATCTTTGAAATCATGTATAATATATATATATATATATGTGGTACCATCATGTTTACTTTAGCATGCTATTTATCCTACTAAAATAATAAACTTTTGCTCAGCGTTATATCCTAAAAGTTTTATAACTTAAAAGTTTTAATTGAGTTATAGCTTGAAATTCGGTTATAAATCCCCTTTTCAGACTTACATGGTTGCAACTTGCAACTCAGCACTGGGCCACTGCCCAACTTTGAGCCCGTATGAATAATTTTGATTTGCGATTCTTATTCTTTAATTCTTCATTTGCTTTTCAGGGTTTTTTTCTTATTATCGACACCTACAAGTGAAGCAATAGAAGATGCAGTAGGTAAACTTATATAACTTTAAGTGTTTGATGTTCATAGATGAGTTCGAATTGGTGACAATGTTTTGCAAGTTTAGACAATCTTACTTGGAATAGTTGGAGTATGGCTAAAACATAATCAAATGTATTAATGTAAATGGGACAAGCTAAATTATTTCATAACAATAAATGTCATAATGACACGTTCATTGAAATTTTATGTCATTTGTATAGTTGTCATTTTAATTGATACGAAACGAGTATCTTGTATTTTTGCTCTGTTTAGCTTGGTTATACTGATATTTGTGTAAGGGTATTAGAACGGTAATGAAAAATCAGGAGTGCTTTTTAGAGTTTGCAATAATTTTGTTTCGAGTTAAGCCAAAATCTAATTATCTAATTAAAAAAATTAAAAGAAATGCAGTAAATGAATTCACTTGATGCTCAAAACTACCATACTAGTTTTCAAGTCCAAAACCAAGCCATCAACTTTTAACAGGAAAACGATAATGTTAAGATGAACTTTAAGAGTTGGGATTGAATTCAGAACCAAGAGAACCTGAGATTTTCCAAATGTTGATTTTTATCAACATTCAATAAAAGTAACATAACACTAGCCCAATTTCTAAACCGGAAATTTACAACACCCTGATGGTTTCAGGTAAAAAGATGTTCAGTCTTAATAGTAACAAATGGCAGCTAATAAGATACACAGAACTAACATAACAAGAGTCGAAGATTCAAACACAATTATGATTTTATGGTACCTGAGTTCTGATTACAGAGTTACACTTAATTTACTCCGTCATTGTCAGTTCAACAATTCATTCAATAATAGTATTTCAACGATGCTAATTGCTATCTCACCTTCATTAAAGGTAACTAAACATAGCACTGGCAATCAAAGATGGTAAAATGACTTCTCAGAGTCAACTGCATATTCAATTAGTTAGAGGTGTCTGGCCTTATAATGCAAAACACACAACAAGATATTGAACAATAGTTCATTGCCATTGCACACTAACATGTGACCTTACTATAAGTAATATACATAGGTAATAGAAGAAACATAATTTTGACCATAATATGACCTTGAAGAACTCATTTCTCTAGAGAAATGGCAAATTCAAAAGAATAAAGGAAAAAAATAAATTCCAAAACCAACCCGCTATATTTGACCCATTAGACCTGAAATCAACCCATCAACCTGTTTGACCATTTCCCTGAACAGGTTATGTGAGTTTGGTCCGGGTTAAGTGCTTTGTTACCGGGCAACCCGAAAACCTTTTATCAAATCAGGTCGTGTTTGGGTTGGATAATCTCGAGTGGCCACCCGACCCGACTTGAATTGACACCCCTAAGTTTATTAGTATCACAATTTCACAACCTACAAATCACAAGCTGACAAGCATCAATTCAATCACCAACTGTGATGTTAGCCTGATGCTATGCAGACAAACAACTGGTGTAACATATCATAAACACTTATTTCTGTGGCAATGTGTTAAAAATAGAATAACTGCAAAACTAAACTATAAACCTTTCCTAATCACCATCACGAAAACATATCTTCTCCATTCTCAAATTCCGTTTTTATCTTAAAACAACTTCAAATTTCATATACTAGTTATTATATTATCAATCAAACTTGGTAACTTTCTACAGCTCACACATTAATCGCTCCAATTTCAACAATTTTTTTTTTTTTTTTTTTTTTTATTTCAAATTAATTCGACTTCCGCCACCTTTAATAACTCATTCTACAACTTACTTATGAACGAATCGCACATCAACATAAACAAGACGGTGAATGAAAAAGAATGTATACCTAACAAAGCTGATATGAACACCGAGGCTACGTTGCGTTGAGGAACAATCTAGACACAAGAAAACCCCGTAAGTTACGGACGCCCATGTAGGATTCTTGGCGTTACAATCAAAACAAATCTGATATTGGAAAAAAATGTTAATTTATTCTATGATCAAAAAAACTGATCGAAAGATAGAAAGACATGCAAATTAAAAATGACAGATAATATTGAGAAATTAATTAACCTTATTTTCTAATTTGGCTTTGAGCTTCCTGAAAACGGCGTTTTTGTCGGTGAATTGATCGGAAGCCATTATCGAATGTTGATTCTCAAGATTCTTCGAAGGAGAGATTAATTAGAAAGAAACCTCCGACGAAACGGATACATACGAAGAATATGATGAGGTATACAAGAGATCGAGATAAATGTTAAACCGCTAATTTCTTAATTTCTATTATTTTATTTATCTAAGTTTTATTTTCGAAAGAGAATTTTAGTCAGAAGTCCCGACTTTGTATTTATTATTCTTTTATGTTATTTTTTTTAGCTTTACCGAATAAAGAAAAGTTTAAATTAGAATAAAACTTTTGTGAAAATAAAGGAATTAATCTCAACTCTCAATTTTATCAAAATAACAAAAATTTCATATTTTTAAAAATTGAATATCTCAAAACGGCTAATCAAAAAATTATAAAAATTACATCATAAAAATCAATATTTTTTTCTCTTCGATTAGACATCTCACGTGACTTTTTTTTTTCATTGTTTGATGGGTTTTGAAAACTGGTAACACGTGTGTTAGTTACTGGTGACACATATGTTAGTTGTTAATAACACATGTGATAGTTGCTACTAACACATGTGTTACCAGTTTTCAAAATTCATCAAAAAATGAAAAAAAAAATATAATGTGAGATGTCTAATCGAAGAGGAAAAAAAATGCTGATTTTTATGGTGTAATTTTTATAATTTTTTAACTAGCCGTTTTTTAGATATTTAATTTTAAAAGGGGTGGGAGGAAAGTGGAATTTTGCCAAGTAGACCTCTCTCATTCGTTATCATATTCTCACAAAAAAAACTCATTCTTATTAGAACTCTCATCTTACCAAATATACTCCTTCGAGCTTACTAAACGTTTCCGTATAGGACGATTTTATTTATCGATTCGCAACCAATTTGTTAAAGAATAGTTATATAAAGCACACTTAGTAAATTTTAAAAATGGTTTATGTAGCTTATACTGATCTACAAAAGTTGTCTCTATACTCTTTTTTGTTAACTTTTTAATCTAATAAATTTACGTTTTGTTAAAAAGTGATCTCTCCACCGAAAATGACTAAATACCTTTTTCTGAATTTTTTTATTATATAATGTATTTATAACATATAAATTATATTATAGCACATAAAAATTACCAACAATGGTCTCTCCAAACTTCGCTTGTCTTTTTCCCTCCAAGAATCCGACACCACTACCATCACCGTTGGCCATCATGTTCAAACCACTTAACACAATCGTGAACCATAGCAACCATTCCTACTTGGGCACCTAAAAATCATTTATATACACCGTCAAATTCAAAACCGAAAATCAGAAGACGCAAATCGAAACCCTAGATCTAACCATTGCAAATCAAAAATCATTTTGTTCCCAAAACGAAATCAAAATCTAAGAATATGTAAATAGACCTCTATAATCAACTTCAAAACAATAAACGACGGTGGTGGTCCGTTAATAGTGAAACAAAACCAATGGTGGTGGTAGAAGCATTTTCCGACCGGTTGGTGTCACTAGTAATTGCGAGTCCAGATCCATCGTTACCGTGGTCGATTTGACATCCGATCCACCGTAAGCATACTTCCATCGTCGAGTCCGATCCTCCGGAATCTGCTGATGTAGTTCGGCGATTTGGAGGGGAAGAAAAGATGATGGATAATGGTGTTTGATTTTGGTAGTGGTAGAGAGTGGTCTTGAATAATGGATATAAGATTGAATGAATCATGAATACTAGCCTTGTACCTGCGGAAGTAGTGGTGTCGCAAATTCGTTAGAATCACAAGTTTTGATGAATCAATTTGCAACTTTGTTGACATTTTTCAATTGGAAAATTGTTTTAGAAACTTAACAAATGGCACTTTCGCGGTGATATAACGTTGTCAATTATTTTATGAATAAGACATTATGTTGTCAACTTATATAATCCTAACATAAGTTATAAAATTGTTCTTAGTTAGAGAGCTCTTAGGAGGTACATATACATTTGTTGCGAGTGATCAATCAAGAGGTGTAACATATATAAGATATGTAAAACAATTTCGTTTACAAAACGATCATGCAATCCAATCTCTCACATTTAGAGCAACATACAAAAACTTAAAAATATTAAGTTACATTATGGAAGGGAACTTTTTGGTTCGTGGTTAGAGATGGCAATTATCATTGATCCGATTCACTAATGAGGAATATGAATGATGTAAATGGATGTATAGTGGATGGTAGATATAATGTGAATGATAATGGACTCGTCTATTATCACCCAAAATGCATCTATACGAGTATAAATATACATATTGTGCATATACATATACGTAACACTATATGAAATGACAATAAGTCATTATAGATAGTTTATAAGGTTCTTATATCTTAAATCTCCAACATACAGTTGATTTTCTCTCATTATCTTTTGTTATAATATTTTAAACAAATCGAAAAGCATACATCTCTACCTATATTAAATATTGGCGAGCTAAATTTAATGATACCCACTATACAACGAAAGTCATTAACCATTGATAAATAACGATCAAAATGTTTCCAGCTAAACAATCATTCGATGAAAATGGTTTTAAATTTTTTCAAAAAATATATTTTATTTATATTTATAGCAAGTTATGTTAGAATTATCACAATATTTACATATTTTTAAGACAACGTTATACAATATCCTTATTCGTCGCTAATATTTTGTTCTCATTTTGAATTAGAATTTTTTTAACAAATTTAAAATATCCAATGAATATCTATTAACCCGCTTAACCCAATGGATATGGATATGGATGGATGATTTGAAAAATAAACAGATATGGATATGAATATAGACGAAGAAAAATAAATGGATTAGATGTGGATATAGCCTAACTCGATCCATATCAAATCCATTGTAATCCCTAATCCTGACCATTCCTCTATAGATTAAGAAAACAAACGTTAATTACCCGTAGATTATAACATTGTCATTGATTCAAGCATTGAAAAAACCAAGCGTCAAATATTAAAATTCCTCTGACAAAATTGTCAATTTAATCATTATACAATTTTAATTGTCACTAAAACCATTAAACTTTCTTTACTCTCCGGGCTTCTTATTCCGAGAATGTTCTTTTTCACGACTCATGTCACCGATTCAGCCCTTTAATGACACTTGATACGCTCTTGTACTGTTGACTTGAAAACACTTTTTGATTCCTTTTTATTTTCATTAAGATATTATTTAGTATTAATTTAACTCAATTAAACAATATCACACCAATAGTACTTCTTAATCTTTATATAACATTGTGATTTATGAGATATATTAATCAAACGAGAAAAGTACATGAGATAACAATGTACATTTCACATCGAAACACTAAGATCCTTAGACGACCCCCACTGGTATCTGTGGTGACCTTTGTGCAGGCTACGCAGGTGAGCACAGACCCAGTGGTATTTCGTCCTCGCATGTCCTCGTCACCACAGCACGGACCCCTGGACTAAAATTTGCGGGCCCCACTGATTATTTTATTCTTTTTTTTTTGTTCCCTTTTATCCATTTTAAATAATGTCTAAGTTCAATAACTAAGGCACAAGATACGACTTGATAAAATAGTTGGTCCTAGTTGTTAGTCGTGAGATATTATGGGGATTGCACTGTCGTTAGTCATGGGACGATATTTAGTCGTACTGACGTGGTGCCCACGATATCTCACGACAGACCATTACGAGCGTGAATGGTCTTACGGTTGATTTTTCATACCAACTTAACCAATAAACTTAGTAGTTAAGTTAATATCATTTTTAAAAAACTTATACATTTTCTTTCCAAAAGTCTAAGTTGAAACGTTTTTCAAAAGTCATCGTGTACGTCATCATGCTTGCTCATGAAAATGAACTCGAATGTATGCAGGGAACAAGAAAGTGAGATGAAGAAAATGAAATTACAACATAAAACTTGAGTTTTGGTACAAATTAAGGACTCGTAGGACATAATAATTGGATTATCCAAAAAAACCCATACCTCCCCCCAACTTTTATTGGTTATTTAATTATTGGCTATTTTATTACTTTTGTTATTATTTAATAAAAATGTCGATCCATAAACGGATTTCAATCGTCCGGTTTCTTGTTTTGATTTTGTACTCAAGTTCATTGCTTTTCTAACCACTCGATTTGGGTTCATCAGTGTACACGAATTTATCTTTCACATATGATTTATAATAATTATTGTTTTGAGTTAATTCGGTTAATTGATTGACATTATGTTCATCAATTTACAAGGATAGGTGTTGTTCGACTCAAATTTGATTTTGGTTCAAGGATCTAGGTTTTGATTAATTTACATGTTATTTCATCCCATTTTATTTAACAACGATAGATGGTGGTTCTGACAACGACTTTTGATGTACTAAAAAGGCATCTATAATGAAGTATATTTTCAAAGTTTTTTTGAAAATATTTTTTAGAAAACACATTGCTCCAATGAAAAAACTTTTCGAAAGGTTTTTATAATTTAAAATGACAAAATTAATTAAACATATAAGGTGCATTTTTGTTACACCCAAACTTTTTATTAAAAAAAAGAAGAAAGAAAATTTAATTTTTTTTTTTCGGATGAATAGTGCTATCCGCCGGATAGGGCCCACCTATCCGCCGGATAGCCCTTTTCTCGGCAAAATTGCATTCATCTATCTACCGGATAGACCCCTGCTGTCCAATTTTCTGCACTTTTTCACATTTCAACCATTTTGAGAATCAAATCCAAACCTCTTATTTTCAACATTAATTATACTTATCAAAACAACTTAATTGGGTCATAAACAACATATATTATTACACTTTATACAAAGACTCAAATCTTGACCCATTTGGACACTTACAAAAACATGGGCTCAACATAACAAGTTAATAAGATCTCGGCTATGATTCAAAGAGAGTAGCACTTGTAAACTTACAACAAGTGCACAACAATCCTCCTCTAAACCTTCCCATCCACGAGTTTCATTCTTACCCAATTCACTTGTGCCTACAAAATAAAAACAACTAAAAGAGTAAGCGAAACGCTTAGTGAATTCATAGGTAATTAAACAAGTGAACAACTAGCAACTTTTGGATCAATTTTATCTATTTCACATCCAACTTAATCAACTTATCATTCACTTGAACACAAAGTGCTCAATTATACAACATGGCATCAACTAGTCATTTAAGGTCAATCAACAACTTGACTTCACTACCACTAATCATAAGTCAACAATTTGATCACATTTCAACAACTTTACTTGATTCAATAAAATGAATATAACTAGCAATTAAAGTCAACTACACATCTCAATTGATCAACAACAATTTACTTGACAACAACAAGATCAACTACAATTGAAATCAAATAACAATAGGGATCAACAATCAACTTTAACAACTAAGGATTTGATTTCAATTTACAACTGGAGTCAATATGAATTGACCAACAACTAGCATATACATGATATGCACAACTATACGGATCCGTTCTCTGTTCCATTTTCTCATCTCAATTGAGCTAGCACAAGGCTAGGAAATCTCTACAAAGTAGAGAATCTAACATGTAGTTCATTCACAACATGAAACCACCTAATTATCTGTCATGTGGTTCATTTACAACATGAAACCACTTACTCAACTATCAATTGGATCCTCTTACACGGATGCAATCCGGATCCATCTTTACAACTCAATTGTGTGGTTCATATACAACATGAAACCACATATTCCACCATCATATAGATAAAACTCAATAATGTGGTTCTTATACTACATGAAACCACATATTCCATCATCATATGAATCCTCTTACACGGATGTAATCCGGATTCATTTGATCAACATGACCAATTTAATTACAATATGAACTCACTTTGGTGATTTAAGGAAGGTAACTTGCCACTTGAATTCTCCACGTCTTTAACACCTATCAACATCATATAATCAATTTAACCACAATAAGCATGTATCATCATTCATACAACTTCTCTTGTCACTAATCAACAACTAATTTAATCATGTGCAGTTTGACTTTTAAAAGTCAAACTAGCATAGATTCATCATTTTAGCCCATGAACCAATCTATTGTTCAATTGCTTGAACCACCACTTTAATCATAACTATAACACCCCTTAAATTACCTCAGGGTTAAAATAGTAATTTGACTCGGAAGCGATGGATAAAAGATAATATTATAACTTATCTTACAAAATGACCATAGATTTTTCGCGAGTTTACAATATTAAAATATTGCTGAAACAAAACATATAATTGTTATACAAAATCCACATACACGTTAATTTACAAAACATTCGTAAACATATCAGAGTGATGGCACGTGTCAAACATTCTTCAAAACCACCTTCCTGCCCAACCCACAAAAGACATGCATAACCTGCAGGAAGGGAAATGGTGGGATTAGCACAAAGCTAAGTGAATGAATGTACAACTAACAATTCAACTTAGCTTAATAATCTGTTTACACTAAGCACAGTAAACACATAAACTCAAGAGGATCGGCGGTTAATGAGGAACCCTACAGCCGCGGTGGCCCACAGTAACACTTACCACAATCTGTAAAGGCCCATACAGAATAGGCCGATAACTTGGCACTACAACACCACAACACACTTTCCAGCGACAACACATGTATCTGGAACGTGTGTTGAACACAGTAGTAGCCAAGTCCAATCGCAATTGACCTCTGAATAACACAGATGCCCGAAGGCCACATATGCATAACAAGCAGATATATTCAATCATAACTCAGACTAAATAGTCAATCAAGGTTTACGTTACTTGTTGTAATCACACCATTACAACTAACTCAAATTATGAGTTGCAGATCCACTCACCTGTCTGCTACCGTTCACTTCTCAGAATTCTTATATTACTGAGTCTTTAACTGATCTGAGAATATAACAGATAACGAGTTAGTAACTCACCTTGAATTCGTGTAACATATCTCAATGTATATTATCCAGATAATAAACAATTTTCAAGTTACAATTTATCTGTTATAACCGCTGTACAACTATCAATTATGTCAATTTATAAAAATTTGCTTATTTAATTATTTACTCAATTAACCAAATTTTCGAATCATTATAATAACATATTTAACCAAACAGGTGACCCCCTGTATTCAAGGAATAATAAAAGTCCGATCCGCAGTTAAAAAGGAATCTTTCAATTTTGGTCGCTAAAAGTATAACCTTTTACTTATGCATTTTCAACATCTGCACCATAGCGACATTGCAATATCGCCTAAGCGACATTACCAATATCGCCAAATCACTAGCGATATTGCAAGCGAAATTAATCGCGATATTACCTGCGATATTGGTGGCGATACTACCAATATCGCCTAAACCAGTTCATCTGCGTTTTTGCAGAAAACTAGGCTGATTTCACCAAAATAATCCAAATCTTAATTCTAACAACGTTTTTCACCAATTAAACGTTCTAACACTTCGAAAATACATAAACAAACACTCGAAATTCATAAATTTAACATAAAAACACATAATTAAATCCAACCTACTAACTTTTCTCTCATTTTTGTAAAAACTTAAAACTAATCAAAACTAACCTTTAACTTGATTTAATCCACATAAACGAGTTGTAGAAATGATCTTCTATGAATTCCGAATCTAATGACACAATTTGGAGATGGTTTGGGCTTGATTTGAGCTTTAATTGCAAGTGTGTGTTTTAGTGTGTGTTCTTGGTGTTTCTAGTGTGAGATGAAGATGGTGATGAAATGAGGATTAATTTCCAGATTTTGGGTTTATATATATGTAATTACGTATACTACGATGTATTATTATCATTAATCTAGCACACGATTGTATTAGTTCTAATAGTTAGGCTAATCCATATTTTAAACTAAAAATACCGTAATTCCCATTTAATCATTCCTAACAATTATCTAATCAAAAATTTCACATAATTTAATTCAATTAAATAACGTAAGCAAAGAGATAAATTTACCTAAAAATACTAGACCTATGGGGAGGATGTTACAATAACTAATAGTATCACAACAGCTCTTTTAAGCTAGCAATTTAGTGGGTTATCATATTAAACCCGAATTCAACTTTTGTAAGTTGGGTTTCATAAGCTTCAAATCAAAATCTTACCATTTCATGATTTGAAATCAACAAACACTAACTATAAACAACTACTAGCATCAAAATAACTTCCTTGAGCTAAAAATTTAATGGGTTTATTAGTCAAAACCGAATTTAACATTTCTTCTAGTAGGGTTCATAAGCTATCAACTCAATTTCACCATTTCATGGTTAAATTCAATCACCAACAAGTCATAAACTCTTACAAGCATCAATTGAACATAATTCAAGGGTTATTTCATCTATCACTACCAATTCAACTTCTATTCATCATTTTACCCAATTATGAGGTCAACTAAACAAGAACAAGGGTTTACCTTAGGTTAGAGATGTTGATTAGAGCTTCAATTAAACTTATCTAGCTTCAATTTGATGATTAAAGGCTGATTTCGCTTCTCTCCTTCTTCTTTCTCGTTCCAGAATATCTCAGAGCATATATGTGTGTGTTTGTATGTACGTATGTGTGTGTATAAGCTCTAGAGCTTACTAGTTAGGAGTATTAGTTAAAATGTTACATTCCTAACCCCTTAGTCTTATTTGCTCAATATTACACCCCCACAACTTATATTCAGGTAACTTAATTATTTTACCAATAACAATAATAATACACATGTCTTATACAACCTTTAAAATAAGCACATATAACGAAATATTAAATTACCAGAAATTTTGAGATGTTACAATTTTGATTGAAAGGTTTGGAAAATAAAGGCTTTATTTCTTTTTCATTTTATTTATATAGTTTTTAATTGATTTTGAATTTTAAAAAAACATTTTAACCATTGAAGCAATAGATTTAAAAAAAAACATTTGTTAGAAAGACCTCCAAAAGAATCTTGTAAATGCTTTAATAATACTCTATAAATAAGAAAAATTAAGTCAATGTAACATCTTTGACTGTTAAAGTTAAAAAGTTTAAATAAATCGACATCAATATACACTTTTATATAAGCATTGCATCAAAGGAAATATATTTCCTCAAGAAAAGGAAGCATGCAAAACATTATGCACCTTTACAAAATTAAAATCGAGAAAAGAAACACAAAAGTGACCCCAAGCAAATATAATACATCCCAAAATAGACACCGGATCTGAGATCCGTGAGCTCCATTCTAAATCCGACTTTTTACATTTGTTCAAGATCAAGAAGAGAGCAAATCCTTGGTTGATTTTGTCCTTTCATAATATGTTCTAATTTTAAAAACTATCGTCCTTATTTTTTTCAATCTGTGTCCTTCCATTTAATGTTTCCATTTTTAACTTTAGTTAAGTTTCTCTACTAAATCACAATAAATTACCAAGATACCCTTTCATGTTCTTCACTCAAAAACCACATGGTGAGGCTACACGTTGAACCAGAATAAGCCATAAGCCCATACCATTTAACATTACAAACTTTCAATTCTTTGACTTTTTTTTTCTTATCCTCATTATACGAGGAGAATTAAGTTCAAATGAGAAAGATTTTTTTTTGAGAATGGAGAAATCAATATCAACCATCCATTTTCATCTGGATAATAAAACCCCCACATTTTAAAAAATTGAATATCACATAAACGGCTAGTCAAAAAATTATAAAAATTGCACCATAAAATCAATGTTTTTCTCTGTTCGATTAGACATATCATGTGACATACTTTCAGCGAAGTTTTTTTTTTCATTTTTTGGTGTGTTTTGAAAACATGTAACACATATGTTAGTTGCTGGTAACACATGTGTTAATCGATGGTAACACATGTGATAGTTCCCAATAACACATGTGTTAGTTGGTGGTAACACATGTCTTACCAGCGACTAACACATATGTTATCAGTTTTCAACACTCACAAAAAAAAAAAATTTGTCGAAAGTATATTATGTGAGATGTCTAATCGTAGATAAAAAATGTTGATTTTTATGATGTAATTTTTATAATTTTTTGATTAGTCATTTTTGAGATATTTAACTTCAGGAAAAATTGGACTTTGCTAAATGGATAAGAATTCATTCTTTCATTCTCACAAAAATTTTCATTCTTATTTGAACTCAACCCTACACTACATGAGGAATACAAGACCTATAAAGCCAAACCCAAACCCAAATCCAAATTTAAAACCCTACTATCATACGTTTTACAGATCCGAAAATCCAAATCAAAATCAAAACCCTAAAATCACATTTACATATAACATCTACGAACCCAAATCCTAATCAAACAGCCCCTCTCGGTAATCGAAATCGGTGCAGATTTATAAAAGAAGCCATCGATTTGCATGTCTCTTCCTTCGTTGTACAGAATCAGATTGTTGCAAGGAAAAACTAACCAACCAAAACACTAGATCTGTTATGATGAAATCCATTTAGCGGCGGCATTTGGTGGTAAGGGCTTTGTTTTCCGGTCAGATCCATAGGTGGTTTGTGGATTTCGGTTAGAGTTGGGGAAATGAGAAAGCAAAATGTATGTTATGTTTGAGTTTGGGTGAATTAATAACAGTTATTGTATGTTATGTTTGAGTCTTTTGGAGACAACAAATTGTTATGATAATATAGGGTCGGTATCTGTGTTGTTATTGAAAAGGAATTGTGGTTTGTGGAAAGGAAAAAGAAAATGTTTAAGGAAGAAGATGAACGCTATTCTGTTCACTCTATATAATTTAACAAAATATATTAATAAAAGTTAGCGAAAGGACAAACATTGTAAAAAAGATAATATTACGGGGCTAAAAAATTAGAAAAAGATTATAAATGGATAAAATTATGAGAGAATAGACAGAAAAAATTGCAATTTTCTCTTTTATTAAGTTAAATTAAAATAAAATGCTACATAATTTGAAACGTGAAACAATTTTATTAGCAAAACATAGAAATACAAACGACAGTTATAATCAAATATAGGATTAGTGTAGTATTAAATGTTTACACTTAATTAACTAGCAACAGTCAAACATAACAACCTTATTATCACACACCAGTGTACTTATTTGATAGATAGATGATATGTTAATTCCGACGAACATAATAAACCGCTTGAAGAACATGGACGAACGACATGTACGATGAACTCGATTAACCTAGCTCATGATATAGTCATGGGATGAACAAGTAAATATGTTATTTGATGTTTAAGTTCTTCTCCCATATGTTTGAAATTATCTCCATTTGTGTATATAACTTCCAACATTCGTATTGAGTTGGTGATTACATGTATAAGAGGCGTTGGAACATTTTTAGTAATAAGACACTCTCGGTTTACGTCTTTCCACACTTGTTCTATTTGATTATTCAACACGTCGTAGGCATACTCTTCAGTGACATTGTATTCCCTCATGTAACTTTCAACACTAGACGGAAAATGTATTCTTTGTTGCTCCTCCTGCAAGAATTAACTTTTAACAATGAAATAACAAATGCTCAATATCTATCTATATATATACTAAAGGAGAATAGAAGGTTGTTCCATATTTTGCCACATAGGCAAAATGACACGTGACGGCTTCTTATAATTTAAAAATAAATAATTATTATTATTTAAAACTAAAAAATAAAGTTAGATAATATTTGAATATAATAATAATTAATTAAAAAATTTATAAATCCTACTCAAATAGTAATTGAAAAATAATATTAAACTATTAAACCTATAAAAATTATAAATATAAAAATTACTTAACTTAAATTGTTGTGCATCGCACGGTTTAAATCCAGTATATCTTTATATATAATTAAAAGAGGATAAGATAGAGGAATCTTAGCCCTTCATTGTTTTCCCCCTTCATGATCTAACGATCTTAAATTCTTTCGTATAATTACGCATTTGACCCCTTAAATATTTAATGTATTTATTTTAATTAAAAAATTAGAGTAAATATTTATTCATATTATATAAAAAAATCGTTCACAATATTTTATTTATTTTATTAAAATTAAATTTGTCCGGCATTATAGCGGGTCTAAAAACTACATAAAGAAATCGACCAAATAAAAATTAAATTCGACCCCCATCATCGTAGGTCTATAAACTATATAAAAAAATCGGTCACATTATTTTATTCATTTATAAATATTAAACTCGTCCCGCGTTTTCGTAGGTCTATAAACTATATAAAAAAAATCGACCAAATATTTTGTTCATTTATAAAAGTTAAATTCGTCACGTCTTATCGCGGGTCTATAAACTATATAAAAAAATGACCAAATAAAAATTAAATTCGACCCGCATTATCGCGGGTTTATAATCTAATATATATAGTTCGGTTTATATATATATATTAAAAGTTAATCTAAAACAAATAAAATAACTTATGTTAATAACACGTGTCATTGAAGGTTTAAGGGTATCTCGGATAAACCAAGTTAATCTATCTCATCAAATTACTCACTATTACCAGCTTCACAATTTAAGAAAATTAGTTCGGTTTTTTAAATTAAATTAAATAATTTTATCTTTATAAGGTCTGCTTCTTGATCCACTTTGCTCGGCATCAATAATTAATTCATTTTGTGATTTAGATTGCCTAAAGTTTAAATTGTTAGTGGGTATTATGTCCAACTATAACTGGTCAAAGAATTTGATAATGGGGCGATAGGGAAGTTTTGTATAAATTCCATCCACTGTAGGTTTTTGATTCCTCAATGAGAATAGGTTTTTGTTCATTTCATGTTTTATTTTCTTTCCCCGCTATTGTTTCTCATCTCCATCAGCATATCTTTATTTTTCTTTGACTCCATCTAACTGGAATAAACAAGATAACGGTTGTGCATTAATTCTATATAGTAACATTCTCTATAATTTATAGTGTATATCACTTGTACTTTTATATTCTATATCAGTTTTTGTGTATACTAATCTCAGACGAGTTGTAAATAAGTTCTATATATAGTTCTGTTATATTTTGAAGAGTATACGAGTTAATAATGTGCACCGATCATATCATTGATGCACATAATTCTGTTCTGTATTTTTTTAAAGCATTGATATTTCCACCATTAATTTTGATAAATTCACCATAACTATGCATTAACAAGTAATACTGTACATACAAACAACATATACTTCTAATAAATTTATCAATAGATTTATCATTTTCTATTTTTTACTCTACATTCGAAATATTCTGTTCCATATCCTTTTACTCTAAATATTTAATTCATTAATTACTCATCATTTTCTTACTGTGCATCACTACATTCGAAATTCGTGCGTCATCCGCCAGAGTTGTTTATTAAATATTTTAAAGGAGTAAAAATTGAGAACAAATTGTGACCGATAGGATTGTTAATTGAAGAATGATGCACAATGTCCATTTTGCCCCTAGATTATTAATTTAATTAAATAAAATCAGTTATTAATTAATCCTAATAATTCATTAATTATTTGATCCAATAGTTCATATTGTGTCTTATCTGTTTTACAATAACCAATCCATATATATATACGTATACTAATTACGAACTTGTGCGATGCATGACAATTATATATAGCTTATATCTTATTGGTGATTCTGAAAGTTATATCTATATTTATATTTATAGATTATAATAAATTTAAATTTAGTAGTTTAATATTACTTTCCAATTAATGTTTAAGTAGGATGATTTATATATTTTTATAATATATAAAATAAATTAATTATCAACCAAATATAACTTTACTTAATTAAAAATTTTAAGAGCTTGTTATATGACATTTTTAATTACGTGTTAAAATGTAAAGCAATCTTTGTAAAGCAATCTTTATATTCTTATGTATGTATATTATATATACATACGCACGTACCTTGTGTCCGGCCATATCATTTATTAGTCTACCGATTGTAGATGAATATTTGAAAAGAGGAGGTTCGGTGACAGCCCATTCGACCGCCTCATGTGTCACAATATCACCCATGCCAAGAAAACACGATGATATAACCACGTTAGCAGTACCAGTCACACATGCAACTGATGCGTGCTCTTCAGTTGTTGGTTTGTACCCCGAGTTTACCCATTCCGCTTCCATCATGTACCCTCTAACAAGCTCTTTCATCTATAGACGACGGCAAGTATGGTCAGATATGTCCGCAATATAGTAGTTATGAAAAACGAAAACTATTATGAATTGAGGTTTAATTTGTAACTTACAAACTCTTTAGCACATGCAAAAAGATCTGCTTTACCCTCCATTGCCAAGCTTTCTTCCATTTCATTATACATATCCATGTATATTTTGTATAACGGTTTCATGTATTCTGGTAGCATATCTATGCATGTAATTGACCACCTATGCATGATTAATTAAATTTATTGATTAGTATGATCATCAATCAATCAATATACCTTAAGAATACATGTGAATGGTGTTGGTCGATGAATGGTTGTGTACGTACAAGTACATGTAGATAGTTTGTTCAGTTAGATACTATACCTTTGGATTGCTTCTGTAAAGATCTTAAGTTCTTCATAAGTACCGTAAGCATCATAAGTGTCATCTATAAAAGTCATCATCTGAATAGCTTTTGTTAAGAAAATTCTAGCACGAGAATATTTAGGCTCAAAGCATAAACCCATTGCCCAAAAGTAGCTTTCCACCGGTCTATATCTTGCATAACGTAGGTGGTTTTCGACATCGTAACCTTTCCACCACCTTCAAAAAATTATAGGAAGTACTTTTTAGTATAGATGTAAGATTAATGAAACAACAAATATACAGCTATGTGTTATTTTCGACATAATAAAACTTAATATAGGTAATTAGGTCAGTGGGGATTGTATGTATAGTATATACTTGGAAACTTCGCTAAGCTCCTTCCTGTGCAATGATTGCAGCACGTTGAACCCTAACTTGGCAAGTCTAAGCAAAGACTCGTTATGAGGATGTTGATTCTCATAGAAAGTAATGTAGCGCAACGCCTCTAGTCGAGGCAACCTTTTCCATAGAGGTAGCTTCAATGCCTCCTTTATATGCGTAGAGAGAGTAGAGTTACTCAGAATAGTGTCATTCGCTATGCTTTCAAGACGAGACCTCGTAAAAAGAAGGGCATCGTCTAGTACAACTTCACCTTTCACCCTGAAATACGCTGCCTCATACAACTCAAGCATGCCTTGAACATCATTAACTAGTGACTCCTTAAAAGCACCACTTTCTTCCTTATAGTTATTGAAAATGTCTGCGTCAACTCATAATAAACGATAATCGTTAAGTTAGCATACTTCTTTTATAACACAAATATATTTAACTTATGGATATATGCTCACCGCATGAAACATAAAAGCCTTGTTGTCTCAGGAGGCGAAACCAAACGGAAACACTACCACCATCCCATTTATCACCATATGTCTCATATATGTGTTGGATGGATTGCTCAATTTCCTTTTCAAAATAATATGCTACACCAAGGAGTTGGATTGCGTCAATCAACTTCAACAAATTTGTACGTTCCCTTGGAGCATCCAAATACGCCATTAAATCTTTCCGCACTTGTTTTTTTAATGCTTCAATCATTTGCACCTCCTCGGCCTTCTCTGGTTTCTACATTTACTCAAAAATCATCGTCAAAGTTGTTATCAATAGTTAATACTTATTACAGAGTATGACTCTAATTAATAAGTTAGCTACACCGTACGTACCTCATTGTAGTTAAGAAACTGATCTCCCCAAATGCTTGAAGGAAAGTTGGCAAGGGGTCGAATAACTTCCTCTTGTTTAAGAGACATAGTTTTTATTGTTTATATTCAGATTGAGTTGCTACAGGCTATTTATAGAGTACGTGTGGATATGATTTTTAGTTTGCACAAAATTGACTAATGGTAATGCAATTGGTAAAGTGTATGCAATTGCTAGGCCGCATTCTATTAAAAACCCATTCTTAGCCCATTAATTTCTAGCCGTTCTCGTTCACATTTATCGTACCATTTAATTTATCAAATGCATTTCTTTGACGAACGACGGCAACCGAACCAATTTATTAGAAGATTCCATCACAGTTGGTTTATTTTTCCATCAGTCTCATTTTTATTTTATCGATGTTATTAAACTTTGCATTGTTTCATCACGTCTTTATTTTTCTATCTTGCAATCGCATCCTGTTTTTATGTAAGCTAAACAGATAAATATATTGATGCATTCTTAAGTATCAGTTATCAGTTATTAGTTATCACCTTTATGTCATTTTCTCATCCGGGATGCATACTCATAATAAATAAAAAAATATATGACGCATCTTCATACAAAATTTGGGAAGCATGAGTTTGATAATATATACAGAGATAAAGTTGCTAGAGTTTCAATAAGAGCACTTTAAAAATAAGAATGGGTAAGAACATTTAATATCGCACATGTATTCTATAAATCAGTAGATTCACATTCATACATCTCAAATATGTAGAGAAGAATAGTACTCATTATTATAATTGCATAAAAATTGAAAAAACGATTGATACACGATTTTAAATGAATAATGTAAAATTGTTTATCAATCATTTTTGTCAAATTGTATACATATCTAGAAATGTACATTCATTTTTCTTTGTATATGTGAGATGTACGTGAATCCAATGATTTTATCGAGTATAATGCAAATTTGAAAAGCTCTTACTGTTTTTATTCTTAAAATATTTTTATTTGATTTATACTCTCTCTCTATATGTATATGGATACAAATTGAAGAATATTAAAAACTGTATACATTTTAATCATTCGTTAAATTGAAAATTATAAATCAATGAAGAACTTACGTTTTAAAAAGGAAAAAAACAAATTTTGTAATACTGAAAACTTGTCTGCCTGATTATGAGAGGAGGTTAAGAACAGCTCCCGGTACAAGAAGGCGAAATACTGTTTGTACCCTATTTTATATTTTAAATTATAATTTATAAATTATAAATAGAATTTGTGAGGGTTTAGAAGCTAGAGCTATTCTTAGGATGCGTTTGATTAGTACAAATTTTTCAAAAAAATTAAAATTGATCAAAGAAATTAGAATTTCAAATTAAATTTGTAATGCGAATATGTGATGAAAGATCAAAAGATTTTCAAGTATCATCCTTTCTTTACTCGCTCATTATAGACAAGACTAAAAAAGATTAATTGTCTAAGAAAAAAATATCAATTATTGATTTTAAAATTCCCAGTCAATATATATTTGGTTTGTAACTATGTCAATAAAACTAAAATTCAAAATTTCCTTTACACTATTAATATCTTTCATAAATTTTCAACTTCGTAACCTTTTATAATCTGATTAAATATTATTTTTATTAAAATATTGTTTGTTTACCCTTTATTTAAATACTATTTAATTTTCTATTGAATAATCAAATTATAACATAAAATCAATTTGTGAACGCCGATGATGAATAGTAGCATCTCCATTGATATCATCTGGCATGTGATCTTATCTTTTTGTGCCTTTTATAAAATTTGTTTAACATTGCTAAGTATTTTCAGCGAATTTAAATGGCAAAGAGTACGTACACGGAGGCAAATAGTAAACAGTAGCAACGTAGCCATCATTTCATGTCCCTTGTAACATAATTATTAATTTATCCTCCATTATTTTTCACCTATTATAATTTCATTCTCACCTTTAAAATTGTGTTTGGTAGTAAATATTAGGAAGCATTTTGAAGCGACAAACGACTAGCAGTTAATGATTTGATTGAAAAGCTTGTTTGGCAACAAAGCAACTAGAGTTTGCATATTTTCTAACCACTTCTTGCTAAATGCTTGATGAGGAAGCATTTCAACTAGCAACTAGCATTTTGGTTCTGAAATTACCTATATACCCTCAAAAATAACATGAGTACATTATAAATAATGCGTATATGCCCTTTTTCGTTAATTTTACACTTTATAATTACTGCTACTACTACGTTACCAAACATTTTTTTTAAATAAACAGCTACTGCTAACTAGTAGCTAACTGCTATTGCTTACTGCTACTGCTTACTGCTATGTGTCGCCAAACATATCCTAAATCAAATCATGACATCATAAGTCACTCTCCCTTACGACATAATTACTAATTTACCCTTAATTAAAACATAATTTTGTATAACAAAATAAACGATGATAGCCCTTTCGTGAATAGAATTGTTGAAACACCATATCCATGATTACATGACTACATAAATCAGCGTTTCTGTATAATTTTAATCGTACTTGCAATTAATACATACTTCTTTAGACTTCAAACTCTTGGTCTGAATACTCTTTGGCTTAATCGCCTGCAAGGATAAGATATGAAAAAACTTGGTCAAAGCGTGAATTTTAACTATAAATTTCATTATGGATGTTAATAGTATGTTTCATCAATATTGTCTTACTATCAAATAGGAATAGCAACATAATAAAAATAAAACCATCATACATTAAAAATAACTAACCTATAAAAGTAGATTGTGAAAACAACCAAATTTATATTATGAAATAAACGGTTATTTTATCTTACTTTTTACATTGTATATATACATGTATTATTCTTCCTCTCATATAAATTAATTAATTCTATTAAATCCCAAGAACCACTCAATAAAAATAACATAAACTATAAACAATATAAATAACGACGAAGACTATAAAAGACAGTTATAATTCCATACCAAAACATTCACATCATTATTTTTCATAACTTTTATATATAAATATGTACCATTTCACAAATTCGCGAATTATTATCTAGTTTAGACGTTAATAAACCTACTCAAATGACACACGAAACGAAAAAGCTTTTTATCTATTAATACAGTAATGTATAGTTATAAAAAATAATTAAAATGTAAAAAAATCAACACGATTAATTACGCAATAAAAATGTTTTAAGATTTCCCGAAGGATGCTATCATTTATGTTTCAGTTCGTTTATGGTGATACTTAAAAAATTGAACCACCGGTAACCGAATTAAAATTTATTTTTAATTAATTATATATTTTTATATTATATTTATTATATAATTTTATAAAGTATACTAATATTTTTTTATGATTTTAAAATACCTATGAACTTTAGAAATAGATACATAGGGTACGTTGGTAATGTAGTTGTAAGCTGTAGTTGTAGCTGTAACTTTAGGTTTAAGCTTTTCGTGAAAAGCTACTTCTAGTAGCTTTGAAATTTTGAGTTTTTCGTTAGATTCTAAAATTACAGCTTGTACATGACAAACAAAGTTTTTATTTTTTTAGGAGCTTTTTGTTTAAAAGCTAAAGCTCCATGCCAAACAGGCCCATAATCTACCATGTATACAGTATACCATACAATTGTATATCTAATTTTGTTTTTAAACTAAATATTGGAATATTGTTACATTATACATGAATATGTGATATTAAATCTTTGAAATCATGTATTGTTATATGGTAGAATTATATTTACTTTGACATCCTAAAAGTTTTAATTGAGTTATTGTAACAACCCATCCCACATCGGTATGAGATAAAAAATTTGAGTCCCTTATAAGTTCAAAGTATTGAGCTACTAGTATCTTTCCACCATGATTTTTAGTTGAACCTGAAGGATACTCAAGTAGTCCATTGTTTTCGGCTTTAGGGGCGTTTCATATGGTATCAGAGCCATAGCCTCTCGGGGTGTGACGGGCACGAGGCTCGTGTATCTCCTGGGGTATGGATCCTGGTTATTGGTTATGTTTCGGTCTGACAGGACGTCAAGAGTTTAAGTGGGAGAGTTTGTAACAACCCATTCCACATCGGTATGAGATAAGAAATTTGAGTCTCTTATAAGTCTAAAGTATTGAGCTACTAGTATCCTTCCATCATAGTTTTCAGTTGAACCTGAATGATACTCAAGTAGTCCATTGCTTTCAATTTTAGGAGGCGTTTCAGTTATAGCTTGAAATTCGGTTATAAATTCTCTTTTTGGACTTACATGGTTGCAACTTGCAACTCAGCAGGGGCCCAACTTTGAGCCCGTGTGAATAATTTTGATTACGATTTATATTCTTTTATTTCTTCGTTTGCTTTTCTGGGTTCTTTTTCTTACTATCGACACCTACAAGTGAAGCAATAGAAGTTGCAGTATGTAAACTTATAACTTTAAGTGTTTGATGTTCATAGATGAGTTTGAATTGGTGACAATGTTTTGCAAGTTTAGACAATCTGACTAGGTATAGTTGGAGTATGGCTAAAACCTAATCAAATGTATTAATGTAAATGGGACAAGCTAAATTATTTTATAACAATAAATGTCATAATGACGCATTCATTGAAATTTTATGTCATTTGTATAGTTGTCATTTTAATTGAGACGGAACGAGTATCTTGTATTTATGCTCTGTTTAGTTTGGTTATATTGATATTTGCGTAAAGGTATTTTAGAAATATATGTCATGTATATTCAATATATATACAAACTAGTGTAAATCCCGTCCGATGGACGGCATATAAGATATGACATATTTAATATTGTATGTAAAATTAAAAATGATGCTTTTCTAAAAAAAATATTGTATCTATGAAACTTAAAAGTGATAATAATTTAATTATAAGTTTATGTAAAATAATAAAATTGTATTAGTTGAAATATATTAGGTGAATGATAAAGCATAATACATACTCTTGTTTCTTTTGAAAATGATATATTGTAGAACTTTGTTACCAACTTTTTTTTAAGCAATTTATTAAATATTAAATTATTATATTACATAACTCATTAAGTGTAATTATTTTGTATATTTGTGTATATAGAACATATCGATATAGATGGACTATAATACAATAATATTACCAGTGTTGCATGTATGATTTATTTATAATCTATAACTAACATATATGTTTTTCTACCTTATATTAAAGACTTCTATAAAATGCCCCACAATTAATCAAAACTATGTATGACTTAGTCAGTTAGCATCAATACAAAGCTCTCCAATAATTAGGAGTAAAACACACATGTGTTTGATCTCGTAATTCGAATCTTTCAGGTTACAAAGAACGACTGCTTCAAGGTATTGATTTCAAATTATAGAAGTTCAATTGAAAACCATTTAAAAACTAATTACCTATATAATAAAAATAAACTTCATGAAACCTACAGTTTTTTATAAACATTACTAAAAGGATAAATTCGAGACCACATGACACATGAGTTTAAAATTAACATGAGATTATACAAAAACATTAATAGTTGTCATATTGATACCTCATGTTTTAAAATTTAAATTATACAAATACTTATTACATAAAAAAGAAGAAGAAATCAGGGAAATATGAACATCAAACGCATGTTACAATTATAATGTAGTTACCTTTATATGAAATATTACAGAAGTAAAATGATGTAGTATATATAAATAACTTGATTGAAATAGATTACAATATAGAAAATTTTATCAGCATAATAATTATCATAATAGACCCTTAATATCGGTTACATATGCGAAGTCTTATACTAATAATAATATTAATATTTTATTTGACTCAAGTATTAATATAGTAAAATTTTGACAAAATTGATATTCTTAAATGACATATCTAACTTTCAAGAATTTACTAAATGATGTGACATATATCATGTTTATAATTTTGATAAATTAAGTGTTTTATACATGAAAAGGCATTTAAAGGATTTTTAATATAAATACTAATAATGATTCATTGAAGCCTAATAATTAATAAAGAGTATATAATAATAAATGAATAAAATAAATATTTTAATTTGATGACAATGTCATGATAGATTGAAGGATAGGTTTAGAGAATGTCACATTGGCTTGTAGATAAGGAGAGCATGCCACATAGGAAGGGGGATAGCCTCTTAGTATATAAGATAGATTAAATTGGGACGTAACAAAGATTGAGGATCCAGATAGAACCCTTCGTATGAAAAGAATATAGAGGTAGATTTTAGGCGAATAAGAAAATGACACGTATTGTTAAATAATTTCTATTTTTATTTTTTTCTATTTTTCTATGTTCTATATTTCTTTTTCTCACATTTGTTCTTTATTCACACTTCACTCTCACCCCACAACCATCCACCATAAACTACCACCCGCCGCCCACCATCTCCCGCCACTGCCAGCTGCTACCCGTCGGATTCCGGCAACATTTTTTTTTTACAACTTTTTTTTTCAAACTTCTTTTTTGGAACGTTTTTTCGGCAACCTTTTTCTTTTATTTTATTTCAAAAACTTTTTTACTAATTGTTTTTCTTAGTAACATTTTTTCAAATTTCTCTTCATATTATTGCATATTGATGTTTGTTGATTCATTTAATATATACTGCATATTTTTACTGCATTTTATATATACTGCATGTATACAAAAAATAATCTACAAATACAAAATATCAAATATGCAGTATATATAAAATACATGTATAAAATCAGTAAACAAACATCAAATGTAATAAAACTTAAACAAAATATAGTATAAACATAAAAACATGATCTACAAAATAGAAAACACTAAGTATGATTTATATATAAAATGCACTAATATAATCAATAAGCAAACATCAAAATGCGAAAAAAAAAAAATTAAAATAAAATGCAGCAACAAATCACACTTAAATTGAAGTAATATACACATAACATGAACACAAAAGGACAAAAATTTAACATAATTTACGTTTATGTAGTAGATCTGAAAAATAATAATCTACCGCTACATATAAAAAAGGAAAAATTGAACAATCATCATCTTTGTGCTCTAGATCTAGAAAGCAAATCAAAAAATCTGGTGGTAACGATGATAGATCGAAAAATGGACGGCAGCGGCGACCGCGACGGTCAGGCCTCGGTGGTGGCGTCGGTTCGGTCATTCCTTGGTTGTGTCGTTTAATGAGAGTTGTGAGTGTGTTTTCAAAATTGAGTGTGTGAGTGTGTGTTTGAATGAGATAAAATTGTCTGTTTGAATGATGGAGGTGAGAGAAAACTTGTGGTCAAAAGATGTTTTGTGAATGGTGAAAAAAAACAAGTCAAAAAATGAAATCAACACTTTTAGACCCTTATATTTTAGCTATTTACGTAATGAACCTCACACACCCATATAACTTCTAGACTATTGATCAAGTAAATGGTTGGTTTGAATCTCTTCCTCTCCTTTCCCTCATTTTTCACACTTGTCCTCTTGATCTTGTTTCCGTAACAAATAGTTGATAATTTTGCTCTATTCAATTTACTTGCAGTAATATTTTTGTAAGGATATTTTATAAAAGATTACGATTCCGGTTTAGATTCTATGGTATTATTAATTCAACTAAAGCCGAAAACCAATTCAAGCCTAAAAGATTACCGATTAACCAAGACCGGTTCGCTCAGATATTTGGTCGGTTGGACTTAATCACGTACATGAGCATTATATATGTGTCAGTATGTTTGTGGTTTGGATCAAGTTGTGGACTATTTCACCCATGTGCTCTTTCTATATCTATCATTAAATGGGCCCGCAAACTGAGCTGTCCTTTTATTTCTTAAAATTAAGTGGTCCAAATCTTTAGCCCATTAATATCAGATATTTTTTAACGAGAAATTGTGAAAATGCAATTTACCCCGACTCTGAGTCGGATATGACTCACTTTTTTTACATTCATTTAAATATTTAATCGCAATATAACGTGCCAAAGTTCACCTCAACTGTCCAAAAAATAACCGGTGAAAGAAACATGACATGGTAAATTGTATAACTTGTATACATGTGAACACTCATCTGGTTAACTAATAGTTTATGTTTATATAAAAAACAATCTAGTTAATACGTATACTAAGACAAAATTAAAGAGTTAATCTTTTTTAATTAGACGACACTTAATACGTATATAAAAAGAATTACAGTATTTGTAATGAAAATAGCAAAAACTACCTCCACTGTCCAACTATTTTTCATACTTTTCATGTCTCGAGCTATTTGAAATGTCCTAAAGTTGTAACGGTCTAGCCGTTAATGGTTCTCAAAGTGATACATCAATATTGGAATGAAAGACTTGAAATTAGAGATCCAAAGTTCAATCCTTGGTCACGGCATTTTTATATTAATTATTAATTAAAATAGAGTATAAAAGAGAACTATTTTGTGATCACGTCAATTTTACTTTAAGAGAGATTTACTTAGGTTTAAGTTTATGTGATGATAGATTTAGACCTCGTGAATTAGTCGGTCGTAATACTAAGATTATAAAAAATAAAAAAAATAAAAAAAAACAAAAAAAAAAACGCTTACATTATGACATTTGACATAAACAATTTCAAAGGTAACTATATATCTAATTGATGTAACAATTTGGTATCATCATTTAGAAAATTAATAATACTTGGTCTATGAACAATCACAACAATAACACTATCTAATTTCGTTATTAACAGATTATAAGGGAGGTGGGGTGTAAACGGTTATAGTTCTACTCAAAGTCAAAGAGACTTGGTTTATGAACAATTAAGTAACTTGTTATAATAGAAAAGGTTTGTCAATGGTACCTGCTCATGGGTAGCAAACTAGCAGTCACACCAAGAAGTGGACCCCAACTCTCGAAACTTTGAAGATGATTTACCACATGAGTGGTAGAAAACGGCCACAAGTTTTTCGTAAATTTATGAAAGCTAAAAGTAATTTTCTGTTAGATGTACACATTAAAGTGTGAAATCTTGTTTTAGTCTTCGTAGATGTTAAAGACTTTGCAAGTCTAAATTAAACGTGACAACGATTAGCAACAAATATAAGCACAAATATCAATAACCCTCTATCAACCATCAAATGAAAATTGATCGTGGACCATAGCTTTTAAGTTTATGGTTAGCAAAATCTCTAATACTAGTGTCAAAGCTTTAACTTTAAGACCCCAGCATACCCGTAATCGCCGTTGTTCTGCTACCACAATGTCACCACGGGCGATGTGACGTGTGTCAAGGAGGTGAGTCGTCACCCATAATATGAAGCAAAACGGAAGAAAAGTGAGCTCACATGCATTTTATTTTCTTTTTCGAAATGTTTTTTTTCTTTTTAACTCTAAAATAAAAATAAATAATGAACCCAATTGAATGTCGTGAGAAATCATAAAAGTTTGCATTGTAAAGTGTCATAAAATGACACAATATTATAATTGATGTGGTATAATATCATTCCATAGCACTATGTCACTATAAGCTCCACCTACTTATTAATTTTATTAAACATACTCGAAAATAAGAATAATAAATAAATATGTTAGAATCAAGTGATTAGCTTTAATGGTGATCCGAACAATTGAAGCCTTCTTTGTCATGTAGTGAAAGCAAGATAAGAGTCACATGACTCTTGACTGGTTACACTCGTTAACATACATTTCTCATAAATATTATGTCATACACATTATTATATATTTATTAACGTTATATTAAAATATTATCAGTACATATTAATATATACAGCTTAATTAGTGCATATTAACATATATAAATTAATATTAATGTTCATTATAAAGGAATGTCTAAAAGTATTAAATTATAATTTTAATTATTATTAGTTTCAAAAGTTTTCTATTTAAAACATAAAATTATAACAACTTTGTTTGATTGATGATGTATATAATCGATTGATTTGTATTTTGCTTTAAATATATATTCAATTCAATTTTACTCAATTGAATGATCGTGTTAATCTTTTTGTGGGTTCTTATATTTTTCTTGATGAAATATACTTTCAACATTTTCTTTGAGTGAATCTGTCAATTATTTATCAATTTCACCTTACGAGTTATGTATTAGTGTTTTTCAATTGATTTATGAAAGTTTCACGTTTTAATTTGATAAATATCACTTAAAAATCATGTTTTATTTACAAATTTGCTACCGCATTGACTTTGCGTTAATCATATCAAATGAGTGGACTAGATTAGTTTCCCTCCTGCCTCCACTTTTCACACTTTCCCATAAATAATATATATATTGTTATGAATTTAAGGGACTATAATTTCATGTTTTCCTGAAGTTGAAGGGGGGAAGAAGTGAAGTTTATTAAAGATCGGGGGTATTCGAGACAGTGGAATAGAAAATGAAGTCTCGTGGTCAAGGAGAATCACACGGCAAAAGATATGTCGATTGATTAATTTAATTTAATTAAGTAATAATTAAACGACTAGTTAAATAAAAAAGAATAGTTTACTAACTGAAAGTAGTTCACGCTTACATCTCAAGCAAAACGTGGCTGATCATTATACGCAATAATATAAATATAAATAAATTACTACTGTAGTATAATTATTTTATCAACATAAGCAATATTTCGGCATCTGAATATGAGCACCAAACAAGAGGACGACGACGTCGTTCTTTGGGGGCCCCTGAATGTTGAATCCATTTTACATAATTTGATTCCATTTCTGAATATTTTATTCCCATGAAAAGTGTATTTGAAATTCAATGAATTAAAAGATAACTTTAACATATGTAACTGAATATTATTTGGTGTATATTTAGGAGTGGAGTTAGAATTTGTTTGTTAACGGAATAAAACAATTTATATTTTTTGATTTTTTTTCTAAAAGGTAAAATATATAATAAAATATTATTAATATCGGAAAAGATTCAAGTAGATTAGTTTCTTATAATAGTAACAGTAGGATAATAGGATTGAACTTTCTTTATTTTTTATTTTAACATTAATTAATATTTTTGATAAAAAAATTTATTTCAAAATCATTAGAATCCTATATTCTTTAATATGAAATAATTTTTTTTAAAAAAATACATATATGGTATACAAATTAAATTTGTGTACTAGAACTTTATAATTTTTTGTATATCACACTAAAAATTTAACATTGTGTATCCCACATAAAAAGTATAAAGGTTGTGATACACAAATTTAATTTGTATATTATATATATATTTAAAAAAAATTATTTAATATCAAAAAACATAAAATTCTAATAGTTTTGATATAACTTTATAATAAAAAAAGTTAATCAATATTAAAATAAAAACTAAAAATTTCATCCTTACTATTATCATCGTCATGAACTAAACTTCAAGGATCTCTTTCATTAATACTTTTGAAAAAATAAAATTTAAAGTAATTAAAATTCTTATGAAAATGACTACTCCGCTACTTTTATTCTAAATCCGTCTCTATATATATTTGTAAGTTGCATGGACAAATATGATTGCCTTAGATTCTACTTGCAACTAAATTAGACTAGGTTTTGTATTTGAATTCGTGACATATATAGGGTGGGTATCTTTTAAATGTAACAAACAATTATAAAACACCGCACTTCGTTATGATTATTAACAATATTTATAATAGTAAGAATGTTACTGTATATAATAATAATAATAATAATTTGTTTGACCTCTTTATTCACAGAATATATTGTCACTATAATGCTAAATGTTGATTGATATCATATTGGAATGTACATCACTTACATCTAATTTTATTTAGAAAAAGTATAAATCTAAAAAGGATATGATTATTTTTAATTTTCAGTTATAATGATAGAGTATGTTACCTAATTTTTAGCTAGTGATTGTTATAAAAGAAAAAGAAAATAAAAAACATCTCCATGGCAGCCTCGAACTTAGATTCACTTTTCACTACAAATTTATATAAAGATATGAGTCATTCGCAACAACCAATAGAAAGGAAATGAACAGCAACACAAATGGCAAATATATATATATATATATATATAAGTAATAAACGAAGGATATTATCGATAGATATATATATATATATATATATGAAAAAGATTCATAGGGAAGCTTTAAATTATAGGGAAGGAGTGAAGTAAATTTCAGCCCTTGATTTCATCATTTATAACATTCATTCCAGATGAATGTTAACTCATATTTTGTTATCATACATCCATAAATGTTACTTAACATAATTTTTTGATGAATTTTTATTGATAACATTCACCCATAAATGATATAATCAGTGTATAATAACATATATGAGTTAATATGTATCATAAATTAATGTTTTAAGAATATTAACTTGAAATTTTGACTAACATTCATCACAAATGAATGATAAATGTCAATTTTGAAAGTTTTTTTTGTTTAAAACGTAAAATTATAAGAGTATTATTTGATTAATTGATGTATATAATCTATTCATATATATTTCAAGTTTTAATTTGATGAATCTTACTTGAAAATCATGTTATGATAGTAAATGGGTATTTGCTTCCCTACTTCCCTTTTTTTTTGCTTCCCTCTTGATCCCCACCCTATATATATATACATATATTTATATATATATATACTATAGGAGTGTAATAATTGCTCCAAAATTTATCACGTAAATAAAGATGTTACATAACAACCCTTTACGATCTTAAATAAATAAAATTGACTAGATTTAATAATATTAAAATATTATTAATAAATATTAAATTAATATATAGAAGTTGGTCGTGTATTGTGGGTTTATTACATGTAAGTTTTTTTTTTAATTTTATACGTTTGAATGTTTAGTTATAATGTCGATATTTATATTTATTCTATTTAGAATTCATTATTATATTTTCTTTTTTACACTTACTTTAATCGTATGAACTTCCTACTAATATCATTATCATATTCCTATTAATTTTAAATTCACATTTAAAACTTGGGAATCTCAATATTTATCTATAAATTATTGGGCAATATATATCATCTTTTGTATTGTTTATACACATGTATTTTTGTTAATTTACAGTTGAAAATATATTGATATCATGTGATAAGTTAACAAAACACAAACAAATTTAAAGAATTAAAAAATTGCACTGTGACAAAAGTTAGCCTTTCATTAGAATCTATAATTATATTATCTCTAATAAATTGTGACTTATGTTATTTAAAAACCGTTCGTTTTTCGTTTTATAGTCTTTTAAGTTAAATTTCTTACATGAATATGAATTAAATTTGTAGTTAATGTTGTTAAATTGGAAACACTGCATGGCTACATTTAAAACTCCAACAAGAGCCATTGAAATATTGTAAAGTCAAAACAATACAGTGCAGCTCATCAATATGATTTTTTAGTTTATGGAAAGTGTGGTATTTAAATGTACAAAATATTAATAATAGGTTAACGTATATTGCACGGGTCATTCATAGCGTGCATTGCACGGGTCATTCATAGGTAAGTTTCATATCTTCGGGAAGAAGATCAACAAATATCATCCCTTAATTTTATCATAAATGGATGTTAAGTTGTAATATCGAGTAACATTCATCACAAATGAATGTTAACGTTCTATAAATAGAGGGCTCGGATTTACTTCCATACTTCCCTCTTGATCCCCATCCTCGGTGAATAGTACGTCTTTGTCTTATTCAATTTTTTGTTTATTTATTGCAATCTTGCAACTTATCACTCGTACATGTACAATACAAAGTAATGTTTTTTGTATTTTCTTGACTTTTTTTCCATCGTACAAGCTATCACTCATATATGTACATTACAAAGTAAATAAATAATACATAAATGATAAGTGATTAGTGTAACTATTTTCAACTATGTCATTAAATTGTACAAAAAATTAATGTAACATTATTTGTGATCTCACTTTATGCTAAATATGATGTAACAAAATTCAAATATGAGTTAACTAAGATTTTATAAAGTTAAACTATATAGTTTTAGAGGAATATTCTGATAATAATTTTTTTTTTCTTGATTGATTCATTGTGTTATACGTAAATTTCTATGAAGTTTTATGTAAAGGTTAACACTTACATTATGAAATGTTTGATAGATTAAAAAATTTTGTTGGATAAATATTTAATTCAATTAAGGATATATGTTTAATGATCACGTCACAACGCATGGGTTAAATCCCCTATTTAATAACATATATGGATCTGATGAACAATACCGTTTTTGTTCCTTTGTGATTTTATATTTTTCATTTTTTTGAAATCTTACAACTGTCCTAGGTATATGTACAATCAAAATTAAATAAATGATGTATAAGTGATAATCAATTAGTATATTTATATTTTTTAATATTCTCACATTTATAGTTTGTTTATCATTCTTATCGTTATTTATAAATAAACAAATAGAAAATATATTATTATTTAATAATAATATAAAAATTATTTTATTTATTATTTTTAAAAAATTTTGTAAGTTAAAACATGTCACAAAAATATAACGTTAAATTAGTATCAATAAAATATGTTGTACAACAATCAAATTTAGATAGATAATATATACATAATAACGTGTAACACTCTAAAATGTAAAAAATTCATAAACAAAATTGAGTAAAAATTAAATAAATAACGAGATTTTAATGGCCCTCACGTTGCGATGGGTCAATAAGTACGACAATTATTAATGTTACATTATATTTTCAATATTAGTTACGTTAGGTACTCGTTAAAAGTAAACTACAAAAAACTACAGAGTAACTTTATTTGTAGTTTAAATTGTTTCAAAACATTTAAGTCCAAAAATCTGCCACCCAGCCTCAAAAATAAAAATTGAAAATAGTGAATTGATGCCTTTTTTGTGTGTTTGTATGTGTGTTCATTTTAGTGTCTAAATAGAGAAAAATAAACCCAAATGAGTTATAGAGAGAGTATAAGTTAGGTGGGAAATGATTTAAGAATTTTAAGAAACACCTTGGACTCCATAAATTGATGGGTTGTTAGTGGGATAGATTGATAAGTTGAAACATAAATATTACCCTCAATCATCTCATGAGAAGCTAACATCTCATGATTTTATGGTGAAAGTACATAAGTACCCTTCAAAACATTGTAGTTTTGTTTGATAATTGAGTATAAGAAGTAATAATGTTTTCGATTACTAGTAAAATAAATGATTATTTTAAGTTAGAAAGAATAAGCTTAAAGTGACAAATGAAGAGATTTAAGGGATCAGAATTGATAAATGACTTTGCTTCAGGGTTGAGAAAGAAAAATGAACAATTAAATAGAAATAAAATAAAAACTACTAAAAAGAACTTTAAATTTTTCGTCAAAAAAAAAACTTTAAAGAACTACTCATGGCATAAGTTAATGAAGTATACATATGAGAATTCTCACTTGTAATAGATGATCAAGTTGATACATGAATGCTTATGCTCACGCTTTTACATGAATAGTTTAACTCCATTATTTCACTAAGAAATTAGCTTATCATTTTATGTTTTATGTTGCAGGTGAGACAAACGGGTCGAGCGGTGCTTCAGGCAAAAAGCCCATAGGATGCTAGCGGTGGAATTCGTTTTTAGTTGGTAACGAGTCTACTCTTAATCTTCGCTCGATATGATATGTACACCCATTTTGTTAAGGTGCAAATACCAGTTGTACCTTTGATCATATTTTGAGGAAGTTAATTATGAACACTCGTAATACTTTATTTTAGAAATTGGTCAACTATGTGTATTGTTGTAGAATTGTTGAAGTGTAAATGTTGTTTTGGGTCAAAACAATAGCTTATGGTCATGTATGTATGTAGTAGAAGGTGGTAGTCTTTTGTAAAGATGGTTTTGGTATTGTATTGTGGTAAAATTTTGATATTGGTATGTGTATGTCTTGTTGTTGATAGTTGTCTTAAAGGTAAAGTAATGGGTCGTTTATGATTGTAAGTGTAGAAAATGGTGAAGAATCTTTTGAAAACTTTATGTTGCAATATATGACAAAAACATGTCTTACAGATGATAGTAGGCATTTTGTGTTGATTATGAATGGCTTGAACTTTCCTAGTTGCATCAAGTTGAGAAATTGTGTCAAAAACAAAGTTAGTGCAGTTTGCAGTCAAAATCGCGCCACAATTTAGCTAATTGCGTCACGATTAGAGTACAAAAACAGAATTGCAACGCAATAGTTTTTGTTGCCCGCAGTTCGGTCACAGTTGATTTTTTCTTTTTTTGGTGAGTTGCGACGCGATTTTATATTGTGACACGATTGATCCATTTGGTCTAAGACTCTACTTTCTTTAGTGTATGTCACTTCCTTTGTGTTACTTACATCTATGAGGTCTAAGTGGGTCAAGAGTCAAACCGAAAATGAATTACAATTGTTTTTTTTGTTTTTTAATTTTTTTTAATTTTAAAGTTTGAGTGTTACATAATGTGTGTACTATAATATCAAAATAACTATAATACGAATTATGTGGTGTAATTTTTTTCGTATATGTTATTATATTTGTGTAAATATTTAATGTAGTATTATTTATCATCTTATTTTGTGCCAAATTCGATGTTATACATTTGTCAACTGAAATCTTGCAATATGTTCAAGATATATGTACAATTCAATTTAAATAAATGATAATCCATTAGTCTTATTTATATTTCCTAATATTGCTATTATGATAGTTTGTTTACTATTCTTATCATTCAAGCTTTAAAAAAATAATGAATGTATTATCCAAATAAATAAATGGCAAATATGATATTTACTTAACAAAAGTATCAAAATGATCTTATTTAGTATGTTAAAATAATTGCAAGTAAAATCATGTCAACGAAAAAAATAACGTAAAATCGAAGTATTGACAAAAGATATTGTACATGATCTAAATTAGATTGATGATATGTAGATGATATTGTGTATATTAAATTAATATAATAACTGTAATACGAGTTATGTGGTGTAAACTCTTTTTAATTATTTTATTAGAGTTGTGTAAATATTTAATATAACATTATTATCATCTTATTTTATGTCAAATTCGATGTTAAAATATTCAAATACGAGTAAACTCAAAACATATATAGAATTAGTAACATTTGGAAATCAAAATACATATTAAATAGAAAAAAAAATCAAATCGTATCAATTACGATGTAAGCATCTCTAATGAAAAGTTTTTTTAGAGGTTTTTAATGTCAACAAAATCTTTGAAAGGTTTGTTTGAATACGTTTGTAAATATTGAGTTATTTTCGAAAATGATTTTAATGAGCTTGTGTGTGAATGTGTGGACGAAAAAACTTTACAAAATTTTTTATTTATTAGAGATAAAAAAAAAACTTTTTTGATTATATTGTTGTTTTATACCTTAAATTCTACAAAGTATGATGTAGCCGTAAACATTTACATTATAAATATCTATATTGATTAAAAAAATCGTTCAATATATAATAATTATAATATGTATTTCAACAAATGATATAAGTTTAACGATAATAAGTTTGAAATCAGTAAATGTTTGTATTATCAAAAATTTTGATAAAAATTAAATAAGAACTTTTGATATTTCAAATGAATATAAAGAAAACACATATTAAAGTTTGTCCAACTACATAAACTAAAATTCAAGATCACAACGCGGCTCATGTTCTCTCATTCGTGAAAGGACATATTCACTCATTTAAATACTCATCAAATGGAATACGGATAAAACCAATAGATTTGCCACTAATTCGAGAATGTTTAGTGGTTCACTCATCTAAAATACTCATCAAATGGAATACGTATAAAACCAAAAGATTTGCCACTAATTCGACAATGTTTATTTCTTTTATTTGTTGTAAATCAATGAATTGCCACTCTTATGTACATTAACTAGTTTTTATACCTACATATATATATGGATTAGGATCCTCTCAAGTAACATGATTGATCATGTTACTTTTATGTGAGAGATAAAGATAATAAATAAATTGAATAATATTCACAATAGTCGGTTTAGTTTATTTTCTCCTCACAAAACACATAACATGATAGATCATGTAAAAAGATTACTTGAGAGGATCTTGATCCTTCGCCATAGATCACTAATTGGATTGATGTATTCGCGTGTTTCAAACAGTATAAAACCATTTAAAAAGGAAGTTCATGCTATTAACATTTGTTGTTTAGTCGTGAATCGTGCTTGCATTTCTTTGCGTGTTGGATTTTATCTCCGTACAATCAATGAAATCCATATGTTCGAACTTTAAAAGAAGTATACATGTTTTTACGACTATCGTCTATCTTAATTATTAAGCGATGTTATACTTTCCATTTTTCATTTATTTAAATGATTTTAGAACAATAATATTATCAGTTGTATAAAAAATAAACTAAATATCACCTAAAAAGATGAGTTGTTTCTTTCTTTCTTTTTCTTATATACAAATTTTATGGCGCTTAGGTCCGGCCAACCATGACCTAATGACGATTTTCATGGTTACAATTTCTATTTTTAAATTAATAGTTACCATTTAATCAATCTATTTATAACATGTAGCAGAACAGGGGCAGTTGACTTCCGCCTAAGTATTCTTCTTAGTGTTTTGAAAAAGACTCAGGTTGAAAATTGTGTTATTGGAGAATACTGAATTCTCAATGTTCTTTAGTTTATTCTTGAGTTTCTTTCTCAAATAAAACCTTACCAATTCAAGTAAGTCAATAAATTTAAATCAAATGAATAATTAAAACAAAATACATCAATAAATTTAAAAAGTATATTAAATATAGATACCAAAAATAAAAAAAATACACTAATTGAAAGTCCTGAAAATTAAAAATTGCGTTGAAAAAATTACATAAAAATAAAGACAATAAATTAAAACAAACTACGAACGATGCCTCCAATATGTTTTACAAGATTGGATCAAAGGTTGTCGTGCATGTCTCTATCACATAATTCCATGTTTTTCCTCTTGTAAGTTTCACACATCTTGATCCAAAAACCTTGTATATTTCAACATGAACGTAATACTCTTCATTTTCGTCAATATTAAAACTATTGTTTTCTTGAAACATGTGATACATATATGATGTAAGTATACATGATTCGTCTAACATTTACCTTATAAGCTATTGTCGGTTGTTATAATATATGCCAACGGCTTTGGTATACACTAAATGTCTACTCAACAACCTTCCAGGCAGACGTTTGTACCCGATTAAACTTCACTCATTTTGCATCAATAACACTTGAAAATCCCTTAACGAACCCGCCCATCGCGAGTATGTCCCGTCAGCTAGATAGTACCCTATTTGCTATTTGAAATCAGCCACTTCATAGGAGTTGGGGAGCATTGTCATTTAGCAAGTCGTCGAACAACGGAGACGAATTAAGATCATATAAGTCACTGTTCGACTATGCAACCCCAAAATATGCATGACAAATCCACATGTCGTATGAGACAATGGCTTCAAGAGTGATCATCAGATACCTGAAATCGCCTCGTCTGAATTGCCCTTTCCATGCTTTTGGGCATTTTGCCCAAGCCTAATGCATAAATCTATGCCTTTAAGCATTCTCAGAAAAACATTCATTTCTTTATGTTTTACATCCAACTTATGAATGTCATCGACAGTTGATTTTCTCATGTACACATTTGCATATAAATCACTTATTCACCTTGTATTATTTTATGAACATTCATGTGAAGTTTTTTCTGCCATTTGTAAATGTTCATCAAATGTATCAGGTGTTGTATTGTATGCTAATTGACGTAAGACGGATGTCACGTCCATTTAGTTATTGTTGAAAATATAGGAAATAATTGGGTATAACTTGTTAAGAGTAAGTAGGAATACCTTCAACTATTCGGAAGAATAGTCGTTGTCTTATACGGAATCAACGTTTAAAATACTTGGTGGGGTATTTCGGGTTAGTCGCCAAAATAATCGTTCATTAAAATGTCATTTGTTGTAAACCCATCAAGATGTATGTTGCGACGTTTAAATTTTGGTCGGTTGGAATTTTCGCCGTAAACTTAATTACGATATTGACGAGTTTGATCAAGAAGTTGTAAAATTTCAACATCTTCCTCGAATGTAAAATCGAATGACATTTTTATTTGTGTGTTTTTGATTGATTTTGAAGAGAGAATCAATTGAGGTGTGAATAATTCTTATTATAAATTGTATGTGTATATATAGAGTGTTAAAATAGTTTAAGAAAATAGAAAAATTGAAACATACCCACTAAAATAGCCAACATTTTCATATTTTTTAAATTATTTCTAACATTTGAGTTAAAAAAAGAAAACAAAAATAGAGAACGCAATATTTTTGATCGAATGTCGATAAAGAACGCTAACTGAGAGTAAAAAACTAAAACTCATCCACTTCACCTGCTCTAAGTCATACAATTAATTCATGTGCTTATTTCTCTCGAGTCACTCATATATACCATCTCTATCTTCTACTCTATCTATATCTATATGTATTTGTAAAATAAGATATCTAGCAAGTAAAAAGATATTAAATTACCATTTCTTCTTTAAAGACCGACAAGTTGGTAGAATTTTAGAAAATAAAATCAAGAAAGATATAATAATTAAATTAAATTAAAATTAAATTAAATTATATTAAATTAAATGTAAATATTAAATAAAAGCAATTAATGCAAAATTTCCGAAATGAAGAGTACGGAGTAAAAAAGAAGTCCAATTATATCGGCTTTAGCATTTCAGCTCATTAATCTCTCTCTACAACTTCCTCGTCCCTTCCATCTATTTCCCTTTTTTAACACTTAACTATTTGGCCGCCGTCGCCGCCGCCACGTCACCTGTTCATTTTCACCTTATCATCCTAATCACCTTTTTAGGATCATCTCGTTGACTCCCTTTTCAATTTGTTTATGGAATAACAAATTAACCGTGAACAATAACAATAACAATAACAATGAATCTATGGAACGCAGATGATAACGCTATGATGGACGCTTTCATGAGCTCTGATATGACGTCGTTTTGGGGTAATCCAACCACACCTGTCGGAGCTCCATCTTCCGCTTCTACTTCTGCAATCCACATCGAACCGCAAGCGATCAATCAAGATACGTTACAACAACGTCTCCAGGCGTTAATTGACAACGCAAGTGATTCATGGACTTATGCAATTTTCTGGCAATCATCTATCGTAGATTACACGAGTCCGTTGATGTTAGGTTGGGGTGACGGTTACTACAAAGGAGAAATAAACAAATCGAAAACGACTCCATCGGTTACGTCTTTAGCCGAACAAGAAAACCGAAAAAAGGTTTTACGCGAGCTAAACTCGTTGATTTCCGGCACGCAAGCGCCGGAAAACGACGCCGTAGACGAAGAAGTGACGGATACGGAGTGGTTTTTTCTTATATCGATGACTCACTCGTTTGTTAACGGTAGCGGATTACCAGGTCAATCGATGTATAGTAATCAACCGGTTTGGATTACTGGGCGGGAAAAGTTATTAGCGTCACACTGTGAACGTGCACGTCAAGGTCAGGGTTTTGGATTACAGACGATTGTATGTATTCCGTCTACTAACGGCGTTGTTGAATTAGGTTCAACGGAGTTGCTTTATCAAAGTTCAGATCTAATGAACCAGGTTAAAGTTTTGTTTAATTTTAATAATAGTGTTCCTGATTCAACGACGAATCAGGATCACGATCAGACAGCCGGAGCGGATACGGATCCGGATCCGTCGTCGATTTGGCTTACGGATCCGGTATCTTTTTCGGCGGTTACCGTCGCACCGGTAGATAGTGTGGTTCCGAGTGTGATTCCGTTAAACAAGCAAATCTCGATTGAAAACGCTAGCTCGAGCTCATTGACTGAACATCCTAGCTCTATAATACATAATTCAAATCGTCAATCCGTACAAAATCCCCAAAATCAAGGATTGTTTGGTAGTAGAGAGTTGAATTTCGCGGAATTCGGATCTTATGAGGGAGGTACTGGTGGTAGAAATGGAATTAATTCGAATTCGTGTAAGCCGGAATCGGTCGAATTGTTGAATTTTGGTGAGAGTAAAAAGAGTTCCGCGAATAATGGGATGATATTTTCGGGAGATGATAGTAGTAAGAAGAAGAAGTCTCCGGGTTTACGAGGGATTAACGAGGAAGGAATGTTGTCGTTTGGCTCAGGGATGGTTGTTCCGCCGTCCGAAAATGTGCAATCTGGGGCCGATTTCGAGCAGTCGGATATAGAGCCGTCGATCGGGAGAGAGGCCGAGAGTCGGTTAATGGTGGAGCCGGAGAAAAAACCACGAAAACGAGGGAGAAAACCGGCTAATGGGCGTGAAGAGCCGTTGAATCACGTTGAAGCCGAGAGGCAGAGAAGAGAGAAACTAAACCAGAAATTTTACGCCCTTCGAGCTGTGGTCCCAAATGTGTCGAAAATGGACAAAGCGTCGCTTCTTGGTGACGCTATTTCGTACATTAACGACATCAAGTTAAAGCTTCAAGAGACCGAGACGGAAAAGGAAGAATTGAGAGCTCAACTTGATGCAATGAAGAAGGAGTTATTAACAAAAGACTCGAGGCAATCGTCTTCATCAACCGTTTCACCACCCGAAGATCTCAAGGTACCTAACTCAAGAAGCCCGAAAATAACCGATTTGGAAATAGATGTCAAGATCATCGGGTGGGACGCCATGATTAGGATCCAATGTAACAAGAAAAACCACCCAGCTGCACGCCTAATGTCGGCATTAAAAGAACTAGACCTCGAAGTGCATCATGCTAGTGTATCGGTGGTGAACGAGTTAATGATGCAACAAGCAACCGTTAAAATGGGTAGTCGATTTTACACACAAGACCAGCTTCGATTAGCATTGACGAATATGATTTCGGATCCTAGGTAAGTTCGTCATCAATCAGGCCTCATGGGTAATTTTCTAAATGTACCCAAGAAGCAGGATTTTGGTGTAACATAGTATAGTTTTTGCTTGTTGCTTAAAGTTCTGTTTTTAGTATTTCAGCTAAGTATCTGTTGTTATATTAAATACTCTTTCCTTAATCTTTGGTTTTACATGCTGCTGTTGTATATATTCTTCAGGGCTAATTTGCCCTATTTCCTATATGTGAAATCAGAGATTATTACCAATATTGAAATTTGCTTCAAGTTTGCATTTTTCATACACTTGGATTGAATCTTGAAACTGCTCATTTTCATAAGATTCAGTCACTAATGCTACTTGTGTCTAATTGGTAGTTCATTGAGCCAATCTTGAATAATTAAGATATTTTTAGTTTCTTTTTATGGAATTGTGTATTTTTTAAAATAAAAATAAGAGGAAGGCATAAAAGTTTTATTCTTTCTTATTAAAACTTTTGCTGAAAGAGTATTAAAAATTTCATTTTGGTAAAATTTGGTCTCCTTTTGTGGATCATAGTTGATAGTTGTACTTGTGATATGAATGGAAATGCAATGAAACATGATGTAAATTGTGGCAACATGATATTTTGTTTTTAGTAAAGAAATAAATATGGTTCTTAATAAGTGCATGTTATCATGAGCTTCATGTCATTGGACCTATTGGTTCATGACTCCTGAGTTTATTACCAATATATGCTTATTTTTGAATATAAGGTGAAGTACATGCCTTTTTCAAATACGTATTCTCAATCTATGCATTTCACTTTGAATAAATAAAACTAACTCCTCTGCAGCTCATTCCTCTTTTCTTCTCATCGTATCTCAAAAAACAAAAAAACTAGTCATTTTTAATCGGTTTTTCCATTGTATAAAAGATGAAAAATAGTAAATAAATTAAATATAAAACTTATCTTCTTATAGAAAAAATAGGAATTAATTGTGAGTATGTTTTGTATTTTTTTAAGAAGAATTATAAAAGGAGGTCTGAGCCTGTAGAGAAGAACATAGAGATGAGGAGAATAGTTTATTTTTGCTTGTGAATAATGAAATGCATAGACTGAGAATCCATATTTGCAAAAGGCACACACTTTTCAATACAATAAAAAAGAAGCATAAACTGGGAATTTATTCATGATTCGTTCCCTAAACTGCTCTATGCATTATCTGTTTGTCAGCAAGTAGTTTATCGTTTAACAGACAATCACATCTATAGATATTAAAGTTTAATGTTCATTGTTATATTTATTTTATTTACTACTATAATATATAAAAAATATTTACTTATTTCACATTATTATAAAAAATATATAAATTTTTAAATAATCACATTATTTGATTAAGTATATTAATATAAATTAACTTGTAAAGTTAACGAAATTCATAACTTAGGGTATGTTTGACGACACGTAATAGTAGCAGTAAGCAGCAGCAGTAGCAGTAGTTGTTTGTTTAAAAAAGGTGTTTGGTAACGTAGCAGTAGCAGTAATTATAAAGTGTAAAATTACGAAAAAGGTCATATACACATTACTTATAATGTACTCATGTTATTTTTAAGGGTATATAGGTAATTTCAAAACCAAAATGCTAGTTACTAGTTGAAATGCTTCTTCATCAAGCATTTAGCAGGAAGCGGTTAGAAAATATGCAAACTCTAATTGCTTTGTTGCCAAACAAACTTTTCAATCAAATCGCTAACTTCTAGTCGCTGGTCGCTCCAAAATGCTTTCAAATGCTTACTATCAAACACAACCTTAGTGTTTAAATAATTTATGCATTAATTTCTGATTGAATTTTATATATTTTTAGATTGGCAGATAAAAAAGAGTCATCATAATTATATTTCACATGCTATTTTTTGAATACACATATTGTTATCCAAATATGAATTATATTTTTCTACTCAAAATAGCATGTGATATATATTAAAATACACAAGTGTCGATTAAAGTATATTAATATATTAAGTTAACACTAGTGTTGATTAAAATATATTACCTTAATATTTAAACTTAGTACAACTGTCGATTAATAAAAAATAATAAATAAAGTAATATAATAATCATCTGCAATTTCGTTACCTAGACTAAAATAATGGAACCAATAATACAGAGAAAATCAATTTTATTTATTTTTTATTCTTCATATTTTCAGCTTTTCAGGCGATAAATGTATAAAATCTTTATAGGGTGTTCCACGATTAGGCAAAAAAAGGTCGGTTGTGACCCTAATACTTGAATTCACTTTAACAAACTTATTAAAACAGACGCTTAATTTATAAATTTACTTTAACTAATATTTGAAATAAACACCAACTATTACTTTTATATTGGCATAAACTTAATATACTACTCATTTTTATTAAGTTTACTAGTCAATACTTACATAATTACAATTTTTAAAATATCACAACGTTTAAAACGATATTTTTTTTATCAAATTAGTATATTTAATAATTCTCATATTATTCGATCATAAATTTAAGACCTTTCAAAGTACAGTCACATTGTAATTACATAGTCAATTATTAGCCTACAACTATTATTTGAAAGTTTTTATTTCACAAAATATTGATAAAAGAAAGGCAAACATGTCACAATCAAAACCTACAAAAAACATAAAATTAATGTGTCATGTGCAGACCCCAAAAATATGTGTCACCACAAAACTAAAGAAACAAGTCTTTGGTTAAAGCGATTGAACAAATTTCATATTCATGTGGGGAGCAAAACAAAAGTCTCTCACCTAATTATTAACTTATATTACACTCATCACCCCTATACTTTTCATAACTGTCATCTTTTACCCCAAACTTTTATGTTTCTATATATATGCAATTTGGTCTACCAAACCATTTTCTTATGTGCCCAACTTTGTGTTGTGTCAAGTTTATAACCGTTTGATTTGTGTCAGATGAATAAGTACTTTATCAACACGATTAAGTATGCTTAAGCAAAATTGCCTAATGTTAAAAGGACACTATTGCATCAGCAATTTTTGATAGAGTCCAAAAACACATTACCTATATATATATATATATATAAAAGTTATCAAGAAAAGCAATTCATATCATTCATTCATATCATAATTATAATAGAATTATATGTTAATAGATTGTCCTAGATATGTTGTAACTTTGAAAGAATATTTTTACATCATATCAATGGATCATGGATTTACATACTAATCTTTCAAATATTTTATCTTACTAATTTAACAAATTCTATACAGAAAATATATACTTTGTACATTCCACTTTTATTATTCATCAAGAAAAAGAAAACATACTTTTTATCCGTTCTATTTTTATCATCCAAATAAAAAAAATAATGAAAAAGTGCAATTAATCAAATTATCATCCATATCTTAAGAATGTTGGATTTTAAGATGTCATGTGAGCTGTGGCCAAGAAGAAGGTTTTCTTGATGGGTTTGGTGGCCTCTTATTTTGCAATGAACATTGTAGAATATATATATATATATATAGTTTGGATTGAAATACAGTAAATCTTATTATAGAATATCTGAAAATATAGTATGTATATTATTTTACACCAATAACTACTATGTGCATCAAGTATAAGGATTTGTATATTAACGAGCATAACAAATTCGAGAATTATATAATTTTTCTTTTTATCATTTAAAGATATTTGATGATAATTAATTTTTTCATCTGATAAGGGCACTATCAAACAATTTAGATTTTATCATATCTTAGTGTTTATTTTACAATAACCAAGCCTTGATTTAGATTTTATTGTATCTTAATGTTTATTATTATATATAATATTCTTTTGGGGTTGTAAATCTTCTCCAATGGCTTCACTGGTTCTCTGAATCTCAAATGTGGATATTTGTTTGTTTGTTTGTTTCATGTGTAACAGTTTGGCTCAAAATGGTTTAGATGTTTTGTTCCATCAGTCTTTGACCAAACCTTATCAAGGTGACCTATTCATAAAAAAGTTATGAATTTAAATCACTTGAAAACAAGATACTCTTAAAGATGTTGGCATATAAGTCTTTACCATTAAAAATCTGATATTAAAGCAATGTTCTTCATTAAACTTTTCGCACAAATTCTATATTTCAAACGGAAAAACTGCATAGATTATAGTCAAGATAAACTTGCAACGTATGGTAAATTCAATGGTAAATATAGGATCGAGAAATTGAGTATGCCATGTATCAAACCATGAATGGATTAAGTTCACCTTTAGCCCTTTAAGTTGATTTGTTAGACCTATATAGATAGAAAGTATGAATAAGTTGCTTTTTCTTCAGATAACAATAAATTAGTTATCATCAACAACAACCAAATAAAAAATAAAAAATTCAGAAAAGTTGGACAGAAAAAAGATCCATCAACAAGGGCACCTCAGAAGGTAAACATTCCAGTTTTTTCATGGTAATTCAGAAGGTAAACAGCAATGTTGGCACCTGATGCAATAAAACTTCAATAAGGCAACAGACTATTTTGATACTCAACATAATCTTCTAACTTCAATTGACTAAGATTTTATCCAGGTGACTCTTTACAAAAATACTCCCAAAATGTAAGCATTCCTTGCCGCCATTGGCATCTCAAAAAACTACAAGAAAAATAAATTCCTTGCCGCCATTCAAATCTGCAATCACAGATATTTTAACAAAACTATTAACATGTAAAGGAAAAAAATGCGGTTTTATCTTACTTTAGTAGAGGTGGTAAACTTATGAATGGGAAGACTTCGGTTGTGTCATACCCTAAATAGGTCAAATAAAAAATAGATAAAAAGAACACGCTGGAAGTCCTTCCAACTCTACTTTTAATGAGTAAAACCTTGTAAATCAACACTGTTCAGATACATATATTAAAGTTTGTAATTTTTTATTGTAATTATAACTAGTGCAATGATTAAGTAATAAAGAAAGTCAAAAACCGGAGAAGAAAATTCTAGCGGGTCAAACCAACCCGGTGCAGGCCGTACTAAGAAAATGACTGGTTTAGAACTGAACATGTTTATAGAAAAATTACCAGTTTTGAACTGTAACAAACACAACCAGCCCATCTTGCCACCTCTAAATATTTGTAGAAAAAAAGAAAAAACGAACCCACCTCATTTCATAAAATCTTTGTGCTGTTTTCTTTCCTAATTTGGCTACCATAACAATCCACAAACTCTCAGCTTCTTTTGTTTCTTGCTTCAGCTTTCCAATTCCTGCCACTTGGAGCACTCGAATGTTCTCTAGTTTCTAAAATCACATCTAATTGATTTTCAGAATGTTGCAGGTCCATACTTGCAGATGTAGAACTGTCAGCATTTTGTTGTTCTTGTTGTTGTTTTAGTAGATGTGCTCTCCTGGCATCTTTTTTCCAGTTTCTTTGACTGTAGACACGGGTTACTACGTTCACAGGAGTATGGTTAACTTGGGTTTCATTGATTTGTAGTTGACACGGCTGACTGATCGTGCACGTTCTCTTCAAATCTGCTTCTTGACGCTTCCTAGCCCTATACCTGCGTTGCCGTTCTCTATTCTTTATACGACGAGCTATTACTTCAGGGTCATTATCGTCAAATGGAACCATTTGCATAGTATTCATGGTTGACATATTAATAGCATTATGACCATTTTCCATTTCTAACGGAGGTTGGAACATCTGCAAGGATGTTCAATAACTGAATATGGAAAAAATGATTCTACACTTATAAAGTACGAGCAAGTAATGTTCACAGAGAATACCAAAAAAATGTAGAACAATACATTGTATTGATTTGGCATATACAAATTTGATATTCAAAGTCAAAGGATGGGAACTAAAAGAGACTGAAACGATGTGTATATACCTCTAGAATAACTTAGTTTTCTTTCCATGAAACATCATTGGGCCAAATAATGAATGTCCACTTTTAGAAGTGCAAGCTTTAAAATTTTATACTCGAAAAGTCAAGATATGTAATTGGACACCCTAAACCTTTTCTTAACCATGCTCAAATACAAAAAAGGAGAAGTGAATCAGTGATGTATACATGAACAGAAAAGAAATGATACTAAATACGTACATGAATATTTCATAAATGTAAATTTAATAAAAAAAGTTTGACATTTGCAGTTAACAAAGGCAATTACCAGGTTTATCAGGACTACTGGATGATGTAACTTTGTGTCAATCTTCCCAACTACCATTTTTTGTTGAGATATTTTACTTGTATACAAGTCAAGCCGTACAGATTTCAAAGAATTTATTCTAGATTTAGTACCTTATCTATGTTGTTTTGATGGAAGTGTTTTGTCGAGTTTATTGATTGTAAATTTACTTGTAGCTACGTGTATAGAAAGTTAACAGTGTTGGTGATTAATATTACGAAGTCATAACTAAGACCTATGGGAACAACGTCTCGCTATTAGTATTGCTTATACATAGAGGTGGCAAAATTGGCAAGTTGGGTAATGGGTCAAAACAAGTAACTTTGAACAGGTAAGCTGGGCTGACCTAAAACAGTTTATGTCCGTAAGAGTTCCCCACACAATTCTTATATCCAAGGAAAAAAAGAATTGAGGTTATGCATAACATAAGACTTTGGGAAACTTCCAACATGGTCGACGCTTCGACCCACTTGACCCTTTCCTTGAAAGCTAGTTCTTTTTTTGTTTCTAATTTTATTTATTTTCTTATCCATTGAACCCTTTATAGATAAGGCATGACCTGAACTAACCAATCTATAAGTAAATGGGTCAAAATTGCCACCTCTAACTATTACATCACCAAAATGCTAGTTTTTATAGGTTTCAGTCTAAATAAATTGTTCTAGAAAAAATGCTAATAATTAACTAGACTTATTCTAAGATTCACCATTCATAAACTTCTATATGTATTCTTAACTGATTAAGGAATATGACAAATTAGTCATGCAAATTGCTATGTACTGGGTATACCCTTCAAAGGGACGTCCAGACTATGTGACTTATCTCTCTTTTAAACTACATTTTAGTGTACAAATGTTCATAGCTGTATTTATGGAAAGAAATAAATAATCTCTATCCAGTTACCTACGAAACAACCAGGTACAGGGGATGCTTTGCATGGACCCTAGCGAACTAGTTGAGCCAAAGATGCCAATATCATGATGCTAAAAAAACAATCGATGAGCTATCACTTTGAGTTTGGTAGTAATTGTGACCCTATTGGAAGCCTTCATTTCCTTAGGGCCACCAAAGATAGAGAAACAGTTTTTGGTACATCCCATACTACAACCGGTGGTGTGTGCCTCCATCAAAGATCAACAACCCTAAAGTAGCACATGCACACTACAAACATAACACATCGAGGGGGGGGGTCCCACTTATGATATTCATTTGAGTATCATACCGTAACTGCCTAATCACATATTATGAAGGGTGTCTGGTTAAATATTGATTCCCTATCACATAATTATGTACTGTGAACATGATTCGGGAAGTATAGCCTATTAAGCAAAGGGACCGAGATGACACATTTAACCTGCATCAAAGATCTTTCCTTTATGTGGATATCCCACAACATATGCAACTCATAAACATGAGAGAAATTATCTTATTCTTCAAAGTCAACTACGTCTAAGAGGAATTGATGGTGCATTCAATAAACAAACACGTATCGAAAGTGCATAATCAAGGCCTAGACCGCAAGACGTGTTTTAAAGTGAAAAATCATTAGGACCCAATAGAAATCAATAAGCACATTATGTGGTTGTCTAATTTGCTACTCTTAAGAGCCCTTCATGGTTCTTCCGAATACACTACAGTAGGATTAAATGGATCAACTAAAAACGAGCGTATATAGACCTGAAAGACTTTCAAACAAAATTTTCACCAACAATAACACATTATGCTTTAGAAGAAAACTGAACAGAAAATCATATCGAATAAAATTAAGGGAAGATCCGGAGTAACCTGAAGTTATCATAAATACACCATTCCATTTCGGATCAAACATGTAGGCAATCTATTTGGTCCTTGGATCACTTGATAGAATTTCTGTTTTTGCGAAAAGGCTTGACTCAACTATGTGAGCAATTTTTCTAGGATAATGACTCTCTTAAGTGTAAAATACAAAGATCACTAGTACTATTCTCATAACTACATTGATCCTTCATATTTACAAATACAAAATGTAGAATCTAAATATATAAGAGGGATAGATTGCTAACAACGATTCTTGAGTATGCCCAAAATATATCTACAACAATCTTGAAATTAACAGAACTCCAAAATCTCATTCAGTTTCTTAACAGAAAAAAAAGAAGATACAATTCCTATAAAAAGTAAATACTCCAACAACTGCACACATGTTCAGGTATATCAAAAAACAATCCAAATTCTAGAAATCTATTTATATACATCTAGATATTATATCATACCTTCAATTCTAAACAACAAATGCAATTAAAATCAAAATACCCATTTAGATTATGAAATAAAGATCAAAAATTGAAACGTAAAAAAGGGGGAAAATGAATTACCTTCAACAAAATTAATAACCCAACAAGATCCAGCCAATCATTCGAATCAAAGGAATCGATTTATTTGTTGTGATTATAAAATTTGATCGATTTTACACAAACTGTTGGCAAGTCTTTCGCTCTTAAAATGACCTGGGAATTTGTTCTCTCAAATAACGTAAGTACCAAGTTTTTTCTGGAAAATAAGAAAAATAAATTGTCGCATATTTTCCAAACAATTACTATTACTACTAGGCTATCATTAATAAGGTAAAATTTGATTTAGGATACATGTAATTAATACTTTTATTTGCTTCATGCCTTCATCTTACTTTTTATTATATCCATCAAAATGAAAAAATTTGATTTAGAAAACATGTAATTAATATATTTTATATAAATATTTTACCATTTTCATACATGTAATTAATAATGTATTTTTCGTTAACATTTTACCACTTTTATATAATAGACATGTAATTTAATATATTTTTTATTAATATTTTCATTAAACAATTTTAAGATATTTCGGTACGTATACTGACTTAACTCACTCAGAGATAAAGAAACTCGTTAAGTAGGTGTCTCAAACCTTTCTTTCTTGGCAAATCTAGTAAAATGCGATATTATCCTAAAGTATGCTACGAAATACAACTATTCATTTTAAGAACTCGATAATTACTTTCGAACAAGCTAAAATAACAATATCCACTATAAAGTTCAAACCGAAAACACCAATTATAAAATTTTATAATAGAGTAGGTAGGGGCAGACCCACTTGATGAGTATCGGTGTCACATAACACCAGTGACTTTGACCGAGTAGTGTAATTTTTATAGGGTTTTCTATTAGTGACACCATTGAATAAATTAGTTGCCACCAGTGACTTGAGTCGAGTAGTGTAATTTTTTTATTTATTATATTTGTGACACCAGTTATTGAAACTCTTAAGTCTGTCACTAAGAATAGGAGATGGTAGATTTGAATTTTAGATATAAAGGATAAGTAACGAACTTATATACATCACTGTATATTGGATGTGATATTATTTCCTACAATCATACCTACGTAAAGCTGATTAAATTGTAGTTTTTGTTAACTTAAATTAGAAAATTAATTAATAATCATCAATAACCTATCCATCCGTTTCCAGAGATAATGTTTCAAGAAATAGCAAGTTAATGTTGGTGGAAGTTTATATATATATATATATATATATTCGTATCATGCAACTTACTATTCAATGATGATAATTTCTTTTTCTTAGTTGAATCATAAAAAATTAAGTCGGTTGATTTTTGACATTACTTTTAGAAGCAACACCTATTCTTACCACTATAATGAATTTGTCTATGTTTATCATGATAGGAAATAGTATGATAATATAATAAACCAACCTCACTAACAAGAAACCAATTTAAAATATCAAATGGAACCAAAAAGAAGACTATAACCTTATTATTTGAAAAAGTCAAACTTACCACATTTGACCCTATATAAATAGAGCATGCATATTGCATATACTCGCGAATAAATCATACTCATTCTCCGTCCAACAAGATGTCATCCTTCACAATTTGTGTTCTCTTTTTGTCCAAATTGCTATAGGGGCTAACCCTCCTTTCCACATATGTTCCACCGATTCCGGTAATTACACCCGTTATAGTCCTTATGACCAAAGCCTAAACAAACTCATGGGTGACCTTATACTACAAAACTCCTTCAAGTGGGTTCGGAATGGGCTCGGTGGGTCAATACCAAGCTAAAACCTTTGGTCTTTCTTTGTGTCAAGTAAATATTGCTTGTCTTGTGTTGTTAATGCTAGTTCTGAACTTCGCAAAAGTTGCCGAAACAATAAGGCTGCAATAATATGGTATGATCAATGTTTTCTAAAATTTTCCAATAGTAACTTCTTTGGTCAAATAGATGATCAAAATAAGTTCTACATGTGGAACTTGAACATTGTAAGTGATTCTACGACTTTTAACCTATCAACTGAGAGATTGTTGGTTGATTTGCCAGTTACAGCTCACACTGACCTAAAAATGTATCCTAGTGGCACTAAGGATTTGTCGCGTGGTGAGTGCAAGATTTGTTTGGATTCGGTCATTAGTGAAGTTTCGAGCTGTTGTGAGTGGAAAGAAGGTGGAAGACTTGTTGGTGGGAGTTGTAATATTAGATACGAGATGTATCCATTTGTAAGTGTTTAAAACAAAGCTTCTTTTATGGCATCTTCAAAACTATCTTCTTCTTTCTTTTTTATAACTTATATTTGAGTTCTGTTAAACTAAAAGTTGGTGTAATCCCTTTATTTATTTGTATTTCAGAAACTTTTTTATATCATTACCATTGTCATTGGTTAATATAATTAATGGATTTATGCTTGATCTTTATTTTCTCACATCCAATGAATCAGACTTTTAAAATAAAAATTAACTTATGATATATTAGTTTTACTTTGTTTCTAATATAAGACTACATAACCTGTTAGTTTAATATTTCCTAGTGAGTTTTATACAACTGATTATGTAAACATCATAATTTCCATTAATAATACATTATATCAAAGATAATCATAAAATAAAAATTGACGGGTATGTTTAGTTACCCGGAAAGCTACTCTATTTTTTCATAAAGTTTTATAAAAAAACTGAAAAATTATAAAATGTATTCAAGTTGAAATATTTTGAAAAGATTTCTAAGAAAGAAGAATTTACAATACGATTTATGATTTTTTATGAAAAATGAATACTTCATCCCTAACATCTAATACGTGATTTTTGATTAATTTTTAAGAGATCAAAGATAAATAAAAACGGAAAAATAAAAAAAATCTATACATCACGCGCCCTAAAAACCTGATTGATCATTCAAGTGGTACACAAGCAAGAATTATAGAAAATGGGTGATCATCCAACAAACTGAACCACGCTCACCAATGATTATTTATTATTATTATTTTTCTTCAAATAAATTATATATATATATATATATAATATCCATTACTAGCTAAGGTTTTACGGTTCGCTACGTGCTTATTGGACAAAATGGGCGGTACTCTATTTCTATTGGATAAGTAGGCGTCATATTATGTTTGCAGGTGGATTCTACTGGGCAGCTAAGGCGGGCCAAAGCCCAAATAATAAAATTAATTTTACACGTTTTCTAAATGAAAATGATTTATTTTACCGTTATTTGTATGTACACATAACTAAGTTTATGCTTTGTTGGTAGATAACTATCCCAGCATAGGGAGGCAGACAACCTTGTTAGTTTCATCATTAACAAACAGCTGATCTAGTGTTTTTAGGAGAGGGGGTGGGGGCCCAATCAAGTTTTAGCCCAATAGTGTAAGATATTTATTATATGGAGTCCCGTTCATTAATGTAGAGGAAGTTGGGTCGGTTTACTTGCTAAATATGTTGTTTGAATATTGTTTGGAACTGTTTAGAGATTGTTTAAGGGTAATACTAAATAGGTTTAACTTATTAGCCTAACTCATAAGTCTAATTTATACAGTTTTTGACACATGGATTCTATTCATTCTCTCTCCTTATCTCATCCAATCATTTTATTATCTACCAATAACATTTTTAGGCATATATACCTAACTAGGCATATGAATCATTTTCCATTGTTTAATCTTAATGCTATATTGACTTTGTTAAACATCTATTTTGCGTTGATATGTTGAAACGAGGGGTTATATGAAAACCGAAGGTTAAAGTTATAAATATAAAATATAAAAAATTAAGAGTTTATTATTAGTCAACATCACATACGGTTAACATCATAGACATTATTTCCAATAAAAAAATATAAAATCTCTTGTATTTATAGTCTTATTTTTTATACCAAAAAATATAAAAACTCTTGTATTATTTTCAATCGGTAACTCATTTTCTATAGATACACAAAAACCGTTATATTATATATCATATATCATATATCATATTAATTAAAGAAAAATCATTAATTCATAACTGATAATATTATTTTATAGAAAAGTTATAATGTAAATAGAGTAAGAATTTAGCAGAAGAAGCTAATGTAGTTGCAAAAAGGAAGAGGACCAAAATGGACATGTTCGACATGTCTAGAAAATGGATCTTTGATTATTTGGTTAAGTAAAGAAAGATACATATAGTTGCATATGTAACTATATATATAGATAGATATAGTAGATATTTGTATTTATACAAGGTGTATTTTTATTATTTTGGGTATAATAAATGTATCCCATTTTTGTTATTATTTATTTATGCGTTCCTACAATACTGTTCGTTGGGTTTCTTTTACCTTATTATATGATATGACTTTTATTTATGTATAATCCAACGTATAAGCAGTAAAAACTTTCGCTTGTACGCTTATGTTATAAGTTTTTTTTCTGTTATATGAAAGAATAATAGAGTAAATAAATTGTTATAATAAGTTATTTTAATATTAAGCAACATCTGCGAAACAATATTGTTTTTCTTTAATCGTTTAAGATACTAATATGTATATATATCATTTTGTTCATTTCACAAAGCTAAAATAGTCATTTAGTGTCTTCATTCAAAATAAAAAGCAAACAACAACTTACATTTACCATATATTGCGTTTGTATCCCTATAATTATTAGGTGATGATTCATATATTACCATTTTATACTGTATATGTAATAAAAATTTGGATAAAAAGTAAGGGGTAAGAATGACATATTACACAAAAATACGGTGTAATAATTATATTTTTTTAAACCTGCATATTTTTGTCGGTGGACAATAAATTTGAATGGAAAGAATAATACCCAACCAATTACTATCATTCATAACTTTCATTCAACATAAAAAGTAAATAACAATTTGAATTCACTACGAGTATATTTGTCAACAAATTAGTTGAAGTTAGAGTTTGTGACTGGAGATTAGTTTCAAAAGCTAGTTGAAAAGACTTCTATTTCATGTTATCAAACGATGTTTCTAATTCATAAAAACTAAAGAGTATTAAAATTAAAATCTCAATCTCTTGAAAGCTCCTAAAATTTCTACGTCAAAAACACTATACTTATTACCTATATAACACCATAAATATTGAAAAATAAATGTTTGTCGTTCCTGTAATTAATCTCAATAAAAGATGGATTACAAGTAATAGCACCCGAAAGTAATACGGAGCATGTGATATGATATTAGCAACCATAGCATTGTGACAATGTATAAATGCCTATTAACAATCTAACATACTTTAGTACATACACAATTTATTATAGAACTGCATCTTCCCCAAGAAGCTGGATCCCAGTTTTGTCTACACCAATCATTACATTTTTTTTGCTTGCAAAGCATCGGAACCACTTTCTTGCAAATTTTTACCTCAATCGGTACCTCATTTTCTGTAATGAAACAAAAATCACATGTGATATTCTTTGTCTATTTTATTTGAGCTAAATAGTCAATTCAATTATTAATAAAAAGATAGTCTAAAAAGAATGTAAGAATTACCGGAATAAACCAATATGTTTGCAAGAAGAAAAAGAACTAAAATGAAGATGTTCTTCATGACTATACTTTTTGAGTGACTAAACAAGTCTTTGATGATTTGGCCAAGTGAAGAAAATTATAAAGGGTATATGTAGAAAAGTGAATGTCATTAATTGCATTTGTAGCAATTTGGGTATGGATAATGTAAGGTTATTTAATGTAACGAATTTATTATATAGTTAATGATGAGTGATTGCTACTATTGAATTATAAGATTCCAATCATTCAAAATACATTATCAAGTTTGAAAGTTTAACTTTTCATGTAGTCGAATACAGATTCGTTTCTTTATTGAAAACTTACAGAAATAATAGTTATTTTTACAAGAGATTTAAGTTAAAAAGAATAAGCATTGAGTACTGAGTAAGTCAATTATACTCTCACGTTATAGATAAATAACTGATATTAAATCTCTCTAAATTATCGATTATCAAATATTTTGTCACAAAAAGTATAATTATCAACGAATTCTACTTTTAAACTTCTTTTAAAAATTAACGACTCAAAAACTGATTTCAAAATTGACTTTGCGATTTTGATTCAGTCCAACTCCAACTTATGGCATTCATTTCCATCCAAGTCGTTTTGTGAACTCCGGATTTTTGGATATTCAAATTTTGATCACCTCTAATATAAAGCAAGCGTTTACAAAATATTTAAATGGGAAAATTCTATATATATTTTCTTAATGAAAGATGATGTGTATCATAAATAGATTTTTTTTTTATTGAGTTGAGAGTTCTAATTTGTCAAATTTTTTGACACCCGTTTGTTCCACTTAAAATTTTGATCGAGAGATGTTGAAGTAATAAGCTTATTTTAGATCAAAACAATAAATGATTCGTCGAGGAATCACCCGATGAAAAAAGAGACCATGCCCAACTGTCTTGACCAGAACAGAACTAAGTTACTGATAATTTGTTTCATAGACTCGAACTCAGAAGTTGACCGCCCCTTCGGGGCAACCTTCTCTTTGTAATTTTTGTCGTCTTAGGTTTTTACTGAATTTTAACTTTTTAAAAAATAAAGTTTGTCAATTTTTTCAAAAGATAATAATGTGATACTATGTTAGTACATAAGTACCTCTTGATAACCGATCACTCGTCGATATCTAATGCAACCGTATCATTATAACAGACTTACAAAGTAGTTTGAAGATTCCTATTGTGGTTGTTGAACTTGATCTTTAAAGATATCCAAGTTTTGAATTAAAAGATTGTTGTTGTTTTGACATACTATTTTTTGCCTTTTGTGTATATGTCTTTCTCATTTCAACTATCACATTTTGAGAAATACTTACATTTATTAAACACACATGATAAATATATATCCTATGGTACCTAGTCAAATGAATTCTTGTTATGTTTCATTCAGAACCAACCTGGCTATTTCTTTAAATTCAAGTATGAAAAACGTGTTAAAAATAATGATTTTATTATTCATTTTTTCCCCCAAATAGCAACCTAACTTTATATTAGACCCATAGTTCTTAATCAACTAGACCTAAACCCATAATAAACTAATTCTAATTATTACTGCGTATTATTTTGAGTTAACCCCAATTCCAAATTATGTATAATTAAGTCTGAATCCCAAATTATTTGCAGGAGTTATGATTGGGCAGCATCCGACCATATATAATTTGTCATGTCATACACACTACACCTTGTTTTTGTCAAACAACCTCATATTTGACTTTGACTATATTCTCCCTCTTTCTTTCACCTAACTAACTTGTTTTCTATCATTCTTTCCACATCTTAAAAATCCATCTTTTCATCCTAAACACTTTCCTCTTTCATTCAAATTCTTATTTTCCAACAACACTTTCGCCTGTAAGTCAACTCTTAATTCTCCTTAATTTCGGTTTAGAGTTTGATCTAAAGTTTGTGACTTTCTCCTAAATCAATAAAGGTAGCTAAGAAAAAAGTCACTTCTTTATTTTTCTTTTCTCAAGTTTACATTCATTTTACTAGAGTTTGGTTTTAGGGATTGAATGCTTTAGCAGAAATGAATAATCATGATTATTTTGGTAATCGACATGATGATCGTTTAGGCGTAAACAAGATCGGAAAAAGTATCCGAAAAAGTCCTCCACACCAGCCGAATTTCGCTAGTCAAGCTAGACAACCACCGCAACCACCACAACCTCAAGTGTACAACATCAACAAGAACGATTTTAGAAATATCGTTCAACAGTTAACCGGTTCTCCTTTACACCATTCTCAACAACCACTTCCTAGACCACCCGTGAACCCGTCGAACAATAATCCTAGCAACCGATTACAAAAGATCCGTCCACCAAGTTTAGCACCAATAAATATCAACAGACCCCAGTTAGCGCCTGTTCAACCCGGTCAATATAGTCAACCACCTAGGCCTGGTGTTCCTTTGAATAACACTCATGGTGCTAGACCAACCCAATATGGTCAACCACGCGCGCCACAAGCTGACTCGCCAATTTCGGCTTACATGCGTCACCTACAGCATTCCATAATTGACCCAACCCAAAATCACCCACAAGCCCATCCTTCTTTTCCATCACCAAGAATGATTGGACCACCAACGACCCGCCCGTTTATTCCACAATCACCTACTTCTCAATTCGTTTTGCCATCGCCCTCGGGCTACATGAACTTGTTATCACCTTTATCTCAAAACCCGTTGCTTTCACCTGGGTATCAGCAGTTTCCACCCCTGACACCGAATTTTTCGTTCTCGCCCATGGGTCAACCAGGCATCTGGGGTCCTGGGCCTCAACCTCCAGCTTCTCCTGGAATGGGTTTTCCGTCTCCAGGGTTTTTCAATTTATCAAGTCCAAGATGGAGGAATTAGCAAATTAATAGCACAAAGATGGTTTTGCTAATAATGTGGCGAGATCAGGATCAGAATAGGAAGGGAGTCGAACCAATCGAGTTTCAGAAGACAAAATTGTAAGGTAGATTGGTTGTACGTATTGTATCAGTCTCCAGGAAGTTAAATTTAGTTCACATTTCTTTCTGTTTATAAACTTTCAATGCTTGTTTAGACTTTATGTTTAGCAATAATCATAATCTTTTTTTATATCTTGAACATGTTGTATCTTATTAAGGATCCACTTTGCATTTGGTTTGTGTTTGTTTATTCAGTGAATAGTTTAATTTTTGTATTGAGTAAAAATTAGGCAAATATCTTATTTCAGCAGTAATCATCTCAATTTAGAAGGACAATGTATTGTTTTACTAAAAAATCTAATCGATGCTGACTTGATAAGTTCATATTGTTGCACACAATTGTCATTGAAAATTTGTAGTTATCATCCATCAACCATTCTGAATAAATGTTGTCATCATTTTTATATTTAAACAATTGAAACGATCGTCTTACAAATACAACGGCATAAAAACAGTCAAAATGTGATGCTCTTTCTAGTCGAAGTGTATCTCATCTTGCAAAAACTGAAACATATTCCAAAAGGAATTTAATTCAAGATGTGATGTTTGCAATCAGATTACATATCTATTGCTTGATTAATATATACTTTCTATATAATGCACTAACACAATCAGATCGATAAATGCATTTCAACAAACGTTACACATACGGCAATCATGATGTGCTATCAAGAGAAGTCGTTCACGTAAGGGAAGAGAAAATAGACTTTCTCAAAGATGCTATTACTTTCAGAACAAGATTAAAAAAATATCTTGACTTTGAAAAAAATTCAAAATTGGACTTGGAAGTTGGAACAAAGAAACTATTGTACGGAAGATTAGATGATAAATCAAATGCATATGTAATCATATATGATAAGCTTATGTTTATAACCTAATTTCCAAATTCAACAACTCAGTGAAATCAAGACATCGAAAATCCAGAACCATTGACTAGTAGCTAATGCATTTAAAGTTGTGCATAATTTCTACTGTGGGAAAATGGTACCAGAACAACAGACTCATTGTCTACTAAATCCTTGCTACAATTTAAACAATCTATTTCATTGCCATTTAACTTGATATAACTGAATTTCAATGCGCAATTCAATCTTTGGTAATAGAGGTTCTTGCATGTTGTCGGTCAATTTCTGCAATGAATGTTGCCGCACTTACCTCTTCCTACCACCACGTTCTCTTAAAGACAGAGAAAGCATTTCACCTGCACCAAAATTGTAATAAGCAAGAGATAAGTTGTCCTTCAAAAAACCAGCCTTCCCGCTCAGTTTCTGTTTGTTAGCAGGTAGCTGAATCTCTCCAGCAATCTTCTCTTTCAAACTGCCTACTGACTCAGACAGAGACTGAACAGTAATTTCCAGTAATTGTCCTTTCAGATTTCCTTCATCCACATTTGGCACTGACACAGTAATACGAACAGGTCCCTGCAATACACACAAGATAACTTCAATCATTAAACCAAGTAATTACATCATATATCAACTAATGATATCAAAATTTAAAGTAGAGGTGGAATACAGGTTGAATAACAGGTCAGACGAATAACTATTCGGAGCAAGTCTGGTTGGCCAGGTTAAACCAAACAGTTTGGTGCAAAAATCTATTTTTTTATGTATCATTAGTGTCAAACATTATTTCAATAACGATATTCTCCTTTTAAGTAACGATACACAAGATTTTCTACATTACAAGAACTTTGGATAGCTTACAACACTTTTTATGTAACAGGTCAAAATTGGCATATATTGGTTGTCGTTTTGTCCCATTTTCCCTTTTTTTTGTATAAATCACTAGCTTTAACATTTACAAAAATGTATTTTAGTCTGATAATGAACAAAATTTTTAATCGAAATGATTTACGAGGTTTCATTAATTTTTGAAACGCTTTGGGTTATGTTCGACCCATTCAGCCCATTTCCCTAAGCTAATTTGATACCTATTTGACCCACAAGAGATCAAAGAGATTTTAAACCCATAAGTGGGTCGAAACTCCCAGATCTAACAAATCTTAAACTGAAAGAGAAACAGAATAGAGTTCTAAAAGAAAGTGTACCGGATGTTGAGCCAAGAACTGATCCTCGGGGACAAGCAAAGAATCATCGAGTCTTTGCTTCTTTGGCTCTGGTTCTTCAGGAAGAGGAGGAGGAGCTTCCTCAGGTGGGGGTGGTGGCGGCATTCCTAGAGGCATAGGTGGTGGAGGAGCCATGGGCATACCATGTTGGGGCATATAAGGACGTGGTGCAAGAGGAGTGAACTGAGATCCTGGTGGTGGTGGCACTGGAATACTAGGCGGGTTCATTGACATCGACTGACCCATTGGTGGTGGTGGCCGATTCATCATGTAAGGCTGCTGCTGACCATAACTCATTTGCATTGGTGGTGGCGGTGGACGTAGAGTCGTAACCATTGTGTTCATTCCCGGCCTAGGCGGTGGCGGCACAAGACCACCACTAGTTACAGTCGAGTACTGAGCATTACCGGGCACACGAGGGAGATTCAACGCAAGGCCAGGTGGTGCTGGTAGGGGCCGAAGTGATGGAATTCCAGGCCTAGGGGGAGGAGCTGCGGGTCCAGGAAGATTCCGCCCATCATTCACCCCATCAATTTGATCCTCTGCATTCTGGGACATAGCTTGAGTTGCAGTTCGCCCAATACTCCCCGTGTGTCCATCCCATATAACCTGCTTCGGTTGCTCATCATTCTTCTTTTCAATCTCGGCCTTCACTGCATTAGAAACCTCTTCCTCTGTCGTCCCAAATATATCGGGCCGGGTTCGAGCAAGTCCAACAATATTTTTGGAAATTTCATCATCCTGCGCAAGTGTAGTTTCCCTAATCTTCGCAAACATTCTCTCCTTCTGTTCTTTGTACTTCGGGTCAATAAGAGAAATTCGCATATGTTCGGACATCTCATTGACCGGAATTAATTCATTAGTGATTGGCGAAACTACATATTTCGTTGGGTTCCTCTCTGCCGGGACCCTATCCTCAGGCCTCTTCCAATTCTTCACGATCCTCATTGGCGGTTCATTCTCTTCCGAAAGTACCCTTCCCTCTTTCTTTATATCATCATTATTCTCTTCAAGACTTGCAGCCTGCATACCTTCTTGAACAAGCTGTACTTCTTCTTCATCCATTTCCATTTCCACTTCCTTTCCAGGCTCCACAATCTCCTCTTCCTCCATCGTCGATGACATCTTGCTCCTTCTTATAACTTCTTCTAAAGTCATTGGAGGCGGTAAATCATCATCTTCATCGTCTGCAAAATCTATGTTTTCAACAACAACAAAATCATGCCAATCAATCATAGACATTAACAATCTTTCTTGTTCTATTTCATCTTCAGCCTTTTGTCTGGCCTGTTCCTGGGACCGTTCCCACTCAAGCCGGTGTAAGCATCGCTCAAGAACCGTGGTCATGTCGGCAACGCTTTTTTTCAACTTATCTGTCAGCCCTTTAGGCGGCATTAATACTTTCGAGTAGGCATCCGCAAGTGATGTGAAAAACATAAACATACTGTGCGTTGGCTTTAAAAAGTGAAATTGTGGATTGTTATTCTCTCTACTAGTCAAATCAGTCAAAAACGATTTGCCATTTCGTGCCACAAACTGTGCTGTTAATTTTATTATATCCAACTCCTCACCCGTTATCCCCTCGGGTAGTCGAATCGTGTACTGCTCGGCCTCAGGGGGATCTAGAACTATCCGAACGGGTCTAAACTTTGCTGACGGGTCACTTTGCTCAGTTGCATCATTGCCATCAGTGGGAGCAGCTGACGGGGCTGATTCCGTAGCAGGTGTCTCGGGTTGCTCAGTTGACTGCTGGCCCGGGGTTGAATTTTGAGTCCGGAATTCAGACAGTCGATGCTGGTAATAGCCATGATAGGGGTCAGAACCATTCAAAAAGTTGAATTTGGGATTCCCGGCATTGCTAACAATGATTCTTTTTTCAAACTCGGGCCCGTTTTTGGCCACAAAGCTTGCAGTTTTGTCTACAATGGTTCTGATATCTGGGGGAGGATGGATGATTCCTATAGTTCGGGCGTGTGTGGCAATTGACGCAGGAGCAGAATTAGACTTATTTTGGTCATCATCGGCCTCTTGCATATGCTCGTCATTGGAGTCATTTTGTACTTGAGATGGAGGCAGAGGACCAAGATCACCATCAGATGGTGGTGCTGGGAGGGGCAATATTGGCAGTGAGCCCAACATTTGGTTACAAATATGCTTCAAATTGTAAAATAGTCACTACACACAATCCAGTTTCAATAGCAGTTTACCATATCCCAGAAGTTACCCTACAAAGAAGCAACTACAGTCAGAAGTGGCTTCACTTTATGAAATAAGTTTATGAAGATATTTACAGAACACATTAAATAACAAAACATCTAGATGGAAATAGAAGGAAACTAAATCTGGTCACAATATGTATTTAGCTAGCACGGATTGAAATGTAATGAGATTCAAAGAAATAATAGATTGACACGGAGGCAGCATACATATTGCAGACAAGCAAACACTAGAGAACTGAAATAATTGTCTTAACTTCTGCTCATGCTTTTAAAAATTTGACTAGGAGGGCATTTTGTTTGTCTTAGAGAATAGAAAAGGCAATGACATTATCACACTATAGAAATGAGTATCATCCTTGCAGTAGTAATGCTTGATCGCTTGGTAAATATTGAAAATATAACCAACATAGCATGATGCAAAAGAACGGTTTATTTTCCATCAAGTCATCAACTATAATAATATTTATCACACATAGTATATATCAATAGATCTTATATAAAAATGGCAAAAGATGACTACTCGTAAGAAATTTTTTGACATATTTCATTACATGTAAGTTCAGTAAGGAACAATTAATAAATATACACAAAACACATCAAATCAGATTGACATTATGTTCGAGACGAAAGTCTGTAATTATATTGTCAATATGTTCATGTTAAGAGTTGGCAAATACAAATCAAGCTTCTAATATCCATTCTATTTCAAATGAACATCAAGGGAATACGTCTACAATTCTACATACACATGTTACACACACTTGTTTATCGAACATAAAACAACATATAGCAGGTCCACACATTTAACTAATAGTTGAGGAATTTCATCAAACAGTTGTGTTCATGTCAAAAAACAAAAACATCACATCAAAAAGCATGTACAATTAAAAAACCTAAAAATATTCAAAAAGCCTACTTTTACAAATATTCAAAAACCAAAGTATTTTAATTCAATGAAGCCCGCAAATATTTTAAAACCCTAGTTTTACAAAACGCACAGCAAACAAACAAAAAAAAAAACCCTAGGTTTCAATAATCGTTTATGACCTAAATCATCAAATAAAAATCAACATTAACGATAGAAATACGAGAATTGGTGAGATATGTTACCTTTGAACGACGAATTTAAGCGGCGAACAGCGAGTCAAATTATCGTCAAGTGTGTGAATCGCGATTTCTAAATTGTGGCGACCTTATTATTTTGGAACTCTTCGCCTGTTAGATGGCCGCAAGTATAAATGGGCTATTTTTGGGTTTTTTACTTATTGGGCCTTAAACAATTATTATAGGCTTCGCAACTTGCATGCAATTTTAGGACTTTATTCGTATCGGTATTGCTGAAAGAGCGATTGGTTTGAGACAAATAAAATAGATAAATTTACTTGTTTTCGATCTCTATAAATGAGAATCAAACTGTCCAAATTAAAAAATGGGTGTAAATAAGTCAAGATGTTTAAGCTTGACTCGTTAAAAGTTCGATTTGAGCTGAACACAAATGAACTTAAGTTCCGGTACGAGCATGCACAATTTTAAAGTTCGTTAAGTAAATCAGCTCGAGCTTCTTATATCGAGTTCAAACAAGCTCGCGAGCCTGAACAAGCCTTTCATTTATATACATTAATTACTTTTTATATAATAATAATATATATAGGATGAGGATCAAGAGGAAAGGAAAAAAATTAGGGAAGAAGGGAAACAAATCTCAACAATTGATTTCATTATAAATTAATTTTAAAAATTATAAAAAATTTTAAAATTTAACATTCATCACCAATGAATGTTAAAAACGTTTTTTAATAAAAAAAAATTAAGGGCTAAGATTTGTTTCCCTCCTTCCTCAAATTTTGAAGCTTCCCTATGGATCCTTCCCATATATATATATAATTAGATAATAATAACTTAATTGTGATATATATAATGCTTAAAATAGTAATAGTAACTCTTATTACATGTTAAAGTTACGCAAAATATAAATATAAATATGTATTATAATTAAATAAAATAATAATAATAAAATAATATTATATAATAAATGAGTTGAGTTTAAGCTTGATATATTAGGTTCGAAATGAGCTGAACTCGAACTCTTTGAATTTTAAGTGAGTTGAGGTTGAGTCTAGTTGAACTCGAGCTCGACTCACAAAAACCCGTAACTCCAAACTACCTAATAAAACAAATCCTATTTTACAATTCAATTTTTCTCTGGTTACATATTAGAACAAAAAACATAAAACATCCGAGTTTAAACCATTATACTATCTCGACAATACACATTACAATTTTTGAAGCAACACGTGAAACTCTCGTCATATATATCGAGTCGATCGAAGTCAATGACAGCTAACAAAGTCTAATTAACTGTCACCATGCTACCCGGAAGTTTTGAAGATGTGTAAAATGGTAGAAGAAAATCGGAGATAAAAATAATAAAGTGCATTATTATATTAGAAATAAATAAATGATGAGTATAAACATAGTTTATAAATGTAGAAAGTTTTCAATGTTCAGATTATTCGCAAAGAGTATGTCTTCTTTTGACTTATATAGATAGTCGTATATTTTTATATAAAATATAAATATAAATTCATTTATGTATATATAAATTGTTGGGTAGATGAGCTAATCGGTGAGATCTCACATCCGTGTACTCCAATAGGGTTTTCGTTTATTATATGGTCCTCAAATTCTGCAACCATGAATTACTAAGGCATCTATCACACTTGCATAAAAATCCTCATTAATTATAACTCCACAAAAAGGAATTTAGATCTTGACCATATGTAACACATTCACAGGCTCTTTTTTCTTAATTCAAATAGAAACGTTAAATTAAAACACTTATACAGATGAAGATGAAAGATAACAACTTAATTAATTGTTCTAGAAAAGTTGATTAAAAGTGAATTACCATTTTATAATATGTATTTATAAGTAATATCTATTACCGTTTTATAATGTATATTTATATTTATTTATATCTATCTATCATATATTTATTATTATTATTATTATTTTATATATTAAAAGAGGATACGATGGAGGAATTTGAGCCATTTATTATTTTTCATCATTTACGATTTAACGATTTTAATTTCTTTCATATAATTACACATTTAGTCCCTTAAATATCTAATGTATTTATTTAAATTAAAAAATTAGATCAAGTATTTTATTTATTTATAAAAATTAAAGAATATGAATTATATAATGGTCTAAAATACAATAAAACATGGTTATATTAAGACGAATTAAACTAATATTTCAAAAGTTCGTTAGGTGATATTCATGCTTATCGTACGACAAAGTTTGACAGATCAAATATCCTCTTGCTAATATGGCGCACACATCCGTATTTAGATGAGATTTTTGCACTACAACAGGAAGGACCGTTTGCGTGGATAACTTGTGGAACGCAAGTCAGTGTTTGAGAATCATTTGTGACGAAAATGAGCCAACAAAAAAGAAAAAAACGTGACTAATAAATTGCGACCGATACTTATTCACAACGGACATAATATAATCCTCCAAAGTTAGTCGAAAAATAATTTCTTAAATCCTAAGAAAAAAAAGATCATTAATGTTAGACTTGCGAATTGCAATGAAGTGTTAGTGACTTACTTTACAGACAGATATGCACCGAACTTAATTAGCATGGAGGTCCAAACCAGGGTTCTGTAGCCAATCACCACATGATCATGAAAAAACTGGATGCATTTTTTATTCGTGTCGAGTTCAGTTACATGTTATTTGCGACGAATTCACTATGACCTACTTATATTTAATTTTTAACAAATGCGCGAAGTTGCAATAAATTTTGTTTTCGTTTTTGTCCTTGCTAATCCGTCCCAAAATTAGTCAAGTTGTCTACTTTTTTCCTCCTATTCGGTCACAAACCCGTCATAAGTCAGTCTAAATTTTCAACGAACCCTTTTCCGCCACAAATCCCCTGACAATGCTGTACTAGTAAAGTGTGTTCCACGGACCACAAGATGTATATCTAGTACGACAACTATTTCATAATTAGAGTTATCTTAGATCTACTGGATGGGATTCATATTGCAGTTTGTAAACATGAAATGTGGTTTTAGCCACCCGAATGTCCCTCTCTACTTCTCTAGCATCACTGCACTTTCATTAACACCAATTTTATCTTATTACACATACAACACACACCCCATTTTCAAAAGTCTTACAACTAACATATGTTTATATTTGTAACCTTGCTTCTTCTTTTTTTCCCTGTAGATCTATTGTTTAAGATTATAGACCTAGAACCATCAACCATGAAGCTGACAACTACTTATGGTTAAATAAGTAACTTTTTAAGAATATAAGTTGGTGTTATAATCATTATTTTATCAACCAGTCATAAGATAATCATATCTTTTAGGATTATATTTAGCTAAATCTTTAATAAAAAGATAATGAACATTGGTGCATGTTAAGGATCCCCAGAATTTTATATAAATAGGCCCACACTCAAGGGCCATGGCCAACCATTATAGATGGTGAAAATATGGTTTAAAACCATAATATTTCTAAGTTGCTAATGTGGCATTATATTTAATTAGTAAAGTTTAAAACTTAATAAATTTCTTTAATTTAAGATTATGAATGATGTAACTCGTTAATAAACTTAATTATTTGAGATAGGCAGCTTAAGATGCACACCAATTAGGTCTTAAATTTCGGAATTTGAGGTTCTAATCGAGTGAAATTCTGATTAAACTTATTTAATTTTAATTAATAATTAAAAATCGGAGGTGATATTTATATCGAACTTGTATGAAAGTTAATGCTAATTATAGTGTGACATATGGTTGGTGTATGAAACAAATTCTTTGCTGTCCAATATAGTTCACTTTAACATTTAATTATTTTGATGTAAAAGATGTTTTTTATTACTTAAATAAATTCTTTAGTTTTAATAATTAGTTTTCCCATAAAAAAAAATTAAATAAACGCTATAATCCATAGGAAAAAAAAGATTATTTTATACATTTGACTGATTAAGGATTTTGATAGAAAATGCTATTAAGACAATAGTTAGATTAGCATAAATACAGTCAAACATTTAATAAATTTTAAAATCTTCATGTTAATATATTAAATTACAATGTCATTTTCTATTTATAAATTACAGACTTCTGTTTATTATGAAAATGTTGATATTTATTTAATGTTTGAATGTATTTATAGTAAGTTTAACCATCACTCCAAAAACATTGTTTATCAAAACTCTACTAACAAAAACTATATATGTTTAAGTTTACCGAATATAGACCTGAAACAATCAATTAACTTCAACATTTCATTCTTACATATAATAATAATAATAATAATAACATCATTTTCCTTATATAATTCATGTGTGCAAGAAGAATTAAGAAATCGTCATATTTTTGTTAATACAAAATAATAAATATATAATATTCTTACCGTCTCAAAAATAATTTTACAATTTAAGATATATTACTTAAATGTTACTTTTACCTTTTTTTTAAGGTATGTTCGATTTGAAATATTTAAAAGAATAATTATTGATAATAATAAATGAGGGTTAAATGAGATTTTGAATATTTTTAATAGTTATATTTCATAAATAAATAATGTTTTTAAAACAGATAAAAATAATAACTTGAACATTTTTAATACAACATATAATAAATTAAAGAAGACACTATACACAACAAACTTTGACTATTAACAACCTTTCTCCTGCCCAATATAGTATTAACAATAATAGAATGTCATTTCACCTAAACCAACCAAATGATACCTTTCACAATTCAACCGACACTAATATAGAAATAAAATAGAAATAAATGATAAAATGATTCTACATTTTTCGTTTCTTTTTCTCTTAACAAACAATTCGAAATAAAAACATCATTACCTGACCAAGTGGTCTTTGACCAAGATGTATTAGTATTTTTCCTCCAACATAATGGTTCTAAGTAGTCTCATTGTAGAAACTGATCGTTTTATTAACTGACCACTTTAAAAAGATCACATAGATGCGTCGTCTCAGGCGATCAAACGTGGGCCGTTTGAGATTGACAATATTTCAACCTTTCATAGACTCGCGGACAGTGGCCCCACTGCTACGCGCGATCTCCTCGGTCACTGACGCCAGTTTCTGAAGATTTAACCTAACAACGGTATCAGCAAAAAACCGAGTATCTTCTTCGGTATTCCCTTGAGGTACATCAACAACATATGATTCCAAAACAATCGTTTTGCCATCATTAATTTCATGAACAGTCGTTACAGCACGGTAATTTTTCAACCTATGTTCACCACCAATAATCGAAAACGCCATCACACGTTTTTCATCGTCCAACAAATCTAACCGTTCGGTGCTAGTATCAGCAGGCAATCCAGATATAATGATTACATCACGCGTACATCCTTGAATAACTTGAGATCCTTCTTGTACATGACAACTTTTGATAAAGTGTTTATAAGTTTGTGGTTTATCGAATCTTCGAATTACAGACCACACGATATCGGATGGCGCGTTGATGTTTTGTCCAAGAAGTGATGAACATTGTGTTGTTGTGTTGATGTTGTACGTGTGGAATTCAATTATGGTTGACTTTAAGTCGATGAATTGTTGTTCGGTCAAACCTGGTGGTCGTTTGAGGTGGTGGGAGGTTATTGTGGTGGTAGTTGTCTCCGGTGACAGGTGGACGTCCGCCGTGGAGATGTCGTTGTTCTCCATGTGATGGATCTAGAGAGAGAGGTGAAGGGGGTGTGGGAATTAATAGATAAGATTCATAGTTAAAAAGAAATACATGAATACGTATAGTTTGTAAAAAGTATGGTATTTATGTTTTTAGGTTTTACATTTATTGAATATAAATGTGCGAAAATTGATTTTGATTTATTTATTTATTTTGTTATTTGTTATGGGGCCCGGCCAAGTGGGCGAGGTATCATGTGACGTTACGCACGGGCTGGAAGAACTTGTCCCTTGCTTTTAAAGAAGGGTCAACTGAATCTTCTTGTCAGTTGATATATGTTGCACCGTGTAATACGTTAGACGACTAATATACGTTTAGTAACATGTTAGAATAATAACACCTCATGCTTAAAAAATATTTTCTATTTTAGTTAACTGCTAAATACTCGTAGTTTAGAATGGTGCAATCAATTCACTTTTTACTCGTTGAATGTCAATTTTATCCTTATTTTACGAATATATTTTATAAGTTAAGCATGTATATAAGATTGAAATAGAAAACCTTTTAATGTACTTAATACTCGTAGTACTTTGTTACCAGATCCTACTAATTCAACCCAGCGATTCTTCTTATACATTTTGTACAAGACATAGATACAAATCTTTGCAAAAAGACAATGAAGAAAATGGTCGAAGGGGTGAGTTGCAATGGTTCGTTAGGCATGCCATAGGTATTACCCACTCAAGAATAATGTATTAGTATAGAGACAAATAACCTTCAATCTCCAGCTCAACCTCACAACATAACCATTTCCGACCCATGAGTGGTTCACATTTAAGATGATCCCCGACACAACATGCTAAAACCACGTTCGATGAAGCACATTATAAAAGCAACAATATATATAATGTCACTAATTGAGTCAAAATCGCTACAACTATGTTTAAATTTCACCTAAGTAACCAGGAAAACAGGATGTCTTGCATTGTAGCCACCACGGAGAAGGTAGAACGCATGTAAGAGCACTCGGATGCTGAAAAATATTTTACAAATTAATCTCCAAAAACTGCACCAAGAAGATTATTAGAAGAATCAGTTTCAGCACTTTCATCAAAAAATCCATTTATGGCATCATTTTCTCTTTTAAGCTTGCGTTCTTCAGTCACAGATTCTGCTGATTCAGTACAGATGTTACGCCCCATCTTATGCACGGGTCTTTCTGCAACCACAAACTTGTTCCCTTCACGCGTTCTCTCAGGGAATCCTGCCCAAACTGAAGCAATACAAAATTATATATGAAATGAGATCACACAAACTGAGAACATGAATCTCAATGTCGTAGTTATTTGTAGTACAGGTCAAAATACTTGAACTGTTTAGTGATTGGATATTTTTTTTATATGACAATGTAATGGTAATACCATGATTGATTTATGCACATTGGTACATATACACAATCTTTATTGATTATTCATGTGACTTCGTTATGTCGCACAATGAAGAGTTTGATTATAATTTGAGTGATTGTGAGAATAGCCCAGATGATGCATAGCATAGCAAGTACGAGAACTATTTAGTGAAATATGATCCGTTCTACAAAAGTTCTGTCTACTGGTTACCAGAATATGTTCATGAGAATAAGCTAAAGACTGCCTGGCATCAGATTCTCTGGTAAAGTAGTCAAAGAACTCTGTAGAAGTAAATGTGACAATTTTGACCTATTTGCTTATAAACAGGTCGATTCCGGTTATGCTTTTATCTCTAACGGGTTAAAAAGGTAAAAAGGAAAAGGGTCAAACTGGTCAAAAGAATGATCATTAAAATAATCTAACTTTAGCAAACAGTTATTTTACTAACTATTTTAGACAACAAGGGTATCAGGTCAACCTGACCTCACGCGCACCAAAAGGTACCCGTTTGACCTGTTACCTAACCCGCTGAATCCACCCCATTTTGTAACCTCTAAGAAGAAGTATGAAAACTATTTTTCTGTTTGAGATCAAAATCTTTGAATAGTTTATATTTATTTCCTTGATATTTTTTAGTATCAACTCAGTTTGGTATCTTGATACAAAACAAACAACACTTACCATTGACCAATTATTCCAAAGAAACCTCAGTTATAGATTACTTGATCCAACAACCATTTTTTGGAAAATAACAAACAGGCAGTGAAATTACATCAAATATGTTTTCATTTAATTAATTCATAAATTGATAAACTTTGTCATATGAAACTTTTTCATTCAAACACTCAATTTTCATTCAAAAACTATTCAGACAAACCACTTTCAGAGTGGTCCAGAAATTAGCTACTCCATTCATGATACTAATGTCCAAATAAAGTCTTCAAAACGGGCGAGATAAACTTTGAAGGTGTAATTTGCAAATCATTTATACACCATTTCGGACAACGTCATGGACCACTTTATTTTATTTCAGTTTGAATATAGAAAGTAAGATGGGCTTACCTGCAAAATGATGTAGTATGATGGAAGCTGCAACAGTGACATTTAGAGAAGCGGTGCCACACCCATATTGAGGTATGTAGACAAAATAATCACAAACTTCACATTCTTTCTCAGATAATCCACTACCCTACAAAAAGATAACATGTACACCGGACAGTGATGCACATTTTAGATATATAAAATAAGAAAATGAAGGACAAAACATAAACATTTCACATACAGGTGGCATATAGGTCTTCAGGCAAGTCTAAATAGTAACTGTCTGGTACACGCTGGGTTGGGTTAAACCAAAATCCTTTATGTCCAAATTTTCTTAGAAATAATCAGTGTGTCAACTGTCGAGTATGGTTACAGAAAACAAATTATTTCAATAATAATTGAACTTTTTGATCAAAATGATGTAGGAGGCCTATATGAAGTACACATACACTTTGGACAACTTACAGCCTGTTTGGAATGTTAGAAAGATAATACCCTAAATCAAACGATTCATAAGTAACATGGTCAAAAATGTCACCGTCAATTTTTCACAGAATGGCAGCAACTGAGGCCATTGTACTGATTGCGAAACGAATCAGAATAGTAATTGAAGAGGTATGTGAATAACTAGTTCGATTCGAACTACAAGTATACCCATACGTTACTAACTGGTCCGATTCGGATCATACCCAATTGGACCACACTTCAAATAAGGTCATCGATGCAGTGTCAAAAGAAGGATCGAATAAAAAGAATCAAATCAATTCTCAATACAAGAGAAGCCTACTGTATCTCACGAATATCAAAGACGGCGGATGCAATTGAGAAACCGCATGCTTTATGGTTTAAGATGGCATTATTAAAGTAACTAATGGATATTAGTAAGATGGTACTTCTAAAATGGGCCTGTCTATGCTGGATATTTCAGATCAACTAAAGATACATTCCGAAAATAGAAGCAAGGTACCAATCCCCTCCACTATGAATACCACACAACTACCACAGGTGACATTCATTGAACTTCAACATTTATTACACTCTCTACATATTTACAAATCATATACTTATTCTCACGCCGGAGCGGTCAGGGGGGACTCCCTCTCCTTTGATGAGAGTTACAGTGCTCTTTCTTAGCAGTTGTTTAGGTTCGACGGTGTAGTTCGTAGGAGCTCAAATGGACCACATTAAAGATTGCACTGCTGTAGGATCATTGTAGCAACAGGAATCAAGATTTCGAAGCAACTTATTGACAAGATCATTTGGTTTGCATACTTTTAACTATCAGCACTGATATCTTACTTTATACCACAATAGTGATGATACGTTCATCTGTAATGTAACTATTGGATCCTTTTTTAATAAAAAAAATCAGTAGTCTAAACAATAAGAGAACTTACATTGCTTCGTGTTCTCATAAAACAAGAAAACTTAATCATGAAATGGACTTTCATGCATATGTGCGTGCATAGTTTCTAGGGAAAGTATAAATAGATGTCATCAACAAAGTACTGCAATTAAAGCTAGGGTAAATAAAAGTCACTTGGGTGTGTCACAATGCCCATATCCTTCAACTCCTTTTCATTTCCAATAAAAAAAAACACTACACTTATATATTTTGGTCAAAACAATAGTTGCCAAAAAAATGCATATATAAGTGTTTCTATACAAGTGATTCAGGTCCCCTAATAGAACTTACGCAGGATCATAAGGCTGATTTAGATACGTGTATTTTCGGTTAACGTGTATATATAAGATCCAAAATTTTGATACACTAAGCAGCATAACATTACAGATAATTAAAAACTTAAACTGTAATACCTCATTACCAAGAAGGAAAGCCGTACTTTTCTTAAATGGGTGCCCATTTACAGCCATTGCATTGTCAGTAATCTCCACACCACATATATCACAATCTTTCTCCTGTAAAAGTTTCAAATAATATTAATTGACCAACAAGTCTTTCAGCTAACGCTATCAATACTCTTGTTTGGGAGTTCAAATGAGAAACGACATAGTGCATAGAAAATTTTCTTTAAGTTTTCCAATTCTCTTTTTATGACAAGTCTTTTTGTGTCTTCAGAAAACAAATTAAAATTTGGAAAACATGTTCAAATGTAAAACATGTTATAAAAGACCATAAATCATTGGTTTCCTATTTGTAGTAACAAAGGGGGAAATCAAGACTCTCTCTTCTAATTTTAAAAAACTTTTTTAAAAAACAAAAATTGGTTTTCTGGTTTTTCAGTTCCTGCAACTAAACGCTTATTAAGCTAGTTTACTAATTACAATAACATACTTTCAACCTTAATTTTACCATTTTTTATAAAATGCTTTCAAAAAAGGAAAAAAAAATTCCATTCATAACAACATGCTTCTAAATTTTTAAAGATATGCAAAAAGATTAAATCAGAGACCTTGAGGAAGACACGGGCGTCCGCTAGAGAGTAAAAATGACGGAAACGGACATGAGAAGTGGATCCATGGCTGCCAAAAGAGTTGAAATCACGGCGGCCAATAAGAATGAGTTCAGTAACACCGAATGCAGTTGCGCTACGAGCTAATGTTCCAACATTATGTCTTTTTGCTATGTTGTGTATCACTACGTAGCTCTCAAACCCTAATTGACTTTGATTTTGACTTTGACTTTGTTCTTGATCCTCCATTAATAGATGATATGATATGATTTGGGGACTGAACGCGGGGGTTTGAATGATAAACCCTATTTTGTTGTTGAATTCAGTTAAGATGAATGTACAAAATTTTCATTTTTGGTCCCTTGTGATTCTGGTTAATAGTCTATTAGTCCTTTGACTTTTAAAGTTATTGATACAGATGGAAAGACAAATAACGTAATCAGTTATCACTGGTTCACTACTTTTCTGCCATAACAAGTTGAATGAGTCTGGTCTATGTCATTAATTTGTATTTTAAAACTTTATATACATATAGTAATTTATAAGAAATCAACTCAAAACTTCAAGTATAAACGATCAGACGTGAGATAGAAGTTGAGCTATGAAACAAATTAATTGTTAATGGCGTGTTGTTTAATTGGTAATGGGTGAGAATATCTTTGTCATAGATGAAACAAATTAATTAAGTTTGAACTAGTGAGCGAGAAACTAGATCATGAAAATTACTTCATTAATAACCAAACACGCAGCTTAATGTGAGTAATTGTTAAATTAGCTGATCTAAGTCTACATAATCCTCAATTTGAAAGTAAGGATAACTAAATTTTACTTTTTTACAAAATTCTATTATTATGTGTTATGTTTAGTTGTTTGCACCAAATGGATAGTGATATTTGTACTACTATTTTTGATAAATACACTAAAAATATACATTATTTGTACAATACAACATCTTAATTCATATATTTGGTATATTTACTAAAACTAGTAATGAAAATATGAATGGTCAGACTAAATATATATAACGTGTTGTGTAATGTGTACGTCATATTGGATGTTATTTATGACTGTTACAAATTGTAATGACATATGCGTATTATTTTATTTTGATATCCTAAACAATTAGTAATTTGTCAAGTTAGTTAATGGTTATGGTTCACAAGTTAACATTTCTATCTTTCCTAGTTATGTTCTTTAAACAGGAGTTTTGTTACGACATTTGAAGTTTATGTTAGACAAGAATTGAAAGACAACTTACACTACAAAAAGGTCATGAAAAACGATCATAAATACTACTCCGTATCCAATATCAACCATCCATCATATGCCAGATAACAAGATGCTCGATTTAGAAAAAGTGAAAACGATTATTACTAGACGCATTCGCGTCAGTTTCTATGATGACATGTCAATTTAAAAGTGAACTTGAAATGACAAATCACTCTTCTAGCTGCGCAATGATCCCCGTGAACACCTGGTACCCTTGGCACATGTCGGAAAGAAGGCAATACTCATTTTTCGCGTGGTATGTAGCCATCAAGCCTTATCAAATAAATCCATATAACAATGTATTAAACAATGAAAATTTCATGGATTAGTAACAGATCTAGTTGACTATTTGTAAAATGCCCAAAGTACCCTGGTATATTATCCATACAACTATTGAACTATATATAACAATTAGCTTTTACTGAAATGTCAAATAACCCCCTGAACAATCCAGCTACATAAACTTACGCAGAACTGAACTACTGCAAAAATAGAGGCGGCAAAATAGGCCTGTCGGGTATTAGGTCAAAAAGGGTAATTTTTTGGTAAGGGTCACTAAGAGTCACATTGGGCCAGGTCACAAACACATTTTTCTGTTGTTACTTTTTTTTATTAATAGAAACTATGTTGCAACTATTACAATAATTATATAATATAAATTTAAAAAAACGAGTAGAAGGTTTTTTTTGAAAGCACATTGGGCAACTTTAAACCCCATTTAACCCGTTGAAAAAGAATAGATAACTGAGATCGACCCATTTACTCATAAATGGGTCACAGAATTTAGCACATTTAGATGAAAATTCCATGCTAGTATTATGGTATTCTACATCCATTTCTTAAGTTTGGCTAGGGAAAAACACATACCATAGCCTGCAGTTTGAACATCAAAACCTTCATCCTGTTTATAATACCGATGTTCAGGGAGTTAGAAAGTAAGGAAAACAATTAAACTTATATAAGATTAACAGTTTTACGTGATAAAAGGAAGTCGTATCTCACTTGTAGTTCCCGTATAAGTGGCAAAGTGCCCGTTATGGAGTACGGTTTAACATGACCAACGGCATCTTTAGTAGCTTGGCACAACACATGGTAGCCACGAGAATCGAGGTTACATGCAACTCCAGATGACGCTTCATCAAACGAGATCTCAATTCTGGCATTAACAAATCTTTATTGTTAAATCATAAAATACAAGAAAGACTGGTTCAATACGTAGGTGTTTAGATTCCAAGGTTTTGAGACATCTTATGTTTATAAAAAATTGTATTTTGGTTAAAAAGTGCGTTGATCAACCCACCCTGCCTGCCTGCCCATTTTACCACCTCTAGTTGAAATTAAAAGAAGACAACGTACCTCCCTCTAAGGTTCTCATCTGGTAAGACGTATTTTGACACAGGTCCCCTGCAAGGAAGCTTCTCTATATTTGTATTTAAATCTTCCACATATTCCTTTAGCTTCTTAATTACATCTGGGACACTGAAAAGTTATCAGGATGTTAATTGACATAAGAGAAAAAATTAGATCAGACACACTAAAAACTTCACTACACTAAGCATGTTAACGCAAAAATGAAAGATGAATGAACTTACTTGTAGAATGGGGTCAACCTTACATCTCCTGATATCGTGCAATCTAGTGGAATTTGATTGATCCCACCTCCTGGGTCTGAAATGAAAAGTGATTAACAATTACATAATTTTTCAAACTAAGGATCAAAGATATTTGTTTATAACTTACAGGTCCACTGAGTTGGTTTCATAGTTGAAGGTGTTGCAAATCCATATACTTCTTCTTTAGAATGGGGAGGGAAATCTTTGTAAAACCTTGTTTGGATCTCTTTGAGTGCCTCCATTGCTAGCTCAAAGGGATTAATAGCCTGCCAAGTGTATAAAAAGGAATCAAGGATGAATATCACGAGAAATGGAAATTCTTAGAACTGGTCATGCCATGTATAAACCCGTTGAAGGGAAGTATTTATAAAGAGTTGTGAAATTAAGTGAGCATCAGGTTTGTTAGATAATGTTGTGCAAATAGTAGGTTTGCCTAGTAGTAAATTTCTTTCTATTTATCTTTTTCCAAAAAGAGTTTGCCTACTAGTAATACCCTCAGAGACATATGAGAGCAATTTTCAGTATAATTCTATCATGTATTTTGAATATCTAAGCTTGCAATATCACAGTTAGGCTAAGTATGTTTCATCATTATCTTCACTAAATAGCGCTTATAACATAATTGTGATATATGCAACTTGTTGTATTTGAGATACCTTGTGTGCTAGACCACTGTGAAAAAGCTTTCCCGTGACATGAAGCTTCCATGGTATCATACCACCAGTACCAATGCAAGGTTGTTTATCAGCTGTGTCAATCCAATATCTGTTTCAAAGACAAAGATAAAACTTCTCTAAGAATCACTTCCAATGTTATAAAGGAAAATCAAAATGTAGTTATACTGGTATGTTTGTTAAACTTCATGAATAAGTGCTACTTTTAAACAGTTTTGTTCTTTAGGGCAGTGATTGGATTCACGTAGAACTGACTATTGCCGCTTGAAGGCACAATATTCAGTTTTTAATCTCTGGAGCCAAGTAATCAATTTTGGATAATTAACTGCGTAATAGTTCTAGTTCCATTTCATAGACCACTGACCACCTATACTGTTCGCACAAAAATGTCATTTTTGTTTAGTTTTATCTACTAATTCTTAAATAATCATAGTTTGAGAAACAATCAAACATTTGCTGACTGTTACAGTTTCAAATAACAGAAGCAAACACTATTTTCCAGATCCTTTTTTATTAAAGTTAATTATCTGATTCTGATTTTCAAATTTCACATAATGATCTCCATAAGACACATGACACATCAAAACACTATTTAGGTGAGTTGGAAAATACGCAGAGAAATCAGGCTTACAGAGGTCCATTCTTTAACTTATCAAGCAGTCCATCTTTTACAAGTGCATCGACACCAACTCCCGGAATGGAAGAGTTCTCTTCACTAGCTATGAAAACAGCAACCACAGTTGACTTAAGTTTTGGCTTTGTTTGCCCTAGTTGTTTCATAAGTTCAGTAACAAGTGCAACATGTCCTAAACAATCAGTCGTTCCACGCCCTCGAAGCTTATCTCCATCAATGCTCATTGAAAATGGATCAAAATCCTGTGTCCCATATCAATGCAAAACAAGTTAGCCTTTCATGGATGAAGATAAAAAGATATATTTGAAATTGCTTAGTTTCCTCAAATGATCGTTTTACATAGACTCAATGTCTTTTAATGATGCTGACAGCTAATTCTTTTGCAGTCGGAATGAAACTGTTATAAAGCATTATATCCAAACATTAGATACTGATTATTATTACTACTTCACATCGTAATACTGAGACAAGCAGCTTCATAAAGCAAATCCAAACACCCCCTCAAATATAATGTGATTTATATGTAATACATTTTAGAGTAAATAGGTGATTTATATATATCTTAAATCATTAATATAGTACAAAAAAGTTCCCAGTTTTCAGCTCAATGAATCCTATTTTCAACAGATTTAATACCAACCTAACAAATGCCAATGTTCAATTTCAACTAAATATGAAGATCATAATAACTAACAATTAAAAACAAGGGTAAAAGATTCGTGCTTCCAGCAGTACGAATCTTGCATACTGTTACTCATCCTCAAGTTTATATTTCTTCGATCACGCACAGCATAGGGTGTAACAGTACGCATCTTGATGTGTTTAGCTAGCAACAATCATTTCCCTAAAAACAATTCCTTTACTGGTACAATAAATGTCAACTAATTACAAAAAGTACAGAATACTCGGATACTGTCAGAAAAGGAATCTTATTTTTAGTACTTCACAGTTCACACTAAAATTAATTCAATAGCATATCTGATAGTGTTTGGGATTGTGTTTTTTTAAATGATTATCTGATCATCACATTCACAATTACAGATAATCAGAAATTATAACTTGCAATAGATCACAACCCAACTAGTTTCATCTTACATTAGAAGGTCTAATACTCGCGATTTACAGTATTTAGTTATTTACTTGAGTTGCTGAAAAATAATACTTCGTAATAATAACTCAAAATAATAACTTGACACCAAGATTCACTTTAAATCAGAAACCCACGAATACCCACAATCTACATCACAAAACCCAACAATTATAATCAAAAATTATAAAATATAAAAAAAGATTGAAAAAAGAAACAAACCCATTCAGAAGGATTAGCAGTGACAACATCCATATGCATTCCAACAAAAGAAATAATCTTTCCATCTTCAGTTCCTGGGTATTCCACTATTAAATTCCCTCTTTTTGATTTATAAGTTACATGATTTATGATCAGTGGGCCACCACCGGTTGTTGTGCTATAAGGTTTAAGCACATCAACAACATGATTTACGATTCTATCTTCTTCCGGGATGAGTTCCGGCGGGTTGTTTTGAACGTATTTTGATTCTCCTATGAGTTTTGTGAGAAGGGTAACGAATGAATCTTTGTTTAGGTCTCCGAGTGTTTGTTTTACGTCGGAAGAGGCCATTTTAGAGAGTACAGAGTTTTTTTCAGTTGAAAACTATGTGAATGAATTTATTTGCTCTATAGTTCAGTATTGGAAAAGATTTTAGTACTAATTAAATTAATGTTCGCTTATTTAAATGATTTCAATTAAAGTCAGAGAAAACAAAAAGAATGTAGCAAGTCAAAGTTACGAAATTTTAAATTGATATTAAATACACCTTAAAGTATAGATACAAAAATAATTCTTTCGATTTCAAACATGTTTGAATTTCAAGCTTATTCATTTGTATTCGGGTTAATAATATTTTAATCCTTCAAATTTTAGTTTCCTAATTTTAACCTTTTAAAAGGGGTGTATTTTGAGAAAAATGAGGGCAGTCGATCTCAGCCGTTTATTTATGTTATCAAACTTCAATTTTGTAACACTGCATTTTACTTGTAAATTGCTTTTTACATAAAATGCAGTGTTTATTAAGATACACTGCATTTTACATAAAATACAATGTTGTTAAAATGCAGCTAATCTGGGTCGTTGATCTTAAAAATTAATGGTTGAGATCGTCTGTCTCTCCTTTTCCTCAGAATGCAATTGACCTGTGAAATCTTAGCCAACAAAAGTTACAAATATAAACTCACAAAATGATATAGATCAATAGTACAAATAGAGATACATAAAAACATATATAAATAATTTAATTGATCCATGTACTCTACCATATCATTTTGTAAATATTACTTGTAAAATATTTATGGATGTAGCATTCATCCAAGTAGAAAGTCTCACGCAAGGTTTTTTGTATCGTATACTATTTTTATTTTACTATAAATGTCATTATATTTTGCTTTTACTCCTACAAAGTATGTACCAAAAATTGATTACTTTAGGTCAAAATTACATATGTGACGTATCGTTTGAAAGGGGAAAAACATGAAGTGGTGCAAGTGTTTCAGTTGAGTAACATAAAGTTTCGCAAGTGACATGTTGTTTGATGTCTAGTAAGTTCACCATTACTATTTAGATCGTCTCGTGTAGATATCTCTTCCACCTACATTTGTGTCCGACGGAATTTAAAATCGTATAAATTAAAAAAATTTACAGGCATCAAATATTAAAATAAAAGCCAGTAATATATTATGAATTATAACAATTATAAAATAATCATTATAAGAGACCCTAAATAATCATTACCAAACCTGGTAACTGACCCTAAACAACCGTTATTGAGAGCACCTCTAATGGGAGGTTTTTTTGAAAAAAAAAGTCTTTGAATAACTCAATGCCATTGGAGTTAAAAGTTCAATTTGGCAAAAGCTTTGTCAAAATAGAGCTTTTGCTCAAAAGATCAATGTATACAATGTGTGTGTAGTTTTTTTGATAAAAAGGCTTTTGGAAGGGTTTTGTGTGTGTAGTTTTTTGCTAAAAAAAACTTTTGGAAGGGTTTTTCCATTGAACTATAAAGGTTTTTCTTTGAGTAAAATTTATGATGATTGTTTGTCATAAAAAAATCTTTTCAAAAGCTCTAAGCATTGTGTATGCTCTGAGAAGTAACCACAAACCAAAAAATATGACTGCAAAATGAATATATAAGATTATTCCTAACGCTAGACGTGTCAGTAGCGTGTCAGTTGTACCACCTCACTGCCACATCAACACATCTCAAACTGACACACAATTGACACACCCCTACCAACCCAGGGTGTGTCACTTTAATTTATGGGTCACATACATATTTAAATAAAACAATTTCATTAAAATTAAAAAGTTTACATTAATTAATAAAAATAAAAATTACATTTAATTAGTTTAATTTTTATTTTTTTTAACAAAAAAAAATTAATTTAATTAATTTAAATTTCTTTAGCAAAAAAAAATACATTTAATTAATTAAAAGTAAAATAAACTTTAAAAAAAAATTACAAAAATATTTTTAGTAAATTAATTTATTAGGCCAAATAAGCATGTAGCCAATTAGGTTTTATAGGGCCAAATAAGCCAAATAAACTTGTAGCCCATTAGGTTTTACAAAAATACAATTCATCTTCTTCATCGTGTTCTTCATCTTCTCCATAACAATCTTCTTCAACTTCTGTGTTTTTTTAACCTTCCAACCGTCAAAATAGGGGAAAAAAAAGAAAAAAACACATTCAAGTGGGCCCCACTCCCTTGTCCCTCACCGCGTCCCCAAACCGACGCGTCAATGCCAACCGCGTCAGCCGGTCGATGTGTGTCGATTCCCCAACTGACTCACCCGTTGTATGTGGTCTAATTGTTACAATTATTTTTTGATTTACTATTTACAAACTTCTCATCGTGTTTAAAACCTAGGTATGCATGATTGGCTTTTCTATGATGACATCTACAGACTGCTAGTACAAATTCTTATTATTCACGACTTTAGGTTGCCAAAAAGAAAACTAAATGTCAAATTTTTTAAATTCATACCATATAGTTCATATGTTGAAATATTTGTTTAAAAGCATCTTTTTAGGTGTATATTTTATTTACTAATTTATAGATTCGTGATTATGAAGATTATCATATTTGAGTTTCTAAATATAACAATTAAATTTTTAACAAACACAATCTATGAAATGTTATATCAGAGAAAAGAAATAGACTAATTGATGTAAATTTGTTTATGAAAATTCAAAATAACAATTATTTATACCATAGTCGTACACAAATAAATCAGATTCGTTGTAGGACTTCCTTGTAGACTATAATCTTTGCAGTGTTTGTCATGTAACCATCATCATCCAATATCAACGCCTTCAAACCTGCTTTACTCGTCACTCGAGATAATGCTACGTAAAATTGACCGTTAGTGAAAACCTGCTTGCATCGAAAGAGCTCAACTTTTACCAAAGATTGACCTTGACTTTTATTTATAGTCATTGCAAAGCACACGGATACGGGAAATGACGTCTATGAAACCTGAAAGGAATTCTTTTATCGAACATGATTAACTTCACTCTAGGAATGTAAGTTTTGTTTTCAAATTCTTTTCCAGATATGATTCGAGCTTCAATACAATGATTAACCATGCTCATAACTTGCAACCTCGGTCCATCACACAACCCATTGAACTGATCGATGTCATAGAGTAACATTATAGGTACTCCCTTCTTAGGAATTAATACATGATTTGAAATGCCACCAGATCTGATTTCGTTAAAATTTTAGGCGAATAAAGAGCATGTTTAAATCTTCATCTTGTTGAATTTCACAAAAAGTGTCGAAGCCGAGGTATGTTCTTTCCTCTGCATTTATAAGAGATAAAACATAGTTATTAAGCAAATCAACTTCGTTGTTCCTCCTTAGTAATATTGATTTCTCCTAGCAAAAAAGCAGTGTCCTTAATGTGTTGACGAATATTTGGATAAATAATATCTACAACCAATTTAACATGGTCCCAATTGTATTGATTAACATTTCGCTGGAAAATACTACATCAGCCTCACCATTATTATCGTCCCACGTGATGCCGCATTGATAACAATTTCACGTTTTGAAAGTATACCAACAGATAAAGTCTTTCACATGCGAGTTTTATGGGTACCACCATAACCGTCAAGAAAGAAGACACCATCTTCATCTTTCTTTACAGTTGTCATAACCGTTTCATGCACATTCTTTTGTTTATAAGTTAATGAAGAGTATAATTGATTATGTGCTGTACAAATTGTGGTAAGCTCTTAATTGAGCTTTCCTTTAATTAACATTGCAAGCCGCTTCAACATATTCGTAGTCGGGTAAAGGCATATTAGGCATGTTTTCAAGGCTTGTGCAGCCACTATCTAAAAGCTTATGAATTCTTGAAAAGGCGATGTTGTAAACAACCTCCAGATCTATGTTAGTTTCGATATATATACATTAAAAAAGGAAATTTCAATACAACAAAATGTAAAATTAACAAATGTGTATAGCTGCAAAATTATTTGATTATATTTATTATTATGCAACTTGCTTGCAGTTCTAAAAATATATGAAAATAATATTTTACAATACGTGTAACTTAGGTGTGCTCCATTAGGACAATTTAAAAAGGGACACTTTATTAAACATTAAGGAATTAGAGATGTAATCTTGAAGATGAAACTTTTGAGGATTACCTTCAAACCTGTATCCGATCAAAACTATAGCTAGAGATTCATATCCATTTGAAATTACAGTCACGAACTTTTGAGCGTTGAAAACAACACTCAAATTAAATTGCCCATTTGTTAAACCAAAAAGTGTATACTTCAAGGGATAATTAGTAACCAAAAGGTTGTTCTAATCATATACCATTTAAGTGAGCTCTGATCCTTTAGGATAGATATAACAATAAAGTTATTTAACAAAAACTTAGAAGTAATAATGCAATCTATTGTAGAAAAAATTGATAATTATCACTTAATATTTAATTACCAAACAAATATGAATAGTAAGTTGTTTGAACTTTTGTATGAGTAAGTTTAAAAGCTAATATAAAAGAAATTATTCTGATGACCGACTTTTGTGTAAGTAAACTTTGAAAGCTAATATAAAAGAAACTATTTTAATGAAAGTAATTAAAGAAACGTTGACCTAAATGGTAGAGTTAGTTGCTATTATGTTCAAGGACATCCGAGTAGGATCTCCATTACTTGCATATCAACTTTTGCTTCATGTTTATTATTATATTATTGTTATTAGGTTAAATATTACACTAATTCAACAACATATCTTCATTACAAAATATATTAAGGTTTTATGCTACAATAGGTTAAACTATTTTTGAAAGCGTGACACAAAAGCAAGTAAGAATCTACAACACGAAATCAAGTAATTTAATACTGCATGTGAAAAAGTGAGCATCACCTCACTTAAGAGTAGCAGTAGATCGGTACATCAAGAGGTAAAAAGAGGCTAAGGGCATAAGACAATCAAAACTAACGGTGAAAATAATAGACGAGTTAGGTAAGAGGTCAAAAGGGAAAAAAAGGTGATGTTGTAATACTATTCGGGTCTGGTTAGTTTGACCCAAAACATTTTGTACACAAATTTAATACTTTTTTACAAAGAAATTTACAGACAAAATGGCTTTAGAGGCTTTACGTACACTTTGGGCAACTTTTCGACCTGTTTACTTAGAACCTATGTTTATGTTTTATCTGTTGGAAATTAAACAGAAACCAAATTGACCTATAACTAAGTATATGGGTCACAATTTGCACCTGTAATATTCAATTCTTAGTGGATGATTGATGAGAATACCTGTGGTATGCATCCGACAATTCGTTCAAGCTCTATGTGGTTATTTAAGATAGTAGATCAGATCCATAAAACTTAGCCTATTGAGCAACGTTTTCTTCTCATGGTCATGAACAGGTTCTCCATTCTCATCCAACGCGATAAAATACAAATTAAACCATGAAATCTTTACTGTTGAATATATATCAAGGCAGTAAATTTGCAAGACATTATTCAGCAAAACTTGAGAACCGCGAAGATAAGTACACAATTCAGATTTTCTATATAGTCAGAATACATAATAAATGAATTTGTATATAGTCAGAATATAACCCGAGAAGAATTTAGATTTTGATGTTTGATTCATTAAATGTAACAACTTGCTTGCACTATGTCGCTTATTGTGGTCATTCTGATTGTGTTGAAATAATTCTTAATGCTGTCAGGACCTCTCGTGTTCTTCAATTTCCCCTCTCCGACCTCAACTCCATGTGCAACAAGCGTAAATCGAACAAAGAAAGATCGACTTGGGAAAAGAACCAAAAAGTCGGACTCAGTGGTGTATGAAAGCGACGGTTCATGCGGAAAAAGTGAACTATTTCCAGTGAAGTGGAAAAATCTAGGGTTTTTAGTAGAAAACGGGTGGATGAAAGATTGAAAAGGAGATGTGTGTCTTTTAATCTTAGCTTTAACTTTTAATTAATTATAATTATAATATAATTATAATTATAAATTATAAATAATGGAGTAAATTAACGAGACTAATTGGCCAATTAAATTTAATTTTTCTAACATGACGTTATGATCATAATATTATTTTTACAATAATTTAATAATTTATTTAATTTATATTTAAAATTATTCTGTTCACAAAGCAAAAAAACTTCAATAAATAGATAGTCTAAGTACAAAACAAGTTGTAAGGCAAGATATATAATGCATTCACTTTTTAATCTGGATTATTAATCCTTAATCCAGTGTTTTCAGCTTACATAATTTGATATACACCTCCTTGAAATTCATACTTTTAATAAATTTTGTACCCAAGGAAGTAAGTCTTTATCTAATATTTATGAATAGAATCTTGATTCGCGTGAACAATATGATTGCACCATCTCCAAATGCTCCAAATCAATATCATACATACCACATAAAAAATATTTAAGGAAGTGGCGTTTGCATTCACCAAGCCTTGACCCCTAAATATATTGTATGTCAATATTGGATTAGGCTTGCTATTGTTCCACCAAGCCACAATTTATGCCAAAGAACTTTAACCTTCGAACAATTACATAATATGTGATTTTGAGACTCCAATTTCAGATGGTAAATTGAGCAATTTGTTGTTTTTATACAAATTATGTCACTGCATGGATTATGTCCAACGATACCCTCCAAATACATATATTTAAGATTTAATCAACAAAAATTGAATCGTTAAATTATGAACAAAAAAAGTTAATTAAAAAAAGCTAAAAAATTCCCGTGACATCCTTTATTATTTATTTAAAAGATGCTTGAATATTTTCCATTTGGTTTTAATCACCAAGTGATGGCTTTTGGGGCAATACTCTATGTGTGGGCTCAACCTAAGCTTATCATGTTAAGAAATTTGGGTGAATCCATTTTTGGGCCATGTCATGTCACTTAACATATGGGCGCAAACACAAAAACGACTAGTTTGATCATAAGAATGTTTTCACTATCCGATTATTATGTTATAAGACATTAGTTCACATATTATTCAAAAATTACTAACATCGTTGTTGAAAATGATAAGTCATCATTATAGTTGTATTTCTAATGTTTTCTTGAAAGGCAAATAACATAAATAAAAAGTAACTACTTTATGTTGTAGTACATTTGGATAATTATAACCTTTTAAGATCTTTTTGGTAATTAAAATACCTTCTTATATCTATCTATCTGATTATTAAAATTAAAATATATATTTAATATGAAGTGGTTATTATTTGGGAAAATTACTTGAAATTTTGAATGACTCAAAAGTCAAAACCAAAACATGATTTAAAATACTAATTTGCATTTTAACATCGCGTAATTAACCCCAATTTAATATAATGAATACATATTTCTAAAGAATTTTCTAAACATAGTCTTAACGGTTATAATTAACATGCAAAAATTTATGGTATATAATAAATAATCACCTTCAAAAAATATTAATTAACTGTTATATACAACTCTTTTATGTATGTTAATCATAGCATTTAGAACTATGTTTTTAAATATTCATTTTTAATTGAAAAAACGAGGACCATTCTTTCATTCTTATTCTTAAACCAAATACACCTCTAGATGCAAGTTGAGGGGGTATGCATTTATGGCTTTTTATTATTGTAGTGTTTGAAGAATCTTGTGTTAATCAACCTAATATTTAGAATGTGTTCATTTCAAGATGTAAGAGGTTAAAGTGATAAAAATTGTTTATTTTGTAGGCATGAACTTTACAAATAGGTAAAATATTTAGAAATTATCAATTTATTAAAAAGGTTTTGTTTAACATTTCTTCTTATAATTTGAAGGCACGTGTTAAGGTGAATTGAACATTTCTTCAATAACGCAACATATATTTGGTGAAACTAAACGTTAACCACGATAAATATTGAATTTTCATATATGGAAGAAGAACTTTAAGTACAATCAAATGCACTTGAGAATGTGTCATTAAAGATACATATCAAACAAACACTTATTAAAATCTATCATATGGCTTATATCTTCTCTTCTCTCTAACTCCTTCCTCTCGCATATTTAGAACTTGTTATTAAGTATTCAATCACTTTTTTCTTAAAATTTAAAAAATAATATAAAAAAATTTCATTATGCCCTTAATATAAAGTCAACTTAAAATTTTTTGATATATTTATACTAGAATATAAAGAATTTAAAATTTTTATTTATAAAAACTTTTATCACAATTAAAATTCAACATTTCTATAAATTTAATTTAACTTTTATTAACTATCAAATGTCACTCTTCTTCATTTTTATATCAAGATGTTTTCAAGACATAATTGTCAAAGACGAAAATCCAGAACATTACTAATCTACCACCATAATTAATCAATTTGGTAAAAAATAAAATAATATATCAAATTATTAATTTATTGTTAATAATAATTTGTACTCTACTTATAGCACGAAAATTAAACTATTTTTAAATAACAGCAAAAATACTCAAATTATAGTTCAATATTTATTCAAATTTACAACAAATAAAGTATATTAAAGAAATATAAAATATATCAAACAATCACTAATTGCTCCTTTTATTTCCTTGCGAAACTTCAAACCAAATGCACACTTATAAAATACATAACTCGTCTCCAAATGGATCCACAAGGATCACAATAAGTATTTCATAACATATAATAGCAATTAAATTCAGAAAAAATATATTTTTATACATAATTCATCGGGTAGATTTTATAGAAAAATAATATTTATATGTTAGTCATAATCAAGCCACTTGGGCCGTTCATCATCATAACGCTGGATTAGACCCCCTAAATGTCTACTTTTAACTTTTACTTTTTTCCAATTATTATTAATTTAATTTAATTTAATATTAATATGATTCATGTCTTTATTAGTGGCGCCTTTTTCGTACTTTGTGTTTTTGTCCGCAAATTTTGAGGGTCTCGTTAGCGGTAATCAAGCATTTAAATGTTTCTTGGATTCATTGCTTGATGTGTTATTAGTATTAGTATGTTGTATGCATTATAATTTCATTATATTTCCTTTTATAACTATGCTAAGGTAATAATAAAGCCTAGTGGTAAGTGCCATGTTGATATTATGTGATAGTAATGTCTAATAAAATTGTTTTGTTGCTATCTAATTTTCTCATCTACTATTTTTTATTAATGACTATAATTTTTTTGGTTTGATTTCAAACCCGATATTATATTATTTGACTATGAATATTATTATTATATTGTGATCATTAAGGTAGTGAAATGAGTGGTTTATATTGAAAGGCATGATAGGTTCATTTACTATTATTTATTTAAACACAAAAAGAAAGATATCAAATGCTTTTAAACAATAATAATAATAATAGGTTTATTTTAAAATATAGTCTCCTAGTATTACTTTGTGGCTAGGGAGTAACCACAAGTTTTTTAGCCATAAAAATATGAGGTAGGAATATAACATATAAAATCCTCATGATTGAAAGCTTTGCCAAGAAAAGATTCATCCTAGGTTACTCATTTTTTTCCAAAAATATCCATATATAGTTATATCTATCTATCCATCCATATCTATATATCAAAATCTATTTAATAAAATAACGCATGGAAAATACATCTAAGAAGAAAGAAAGAATTGTAGTGTTTTAGTGAAAAAGGACCTTACCATTTAAAGATGCTCTCACCTTTACAAGTAAAATAGGTAAATGCTTTGTTTTTTCCTAAACTTTTCGCTATAATTAACCTATATAAATATAAATATTATTACTATAAAAGAGTTTTACACTTAACTTTATTGTACGTTAAGAAACTTGATAATTGCTAACGACCTGGCCCACTTCTTGAAATGAAGGTGTGGTAGGTATTAAATAAAGTGTGGATCCCTCGGATTCAAGAAAATATTAGTGACGATTAATAAGTTATGTTATGTCCAAAAACAATGGATTTGAATTAGATTATTGGATGATAGTGACGTTTTCATTGAATTTATCAAAGATGTTGTCTATACAATTATATTTATACAAGACGACAACAAATTTTGTGGGCACACACACTTAAGGAATCACGAAGATGAATCAATTATTTAATTTGATTATTTCACGAGAGGATGAGATTTAAGTTTGCACATTCATAAAATAGGTACAGAATTAATTTAAATTTTTAGTGTTTTTAAGCTTTTCAAGAATCCAGACTCAGAGAGTAGTGTTGATCCATGTATAAATTGTATCGTATGTATCTAATTAGTCGAATTTTTATCAAGCCAAGATGAGTTTGACTTGGGTTAAAGTTTAATTATTGAGTTCCAATCGGAGTTATAGCTTAAAAGCTTGGAATCTATGTCGAGTCAAACTCAAACTTCTAAGAATTCAGCTCGAAATGTTATCGAGCTTTTCGCGTCATAATGCTATGCAAGTGTGTGTATATATATACGTGTGTGTGATTTTGTATTTGTCAACGATAATATAAGTAGATTATAATTTAGTTTCCTATATAAGTATACACCTATACGTGTGTGTGTGACTTTGAATTTGTAAAAAATAATATAAGTAGTATTTGACTAACCTATTCGATTAATTCTAGTTTTCTAAAAATTTAAAAAGAATTTCGGTATTGAAATTAAATTTTCAATATATAAAATCGGTTGAGTAAAATGAGTCAAGTTGGACTCGAACCTTGTCAAGTTCGAGGTTGACTCGATTCAATTCCACACTACTCGTATCTTGAAACACAACATATATTTACAATAAAGATGGTGATTCGTACACTCAATTTTGATGCTTGCACGATTTTGATGTCATAAAGTATTATACGTTTGTTGCATTTTTTTTTTCATTTTCTTTAGTGGTGGAATTATATTAAAAACTAGTAAGAAGCTAGAAAAACATTAACAAAGTAAAAACTTGTAAAGGGTTTTGGAGCCAAATGTTTCAAGAAAGAAAAGACAATTTGTTTCTAATTGAATACCACATATAAGAACAATCAGCGATCTTCTCAAATAAAATATTGCGTCGAGGTGGAGTAGTGTCAAAGATCATCTCGTTACGTTTGTTGCATGTTATGTGGTGTAAACATGAAAAATATAAATATATAAGAATCACCATCCTTACAACAAGGGTTATTAAATCCTTCACATCAGTCGATCTACATGTAAAACGCCAAAATAGGTCGTAAACTGTGGTTTCGTTTGAGTTGTTAGGTAAAATGATCACTCGTTTAACCCATTTACAGAATGATTTGATAACATGCCATATGACGGGACATTTGTATTGATATGGGTACGTGTAAAGTTAAAGTCTTGACCAATAATGTAACTATTTTAACTTTAAATGCTTAATATATAATACTAAAAAAACCAAATATAAAAATGTGAAGTTAAATATTGGGATTTGACGTGTGCGGGGCACACTAGTTCTTATTTGGGATGCGATTGATTATGTCTTTGAGTCAAGAAAAGGAAAAAAGAAAAAAAGAGAAAAAGACAAGAAGAAAATATAGAAGCAAGTTTTTAAAATTTTTCCAAACAAAATCTTTTCCCAAATGTGCAATAATTGTGAACAAATCATTTTAATTATGAGTAACTGGTTCTTTCTTTTCACAGTGTCAATAACTTATCTTCATTCATCTCTTAATTTACTCTCATTTGCTATCTTCTTATCTATCATTTTAAAGAATGTTACAAAAATGATCCTTATAATATAGAGTTTGTCAATAACTTATCTTCATTCATCTCTTGATTTACTCTCATTTGCTATCTTCTTATCTTTCATTTTAAAAAAAGTTACAAAAATGATCCTTATAATATAGAGTTTTTCAATGTCGATCTATTGATTATGTGTTTCTTTTATGTTTAGTTTTTAAAATGCATGTTTCGTTACATTAGCAGTCTCTCATTAACATATAATGACTAAGATACTTTCAAATTTGTATTTAGAAATGACTAGGTAAAAGGGTATTTTATTTATTCTATGTTGACGAGGAACTAATAATGTAGCGAAATATGTTTTTCAGAAATTGGATACAGTGGCACGACCACGTTTGGATATGGTTAGGCCATGACCCACCCCATAACTCACACATTAGCAAATCTGACACGTTAGATATCCATGGGTCATGGCCATCATAGAAGACATTAGCATTTACTACAATAAAAATTCGATGTAAATAATATTTTGACCCACCTACGATAAAAACTCGATGTAAGTAACATGTTGACCCACCCATTTGTGGTCAACTTTACACACAAAAGTAGAACTGAAGAGTTCAACATATGAATAGCAAAATAAACGCATCTTTTGTTATAATTAGCTATAGTTATTGTAAGTATATACTATAATGATTATTATTTACAGATCTAAGGTACTTTACCATTCCATGTTTATGTGATTTTATTTAATTGGTTTCGAGCATATCCTTTGTTTGTGAAATTTAGATTTATTGACTTTTTATAGTTCTCTACAACATACTATTAGCTTAAAATTCAATTAGTGTAGCAATGTTGTGATTCAGTATACGAAGTTCTACTTATTAAACTTTGTGTTAGTATGCTGTTAAATATCAATGTATATTCCTAATATCTTTGTAGGTGTTATGTACAATCAATAACATGATATTATTGTTTTCACTTAGTATAAATGAAGAAAATTAACTATTAACTCATATTTTAGTATCTTTTAACCTTATCATATAATATAATCTTATTAGTGTAACTAAATCGATATAACAGAGGGACCATTGTTGTAATTTATTCTTGATTGATCTATAAATACAAGAAGAATAAAAAGTCAAACTAAAACACATGATAATTTGGAACTAAAGTTTGAATTGTTGGACAAATGAAGTGTGGTGGGGGTATTGATGCAACTTGAAAGGTTTTAGCGATCTAAGGTTTATTTATTTTGTCAAAATAGCAAACAGCAAGTGGCATCACGTGCGGGGGTGTCCCACATCAAACAAAACATGACCGACCCCAGTCCCCACGACCCACCCACCTTCCTTCCCCCCCCCCTGAAAACCTGCTCTCAATTTTCCCCGGCCACTTGCATTAATTAATTAAAACTCAACACTAGCTTATGTTGGCCACTCCTAATCTCAAAGGTTGATTAACTTACGCCATCGGATTATTTATATTGTATGAACTAAGATTATTTGTGTTGAATCTTTATTAAAAGTGTAAGTACGTGATAGTAAAATGTAAAACCTGACGGTAATTTAACATTTATTTTAAGTGAGAGTATAACTTTTACCTTTTAATCATAAATATCAATATTCTTGCTTCCCGACCACAATAAGAATGTAGTGGAAAGCTAAAAGTTTAATTTGACATGTTTTTACAACGAGGAAAGATTAAAACATGGAACCTCCAAAGAAAAAGATGATTGTCCATGTCTCTAAGTCTTTATTCCTTGTCTTCTCGTGAGACAAATTTGATGTCAAAGTTTGAATGTTCTTTTCTTTAATTGAAATATGAATCGATTTAACTTAAAATTGAGCAAACAACCAACATGCGTTTGTTATACAATATTTTTATTTATGAACTAACGTGATTAAGTAATATTTGAGATTCGAAAGGTGGATCCACGATCCTGCTCCCACTTCAACAATTGATGTTTGATATTTATACATTCGTTGATAATGCAAGAAATTTGTTTAGTTTTAATCACTGGGTTAAACCAAAATCAATTATTTGGTTGGTTCCAATGATTAAACTCACGGGGGCTACTATTTGGACACCCTACACATGCATTCACATGGGACCTACACATGCATTCACATGGGAATATCCATTAAAAATTTTTGAGGTGTCCATTTAAAATAACCCTAAGCTCTATTCATAAACAAATACATAAGAGTATAAGAAATAAATATACTATAATTAATTTGTTAAGAACTTTTTACCACAAGATGATAATAACATTCGTAAGGTTGATATTACAGAACTTATATAATATCAAATGCTAAAAGTAGGAACACTATTTACGGTTTGAGAAGTAATTAACTTTCTTGCATACATATATAAGACCCTTCGATCATTTACACTAATATTAAGTAAATGTACATAATATTATCATTAAAGATCATTTTCCATATCCCACAAACTACTTACATAAGTTTTTACAAAAGAAATACCGTAGAAGATTTGGGAGTCAAAGTCATGAGTTGCTATTTAGCTTTTGAAGCATTCAAGAAACAATATAAGAGGTATATGAATCTGGTGGTACGTAGCTTTAGCCAATTCGTGACTTTAGCTGTAACTTAAAAAACAAATAGACCGAGATTCCCATTCTTCCCCAACTGCTAATAATATATTCCACGCGCTTAATCAACTAAACAATATAATCTTACCTGCTGGCCCATAATGAATATATCGCAGCACACCTTTGAATGCATAAAATTGTGAGTATTGTTAAACAAACCGTATATCTTTTTCATAGTACCCGATTATTATGAAATCAGTTAGTTATTAACAGTTAAAACTATTTAAAAATATTTTTCGAAAATATATCTTGAAGGCTAAATGTGCCTGAAGTTGAAGTTGCCTTGCAGGCTGCAGCCTAAAAGCCATCTAAGTGTAGGCACGAGTTTTGGGAGTAAACTAATAACTCCATATAAAGTTTTAACATAAGTTTGATGTGATAACCGTACTAGTCATATATGCTTTCGTTGCGCGCTGATCTGTTATACTATGAAACCCATACCCATAAGCTATGTGTTAGATTTAGTAAGTGCTAGACTAGAAGAACCTAACATAATTATTTATTATCTTGTACTCAATAATACCATCTGATCCAATGTAAAAAAGAATTCTAAAGCTTTTTCGCAATGCTACATAATTTTTATAATAAAAACTTTTCGAAAAAGTTATAACTTCAATGATAAAAACAATTTATTTGTAAAAATTACTCACAATCCCATAAAAAGCAAAACTTTACTTTAAAAGTTCGAGAAATCTCAAATTTTTGAAAAGAAATTTTTTTCTTTCAATAAAAATATATATATATATATATAATTTTATAAAAATAAACTTTACAAAGGTTATTTATCATTAAATGTGCTCTGTAAATAATGTGATACAGAATGTAGTTTTACTGCAAACCGAATGGATTGAAATCTGCCACCCAATTAGCTGATAAAACATGAAAGTAAAATTTTCATTAATAGTAATGATAAATGATAAATACATAAATTTAACTTTAGTTATATAACATATTTCGTTTTCATTAATACTAATTACTAATACTAAATATTTATTTATATGATTATCTAATTGTGTTATAGAAAACTATTATTATATAATATAACATAACATTAAATACATTATAATTAGTTATATAATATAATAGGATATTAATTGATATAATTAGTATCAGAGGAATGATCCATAGGGAAACTTCAAATCTTGAAGAAGGGAGAAGCAAATCTTAAACTTTGATTTTTTCATAAAACAATGTTTTTAAAATGCATTTGTGATGAATGTTAAATTTTGAGTACATTCATCACATATGAATGTTAACAACTTTCATTTATGATGAAATCAATAGTTGAGATTTGATTCCTTCTTTCCCTAATTTTTTTGCTTCTCTTTTGATCCTCACCTATTGATATTATAGCATAATCTAATATAATATTATACCAACATAATTTTGGTATAATATATTTCAAAAATTGAATAAAATATGTTACGTTACAATCCATCATTTTTTTTGTTAAATTATAATTAATTAATAGATAACAATTCTAATAATATTTGTAAATATTATACATGATTTCAATACCAATAAAAGTGTAAACATATATGTATTGCAAATTATTAACTAATCTGAATTTCTTCCTGATAAATTTTGAATGATTCTGATTACTTATCTTAACCAACCAAAAACACACTTACATGGAATCTGAATTTTATATTATATACCAAACATGACATATAATAAAAATTATATTTTAATTTTATATAATTTTCGATTCAGTAACTTACGTTAGTTGTTTTACTGCGTGTTGTCCGACGTATTTATATTTTTTGTAAATATCCGTTAAGTCATAATAAGTTATAACTTTTTACTAAGTCTTGGTCTGGTTATTATGTTCAACTAGATTATAAACTCGCAATAACGCAATATGAATTTAATTTTTATAAATGAATAAAATATTGTGGTCATTTTGTGACTGATCTTTTTACATAGTTTATAGACATGCGATAAGGCGCCACGAATTTAACTTTTATAAATGAATGAAATATTTAGTCGATCTTTTTTATATTGTGACCGACTTTTTTAATTTAAACAATACATCAAATATTTAAGGGACGAAAGTGTAATTATACGAAATAAAATGTTGATCGTTGCTAGTTTATAGACCTGTCATAACGTCAGAAGAATTAAATCTATATAAATTAATAAAATAATGTGGCCATTGATTTATATAGTTTATAGACTTGTGAGAACGCGGAATGAACTTAATTTTTAAAAATGAATAAAATATTTGGTTCATTTTTTTATATATTCCATAGACCTACGATAACGTTGGGCGAATTTAATTTTTATAAATGAATAAAAGTATTGTGACCGATTTTTTATATAGTTTATAGATTCGCAATGACGCGGGTTGAATTTAATTTTTTTATATAGTTTATAGACTCGCTATAATGCGGGACGAATTTAATTTTAATAAAATAAATAAAATAATGTGGCCGATTTACCTGCGATAAAGCCATACAAATTTAATTTTTATAAATTAAAAAAATTTTGTGGTCATTTTTTAAATAGTTTATCGACCCGCGATAACGCGAACGAACTTAATTTTGATAAATGAATAAAATATTTGCTTGAATTTTTTATATAGTATAAAGAACTGCGATAATTACGGATTGATTTCATATTTATAAATAAATAAAATATTGTGATCAATGTTTTTCGAATTTAATTTTATTTGGTTAATTTTTTATACAGTTTATAAATTTAATAAGACAAACAAAATATTTTGATCAATTTATTTTTATAATTTATACACTTTTTAATTTTTATAAGATCTGTACAATTATACGAAATTAAAAATAATAGTGTTACAAACAAATAAAGAAAAAGCTATATACAATATACAATAAACAATAATGTAAAACTATGTTGCCTCTTATTACCCTTTATTACGATTACGTCATTACCATATTTTATTATAGTTATCCGTACATAACTCTGATTTTACTCGGTCAAATATTTATAAACTAATTTCAGAAAAATATTCATAATCATTTTATTAACAATTTAATGAAATTATTCACATGACACATCTTTGGAATGATGTAATATTATAAGAAAAATATGCATTTCACACATTTAATGGAGGAATTTGTCATGAAAAGAAACGTAGGTATGAAATTAATTAATACTATACTGAACTAATCTTCACACTCTTAGATGTAGAGAAATGGATTTTATTATTAGTGTTATCTAATGTGAACTTATTTATACAAGTGAGACAAAGATAAGTATTTCCACACAAACATAATAAAGATGATTTTCTATATATTATTATATTATATCAAATTATTACATAAGTCATTTTGAATATATATGCAAATATAGTATATCTACACTCTCAATACTCTATCTCTTTCCTGAAAATCAGCTAAATATTATGAATATAAAAACAAAGTATTTAATATCATATCAACTTTCTAATTTTTTATGCAATATTTAAACTTTTAGCTTGTGAAAAATGACTGCGTTTGTCCCCCTCATACCTTCTTCCCTCTTGCCTTTCTCTGCACTCATATCATATCCCTTTGTTTTCTAATCTCTAGGGTTCAACATCCATTCAGATCTTTGTTTTTCTATAATTTCCTTTTTCATAATCATATTATATACTTTAAAAAACTCATAAAAAATCAAGTTTTTTTATATTTTCCTGCTTCAATTTTTTATAATTTTCTTGTTTTCTGTTGCTTGTGACTGTGTTTTCTTTCCATAAATTGTTTTATCATTTCTATATCCATGGCTGGTTTAGATTTAGGCACTGCTTCTCGTTATATCCATCAGCTCCCAATAAGTCAACCAGAAAACAATCACAATCACCTCCACCAGCATCAGCTTTTCTCCGACACTTATAACCATCAGCAGGAGGACGACGACAGTCGAGACCCACATGGTCTTGACCTGATATCTCCCTCCTCTGGTGGTGGTGGTGATATATCTGGTAGGCGGCCTAGGGGCCGCCCACCAGGATCTAAAAACAAACCAAAACCACCGGTTATTATCACCAGAGAAAGTGCTAACACACTTAGAGCACATATACTAGAAATCGGCAACGGATACGATGTTTTCGAATCCGTTGCCACGTATGCAAGGCGAAGACAACGTGGGATCTGTATATTGTCAGGAAGTGGGACCGTAACTAATGTTAGTCTTCGGCAACCATCTGCTTCAGGGTCAGTGATGCAACTTCAAGGCAGATTTGAGATCTTATCGTTATCGGGTTCTTTCTTGCCTCCGCCTGCACCACCTGGGGCGACAAGTTTGACCGTATTCTTGGCAGGCGGTCAAGGACAAGTTGTGGGTGGGAACGTGGTGGGAGAGTTGACCGCTGCTGGGCCGGTCATCGTTATCACTTCCTCGTTTACTAATGTTGCTTACGAGAGATTACCTTTAGAAGAAGAGGAAACGGTGGTTGATGGGGCTCCAATTCAACCACCGGGTTCACAAGATGGAAGCGGTAATAACTCGTTTCCTGACCCATCTTCCGGGCTACCGTTTTTTAATTTACCAATGAGTATGCCGCCTAATGTTCAATTACCGGTGGATGGATGGAATGGAGGAAGTAATTCAGGCGGACGATCCAACAACAATAATCCGTATTGATTTTGATCGGATTGTTAATTAGCGTTTGTTTGTTTGTTTGGATTTTGTTAGAGTGGTCTTGTTGTCACGGTCCACTCAGATTCTGCTAAGATTGGTAAAAAGAAAAAGGATAACTTCATGATCATTTCGATCATAAATTAAGGTTAGCAAGAATCTTTTTGCAACAATCTAATCATCTTTCTTCGCTTGTAATGTTTGGAGTTTCCATCTTCTAGTTTTAAAATTTATTTTTGTTTCTTTGTTTTAGTTAATGAAAATAGTTTCTTTGTGTTCATCTTTAAAAACTTCTTTCTCTCTCTAAATATATCATGAATATGATATTTTCAGAAGGTGTCACAGTTGATCTTTATGACACTGAGACTTTGTGTTTCCTGAGGATTAAACATGATGAAATTAAGGATTTTGGGTCTTGGGCTGTTCTTGTTTTTGTTGCATTGTTTTCAGTAAAATCAGTAAATATAGTACCAGAAATCTACAGAATACTGTGTAAGTTCAATTTATAAGTAAACACTTCAGTGGTACTTAGTTCCACTGTGGTGATCTTATCTTGTTTGCTGATTACTGTTTTATAAAGGTCAAATTAGTCAACAGTTTCCAAAAATTTAAATCAACTCAATCCCCTAAGTACTGAGTTTACATAAAAACCCATTTGAGACAATTTCCTCCCTCTTTTTCAAGCTGTGATAAACTCTTTGCAGTTTTTCTGGTTAGGAGAAATTCATGTAAGGATAATGACGAATGCTGTTTTCCATAATTTACTAATTTTAATGAATCCTTTTATTATGCATATATATAATTAGCCTTTTCCCTATGTACAACATGAGCATGTTCCCCATTAAAGTTTGTGAACATGGTTATCTTTTTGTTGAAACCCATGTCATTTTGTCCAAGTGTTCCTGGTCTTACTCTCCTTCTATTTCTGTTTCTACCTTCTCACCTCTCTGTCACACACACAAGACTCACATACATAAAAACACAGAAATTTAAGAATATGATCGATGTGTTTTTCATCATTGTGAACAAGTTTCGATCATTTGGATTTCATATGTTTTGTTTTTTGTTTCTTAAGTTGCGTTTAGTTTTCCTTGATTAGGAGCATTTAACACTAGCATATGAGTAATGAACAAATGCTCACATTTTACATTTTTTCTGGTTAGATGTGCAGGGTGAATTCATTTTCACTCCTTAATGGAAGTGAATCTTATGGTCTAATACTTTATACTGCACAAGTTTTCAGTTCTTGCAAGCTTCAAAAAGTTTAAGTAAAAAAGATAAATTAGACTACTTGGGTTCAGATGGCAAAGATTTCATAAGAAATCCATTTTTTCTACTTGTGTTTCAAGCTTTCATGTACCTTTGGATCACTTTACATCTGATGTTGATCATCATCAAATAAGTTTATATAATGCCACAAAGATTTGCTGAATTTCCGCAACATGGATCATGTCTTTGATTTACTTATCTTGTTAGTACACTTAATTCTATCACAATATTGTCTTATGCTTGAATGTTGGTGGTATTTAATTATTACATGATCAGCTTCTAGCATCAAGCCCATTTAAAGTTTGGTTGTTTGTGATTAACTCTTTAAGTAATCGGGTGCCTAATACCCAATTAGTTATACATTGTGTTCGTGTGAAAACACTTAAGGTTCTGGCAGTACTCCACAAATGAATTAGATTGAAGTATCAAAGAGTTTAAATCCAAAGTTTTTTTATTCCCCACTGTTTTATAATATTATTATGGGATTGTTCTCTATATTCTATTGTATCCATTCACCATATATCATCACTGGAGCTAAAGGTAACTGAAAGATCGAATAGCGTACAATTGCATTACGTTAGATTCCTTGAACCACATAGACTACCGAATATGCTTATGTTTAGGTAGCTTATGAGATCAAAAGATTGAATATCATTGTTTTTGTTTTTTCAAAGAGGTTCGCTAATGATGAACATAACTTTGATTAAAGGGTTCGTATTAGGAATAAGATAATAATTAGAATAAGAAATGGATAGCTTTAGTGCTGAGGCAAAAGGAAAAGTACCACTTGTTCGAGATAAACTGTTCCAGGTGCCATAATTCATTAGATTATATTAATTAAAGGAGTGGTTAGTGTAAAGCTACCTGCTCATTTTCTGATAATATATATATATATATATATCTCGTAACCTTTTCTTAATTGTGATCCATTCAAGGAGAACAATTTCCAGATAACCTCGATAGATACACTTGCGTCTTATCCTTTGACACATTAACAAACACATGCTCGCTTAGATTTTTGACCAGAACATCCTAGTCATTTTTAATGATATCTGAACACTAAAGAAAGTTTCAGAAAATGAACGCGATTTAGTTGACATAATAATATAAGAATGCTGCAAAAAGAAGCTGAACATAAAATTATAGTTCAATATATATGTTAGATATCATAAACTGCTTATTTTTTTCTAACATGATGGGTCTTGGGTTAACGTTGGCCGGTTGAGGTTATTGAAAAATCAAACATAAATAAACTACTCGTACTAATGATCGCAGAAAACATACACAAAATCTTACAAAAGAATAATAAAAATAGAAAGCCAAAATTAATCTTAATCTTAAATTTAATTAAAATAGGTTAATTGAAGGTATAATGGCATCTGCAACTATAATACATATACTGCTATGTAAGGTTGAACTTCAAAAAAAAAAAAAAAAAAGTTGAACCAAACCCTTCTAATTTTGGTGAAAATTGTAGAAAATCACAGAAAGTAGGCCAGAGATCAAGATTCTGACAATCGATGTACATCCTTTTTATTTCATTTATTTTTTCTAACAACATAATTTCATTAGAGAGAGCACAAACCTGACTAACAATCTCTCTCGATCAAAGGTGAAACCTTAATCAACTGTTAATTAATATCAGTACGCTTATGGCTTGTGGAAGTTAGTGAGAGAGTTTGTTAAGTACTTAGAGCTTGAGTTGATACTCGCCCATGTATAGTATAACCTTCACTCCACGTGGCTCTATCAAGATTAAATTAAAGCTTGCAACTAAAAGCATTTTGATTTCTAATTTGAATGTAAAATCCTAAAGACTTAAAACCCCATAAAATTAACACCGCCTCTACCACCATCAGTACCAATTCAGAGAGGTGATTAGTAAACAAATAAATTAGTATTATTCAACAAGTCTATATTTCTATGAATCTTCTTAATTATATATTGATAAACAACAATATGTCTTCTTCAAAAATATCAAACAATGTCAAGTTAAATAGAGTAGTTAATTACCAATGCTATCGGCAGGATGATTTAAAACACCTCCTACAATGTAAGAGAATAAAGGTCTACCGGATTAGTATCAAAACTTCCAATTAAGTTCACACTCTCTTCTTCGTTATCATGTCGACTCGCCCAAGGATGTTGAGTAAACTTCCTTAAGCCTTCAAGTTGAGCAGCCACCATCTTCATTGTTGGTCTTTCATCTCCAGAAAGGTTAAGACATCTCTTTACAACTTCTTCAATTTCTTGGAGTTGCTCGAGGGTACTCTCCCTTATCTCTATGCTCGAGAATCTGAAACAAACACTTCTCTACTGAGGCCATGATAAACAGTTTAGCAAGATTCATTTCTTCATTAGTACTCTTGTTCCTTAACACGGGTTTCTTCGCTGTTAGAAGCTCAGCAAGCACAACTCCAAAGCTATAAACATCACTTTTCTCATTTAGTTGGCCTATATGGAAGTACTCGGGATTTAAGTATCCAAAGGTCCCTTGAACTAATGTTATTACTTGCTTTTCGTCTATTGGAATCAACCTTGATGCCCCCAAATCCGAGATTTTTGTGGTGTAATTTTCATCAAGTAATATGTTTGCGACTTGACGTCTCTGTGTATCACTGGCATTGATGTATCAGAATGGAGATACAAAAGTACTGCACTAGCGGATTCAGCTGCAATTCATAAAACGGTTCTCCCAAGATAACCAAGTCAAGCTTCCATTATTATGAATGTGTTCAAAAAGTATACCATTTGAAACATATTCATAAACCAATAACGGAACCTCAGTCTCCAAACAACATCTCAACAGCTTGACCACATTCCGATGGTTAACTTGTATTAAGATGATTACTTCATTAATGAATTGTTTAATCTCGTTATCATTCATTTCTTTGGACTTCTTGATTGCAACGACTCGTTGGTCGTCTAAAATACCTTTATAAACAGTACCAGAACCACCTTGGCCTAGGGTCATGTCGTCTGCATAGTTGTTTGTGGCAGTCTCTAATTCTTTTGCCGTGAAGACTTGTGTTGAGTCGATACTGCTCCCGTTGTTCACAATATGCTGTTGTAGAAGCAAACCGCCATTTTGTTGAAACACCTTTTGTCTGAGTTTAAGAAGGTTTCTTTTCTTGATCCCGAAATACAACCAGGTCAATCCAACCAAGGTGGCCAAGAAATCAAACCCCATACCTAGCTACATAATCTTTTTCAAAGCAAGTTACTTACACTAGCTACAAGATATATATAGATTGCTTTTTGCCATAAAACTTGTTCCCGTTTCAGTTTCCTGCCTTTCTCTCCGGAATCTCTATCCATTTCTCTCCATATAATTTTTAAGAATGTTTTCTTTTGTGTGATTTTTGGTGATGGATGAATGATTTTAGTATAATTTGTACGTAAACGAAATTGATCAAGAAATAATACGTGTAAAAAATAACCGGATTTGCTCTTATCTTGTTTTATTCTTGTTTGACTTCAATGCCATTCCCTATCATATCATATTAACTTCTTTTATTTATTTATTTAATTAATGTAAAGATTTATTGATAATTTATTTCTTTTGAGTTTAATTGCTCTCGTTAATATAAGTAGTAGCATTAGCTATGTATTAATAAGCGTTATTATATTTATGAGTATATATATATATTTTTTGTTTGGGTTATTATATAATATAGATTTCTCGGGAACCATTGGTTGTCAGAGGATTGAAAGAAGTGTTGCAGTTGATTTCAAACCAAGGGTCTATAAAGCAATCGGGCCCGATCCCAAAGGGATATAAAACAGTCACGTTTCCACATTGCGGTTGGCACCCGCCACTGTTTGTGTCTAATGTGGACAGAAGTGAGAATAGTACTACCGAGAAGAAGTATTACCAGAATACGACTACAGTCAGCTGCATGATTGTAGGTGAAATCGGAGAAGTGATCAATAGTTGGCAGGACACTAGATGTACAATCGAAGGGGTTAGTGATTTAATGCACTAATGGACAAATCGTTATTCATTTGAGATTAGTATTTGAGAAAGTCCTAAACTATATCCCAAATTATATTGTGCATATAATTTTATTTAATTTCAATTTATTGTGTAAACCTTCAGTTATTGTTATTGTATCTATATGATAACTTATTCATCTGATATCAATATTATTATAACGTATAAATCATCGCAAAAACTAACTCCTCGTCACAATTATTAAGAAATAAATAAATGACCATCTTGGTCATGGAGCACCTTTGATTGGCAAGAGTACTCTTTAAGTGCTTTCGTAACAACTAGAAACTAAAAATTGATCTCTAATTCTTTTTGAGTTTTGACGTCTAAATTAAGATGTGAAGTGTTATTATGAGGCACACGATATAATTTTGGTTTTAGATTTTGCGAACGTGTTCTTCCAAGTCACACGATAAAATCCCTTTAAATAAACTCAACATTTAATATATATATAAGGTGGAGATCAAGAGGGAAACAAAAAAATTAAGGAAGGAGGGAAGTAAATCTCAACCATTGATTTTATCATAAATGAATTTTAAAAATTACAAAAAATTTCAAAATTTAACATTCATGACCAATGAATGTTAAAAACGTTTTTTAATAAAAAAATCAAGGGCTAAGATTTGCTTTCGCCCTTCTCCAAATTTTAGAGCTTCCTTATGGATCTTTCCCCTATATATATATATAGGGAAATGATCCAATAGGAAAACTCCAAATTTTGAGAAGGGGGAAAACAAATCTTAACCCTTGATTTTTTCATAAATAAATGTTTTTAACATTCATTTGTGATGAATGTTAAATTTTGAAATTATTTGTGATTTTTAAAATTCATTTATGATGAAATTAATGGTTGAAATTTGTTTCCCTCATTCCCTAAATTTTTTGCTTCCCTCTTAATCCCCACCATATATATATATGTATGTATATTAACTATCTGATAACTTAATCTAATATTTACTTATTTTTTTATTATTATTATTCTTCTTTTTTTTTTTTTTATTGTAAAATCATTAAATTGAATACTCCGTATAAAACAAGGAATTTTGTTCTCGGAGTAGTTACTACTTAGTCATTTTATGCAAGGGTTGAAAGGGTTGAGTTCCGTTTGATCAACCTACTAACGGGGATGAACAATCTGACACATTAACATTAGCAACTGCAGCCTCCTTTCATATGTTTAATTTAATTTAATTACTCATTGGTAATAAAATATATTGAGTGTGAAGATTAAATCAAAATGAAAGAAAAAATGAAACAGAGGCTATACTCGTCGGAGTCCTTTCGTCCCTCACGGGTAGAATTGGTGTTTTGTGGACAGAGTGATGCGAGGTTCAGTGATCTCGGCTGGATCACCCAGTACCAGCGGGTGGTACCATGTTCCCGACATGTACCACGGTGACAAGAATTTCTTATTTTACAAGTTTAACACAGCATATATATTGCAATTCTTATTCTTGTAATTTCTAAACTACGAATTTAATAAATATTTCTCTTTAGATGACCGTGAATTTTACAAAATTTGACATATCATATATATTGTACCCTTATAAGTTATGTAAAAAGAGTCTTTTGAAAATATTAATAGCATCTTATAAATTTTACCCATTCAAAATGAAAAAAGTCATTCCCTCAGTAGATATATCCTTCCGCCCTGATAATTTATATATTTAACATGTTTGGATGAAAAACATGAAAAGGCCCAAGTTTGAAGCAGTTTAAGCATCATAATCAATATCATCACAAGCAAACATTGTTTCATTAATTTCTTAATCCTACAAATCTGTTTCATCTAACTAATTATTTATAAATCAAATAGCTAAAAACGTACGTAGAGTACGTTGTACTTAATCTTAACACAATGATATCAACTTGCATGTCAGTATCGTGGAACATGTCTAACTTCCTATAATTCAATGAAATTGTGTTTTAGTTTCTAAATGATTCGATGAAACTTTTACGTTTATTTATCTTTTTTGTCTTCTTCTTCTAGCTTTTATTTTGGACATATTTTATTTTATTTCATACAAAAAAAACTTCAAATTTCATGTCACTCCATATAAACAATTAATGATCACTATTGTACGTGGCCGGCCTAACGATAAAACGTCATAATATTCTTATAAAATGTCACAGATTTGAACCATCTTTGGGAGTGGCAAGGAAAAGAATCATAAATAATTACTAAAATAATCTTATTAATCGAACTGCGTACATCTAAATAAAAAAATTAATCATCTCTGAATCGAGAAACGTGTAGCCCATCCGTTTAGCTGTTTATAACCCATATAAGTGATTAACGTATAGTTGAAATATCCGGTATTATAATTGAATGAACGTATTACATAATAGCCAGCTAGCTAGCTAGCTATGAAACAATTAATCAAAGTTGTATTTATGAAGATAAAAAACTTAGAATGGGTATTTTGGATATTAAAAACAAATTAAAATAGTGGCATGTCGTTGTCAGAGTTAAGACGGGGATATAATCCAGAGATTTTTGCTCATCATCACCCATGCATGTCCTTCCTCTTTCGAATAAACTACCCCGTGATTGAGCCCCGTAGAGAAGGGTTATGTGGTCAATTTTATTCGGGTCAATCAAGCCAAAAATTATCCCATTCACATATTTAACTGTGATCACTTGCGTCATTACGTACGGATTAAACAACTCTCTTTTATCTCCCGATGAAGTAGGGCCAACGCAAACCAATGTATTTTAGTACGCGTATTCAAAACACTATGACTTTTCATTAGTCTTCTTAATGTTTGCCCTTGTAACAGATGTTAATTAAGAAAAAGAAGAAGAAGATATAACATATATGTTTAGCGGCATCCTCAATGAACAAAAGTTATTATAAGTTTTTTTTCTTTCATATCACTTTTATATAAAAGAAAAACTTTTGTAAAAAGTTATGTCTCCAATTGACAAAAACCATCAAAACTTTGCTTTCTTAAAAGTCACTCTTTTACAAAAAATAAATAAAAATTCAGTAGATTTTTCAAGGTTCTATGAAAAAAAGAAGTTTTTTTAAAGAAGCTTTACATGAGATGCTCTAAGATATATTATTTAAATATTTTTACTCTTGGCTTTATTTACATACACGCATTTACTCCCTAGTTTACACTCCCAGATGCAACACGTACACCTAGTTTTGTTAGAAGAATAAGTCTGGGATTGTTGGATGTGTCGATATCCACTTGAACAATTAACGAACGAAGAAAAGGCTTTGATAGTGTAATCACTATCCTTAAGGAAATCAAGCCCCCACTAATTTGCAGCTGGGTTTGATGACAGATTTTCTCCAGGATAATACAAAGCCAAACAAGAATTCTAATCAGCAATATTAGAATCCTACACAAGATCAAAGTTAAAGAGCAAAGGATATTGATTGTATTATATAACTGATATTTGGTGGGTTGTAATTGATAATGAATGACGGAAAGTTTATGCCTTTTATAGGCATGAGACAGTTGTTTCATGTGCCTAATTAATGTGTCCCTTGTTCAACCATTATAACGTTTCAATATAAATGTTTTATGTAACGGTTATACTTAATCTCATCCTTATTCCATTTATTTTATATTAGATATAAAATTTTCAAGTCATATGGAATAAGTATGTATCAAGAGTCACGTACCTTTAAAGCACCCATTTCTTTATAATACAGTAGTTAGTGATTAATACTAACTATATCTCCAACAAATTTTCCCTACATTTACATTCAAGAATTATGTTGTGTTTTCGAAACTAACTAGTGATGCCTCTACAACTGATCTTCTTCCTCTCCCTCCTCCCATTCTCACCGGTAGCGACCAATTTCAACAACTTGGCTAAACCAGGCTGCCCAACTAAATGTGGCAACCTGACCATCCCACATATACCCATTCAGTATTGAATCCATGTCGGCTTGCTCCATTGGCCCTTGGTACGACATCACATGAAATGACACTTCTTTTGATCCACCAAAAGCTTTCTTACCAAGTCAACGTTTTTCTTTGTCTGGAGATGAATCTGTTCTTAAGTTTAGTCGGGTGGAGGTGATGGATATTTCTAGCAGCCATGTGAGAATCAAAAACACAATCAGCACAATTGCTACAATACAAGGGGTGGGACGACCCATTTCAACACGGCGGGCCTTGTGGTGGCAACGTGTTTTACTCTATCTGAACTTAATAAGTTGTTTTTCATAGGGTGTGATGACTTATCTACCATCACCCCAGTTGCTGGAATTGACCAGAAACGTTTCGCAAGCAGATGTGTTTCTATTTGTTCAAAACCTCAAGATATTGTTGTTGGATCATGCACAGGTACATCTACAATTCCCAAAAGAGAGAAATATTTAACTACAGCAATTATTGAAATTAAAACTTACCGACACTATGTCCTTCACAAAAGTGCAGATTAAACGAACTATCAATATTTCTATGTCATTTGTAATGTAACAGATATATATGATATTGTCTTCATTATTATATTTGCCCTTTTGTAAGCAAAAGTTTGTTGATATTATAGTTTTACCTGTTAAAACAATACTTAACGTAAAATAAATAATACTTGATCTCAAGCATTTGATCATCTATTAATAACATTAACTATTTATCGAACTTTATTCTTTAAAATGGCTTTGGGGGTATTATGATACATTTGCAAGTTTATTCAAATTAATTTCTTCATAAATATCAGTTCATTCAAATTATGTCAGTTTCAATCAATGACATTAATACACACGGTACACATAATTTCTTCCTAAATGTTAATGCATGCTTGGTAAGTCACACATTGGTGACTGTTCTGGTTATGCTCTACACGGGAAAATCTCGACAACAGACTCGTACAACCCAACATAACTAGATGCACACCGCCGAAACATGATGCACACCAGTAATATACACACCACGAACACCAAAACTAATGCACATCGAAAAAAGGTGATGCACACCAAAAATACGGACACATATACATCTCATGAACACCGTAAAAGCACAACTCCAATACACGGTGAGAAGAGTTAGTTCAAATCATGGTCAAGAATTGGATGTTGTGAAACAAGCTTGCCAAAGGGCCTGAAGACTTATTATATTAACCAGATAGCATCAATTTACACGCCAATATCTCTTCTTTCTCTAAATGTGGGTACAGTTTCCTTGGAGAGCAAAGAGCATTTGAATTTAGAGGTGCTTCAGATCTGTCAGATCCAGGTTTCGTTAACAGAATTCTGGAGAGTGTTCCAGTGGTGCTTGATTGGTTTATTGAGGATAGGAGCTGCGATGAGTATAAAAATTCAAGCGATTATTTCTGTCAAAACAATAGCTTTTGTGTTGATTCTGAGAGTGGTAGTGGAGGATATAGATGTAATTGCAACAATGGGTATGAAGGGAATCCATATCTTTCTCCAGGTCGCCAAGGTTAGAAGCTAGCCTGATATATGATATACTTTTACTGTGTTGTATTTATTCTTTTAACGCAAGTCATGGAACATGTCACAAAACTAAAAAAGAATAACAAAATGATGTTAAGTACGTAGACGTCAAATGGAACAATATTTAGCTATATCTAGCGAATTTTGTGTCGGTTTACTGAAAACTGTCATGATCCAAAAGTCTATTTCCACCTGCAATTCAGACTTGCAGAAAACAATGTTAATTAATTTAACTCCTGATTTAGTTCTGTTTTTTTTTAGATATCGACGAGTGTTCTGATCCTAATAATAATCCTTGTGATGGGATTTCTAGTAATTTTCCTGGAAATTATAAGTTTTCATGCCCAGATGGATATGTAGGAGATGAAAGAAAGGATGGGAAAGGTTGCACCATTCGAGATTCAAAATCCCCAGCACTCAGGATATCACTTGGTACGTACGTGATTACCTTTTAGGTGTGTTTGGGATTGCCTTTTTGAGAATTTATTTATTAAGTGCTTATTGCTTCTAAAATAAGCACATAAGCAGTTTGTAAGCAATAAAAAGATAAGCACTTAAATAAAATGTGCTTAAATTAAAAAGTCCTGACGGAATATTTTGTGCTTATTTCACATTGTTTTTCTTAGCGATTATTTAAAAGTTTGGTTAAAACATATTTATATTGATTGCTAAAGGAGACTTCTGTGCGTGCAGGAATGGTGTTTGGGTTCTTATCTTTATTCATTGGAATAGGATGGATCTATTTCAGCCATCAGAGAAGAAAGGTCATCAAACTTGGAGCCAAGTTCTTTATGCAAATTGGTGGCATGCTACTGAAACAGCAAATTGATTCGAATGAGGGCAGTGGTGTTAACCAATCAGAAGAATCTTCACAATTGAAGAGCTGCCAAAAGCAACAAAAAAACTTTTCTAAACATCGAATCCTTGGTCGTGGTGGATATGGAACGCTATAATAAAGGCATTTTACCTGATAAAACCATTGTCGCAATTAAGAAATCACGAGTAATGGATGGGAACCAAATTGAGCAATTCATCAATGGTTGTCATTCTAACTCAAATCAATCACAGGAATGTGGTAAAGCTCTTAGGTGGTTGTTTAGATAGTGAGGTTCCACTACTAGTTTATGAATGTGTTTCTAATGGCACGCTATTTGATCACATCCATGGTGACAATGGAATGGTTTGGTTATCTTGGGAGAATTGTTTAAGGATAGGCATCGAGTCTACTCGTGCACTCGCTTATCTACATTCAGAAACTTCTAAGCCTATCATCCATAGGGATGTCAAGTCGGCAAACATATTATTAGATGAATATCTTGTAACCAAAATTTCAGATTTTGGTGCGTCAAGATTGATACCCTTGAATCGAACACAAGTGACTACATTAGTTCAAGGCACATTTGGGTATCTAGATCCTGAATACTTTCAAACAAGCCAATGAACAGATAAGAGTGACGTTTATAGCTTCGGGGTTGTAGTTTTAGAGCTCTTGACTGGCAAAAGCCTATTTGTAACCAGAAAAGTCAAGAAGAATTAAATCTAGCAACATATTTTTTGGGTACGATGAAGAAATATCGTTTGCTACAAATTCTTGACGAGCAATTGTAAGAAAGTGAAGTCTTGAACAACTCCTAGCAATTGCTGTTCTGGTAAAGAGATGTCTTAGCATAAATGGTTCAGATAGGCCAACGATGAAGGAAGTGGCGGTTGAGTTGGATGGTCTAAAGTGTTATACCTAACATCCATGAACTAATCAAAGTTGTAATGAAGACGGTTTGAGCCTAATTGACAACAGTAATCAGCAAGATCTCTATTGTGTCCCTGTTGGCTCATCTAGAAGTTCATTTAGCATTATTGGTCAATACAGTTCCGATCAAATTCTATCACTATTGAATCTTGAACAATAATGTATGAATATTGTTCACATGTAATGCCATCCAAAGCTCGTGTGACGCTTTGGTTATCTAGATTATTCCAAAGATTGTATAATACTTTTCATTTCGGTACCATATTATGTATGACAGATAAAATTAAATCTGACTTTTGGTTAGATGATAAAAATTGTTACTGAAATTACTGTACCGTATATTGTATATGTTCCATGAGTAAACAAGTCGAAATTGTCAACTTTACTTTTAAACCTAGAGGATCTCATTGACTTAACCGTTCCCAATTCCTTTTGGATCTCAAGAAAGAAAAAACGAATTACACAAACATAGAACAACCAATGACAAAATAAAAGGCTAAAACCAATAACTCATACATTCAAGACTTCCTTACAAAACCAACTTATCCTTCCTCCAACAAATACTTCTGTGCAATACATGGATCACTTGATACATGCTCATCGCAAGACCATTCAAGCAAAAAAACAGGCATTTTGCAAATGCAATGGAGATATTGCAACCCTTTTGCCGCCAAGTCATACTTGTTCCTCTACAACACAAAATTCAAATGGAATGTTCACTTGCTCAAACATAACTTTAAACAAAATGTACCTGTCATTATACAATCAAGATGATTTCTTTCTCCCGGGAGTTGTTAGAATAACAAACTTCACATTCTTCCCCAACGTCAGTAGACTCACAGTGCCAAGATGTTTTATATCATCATCTAGCATCTGATCTCGTATGAACCTGCCTTGGTGATATTACCTAACCCACTCAACTGTATCTTCTCCCATACCTGTAAAAAAAATGAAATATTAAAAACTAAAACACAGAGAAAGTCGTAGGTCACTTTTTTAATAAGGCATGGACTCACAGGTGCATTACACCAATTATATAGACCTATGTCTCAATTGAGACTTGAACCCACAATTTTTTGGTTGATGGGCCACCAAAATACCAATAGGACGAATGCCTATTGGGACATTCGGGAGTCAGAGTACAGGTGCCAAAACCGCAAGATCAGATGGCTTGGGTGAAGGGTCAGAATGGGTTCTAGTCACACAGGTAGGGAATGGCATGCGCCACATGCCAACATTTCTGGTCCATTTTTCTATAATTTTAAAAATAACTAATGTATTGGATATGACAACAAAACTACTGCATCATTAACGTAAATAATATAAGTATACAACTTTTTAATAAAACTTTTCAGGGCATTGAAACATATGTATACCACACATTCTAACAACTTCGACTCATCTAACCCGTTTGACAGTTAATTTTCAGCTGAAGTTTATATATTTAACCCATGTTGACCCAATCAATAAAAGACAGCCCAATTTGACCTGTTTCCATATATGGGTTGTACTTACCACCTTCCTTAATGAGGTACAGTAAGACGTACGACATACCTTCAGAAATCTGACTAGTAACCCAGAAGCCGTAAACATAGGAACCTGCAAAACCACAATCTTGTTCATTAGAAGAAAGTATGAAGGTAGGTGCACCTAATATCACGACATTAGTATGTTTTCCCCTAATCCATTAAGGAAAAGAGGGACTAAAGCCTAAATAAGTTGACAATTTTTAAACTAAAGAAGAAAAACAACTTAGCAGCTTTACAGAAAACCTAGTATCACTAGGACAGATTAGTCTATTGATCTAACATTTTTTTGGAAATATCTAAGGTGTCCACTAATAAAGATAAAACTTGTAAATCAAGTCCAAGTTACCAATATGAAGCAATCAATTATTATTGGCCAAAAAAAGTATAATTGAAAAGTTGCATCTCCAAAGTAGAAAATGTTGCAAGTTTGGGGGAACACTGAATATAACTCTTTCATTGTTCACCAGGTCATAAAAAAAATTAGAAGCGATCCATACATAGATATATATAGTCTGATGTACTTTGATCCATCGGTTGTCAACTAAACGGCTTTTGCCCACCCAAATAAGTTACAAATGAGACTACTGGCAAGTAGACTACTTGAAGTAGCAAAAGACAAAGTTCAGTCAAAACCTGAAACTCCATCTGTATTGGTGGCCTATTCCATGACTTCTTTTCTGTGATTGTGAAAATTAACTCCAGTTCTGCACTCAAAGTAGGCTCGGTTTGTCCTAGAAACTTTCTTATCCTGCAATTTTCAGATAAATGCATACATTTAATAACAACATTGAAGAATGGGAGGCAGAACAGAATAACCAAAATAAAGCAGCTTGATGAAGGTAGTTAAAGAACACATCATATCACAATATCGAGGAGTTATGGATTTTCTTTGAAGTTAAATATCGAAGAATTATGCATTAAGGTATTAGTACAAAATTCATAATATATGTTACTAATTCAATGAACGGATTTAGATACTCACTTCCACACCAAACATTCAATAGAGGCATTGTACTTTGCACGTCCTGATGTCACTTGAAAATTTGCTTTTGCTGTTTGTTTAGGTACTGGAATCTTAATTACAACTCCAAGTGCAAACATTTTTGCACCAAAAACACTCTTGACCTGGAGAACTAAATTGAGGATAAATTTGCAACATCATAAAAAAAAAAAAAAGAAGAAAAAAACAAAACATAATGTCGTGCATATTTACTTGATTTACATTTCATTTACAAACCTTGACATTTACTTCCATGCGTGTCCTTCCCAATTCTTTGATGGTAGGCAATACACGGAAAGGATGAGTTACTCCCTCAGTGATACTGTACCTGTAAATTATATCTTTACTTATTAACATAAATGTAGGCAGATCGGGTGGGATGGGCAATGGGTCAAAACAGGTTCAAGTTAGTAAGGTTGATTTTTTTACTGGTTGAAGTAGTTAGGGTTGGCCCAAAGCCGAGATATGATTATATAAATTAAATGATTACAATTTAAATCTAAATATTTATATAAAGCGAATCAGCTGGTTGTATACATTAAAAAATAGTGTGTGAGGGTTAAACCCATCTGACACATTAGAAAGAAAAAATAACACAAACAAACTCATTCATGAGTAAATGGGCTAAGAAAAATAACAAGCTTACTTCATCAGTTCAAATTCACCAACCGGGGATAAAAAGCCACGGTCTTCTCTGAATTAAACCTGGTCATGTTTACACACTGACGGAAAGTAACATCATCGAGCTCAATAATTTTGCCACTGCATTACATTGCAAAGTCAAGTGTCAAATCATTAAATTTTCCAAAGGAACCAATTCATGACATAATTCACCTTACATTATAGGATCAACATCTAAAACTTATTTGAAGGAAACAAAATAAAAAGAGACTTCCAAGAGCTCATTTGACATTGGCCAATATTAGTATATCCTAAGTAAGGATCTGACTTAGACGTGGCTAAAACAAGTTCAGGTGAAAGTGGCTAACTTCTGGTGCTGGTCGAAATGAGTTGGGTTGTAGTGTCGACTCAAACCATTTTTTGTTCAGAAATTTAATATGTTTATGAATGATTGTGTCAAACATGATTACAAACATTATGTTATTCCAATATAACCTACACATTTGGATAAAATGATCTAGAAGGTTTTATAAACTACAATTACACGTTTGGCAGCTTTCAACCATCTTGACCTGTTACCTTCTAAGTTAATTTTTTATTCTGCGTGTTTGACCCATTTGAATATAAAACATACCCAAATCGGCCAATTCACAAGTAAATAAGTAAATGGGTCAAAATTTCCACCTAGTTAAGCTTACTCAGATTTCTGTTATGAATTTACTGTTTGCGTTTTCCTGAATTCGAGATCAGGGGTCTCCCATAAAGTCGTATGACTCTAATACTTATTTATTCCCAAAAGATAAAACACAACTCTATATATAGACATAGAGTTCAACTGGACCAAGACTTCCTATCCTATAATAATACTAACTCCTAAAAATACGATTTAACTTATCCAGAAAATAACTGACTTTCTTGGACCCAAAGCAATTAAATAAATAAACAGACTTTCAACTTGACTCAAACACTAACTCTTTGACTTAATTAAACGCAGCTTCTTTTTTCATTCCTGAATTCTCGACGGTCGCCTCTTATACACTTTTACCAAAACGCTGGGGTCTAACAATTTCACAGAGGTCTTGAAAAGGCAAACACTAAGGCCTAATATCAACTTTCCTGTCCTTTTGAATATGTTAAGGACATACAAATTTAGAGGAGGGGTCCCCTTGAACATAAATGGTAACGAACGATAAGATTAGGGGCCCCAATAAAAGACACTCAATATCATACATTTATAAATTGTACCAAAAAGCAACCGGAAGAATGAGGAAACAAATACTTCTGTCGATGATAAATGAATGACTTAATAAATAACTCTTAGTAGGGCGTGACTTAAATTGAGACTCTTTTTTAAGTCCAATTTTGTCATTTAGTCCCAATTTTAAATCAGGCATTCCAGATAGGAAATACTTCATAAGAACTTTTCCGGTTACATCACAACGTAGTACACTACCTACATGAACAATTTATTCATTAGCCTATTAGAAAATGACCCAATTAATATATAGTTATATAGCTAGAGATGGCAAACTGGAGTTGTCGCAGAGGCAACAGGTAAGTTCTGGTAGTGGTTGGCTGATCAGGTTGGATTGACAAAAACACTTATGATCCTTTTTTTTATATTTCTAACAAATAACTTGTGCTAAATATGATTATAAAAATTATATTTTTATAATAATAGTCCAATTGAAAGTTTACAAAGCTCTATCCACTAAAAGTGAATTCTACACAGCTTTCAACTCGTTTGACCTGTTCAATTCATTTTTATTTTTATAAATCTTTATTTTCATGATCTATAATCTTTATTTTTATTTTTATAAATTTTATTTTTAGAACTTGTAATCTTGTTTTTTATAATTATTTTTAATAAATTTTATTTCTTTTATTTAATTTCTTTTGTTATTTATTTCTATTTTTTAAATTATTTGAATTTAGAAAAAAAAATCAAAAAATTGAAAATAAATTGCTGAACAATATTTTGAACACTCTCTATTTTTTCAGCAACAGTATTCTCGCGGAACATTATTATTAAACATTGTGACAGGAGGGTCACCACTCTCTGAGTCTCTGTACTCTAATTGCTCCAATTTATTGTTACGATTATTATAGTTACATTTTTAATAGGTAGTTTACTATTTTTAATACGATAATAGATCGAGTGTTTTTTTTGTAAAACTTGAGAATATACTATTTACCAGAAAGTTAAATGAAATATTCACATACAAAACTCGGTTTGCATCTCCATCATGTCAGATAACATTTTCTATCGAAGTTAAACGAACTTTTATTTTTCATTTTTAACTAGAAAACTGATAGGTATATATGCATTTTTAAGTTTATAAATAGATTTAAGAATTCAGTTGATTAATTTGATAAAATGATAAATGAAAAAATGATGAGTGAATTAAGCATATTTTTTGTTTTAAATCTATCTTTTTAAAATAATTAATATAAAATATGTTAAATTATAATTTGCAAGAATGTTTACCGGTAACGCTGAAGACAAATCACTCGTTAAAACACAAAAATAATTAATACAAGCAAACATACGTACATTCAAATAAGTGACTGCAGACGCTTCAAAATCCCCAAATTTCGTGATCATTATATGTAATCCATCCATCTCTGTGTGCGCAATCCATGGGTTCATAATCCTACGCTACACTCTCTTTGCAATCACTTTAATTTCCTGTATACGTTTTTATTTAATTAATGGGTCTCAGGAAATGGGTCGCAGGGTTTCTAGGGTTTGGAAATCACGAAAACAACGATCATAATGATAATGGAAACAATAATAATAATAGTAATTTGAACTCGGATGAAGAAATTCATCATCAGCATCATCATCATAGTTATAATAATCGTAAAGGATTTAGTGTTCAAGTTCCTGTAGATAAAGTTCATCAAGTCGGTCCTGTTTTAATTCCATGTGTTGCTGGCGATGGAGGTCTTCAGGTATAATTTTGCTGTCTTCATTTTTTGTTTGTTTTCTGATCTTATGTTTTATATGTTATGTATGTATATTGTTTGATGGTAATACTGGTAGCTGCTATGGGTTCGATAAATAGATCCTTGATACGGTGAATTGATTTTATTTTACAGTAAAGTTTGAGAGTGTCATGTGGTCGAAAAATTTCATAGAGAAATAGTTAGAGTTTCTATGATATGTCTGTTAGAAATGTTGCGTGTAAGAACACATTTTAGAATCATCACCGTGGTGGCCTAGTGGTAATACGTGCTCTTGATGCTCTCACAAGAGGTCTTAGGTTTGAACCTCACTAGGTAAACATCTTGGGGGTGGCCATGGAAACGGTCGGAAATAGTCACAGGGATACCCGGGTTAGGCAGCGTACATCTTAGTCAAAAGAATACTTACCTTCCCCGGGTAACCTGAACAGGAAAAACCTCCTCCGTTTACTCTGTTTTTAGTTGTTGCCCTTCTGAAACTGATTTGGTAGATAAGAATTCTTGTTGATTTATTACTGTTATGGTGAATTGTATGTGAAATGATCCTTGATTAAGTTTTAATCTTGCTAGTCTGGTTAAATGTCTATTAATATGTGACTGAAATTAAATGTGTTTATTCTTGGTCGTACATTTTAGATGCCTAATAAGCTATGTAAGTATGGCTGATAATGATGGTTTGTTGCAGTCCCATGGTTTGTACCATTAGGGGTATTGTGTGGTATCAATAGCGGTTGTAGTATTGGTTTGTTGAAATGTTTTGGATCCACTATGAGTTCATTTATTGCTACCTGTTCTCCATCATTTCATTTTCACTCTGTGTGGGTGTATTTAGGTGAGGGGAATGTTATCACAAAAGAAACAATGTTACATTCTTCTCTCTTTGTACTTTGTTTTTGTTTGTGAGTGGAGGGAATGTAACAATAACTAATAAGGATAGAAAGAACCTATTATTATTATAGTTTGTTTCGCCTCTTTTTGTGCGTGTGTGAAAAGACAAGGAAGTATACCCCAAAGGGAAAAAAAGTACATTCTTTGTCTTGATCTTTGAGACTCATTCCTTATTGTCCTTTTAGTGCACCGGAGGAGTTAATTCTCCATTTAGGATTTCAACCCTATATTGGGCGATTGTAAAGCTGTTGCTTAGTATATATTTGGATAATCCCAGACTCTTGCTGATGTTAATTGGTTGACTACTTCGATTTTTTGGTTTACCTTAGCTTTACATGAGCATGTCTGTATGAAATGAAAATGCTAGGTGTGGTGGACTAATGATGAATAATATAGAAATCGAGGTATTGGAGTAAACGTAGGGAGAGTTAACAATTGAAAGAAATGAGGGATGCCTATGATTAAGTTCATGCTTACACTTATTGGCTTTGCATACCTCAATGATTTATTTGGATGACTGGATACGATGACGGTTCTTTAATGAATAAGGAAACATGAACCTCTTATCTTGCAATTGCAATAACAAATGGTTTGTAGAGTGCGGAAATATATTATAACAAAGCTATCTCTTCTGAGGGTAGATTTGTTTCACATACTGAAAGAGAACTCACGAGAGGTATTTTTTGAATCATCTAATGAGCAAAGTTGAAGATAATAATTGCTAACATTGGAAGAGAACCTTGACAGTAACCAACGAACACACTGACTAACATATGAGTTGAAGAAGTAAATAGGTACTTAGAACAGCAACACCCAGTATTCCTAACAACTAACTAATACTTCATGAATTACTAAACTACCATAAAATCCAATAATTAATCACTAAATGCTAAACACATAAGCTCTTAACATTTACATAATAGATACAGAGTTATACATCTAATTTTTGCCACCCATGAAATGATTTTCCATTGCATATAAAATTTGGAAGCACCATCTTGCCACGTTTGTCTGGAATAATGAGATTTACCCAATTGGACGAATAATTAAACGTCTTAAATAAACGTTCTTCTGTTTTCTTTGAGTGACTTTCACATATTCAAAATGATCCTAAGCTATCTCTCTATATGCAGTTATAACATAAGTTGGATTTCTTTAAATTTTATAACTCAAAGTTAAATGGTTGATATTCCCGATGCATGGGTTAACTCTTGAAATTTCTTGAGTTATTGTCACATCTATTATATGGTTTTAAAATCTCGTGAGTCTGGTGTTTCCCTAGTGATACTTGAAGTCCACTGTCAAGTATCGGAAGTTTGTTATTGACGAGGCATCACATTTCTAACCAAAAAATATTCTTGACAAGTTGACATACAAAGAAAACTTGAGATTGATTCAAATACTCAACCATCTTCTTAACTAAATGCAAACCTCTGATGATGAATAAGATAATTTGTACATGCTCATATCCCATGATTATTGCAAGTTCGCAACACTTCTTTTCTTTTCTCGGTTTTTCTTTTTATTATCTAGTTTGCTGGCAGACAGGTTGTGTAATGGATCTAAATGGGTAACCTTTTAGTACGTGTTGAAATTCACCGGGCCTTATTGGGTTGACCTGGAAACACACAGTTTTTCCATTTTGTGTATTATTGATAAATAGTTGATGTGGTAAATACCAAATAGGAATACACAAACTGTGTTATTACAATAAAAATCTGATGTTTTGAATAACACAGATTAGGAGATCTTATGCATTTAAAATATGTTTTGGGAGACTCTTGGCCTGTTTGATCTGCTTCTCGCTCGACTCATTTGAACTGTTTCCATTTTAGTTAATTTTTTTGATATTACCCATCTGACCTGTTCAGGATAAAACTTGATCCAGAGCCACCCATTCATGAGTAATTAGATTTAAATTGCCAACTCTAATCATGGATATCCTAAGAAATTGCATCATTTTCATTTCCTTTATTTGCCTGCTATCCGATAAATGGTACATCCATTAGAAATTTAGAACCGACAAGATTAGATTATGTTACAATTGAAGGGTATCATAGATCTTTGACACTTAGTTATCGTTTCAGGGTCTAGGATGGTATACAAAACGTCTCAGGGTAGATGAAGATGGTGATGTTGCAGACGAGTTTCTTGATGAGGTTTTCCCAGAAACAACAGCATATAATACAGAAGTACACCACAAGCTGGTCCCCAAATTCGAAGTGAAATTAAACACTAAATCTGCAAAAGCAAGGAACCCAATTTTATCACCTGAAGGAACGATCCAGCAATTTGTGGAATACCGAGGTAGGTTCTTGCTGGCCTGAAATGCACACGGCTTTTTGCAAACCCAATTGAAGGTTATCTTCCAGGGTTATGTTTAGACATAGAATTGTATATCAGTTGGAAGCTAATGAACAATCTTTAAGTCTTGAAACAAGAATTCTTTATTGCTTTAATGGTGGTGTGTTGTGGGTTTTCATGATTGGTTTAGAGGTCATGTTTTCGTTTTGGTTTATGTCAGGAAGTATCCTCACCTTCTTGTTGTTTGACGATACAAGGATGTGGTTTTTACAGGCTTGCCATAATGGGCTCTGTATGCAAGTATTTATCAGGGTTACTTGCAGTAATTTTAGACATTTGATCAATAGTCAATATTAAGGTTGCCTTTTATGGCTGTTTTACTACAATAATGATCTCTTCGGTCTATTTTTCTAGTCCTCAATCATTTTGTTAGATGAAATAATTGAAGTTTCTTTCTTATCAAATCACGTAGTATAATAAAGTTGGTGCCAACTGAAAAATAAATTTTCTGTAAACCAAAAGGCAAGGTGACCCATGATTTTTAGATGTCATTGAAAGATGTCACTTGGACATTCTTTTCCAAATTATGTACTACAAAATGCTAGCTTTCCAGGTAGAAGAACTATACCACATCTATGTTTTTTTCTCTTTTGAAAGTCACTCAAATGATACAAACATTATTTATGCACAATACGATAGTACTTAACTGAATACACTTTCCTTAACAAAATGAGCAATTGTGAAGGCCACAGGTTCTTGATACGATTATGCTAAAACATAATCATATAAATAATCCTTTTCATGGTATGATAACCTCAATTTCATAAAGAATCATACTTGGTTTACTATGACTCGACATAGATATGAAGTCAATGTTGAGAATCTCATGTGTAAGATTCTTGGAACTGATTTTACAGAAATTAGAAGTTTTACATTTAACGAAAATTGTTCAATCACTTGCAATATTGGTACTAACATAATTTGTTCTCTTTTCGAGCTACTAGAGATGTACTAAAGCTCGGTTCTAAGGCATGTCCCAATCTTTCAAGATCGATGCTAAGCCAGTAGGCCCGGTCCTAGCCAAAACACGTTTGATCAAGTCTCATACTCCTAATTGTGCTTGATGAATGTAACTATTAACTAATGTTTATAATTTTAGGCTAACATATTTATTCATATTTGTACTATTTAATCGTTTGAAAAGATCTAGAAATCATTATACTAAATAAAACTAATACTCAGAATGAGTTCTGAACTTTTTGATGTCCTGAACGAAACAATCGAAGAATGCCCCTAGTTATTTCTTAAGCAAACAACACAAGGTTTATAAGGATTTAAACCTATCCAAGTAAGACGGTTTATTCTTGTGACAATTTTAATTTAATAAATAAAGTATTACAAGTTAGATAGATAGGCTACGATTTATTATACAAAACACTTCTTATACTAAAAAGAAATCTACTGTATTTTATTTATATAACTTAAAAGATTCTCTTAAAAAAAATTAATATCTAAAATATTGGTTTTGTGAACTTAGAAGCCATGCCATTTATTGGAAAAAATTACATGATATTCTAAAATAATATATATCTTCGTACATATAATTTTAATAATTGGTTGATGCTTTTTGAATTTTTCTAAAAGAGTATGAATCGTTAAACATAATATATATATATATATTATGCCAACGGGTTATGTAGTATTTTTCTGTAACATATTGACGATGAATGTTTAATTTTCATAAAAGGTATGAGTAATCTAAACACATTAAAAGTGAATATTGATTTAATTAATTGACACGTGGAAAATTATATGACCAATTAACGGTTACCCTCTGTAATAAAACTACAACTCGAATTTTATCCTAATAATTAAATTTTCTTATCTATTTAATTAAAAAAATGTACCGGTTAAAACCACCGATTGATACGTCTCCAACTCCTACTTCCAATTGTTTCTTCTTAATAATAATATCAAATGGTTATTATCTATTCTCATCCCACATTAACGGTTACTATGTGTTCTTACTAATTAATTATTCGACCCTAGAGATGATTCAATCAACAGTGGTAAAAATGTAAGGAATGAAAAAGTTCATAATATTGTTTCATTTAATTTAAAACTTTACTTTTAATGAAACTTTAAATTAAACTATCAAATAAATAGTATGATTAAAAATTATATATTTGAAATTATCGTATTTTTTTCGATTAGAGATCTCACATGTTATAATTTAGATTTATTTTTTTAAATCATGTACGACAGTTAAAATAATTATTTTTTAATCACACGTAATAAATAAATCATCTACACTTATTCTTTAATTACACGTGATACTACTTTGTTATTTAATCATATATCAATAAAATTGTAGTCATGTTTAATTACAATTTTAATTTATCATATAAAATTATTTTTATATAATTTTTAAAATTTTAATTAGTAATATGTGATTATTTAACATTCTACGTTAAACTTTTATGATTATCTCTTTTCATAATTAACCACTATCTTTCTACTAATTAATTAAATAATCTATATGCTACCTTTTCATAATTAACAATCGGTTTACCAACAACTTGCCTTCAAAAACTAACCATTCGCATTCAAATGATACAACTTCTAAAACATTTTCCATCTCACCCTTATAACACTAACCATTATTTCATAAACGACACAACCTTTAAATTCTTCTCCAACACTACAACCGAAGGCTTTTGACTGGTCTCTCATGGGTCACACCGTAACAACACGACCGTTATGTTCACATTCATCAATTCATCATAGGTGTGTAATATAAACATAAATAAACTCACTTTTTCTAGCTAACATATTTTAATCTTTTTCAGTTTTTGGTAAGCAGTTCCTTACAAACAATCTATATACATAATTTATTATTGTCAATTTCTTCCATGCTCCTTCAAAACGAATACTTTTCTTTCTTTTATCAATGCTTCAAATTGTGATTGATGATAGGTTTTTCTTTGTTACATAATAAATTGACCGAAAACCCTTCAATATGACGAGGTTATTTATCTTTCTCTATCATGTATGTCAAAAACACTACACAAAAACCATTGAGATTAGCGAACAACTTTTCAGCCTTTCTACTTAATATTATAACTTAAATCAATCAAGGTTGCTTTGTTTTTCTCATGTCATATGTTGTAGAATGATCTAATACAAGAAATTGGTCTTACAATTCGAAACTTTACCTCATGGGGTGCCAACATGTGAATTTCACATTGCTAACAATACATCAATATAAATTCAATATTCAACACATATTTTTTAAATATTTTGTATGCCCTCAACGTTTATCAACTAGATCGAGTACAATATGGGGTGGTTCTATATGGATTTTGTTTAATTTCTTTCTAAGTCTATATACAAGTTTTTGTAATCTAAACTATATGCAACTATTTCTTTTACTAGGTATTATAAATACATTGACTAAATATAGCATCAAAATTTAGACGACAGTACATCGCGCGGGTAATGATATTAGTATTTTTTTATAAGAATATAAGTATATATATAGTCTTTTATAAACTTTGATCTTTTTAATAAGGCGTTTAAAAGTGTGATAAAAATGACGATTAATAAAATATAAAGGTTAAACAGAACTTTTATAATATATGTAAAAGTATTAATAAAATACATATTTAAATAACACAAAATGAGTCGTATTATAACTTCAAAATTCTGTTCAAAGATTATTCATAGTTAACTTTATTCATAATATAACATCATTCGCTTATATCAAATCATTCAAAAACTCAATTTATTCTCGTCAATTTTGAAAATTAGAAATTTAAAAAATTGATACTTCATATCTTATTGCCCTAAGCCGCTGACCGAACCGGACCTGACCTGCTAATACTTGAAAGAAAATCTTATCTTTTCATTGGTCGACGGTGATTACCATCACTATCTCCCAATTTGGCTATCTTTTTATGATGTTATATTAAAGAGTAAAAAAAAGGTGTATGGCACTCTTTCCTATTCTCCTCTCACTATCTCATTTTATTGATTTTTCTTTAATATACAACTAATGGTTGATATACCTTGGGTTAGCATTCTTTTTTGTCAACTTGCAATAGTTATATAAACCAATAAGATTTAAGTTTATCTAAGCCATACAAGATAACATACAAAAGCAAATGTATTATATTAATCCTATATTTGTTTTTATTGGTTGGTGATGCTTTCATAATCATCTCACTTATATCATCGTTTTATGATGTGATACAAAGGACATAAAAAATGAGAATGCATGACACACTCTTTCTCACTGTCTAGCAATAACCATATAATCTGACATTTTAAGTTGAACAAAAAATTATGATATAATCTACTAAAACGTGACTTAATATACATAGCACACATGACCCATTGATGTTAATCAGCTTGAAATAACTAATTTATACTGAAAACACATATGAACTGGCCGGTCAATCGAATATTGATACTGGTAGTAACCAGCAGGCAAGGCCGACACCGGGACCAGCCCTTTTGAAATCTGGTTCGAGCCAGGCCCTGGACCAGTCCTGGGCTTTGCCTGACTTTGTTCATCTCCAATTAATAGCTCATACAAAGCCCAAAAGAACCAGACGTTATACAAGCCAAGAGGTTTAACACGAGCTTAAGGCCAAGACTTTTAAGCTTGGCATACCACGAATCAAGCCCAACCCGACCAATATGACCCAGATACCCGTACACTACTGTCTATAAGAAAACAAATGTCAATAAAGGTAGATTAAAATCCTTCAATGTAATTTACAATGTACATGAGTTTATGCTACTGGCCCGGAGGAAGGTGTCAACCCTTGACACATCTTGACCCCCGAAACATAAAAATGAAATTTTATGGAGATAATTAAAACATCCATCTCCCTTTGTTTCAAAAGACAACAGAATACACAAGACTCCTGTCTTGTAGATTTTTCTTGCTCAACCAAAGATGCGCTTTTCTTGATTTTTTATTTATTCATCGTCATCATCAGAACCTCCATATATGACACTTATATAGTGTCCTAAAGTCTCAAGATTCAGCCCAGGAAAACGATGAGAAGAACTAACGGGCCCGGGATCAATCTGCACAAATGGCCATTGCATGTTTTCAGACGCTTCACATTCTTCCCATCCGTCACCAATTGCACAAAACTGCACGTTTGGCCCATTGAAACGTTCTTTTATCATCGAAAAACATTGGTACTTCCCCACTTCCCATGAGCTGTAAACTGTGCAAAACTGTCAGTTCATCTTTCACATCATCTTATAACATGCAATCATGAATATTTGAAAACCAAAGATTTAAAGGAATGTTTGATGTGTGTGGGTTCAATCTAAATTTCACCGATACATTAAGTAAATTTTCAAAAATCAGTTTTGTTGCAGCCAGTATGAAACTGATTATCCAAAACTTTATAATCATAAGCAGAATTTATCCAATTAATAACTGCTTATTGCCACTTCAAGTCACAATAATCAAATAATTAGATCCGAAATGAAAATCCAAGAACCCTACTAAATACGTAAGTACAAGCACGAAAACATTATAAATCAAGTGACTAACCATTTTCGTAGGAAAACAAATCATCGAGCCGAAATAATAAGCATTTGACAAGGCTGGGGATTAATGAGCCTGAAGTTACAATAACATTAATGTTTTGAACCCTAGAACTTGTAGAATCTGAGATGGCATCCGTTGATTCTACTGAGGGAGTTGAATCTTTGTTTCCACTTGCACATTGCACGACACAAGCCCGAGCTGCAGTTGAAGAGAAATGTACAGATTACAAATAGGGATATAAGTTCGAACTACTGGGCCATGAAATTACAATTTACAAAGGGTATTCCATTTCCCACATCTGGCTAAAAGGCAACTAGTTTCACCCTTTTGAGTTTAGCATTGCATGTTACGCTTCTTTGAGGGAAAAGAAAAACTTACGGCATGCATATTAACCATAACTTTATACACGAAATACCATAACCTTTTTTGTGGTTTAAGGTTTCATCTCCATTTCTTAACTCAAAAAAGTAAACAGGATCTACAATCACGTATTTATTTCTTCTAATAATATATTGATGGGTCCCACAAAAAGAAATTTACAATTATTGATAGTTAGGGTATTAGTTGCCTAACATACTTTTACCTAGCCGGACGTGAAGCGCTAAAGCTTAAAGAACCATTGAGCTATCCAACATTAATCACAATAAAGTAAGGAACATTTGCCTGGTTCTAAAACAAATAATTTCAGAGTTATGCAACAATTTAGTGCTATAGGCATCACACCTGTTGCACGTCTCACCATTAAATTAATACATCTTGCCCAAAGAAACAAAATATCCCCAACCTACTCATTGTGCACACTATTAACATGATATACTCATATACCGTCTACATGTGTGAAAGGTGAAAAAATAAGAGTATAAGACCTATAACTTATTATATATTTACTAATAAATGCAACTTACCTGAAGACAGCCATTTGTCAGTATACTCATCAGTCACCCTGTAAAGATTGTCCCAAGATTTTATCATCTTTTCACCAAATACGCTACGTAAGCCCTGCATAATTATGACGATACAACAACAGTTAGACTCTTATTTATCCGAAAAAAGAAGTTACAAGTGATATGCAAAAACTCAACTGATGGCATAAAGAACAAGTAAAAGTTGTTATTGATACTGAAAAGACCACAAATATAGGTAATTTTAAGAGTACATTACTTCTATGTAACTTGTCTATATACCATACTTCTTTCATATAAGGCAGAAAAGAGGCAATTATGTTATTATGTAATAGGTAACTTATATAATTACTGTATCAAGTTATTTAAGTCCGTATCTCTGCATGGCAACACAGCCAATATAAAAAATATGATAATACCAAGTATATGGTAGCAGTATTTGAGGCATGCCACATGATAAGAACTACTCATGCTCGTATAGTGGCTTTAGATTCTTCAAGGCCATAAAAGTTTTATGCAACTTAAGTAGTAGATATACTACAGGCAATTCATAGACACGCAACATAATAAAGATTAATACTTTTTGTTCACTTCAACAGAAACACATGTCCTATTTTTACTTCAAGTGTAAACATGTGAAATGATTAATATGTACATTACAATATATAGGAATTATGATATTGAATGAGTTTGCAAGTTATAAAGTATTTTGGAAGAAAAAAAATCCCTTTTCCTTCCGAAATAACAGAAGCTGAGCTAAAGAGTGAAAGCTAGCATCAAGATTACATTCTAGATATCTTTTCCATTTGACCACAACAAAAAAACTAGCATGTCTTAATAATTTGCAAACTAATAGTTGATTTCTTTAATGGAGACATCACAAGTGATCTTGTGATCTCAGAGCACAAAATATAATAACTGATAGATGAGATAAAGGAGGAAACATCAATCTAACTATGTGTCCTCCATGTCCTGATATTAACTTTCTAAAGTAAATTTCTTGAACTTTCATATTAAACTTCTATAGGGGTTCAATAAACATTTAGTCATCTACAAACCATAAAAACAGTAATTAGTCATACAATTTACATACTTATGATAAGCATAGATTCAAACGTTGGTGTAGGTTTAAAGCATCAGATTCCAAAAAAACATAATTGACTAAAAGAAGTCAACATACATCTATATTGCAGACACGGAAGAACCAATCAAATGATCAATTACTTCAACTATCATATACAATCATGAGTAATAAAATAACCTTTTTATACTTCTGAGCAATGATCCTGTGTCTATATGCCAACTTCTTCTTGTTAGAATCATCATCAAAAGCAGCACCAACAAAACCATCATTTGCGAAATCATAATCAGTGAGATCTAACCCATCATCATACTCCCTCATTGCATCAATAAAAGGCTTGTTGCATCCTTCAATCTGCTCAAACCAAATATAAATTATCAAAAAAGACCGAAAATTTAACATGGGTTTTTCCCTAAAAAAAATCAAGTTTGTTTCCCAATGGTAATTAATATAATAATGGGGTTTTAACCAAGAAAAAAACCCATAACATTAAAACTAACAAATGGGTCTTTAAAGATTCAATTTATACAATAAAGATGGGTTTTTTCACTGAACAAAGATCAAGATTCCCAAAAAAAAAAAAAGGTTTTTTTCACCAGGAAAAAACCCATAACATCAAAAACTAACATCTGGGTATTTTCTTGCAAATCTTTATATTTAAAAATTTTGAAATTTTTGAATAAAGAATAATGGGACTTTTAAACTTACTTGCTCATAGAAGAAATAATCATCACAAATTCGAAGGATTTGATTCTCCCAAGTTTTGCCAATATCTATACCCTTTTGAACATCTTTTGAGCCGTTGAAAGCTTTTGCATATGAGCCTGTGATTAGGGATTTAAGTAAGATTAGGGTTTCATCCATATCCCATATGAAAACATTGACTTTTTGATCCATTAATGGACAGGGCCTGAAATCAGTAGAAAAAAAGAAAGTGAAGAAGGTGTTGTGGAGAGCTTTTGTTTATATCATAAATTGGAGTTCAAAGAGAGCAACTTTTTTGTGTATTGCCAAGGAGATAAAATAATGAATGTTTGTTCGGAAAAAACTCCCTTAGAGTTTGAAGGTTTTATCATAATACCCCCTTCCAAACTTTTACAAATTTTAATTTATGATTTTGTCTATCTAAAACAAACAACAAATCACACTTCTACATTCTTGAAACTGGCCAAGTAACTTGAACTTGGATATAAAACTACGAAGCCTAGTTGAAAGTGAAGGTTCACAAATATATTGGATCAGGGCTCAAAAATTTCCGAGTCTAAATGGTTAATGGTTATCAGAGTTCGACCCCCATTATATTAATACTCTAACCAAAAAAGTTGATTTTTACAGTTTGAACACATCAAATTTAAAAATTTATTCTATTTGATCAGGACGATCTCATATCTACCATTTCTAAACTTAAGTATTTTACAGGGGCAAAAAAATTACACCTCAAAACTAATCAAAGCTACTTTTGTTCGTTTTTGCACTTATTTTATCCTATAAATTTAGAAGATTGTTCAAAACTTGTAATATGCAGAAAGTTTAACGATTTCTTTCTAATACTTGCTTCAAATAGTTTATTCGATCTGATAGATCTCAGGTGTATTGGAAGTGCTAAGCACAAAGATCGTTTGCCTCTTACATGAAACAACTTCGCACATCTAAGAAAATATGTGTGAATCAAGATTTATGCCCGAGTGAGTACCCATAAGTCTTTTCATGGATGCTTCTACCCATTAGAGCTAAACACATGGGTTGTAAAAGTTATGAAATGATCGACAAGTTGTCCAGGGGGACAAAACTGGCAAAATTACATACTAGGAAATCTTTTAGGTACATTTTGCAATATCATGAAGATGATATGTTGTTTTGGTTGTGTTTGGTAGCAAGTATTTGGAAGCATTTTGGAGCGACAAGCGACTAGTAGTTAGCGATTTGATTGAAAAGCTTGTTTGGCAACAAAGCAACTAGCGTTTGCATATTTTCTAATCGCTTCCTGCTAAATGCTTGATGAGGAAGCATTTCAACTAGCAACTAGCATTTTGATTCTGAAATTACCTATATACCCTCAAAAATAACATGAGTACGTTATAAATAATGTATATATGCCATTTTTCGTAATTTTACACTTTCTAATTACTGCTACTGTTACGTTATCAAACACTTTTTTTAAACAAAAAGCTACTGCAAACTGCTATTACTTACTACTAGCGCTTACTGCTACTACTATTGCTATGTATCGCCAAACATACCATTTGTCCTTAGCCAAAAATGAGGGAGTTTGTCATTGTTTGGCAAAGTATAGTCATTTCCATGATCTTTCTCACTAACCTACACCCTTATAGGCTCCGAATCGATTGGTCGAATTAGTCAGTACATGTTACTAGTTAGATTTCCGGCTACGCTAAACCCCTTCAAGAAGTTGTATGTTATCAATACATATTCATTGTAATCCAATTGAAATAGTTGCTTAAACGTAAAAAGTAACCTTGCACTCAAGTATAACCAAAATGCAATGAAGTCTCTAGAATCTAGATGGAAACTTTAGAAACCAACGTTTTAGAGTAGGTGCAATCGGGCTTCGACCCAATAGGCCAATCAACAACACGTTAACATGTGTATATGGAGATTAGCAGCCTATAAACAGAGAAATAACAGCCCAACAAAAAATAAAAACAAATTGACCCAACATGCTGGTTAAGAACATCCCAAAACCTAAAGATATAGAACCAAATCAAATATCAATAGCAAGCTACTTACCACAACTTAAAATCATAGCGAGAAGTATCAATAGCTCAGTTCAAGTTTAATTCTTTTACAATGCAGTTTCGATATCGACTTTGAGTTCCCATTTAATGTCTTTTTTTTTATATGTAAAATAAATTAAGAAGCAGATTTGCAACGCATTAAAACTAGTAAACTACATCGTTCTGTGGATCAAATTTCTTCATTTTTTAAATAAAAATTTATCTATCATAAGAAGATATTCGAATCTAATTTAATTCTTTATTTATATAAATACATATATACACATTATAACATGTTATCATTCACATATTTTGAGTGAAAATGAAATTAAAAAATGATTCGTTTCTCTATATGCCGGAAAAATATGACATAAGAATGTTGTGCAGTTCATAAGAGCATGTACCAAACCTTCAAGCTTGTGCATTGTAACCGGTTAGTCCTTAATATTATTTGAAATATACATTTGATGAAGAATATTGATTTATTTATGTGTTATCCTTTCTTGTGAAATTTCTAAGTAACTGAATCTGTCTTTACTTCTATGCAACTCAGAATTATGAGTGGAGGATATGTGCATGATTATTTGCACAATCAAAAGGATACATTTAAGCTTCCAATATTGCTCAAGGTTGCAATTGACATTTCAAGGGGAATGAACTACCTGCACCAAAATAATATAATACACATGGACTTAAAGGCTTCATCTTCTGATGGATGAAAATGATGTAAGATGCTCAGTCTTTTTAATTTCTTGGTACATTAATAAATTAAGTTTCATGTATTCATGATGCTCGGCCAAAATGTATGTAATATATGTATCGTATACATGCCATTAAGGTGGCTGATTGTGGTGTTGCAAGAGTGAATGCTCAGCAGGTGTTATGACAGCAGAAACTGGAACATATCGGTGGATGGCTCCTAAGGTGCCTCATTTATATTAAGCTCATAAGATGCTTAGTTTTCTATATGTTATAGGTGGCACGATGGTAGGTTCAGATACGTTTAATAACGGGTCAAAACTGGATCGGACTGAAACAGGTCATGTTTTAGTACCGGCTGACCCATAAACACTTTCCCTGTCCAATAAATAAACAGTATGTTGATGTGTTAAATAATGATTAGACATACATCAAATATATTTTTTGGACGATTTTGACCCCGTTGGAACCACTCAACCCGTCACTCTTTTAGCAAATCCTTATCAAGTTAAATCAGCTTAGTAAACTTCACCTTTTTTTCTTTTCTTTTCTTTTTCGTGTTCCATGGAAATTGCAATCTCTAATTTGTTGAAGCAATTATCTATGTTACTGTTTATTTACTGTCATCATTTAGAGTTACATTGATTTAAGATAATTTTATTGCAACAGAGGTTATTGAGCACAAACCCTATGATCTCAAGGCAGACGTTTTCAGTTTTAGGATAGTTCTATGGGAGCTACTAACCAGGAAGGTATATTTGTTGGTCATTGATTAAGGTCTTTAGTGTATTTTATGCACATTGATATTCATATTCTATATATGTTTGTAAGATTTCCATACGAGTACTTGACACGGGTATATGCAGCTATTGAAGTGGTTCAAAAGGTAACCGTTAATCAACATCGTTTTTACCATATGGTAAAATGTACATAGATTACGACACTGACAATCCAACTTCAGGGCTTACGGCCTATTATCCTAAAGAACACTAATCCAACACTTGCCGAGCTTCTTGAGAAATGCTGGCCAAAAAACCTTACTTAATTACATAAATCATAGATATCATGAAGAAAATAAGCTGACGAGGTGTGTGACTAGTCCATACTTAATGTATACTTAGTTCTGGTTGATTTATTTTACCTTGTGTAATTTTCTTACACAAGATAAATTGTAAGTAGGATAGATCATCTTAAGCATAGTTGTTGATTGTCTATATAAGAACAACTTTGTATAAGTATTTGTTGGGTCAATTTGGCCCGACTCATTTGACCATTACCCAACCTTTTTTTTAGATCGAAAATGTGGAGGATCGGCGGACGAAGAAAACTTCTGGTCGATTCCTTTCATTACTAAGATGGGCCCATCATTCATGTACAGTAGTGTGTTGGTTCTACCGTATTTACTTGCCTCTATGTTTAAGTCGTCCCATGTTCACTAATACAACTTAAGATTGTTAATTATTCACCTTATTTCAACCACTTAAAATTCATTATATGTGTCGAGTTATGTAGAGGAGGGTTGCAACTTGTCAAAAGGAATAAGGACTGCTGCAGCCATTATCCATTCTTAACAAAGAATTTGGGTTGATATTTCTAACAAGATTGTAGACTATTCACTTGATCTAACCCATCTAAAAGGATCGTGTAAGTAATAAATTAACAGGCCATACATGAGTCTGCAGATTTGAACGTCCACAGTTTATGCAAAACTAAAACGCCTCCGGTAACGACTTTAGATGACATGCAATGTATTTTTTTTGTATCATTCTTTAATTGTATGTATGTATGCATTTCTAGAAATATAGATACATGATACAATGTGGCAGAAAAACTTCTCCTTTTTACCATCTGATATTATAAATGGAAATTTGTTTACATGGTCTATACTCAGTTGAAATTATTACGTCTAAGTTTTATTAATATACTTGATTGTTTAAGGCAGGAAAAAATATGATGCATTATTGTCATCAATTTATTGATTTAAGAATTTTTATATGCAAGCACAAGTGAAAAGTTTAATATTTTTTTTTCATATTAGTCAAATAAATCATACATGTAAATGTATATTGTTAAGTCCTTCAACATACATGTAAATATACGTTTTAACTTTTCTTTTTTAAAATGTTTTGCTTTTTTGGAAAGTTTATCAATTTTAAGGATTTTTATATATATAGCTTATTTGTGATGTTTTATTTGTCAAGTTTGTTAGTCCATCGTTTGTTTGTTACGAAGATTGTGCAAAAAGTGGCATGCTATTCGTTGTGAATTTAAAGTGCATTCGGATCGGTTTAATTTAATATGTATGAATGTTGACTTTATCATTGTACATAAATCATTGAATTGTATGCATATATAAGATTTATGAAGTAGGATGCTATTTCTAAATGTAAATATTTTAATAACTTTTAATAAATCATATAATAGTCTTTATGTATCTACTATTTTACATAGTTTTATAAATTTATATTTAATCAGATCAGTATAATTACGGGTCCATAAATTAGTATATATATATATATAAAATAAAAGGATACTTTATGTTTTTTCTCCCGTTATTTGCTAATAGCTAACTCTTAAAATTTCCTTTTTTATAAAAGACAACTTATACAATTCATCCATTAAATTTATATGTGTAAGTCATACTCTACGAATTAAATTTAACAAAATACTATTTACCAATAACATAAATAGATTTATAACATACAAATTGTGCAATAAAATTATGTTATGTCATAATCGTACAAAATATGTGCAACCGCATAAACCTTTTTAACACGGGCAACCAACTTACCATGACTAAGAATGTAGTGGTGGACAATGACTTTAGTCACCCACAAACCACCTATCCAATCAGAGGCAAACACATGGCAATCACGAGGAGGCAATTGGTGTTTTTCTTTTCCCTCCACAATTTGGATTCTTCATCCTTTGATGACATTTTTGTAATCATTTTGTACTTGCTACTTACCATTTTGTAAATGTACCATTTCTAACAACATACGTAATAAAATGTTGATAATAATTCATTTATCACAAGAAATTCACATATTACACACACTTGAGTGTGTTACAAGACATATTATATATTTTAGTGTATCATCAAATTCGTGTAGTCACGGATCAATAATAGAACGAATTCACATGTCTAGTGTAGTGTGTGAAATTGTGAGGTGTTCACACGCTACTCTTTGATGCATCAAGCTGATGTAACGTGTCAAATTGAAAATTTTGACACGCTAAAACGCATCATGTAAACTTTCTGTAATTTTACATTATAGGTTCGTAGAACACGTAAAGTTTCTATAGTGCTTTTTACAATTTTTTACCTTTAAGATATATTGTTACTTTATTTTAAAATTTAAAAAGATAAAATGAGTGAATGGTTACTGTTCAACTTATATCGCTGTCCATTAATTGGTTTTGTGTGCACTTATTGAATTTGGAAGGCAACCTTCTAAGTTTGGAAATATTTCATCTGCCCTTGTGACTCAACTTTCTTTTTCACCTTGACTTCAAGTACAAATTGACTTTTAGTGCTATCTAATTTAACTTGCAAATTAAATTGACAACACGTGAAACAAACTTTTTTCCTAAACTAACACGGCCACAATGATTTAGCACTACAATAAATATGTGCTTTTATGAAACTATCATAATCATTTATTTTGATATGTGGTGAATTTTCAATATTTCATTGGACCTAAATACATTATCAATGACGAAATTGAAGCTCATAACCACTTGTAACTTCAACTATCTGGACTAACCCAATTGAGCTAATTTGTTTTCTCTTCTAAAAATTTATCGAAAATGATAAAACGGGTAGTTTAGTGCCACAAGTTAAAATGAATATGTTTTGTAGTTTGGGCTAAAAACGGCCCGGTTACGTTTGATTTATGAGAATCTATGCATTTAAGTATACATTCCACGAAATCAAACCCCAATGACCCGTTTTTTATTTAAGGGTTTACGCTCAAAAAAATTCCATTAGCTATAATGGGTATAAATCAAGTTAAGCAACTCATCAGGTACCAATCTACATCTTCAAAAAGGAAAAGTTATGAATCAAAAATCTTGTGTAAGCAAAAGGCTTAACTTATACCCCGTGTATCTATAAATGTAACCAAGCCTAATATTTATAAGGGCGCCAATAGCCCTTCAAAACTTACTGACCAACTGAATTATTTATCTCATTTTTTCTCATGAATTCATACCAAGACAGTTTTTTCCAATTGGAATTTTGAACTTATTCGTTATATTTTTTTCATACTAAGGATCTTTTTAATGGGTTCGATTTTGGTGTTGCTGGGTTGTCTGTTGCTGCTTCTGCTGCCGTTTCTGATAAGTATTCCATGATGGACATTTTAAAGAAGCGAGCTCAAGTTTACATGGAGACGACAAAGAGCTCAAGTTCTTATTTGAGTTCATTGATAAAGAAAGAGGGAGGTTTTTTGTGCCGTTTTCATAGGAGCTTCGATCTTTTTGATTAGTAAGCAAGGAGCGATAGAAGATGTTTGTTTTACAACATAAGTTTATAAATAGAACCAAAATAGACTTAATTATAAGGAATGGACTTAATGTTTAAGAGTTTTCACCTATGTTATTTTAATCCCTGGTTATATCTTGAAATGTTCTTGCAGGAGCTATAAGTACATACTTTAGGTTTTTTCCAAACGTGAAGAAAAACTATGATTATGGTGTGGTTATATTCTTCTTGACATTTAATCTGATTACAATAGTGAGTTATCGAGTTGGAAGTGTGCTAAAAATAGCTCGTGAGGCTCTCTACACCATGGCTATTGGTTCTGGGGTTTGCATTCTTATGAGCCTATTTTTTTTCCAATTTGGTCCCGAGAAGGTCTTCATAATTTCTGTATTTCCAAAATTGAAGGCTTGGCTAAATCAACCGAAGGTATGTAATTACATTGTTCAAATGTCGTTTTTTGCAATAGTGTTTGTACATCACTGGTTTACCAATACCAAAGTACTATCAATTTAGTCAAGACTAAGTAGAAATAATTTTGCTATTAGATTATTTATATAACGTTGGGTTAAATTTTAACTATATAAGATTTTGAACTTTTAAATGCAGCTCGTGTCAACGAATACTTTAGCTAAGGAGAACCAGGTGTAGTGGAAGATCCAATTTACAAGAATTACAAAGCTGATTTGGACTCTAAATCGACTGACGAAACTCTGGTAGGTTATTTTCTGTCACTTTGGTTTCATTTATTAGGGATACATCTAAAAGCAATCAAATGTAGTAAACTCCCAAATCTAAATAAATGATAGGCATTACATGCAAGTTGGGAGCCCAGACACTCATGGCCCTGCAATCCATTTCCGTGGCAACAATATGTTAAACTAGGAACCGCTCTTCGCCATTTTGGATATACTCTTGTCGCTCTTCATGGAACTTTGCAAACTGAAATCCAGGTACCCTTTTTTTCTCAGAATCACTAATTACCAATTGCGACAACCATGGCTTAAAACCAAATATTATACCACATAAGAATGAAAACCAAGTTACAGTGTGTATCTCCTTTGCCTTATCAACAAAGTTATAGAATTTAAGGCTTTAGGAAGCAGAATGAAAAATAAGAATAGGCCGTGTTTAGGTTTGCAGCAAAACTCTCCTGTTTCAGTAAGACATTTATAAGAAAAATGAAATATTAGAAGATATGTTCAAGTTTCAGTTTTTCAGAGAAGTTCTTAACTAGGAAAAAGCTTCTATTCCCTTTTATAACTACAAATCTGAAAACTATGATCTATAGTAGTTTTCTAAATTTTCTTTTATGAAAAATTTTTGATTGCGATTTCTAAATTTACATTACCTTTTAGGGACATAAAACCCTTCCCCTTATCTAGAAAGCTGGAGAAATTTTTCTGTAACTAGACGCACTGGATTACAGAGTACCATCCAGAATGACTACTTTCCTACTTACCTGCCAATTAGTATGTCAAATTTGATCCCTCTATTTTTCAGACTCCAAAATCAGTCCGAATGCTGTTCAAAGATCCTTGCACTCGCCTAGCAACCGAAGTATCAAAGGCCCTAATGGAACTAGCAGACAGCATACGAGACCATCGCCAATGTTCACCAAAAGTACTCTTGGATCACCTCCATCAAGCCTTACAAGACCTCGATACCACTTTAAAATCCCAACCACACCTCTTTCTCGGGCCAAATGGCCCTAACAACACTGCCAACATGCTAGCCTTAGTGGCAGCAACAACCAGATCAAAGCCAGAAAAACAATTATCAAGTGTAAAAACAGAATCATCAGCATTATCCAAGTGGAGAGAAAAACGGGTTTCCAAACAGCCAGTAGAGGCTGAGGGGAGGTTCTTGAGGCCGACATTAAGCAAGACTGAAATGATGAGCCTTGAATTCTCAGAGGCGTTGCCATTTTCAGCGTTTGCAGCATTGTTGGTGGAGACAGTTGCTAAGCTTGATCTTGTGATTGTAGAAGTTGAAGAATTGGGAAGGATTGCTTGCTTTAAAGAGTTTGAAATTGGAGATGATGTGATGTTGAATGTTGATGAGAGGTCTAAATTGGAGATTAATTTGCCTTCTAATATTGTTGATTAGTTTTAATTATTAGTTTTTAATGGAACAAAAAACATGAGTGGTTCATTATTATGATGCTGTAAACTATTTGATTGATAGTCATTTAAATAGTAATATTATAAATACAATACAATTTGGCTGTCATTTGTGCGTGTATTTCGTATGTTGAAACATATACATTGTTGTATGTAAACAAAATTGTAACATCTTGATTTCAAACATATGACATACCTTTCATTCTAATGCTGCAGAGCAATTTGAAAATTTATTTGCAGTTAAGTTTTAAGGGGCCTGCAGGTCTCATGAATTTTACTAGTCATAAAACGCTCTCACTGCTAATAGTTTCATGTGTTATTTGTGGTCGATTTGAATTTTTTTTGTTTCTTTTAGGACTGCGTATACTTGCATTTAAGAGTACCCTTTTTCATTTGTAACTACTAATTTGAGCAGAAAAGAGGCGACATTACTACACATATATAAATTAAATAAAGTAGATGAACCACATGTTTTTTAGAACAAAGGGGCCCACAATAATTTTATGTGAGGGTACGCCACCACTCATGTTAAGTTCACCATTGTTAGAAATTAGGGATTTTGATTACTTGGATGCAATGAGAGTCGTGAAACACTTTCAGATTGAAGTATTTCGATGGTACAATCGAAAGTTCAATCGGATAAAACTCAAAGTTTCAAGAACGGAATATGTGTGTGTTATGAAACCTGTACCAAATTCAAATCATGAAAAACTGACCAAAAGACTGTTTTTCCAAACGTTCCAAAACGGTTGGAAAGCGGTTACCAAACGGGCGGGTCAAAACCGGGTTTTCTTTCCAAATTCGGATTTTCGTTGCATTTTCCTTAAAGGAATATCGACCCCAGCTAGGGCCTCTGCCCCTTGGACCCCGCTACCGGGGGCGCTGCCCCCGGACCCCCGTGAGACCAAAACGAATTAAAACAAGCGTGCACCCCGCACCAACCAAACTTGTTTAATATTCAATAAGTTTAATCCCATTACACTTAAATCATATTGGTGATAAATCACCAACAAACATAAAGAGGATCTCAATCCTTTAAAGATTGACCAAAAGGGATATATGTTATGGACTCTACGCGCAAATACAAGTTGTAGCAAAGTGAAGTTATTGGACTAAAGCATTCTTTTTGCAGCAACACGTTTTTGTAAAGTTAGATTTTGATCATTTACTCTACTTGCTTTTTTTTCTTCTATGTTTTCCTAATAAACAATGAAGAAAGCGAGACACATTATGAAATGATGATCATTCTATAGAAACAACAGAACAAGTAGAAAAGATAGAAAAGTGTCTCCTAATCGTTTGACTATTATAATAGTGTTCTTAAAAGGAATAAAGAGCTCAAAAAGTAGGAGAACATATTCTACAGTGACTTTTAGGGGGCATTTAGATATGTGTTTTTTAATCGATTATTTAATTGATACAAAATGAAGTCGCGACAATTAGCTTAAACATGTTTAACTTTAGCTTCTGGTTATCTAGGTCAAATAATCAGGCTTTAGATAAGCAGTTATTCACTAGCTTTTTGGATAATATGCTTTATGTGAAGCTGCAACATAACTGATTATCTGATCATAAAAAATTTAATAGTTTTTTTACCTCTTCTTTTAATCTAATTTGACATATCTTTGTTTTAACTTCAAAAACTGTATCTATTCGTTTTCATAAAAGTGCCAATCTTTGTTATTCTTCTATTTATTTCTTTAGTGATTGAATCAGAATCTATCAAACATGCAAACACTGGATTGTCTTACTATAACTTCAAATGCAAGAACATTGAAATACTATTTTTTACCGCTCGTTTTGATTATCAAATCACATAATGTGTTCTAGAATTGAGGATTAAAACTTGCAGTGTGATGCATTCTTTGAAATGAACATACACAATTTGGACACAGGATATCTTCATAAATGGCTTCCATAAAATAAACTTATTCTGCGTACACAAGGATATAGATGTAGACGATACAAGCTGTAATCACATTAACTCCTACTGAAGTTCTATATGAGGATCACAACTATGGTGTTTTTTTTTCATATACTACACAATAGCATAAAGAAGGAACCGACACATATAAGGACCAACCAACAACCTTATAAACATACTAAAAGAACATGAACAACGATCTTAATAATGAGGTTACTTTCATAAGGTTATGGTGAACACCTTCATTCGATTCGTTATGATTTTTTTTTTCATAAGATTTAGATATCTGAGAAATTAGTCCAACTATAACTTTCATAGAGTGTAGGATCTTCATTTCCAAATAATCCCATCAAGCTTTCATCTCCTGAATATGGTGACATGCATCCAAATCGAATCAAATCATCTTCCTCTGTGAAATTTGAGTGTGATGAACTTGGTGAGAACCCAGACTGGTCATATGGCTGCAATGGAATAATTGGCTTTGGAAACTCATTTTGCTTAAAATTCGTAAATCCCCTTTCTTGTCCGCCTTCTGATTGTTCCTGTAATGAGATGTGGCAACTTTAATGCATATATATGTGAGCATGCGGTAAGGGGGTTGTGAGTTAGTGATAACGGATCAAAATGATTTAATGAAAAAGAATTAACTTTAAATAAATGGGTCAAACGGGTCAAAGGTCATCTAACGTTTGAATGCTGATAGATTTTAAGATCATTCTAATTAAATATAATGTAAATTATCATTTATAATGGCCTTTATATTTACAGTTACTACATTAGCTTATTAAAGATTTTATAATGGAATTAAAAGAATTGGGGGGTCAACTTGACCCAGTTCTAATAGTACTAAAATGGACCCGTTTTGAACTGAACCCATTTTGACTATTTTCCAACCCGCCCGTCCCCTCCTATTTTGCCCCCTTTACTGCATTATCAATTTATCATGAAGATTAGTTTTCAAATTAATCATTATTTAGCATTCTGTATCAATACCTTTGAAGAATCAAGAATTAATTCAGGTGAGACCCGAAAGGTAGGAGGATCATTAGGACCCGTCATTAAAGTTGGTTCGTTAAAAATAGGCGATATCTGATTATGAGAAGTGAAAGGGCTCAAAAAATTACTCTCACGGCCCATTGGCTCATTTATATCATTTGAACTGTTTCCAACGCCCTTAGTTCTCCGTTCACTATTTAAATATCTTGTTTTTTGCTTGTCCTTTTTCATCACACGACACAATGCATACGGTCCCTGCAAAAGTGCAAAGTAAAGTGATTAGTACAAAATAGCTTAATAAAGTAGGATATAATTGATGGTAAAAAGTTTACTTGAAAACTTGGCGTCCCTAGAGAAACATCATCACATAACCGATACTCATGCATGATCCAACTTGTGCGATTACCAAAAGGGGCTCGCCCATGATAGAAGACAAGGGTCTTGCGGTACCCTACAACAGATGATTGGCTAAGGACTTTTCGATCTTTTCCTGTAGCTTTCCAGTAACCAGCATTCGTAGCTCTATTTGTGCGTGATCCATTTGGATATTTGCGATCTCGAGGACAAAAAAAGAACCACTCCATATCATGTTTTGGAAGGAATGACTTATCTTTTGTTCAAAAATTATACATTAGAACATAAACTAGAATTCAATTTCAAAACCAAGTTCACAAACTCATTGATATGAAACGGGAATAACTTACCAGGCAAGTCCCACGGATCAAACTTGTATAACTTAACAACTGGAATTACTTCAAGTTCAATTTCATATCCTTCAACCTTTCTTTTCAAGTAGTATCCGATCAATTCTTCGTCTGTGGGGTGGAATCGGAACCCTGGTGGTAATGATGCACTTCCCATTTATTCCCCTAAAGTTTTCTATGTAATCTATAAATTTTGCAGCTAAAACTAGAAAAAGCAACGGTATCCGAATTTTAAGTACCCAAACTGTACCTAGAAATCTTGTAGCTAAAACTAGTAAAAACTTGAAATATCCAGAAATAAAAACTTTTTTCAACACAGAATTTCTTTTCGAGGATTGCAAATAGTTTACGTAGAATGCATCCGTTGTTCACTAGCATTTTCCTTAAAAACGTCAGTGGTTTCTTGATCTTATAAACCCCCCCAGAAAAAGATAGAATGTGAATGAAGATGATCAAGTTCTAGTTAATACCCAGATGGAGAAACAATTGAAAAGCTTATAAAGATGTTGAATTTGGTTAATAATGAAATAGCAATATGTTAATATTCTTGTATGAATAAGACGGGTGCAATGAAGAAGGCTTGATGGTAGTGTAAGATGTTTTAATGTCATAGCCGGGTATATATATAGGCATGGTGGGTGAAATTAATTTAAAAATATATTATAGTCGTATCTTTAATAAAAATATACCGTATAATTATTGATTAAAGTTTTCAGATCCATAATAATATTACATATATATATATATATATATATATGGCAATTAAAAGGTAACACTCAAGAAAAAGAAACGATAATCAAACAAAAATAAACCATAAGCGAGATCGATAAAAAAAAGAGCTCAAATAAAATTTAGGAAGATAAGTCAAATTGCATACTATAACAACACTTGACTTTGCAAATGTATATATTATTAATCAAAATCGACATAACCTATCACTAGTATTTCATCTTATGATAAATTTATATATCAATTTTTCCATTAAATTTTGATATTAATTGGAACACTTAAGACTAAATTATCAAAATCTGTAGTGATATCAAATAAATAAAAGAACACCGAAAGTTGAAAGCTAAAATTCCATTGATGGGTCCCATTGAGTTCTACCAAAACCGTTTATTCCCGCCAAAAGCTTAACACGGCAACCGTTCACAATATAAAGTACTAGAATTACTTTTATAGTTTGTTTCACTCGTTTTTAGACTTTACGTGTTACATATTTTTGTCGTTAGTGAAAGAGGAAATCAATTGTTAGTTCAGATAGAAAATTGAACATTTTATGAATTATTTATTTTGACCACAAGATTTATTATCAAAAAAATTTATTACGAGCCTTCAAAATGTTGTGCCACTATACCTGATATACGATTTGACTTATTAGACTTTTCGGTATTAAACATCTTTTTTTGAGAGATTTTTATTCTTTTAAATATTATTGTGTTGTGTACGCATTGAATGTTTATCTAACGAGACTTCTATTTTACAACATATAAAGGATGCAAGTATGATATATGCTAATAGAAAATTTTATATCAATGAACTTTCGATACAAAACGTCGAACATAAGTCCAATTTGTTGTTCGAAGTATTTTGATTTTTATAGTGAATTAACTTTTTGAGTGATTAAGATATACGTTTGACTATGTGTTAAGCCAATCAATTTCAAACACTCGTGTGCATCATATTCCAAAGTAGCTAAATCTTCCAACAGTCTTCGAATCTAGCAAGATTTATTTTGCAAAGTCCTAAACTTCAGTTTTACACAAAACTTAATTATATATTATATATAAAACCATCTTCATCTACTTTTTTAAAATTAGACTCAACAACGGTTAATGTTCAAATTACCCTTAAAAATCATTAATTACTTTCCAAATGAACCACTAATTTATATATTGTAACCCTTAAATTTTAAACTTTACACATACTTAAATTAATGTTTTAACAATATAGTGTAAACAATAAAATCTTGTCAAACTAACTATTTGTTCTCGTAGCTATGCGCGGGCACAATGCTAGTTATATATAAACTATCTTCATCTTTTTTCTTAAAATTAGATTCAACAATGGTTAATGTCTAAAGTATCCTTAAAAATCATTAATTATTTTAATATTTCCAAATGAACCACTAATTTATATATTGTAACCCTTAATTTTAAACTTTGCATATCCTAAAATTTAATTATTAACATGTCATTCTATTATATTTCTTCTTTTATAAGATGTAAGTAAGATCACAAAAGATATAAAATAATAAACTATCTATGAACAATAATTTAATTTAAAATGCGAACTTTAAACATTGTTGATTTCTTTCAGTTTGATATTTCGATTCAATATAGTGTAAAATATAAAATCTATAAAATAGTTTGTCCCCGCAGCTATGCGTGGACACACTACTAATTTACTATAAAAAATTTAAGTACTACTAATGATATTAGAATAAATAAACAATAAAATATTTAGTGTTTTGATGTGCTTTTCTGTGAGGTGTTAAAAAGGTACGTAAGGACTACTCCCACTTGAAATTAGGTTATAACTTAAAGTGATCATCCAAAAAGTGGTTTATTGATCTTATTGGGTACTTTTGTGATAACTTACAAGCTTCGAGCTTTTTATAATGGGCTCACTTTTCTCCATTTCACATCTAGCTAGAATATCATCTAATTGCCGATAAAGTGAATTATCATTGCAGTCATTATGGTTGATATTGTGTACTCATTTATGATGGTTATATAGTATTGTGTTCAGTTTTATCTACATTTGAAGAGCTATATAGTATAGGATTATAGATTATAGTACTTGATAAAATTTCAAAATTATTTTTATATAAGGCAATATTATAAATTTTCAAAAACAGACACTATTTTGCAACAAACCGTCAAATTTAATGATTAAGAAGTAATTAATCCCCGATGCCTCCAAACAAATGGAACTTTAGGCTTAATATTACATACTTTTTTAACTCGTAAACATTACATGAACGCGAACACATAGTTCATTCAATAATTATCAGTCTGCACGAATAATTGCTTAATTATCTAGTATAAAGGCTTTGTACTATAGTTTAAAAACTAATTTTTCCACAAACAGCATAACAGAAGGAAACTAATTTTTCCACAAACAGCATAACAGAAGGAATTAGCAAGGTGTCTATTAATGTCTTGACGACACTCTAAAAGCTAATACATATACACAAACATAGGCGTCTCAAAATATTGTCTGGTTTTACGATTAAAATTCGTAATTTTAGCGGTCATTTGAGTGTTTAGTTAAATAAAGTGCATGTGTCGTGGTATAATTGATCATAGCACAAGTTGGTGTCCAATTGGTTAGTTATGTATACGTCATACATAACAAGATGTTTTAATGTGTGTTGCCTATCTTTGATCATTTGCATAATTGAATATAAATTAAGAGAGTTGCTCTCTATTGTTGAATTAGTTCCAAATAGTTGTCACTTTGTGAAAATTAAGATTGACAAGCAATTCTTGTGAGATCTAAGATTGGATTCTAATTGAATCTTTATCACGGAAATATACTATTGTATTGTTTTGGCATTTAAATCAACCTTACTCGAACTTTGGAGATACTGTTATGATCTATAGGCATAATATTTAGAAAGTGGGCTTTTTATCTATCGATTTTCATTTCAACTCTTTTATAGAGTGGGCTTTTAGGAAGGACTTTTTGTAAACCTCATGGGTGGAAAACCCACCACCAAAAATTACATATCTTCATTTTACCAACTAAATAACTACTCCACTATCTATAACAAAATTTAGCAAAAAGATAACCCCCATCCCCATCATATCTCTCTTTCAGAACAACGATTTCCATCTATGCAAAAAAACCATCAAGTGAAAAATGTTCATTCTTTACCACCCACAACCCTACCTAAACAAATTTCTAAAAACCCAAAAAAAAAAAGTTTAAAATAAAATGGCCATCTTTTTAATCTTCTCCATCATCAACTCGCTCTCAGGGTATCCAGTTTCGAGCCTCTCATCAAATGTGAGCCGGTTTGACCCGACATATATAGTTTTTTGTAAATATCTAAGATGACCCGATGCTTCAAGACCCAATTATAAGCGTTGAATTCTCGACTCAGCTTGCAGGGCTTATAGCCTCATGGGTCAAGCTGTAAAATTAGTGTTTTATAGATGGATGTATGAAAGTTGTTTCACAAGTATTTTCCTGATGATTTCCATATTCGCCCTTCTAAAGATATGACCATGACAGTAACATCATCATGGTACTTCCTACGGTCACCTTGTGGGATGTCCAGCAATTCATGCAAATCCATCCCTGTGGGGACATAAAAACTTCCATTTTAACACAAACTCCAATAGAGGCAGCTGCAAAAGACACATGCTATGTGTGCACATGTAACAATAATAGAAGTACAGCATGCTAATAACTCGAAGACATTATTATCAACCAATTCACTACAAATTTGATACAATAGCGAAACTGAGGTGGCAAATTGGATGGGTCAGCAGGTGGGATCATCAATCAAAACAAGTAAACTTTTGTCCTAGCACTTCTGAAGTTTCTATAGTATACAAGTATCATATATGATCAATAATATATATATTATTTACAAACTAAACTTTTGAAAAAAATGATCTATGAAACTTTTTGCATTAAAAATACACTTTCAGGTCACTTTTGACCAGTTAGACAGCCTGAATCGACCCGATCATACATAAATAGGGAACAAAATGCCACTCCTAAAACAAGAAGAAATAAAAACTACTAAAAAATACCATTTTGCGAGATGGTAATGCTATTTTCTTTGACAGAAAATTCAACATTCATACTTCACTTACATAAATATCATAGCGGGGAAAAGCAAGCAATGGTGACTTACATGGCTAAGTCAGTTTTCAGCAAGGGTACCAAAGAGTGGGAGGTCTCAGGTTTGAAACCAATCTTGGTGTAACCACTTCTAGTGAGGCGGCCACACCAAATTCCCTTTGGGAAGAGCTTTACCCACTTTGGATTTATGGGGAGGTGGACTCGCCTGACCTCGTGGATTTATTCGGTCAGAGATTGGACACCACGGTGACCAAAACAAAAGATAAAAAAAAAAAAAAAATTTGATTTACAGAAAGAGGATACCAGACAGTATGCAAGTGTCATGATCCCATACCCAAATGAAAAACAGGTCAAGCTAGAGGGGGAAAATTCAACCCATTTATATAGAAATGGGTCAATTTGGGTGAAATGTTATGCTAATGAACGGACGAATAAAAACTTAGTTAAAAGTAACAGGTCGAACTAGTTAGCAATAGCCCATGGCAAGATTAAGTGTTACAACTTCCTATTATTCAGATAACGAGATCATTCTGTTAGTGTAGTTTTGGTATTAATATTTAATATTTTAATTATCCATGAATTTTGAGAAAGACATAATCAAAGTGTTGGTGGGATCCAAATGTTTTGACCCAGTCCCCTTTGGACTTGCTACCAACTGCCCAATCTGTCACCAACATTCAAACCAACATAAGTTGACTTGAATTTTCAACCATGGTGATGTAGAATTAGAATTTCTTCATGGTTGTAAGCTACCTAAATGTCAGCATTTTTAGTGTCTACTCGAGTAATGCATATAATTTCCTTCAGAAAATATATAAATCACCTAGTATAACAAACTCATAGTATTGAAATGATTGAGAAGTTTTGGTATGTTAGTCTATATGCATCAGTTAGACAGGGTTTCTTTACTTTCCCTTAGCTTATATCTCATGGTCACGGCTAAAATAGCAAGATCAACATCAAAGGTTAGGAAAATTACCAGCTTTCTTGGCTGCACGTAAAAGAAGCTCCTCTATAAGGTGTTGGGCAGGGTCACCATCAGGAAACTTCTCCATGAAATTTTCAACATGAGAAACCACTTCCTCATTGCTAAAATATTGGTACAATCCATCTGATGAAAGAACTAGAAATTGATCCGTAGGACAAAGATGATGGTGCCTGAGTGAAGGTTCACAAGATACATACGGTGCAGTACCAATAAACTCATTTCGAAACATCTCCAATAATGAATCGTTCCATTTTGGCTGAACCATTGACAAGTCAATAATTAAACAATTTTACATGCGTTAACTTAACAAACGATATATAACTACCATGAATCTTTATAGAACTTCCTGGAGTTAATATGACTAGAGTATCTGTGCATTTCATCAAAATATACTTGAGCACTAAAAAGATGTGAGGAGCTTTAATATCATCAACAACAACGGAATGGGAACTGATCATAAGATTCAGAAGCATTGGCCACATGGAAGAACTAAAATTTTATATTAGAAACTGATGGTCTAATTAAAATGGCTCTTCTAACAAGTACTGTTAAAGATATTTACTGATCAGATTTTATGCAGAAAATCAATTCACCAGATTTTGTTCACAAATCAAAATCAGAAATGTCAAAGATATTAGTTAATCAGACTATATGTAGCAAAGCATTCGACAACTGATTTTATGCACCAAATGAAATCACCAAATTCTATAATATTTTATTATGATTTTCTTAGAAAGGCATTTTTTTCTATTATCATTACATTGTAATATTGTGTTTTCCTCCAATGTGACAGAAAACCAAGATGTTATATTGACCACATTGGATGCCTCATAGCTGATTGCACATTTAAAAGAGAGCCATAAAGATCAAACCAAAATGCTAACCTGTTTAAGAAATCCAGCCCCAAATGCACGAGTGACCTTGAGACGGCCTTTTACCCTACCATTGACTATACATTGGTTGTCATCCGGATGCTCATTCTTGATTCTTGTGACTTCCTGCAATCATACAAAGATTCTATAATTATATTTAGGGTGATTATCTGGTATCAATAGCAAATTAGAAACCACAGTTTATATGATATTAAGGTGAGGAAGATATACCAACAAAATTCATTTTAAGAAGCAACCATCTAATCTAATAAATAATAAAACAACCATTACCGCTTGTCATAACTTCTACTAATCAAAAGAGTGCCATCAAATGGAAGCTTTCTCATTATATATATCCCCTTTTAACAAAGTGGGTTGAAAGTAATAATAACTCTAATACGTCGATGTTATTCTTTCCTTGCTAGTTAAAAAGAATCAAAAGCCAAAGATGCTAAGCAAAGAATATTTAAGACACTTTTGTTTTACTTTTATAAAATGAACACAATACGGAAATTCAAAATTAGCTACATGATTATTCAAATTGCAAGATATAAACAGCCGAACCTTACATTTACACTGCACAGAATTATAAGATAAAAAAATTATTTGGCATACCATCATGTTGCAAAACTATATGAGTTCTTAGTTTAATTAACATCAAAATAAGTTAAAGAAAAAAGAAACACAAGTCAATAACGAGGGGGTGGGAGCTACAAGATACAATATCATGATATAAGATCTAAACAATACTTAATAGGCTACTTTGAAATGTTCAAAGCGCCTCAATTGGGTTAACAGATCGATATAGATTTGAATTTATGTAGTTCATTAGTGTTATAGACCATCAAGTAAATCAACAGAATAAGGTTCAAAAAGGGTGAGTAAGAACCATCGTAATGTAGCACAATTTAGCTTACATCTTCTATGCTCGTGCTGTGATCAGTAGATAGTTGCAACGCCATCAACCTCATATCACGAGCAGGAACATCATGTAAATCATCATTCCCCTTTCCAAGAGCATCTATTGTATCAACAATACCCTCGATAACAACCCCACTATCCCCTGTCCCGGATGAACCAACTTCTTGGATAGCGTCTTCATGTTGTGCAACGATCGCCCGACTATCTCCTAGATTCATCACGTACACATCCTCATCTCTCATCAGTGCAACCAGTAAACAAGAACCCATAAGTGCAAGTTCTGGATACTGATCCATAACCTTATCAGTCATGTCCAAATATGCAAGCTCGGTTACTTCCAAAGCCCGTGACATTGCTCTCAAAACCAAATCATGATCTACCGGACCAACTTTCTTCATTCTACCAGTTCTTCCAGCATTACTTCTTTCCTCTATTCGATTTTCTACTTCCTTCTGCTCTTTCGCTTCCAGCCCAAACTTCCAAGCAAATAATTTACCACCTTCCTTATTCTTAGTGAACCCATTTCTTAACTTCGACAACAACAACGACCGCCTACTAACTCCCGGTGTAGTTTTACTTGCATCAAGCGCATCATCCACAGAAAACGCAAATCTTTCTGAACCAGAAAGATCAAGACCATCTTCAGGTTCTTCCTGAGCAAGATACTCCCATAACCTCTTCCTCGTAGTCTCAATTTCCCCTCCCGATTGAAACGTAACTTTCTTCATCGACCCACCAATCTCCGAATCCAATCTACCAACTTTTGCTACATATTCTTCCTCTTGTCGACCAGATTGACCCACCGACGTTTCCTCAGAATCCCAAAACAAACCCTCGAGTTCTTTATATGTAGCTTTATATAAATTCCCCATCAAAAACTCAGGAGCATCAGGACCATTAAATCCATCATAAATCCCGACAAACAACCACCCATGTTCTTCCGATACAACCACATGTACTCGATCCTCCCCGGCCTTCCCCAAAGCCCACTGCACATCACTCTCATTCTTCAAATCCATCTCATATCTCCCTTTTCCCAACTCGTTCACATTCTCCTTCCGACTTCCTACAAAATTCCTCACTGGAACCACCCACGGCCGATGAAACGCCTTCCGGATCCCTGGAATCCCCTTCTTCCTCTTCTTCTTAGCATACATTCCCCCATTCAATGGGGCCGAAAATGGCACCCCATTACTATTACCATTATTCATATCCGCAGCAACACCGTTTCCGTCTAAAGGACCAGATAACGCACCGCGTTCAATCGGTCCAGACATAAAATAACCTCTCTCAATCAAACCGGACGCCGTTCCAGAACTGGTCCCGCTTCGCGGAACCGGTTGAAGCGGAAGAGCACAAAACGACGACGTACTTTCGAAACCATTAACTATACTAGACTTAACACCACCGCCAATGCCAAGAACAGCGACAGAATCAGTAGCATCATCGTAAATATTATCTAATTGAAGTACAGTTCGTGGAGTTGAAGTATTAGCACTTACCGAAGCACCAGAAATAGCTTTAAATTGGCGTGACCTAGACGAATCATGTGACGGTGAAAACCGTAATGATTGCGACGGCGAAATGAATCGATCGGAGCTCGTGGGCGATATAAAACGAGCTGATGAACGAACGTAACAAAAGGAATGACCTAGGGTTTCGTCAAGTGGTTCAGTCGGTGTGAAAATTAAGTCAGATTGTTGTCCACGACGTCGTTTTGATGTATCGGGATTGAAGCACGAGTATCCAGTTCCCATCACATTTGATTTTGTTAGTGTTAGAAAATGAAATGTTTTTAGAGAGAGAAAGTGTGGGTGGGGGGTTTTAGAGAGAGAAAATGGTGGTGGTGATGGTGAAGAAGGTGGTAGTGTATTTTATTTAATATTTTATAGAGTTTTGTAATTTGTAATGTTTTTGGGGGGTGATGAGAAGTTGAAAATGGGAAAGAAAGAAAACAAGGGGGGAGACTCTTATTTTTGTGTAATAAAATTATATTTATTTATATTATATTATATAATAATAATAATAATAATATGGAATGAAAGCCAAGGGGTGGGTAGATTGATTAGTTGAATAAAGTTTTTTATGCTCAATTTTTTAAGGTTTTTTCTAAGAAAATTAACGAGTCTTTGTATTAGTTTTTGTTTTACTTGCCGAATATATGTTTGCTTTTGGTGCTAAGAGAAAAACGTTATACAATTGTCGTAGGTGTCTTGGCTGGTATACTTTTTGGTTTTTGATTTATATGCTTTAATCGATTTCAAAATTTTAACTTTTTGCCGAAAATAACTTGTGAAATAACTTACGAACAGTCAATTTTTAATGAATTTTTTGTCTTTTGATTCATAAATCTAAAATAAATTTAAGAAAGTTGAGTCAGATATGGTAAATTATAGTTGAGTGTGAGGGGCGAAATTTTCTAGTTTGAAAGTAACTAGGTTATAAACTCACGATAACGCTGGTCGAATTTAATTTTTATTTGGTTGAACTTTTTATATAATTTAGAGACCCGCGATAAGGCGCGACGAATTTAACTTTTATAAATGAATAAAATGTTAGATCTTTTTATATAGTTTATAGACTCGCGATAACACTGGACCAATTCAATTTTTATAAATCAATAAAATATTTGATCGATTTTTTAAAACAGCTTAGAGACCTGCGATAACCTCAGACGTATTTAATTTTTATAAATGAATAAAAATATTGTGACCGATTTTTTTATATAGTTTATAGACTTGCGATGACGCATGTCGAATTTAATTTTTATTTGTTTGATTTATTTATATAGTTTATAGACCCGCTATAATGCGGGATAAATTTATTTTTAATAAAATTTATATATGGTCGATTTATTTATATAGTTTATGGACCCGCTATAATGCGGGATAAATTTATTTTTAATAAAATTTATATATGGTCGATTTATTTATATAGTTTATGGACCCGCTATAATACGGGACAAATTTAATTTTAATAAAATCAACAAAACATTGTGACCGATAAATGAATAAAATATTTGGTCTAATTTTTTAATTTAAATAAATACATCAAATATTTAAGAGGCCAAAAGTGTAATTATACGAAAGGGATAAAAATCGTTAGATCGTAAAAGATGAAAAACAATGAAGGACTCAGATTTCTCAATTGTATCATCTTTTAAATATATACAAAGATAAAGACATTATACATAGTCACAAATTTTAATTTAATATATATTTTAAAGTGTTTGTGTATATATTAAAATTTTTAATTTAAATAATCAAAATATAAATAAAATGAAAACAAATGAAAAAATTAATTTATAATAACTATCTAAAATAATACAATTATTATTACTATATCAATTATGATTATAGATCATTAAATATTTTTTTATTAATTATTACTTCATTGCACATGTCACTAACTAGTTTGATTATAAAAAATATGCAGCGATATCTTAAATATATAAAAAGTCAAAATGTGTAGGTCAAATACAACCGAGCACAAGTACAATAAGATTTGTGTACATCTTATTAAGTTATGATCCGTGATTATTGTTTGATGATAATTTTTTTGTTTTGCTATGTAGTTATGTGCATTTAAAATAGCAAAAAGTTGGTTCTCCATGTATACAAATTTGAAGAATTGATTTGTAAAATAAAACTAACGTTGTTTCTAGCCATACCTATGATGTGGAAATTTATTTGCTTGAACATTTTCGTGTACTACTTTGATTTGAGAACTATTGTAACTAGTTCTTTTTATGTTAGTGTGATGGTTACCTATGAACACTTTCAAAAGTTAGTTTGAATGGTTACCATGAGTTAATTTTTTCTTTATCATAAAGGCTGACATAAATAAATTTTTTTAGCGCACTTCAATTGGTATTTTCTCATGAAAAGTAGTAGAAAGACAAAAATGATATTCTTGATTTTTTTATTCTCACTACTTCATCTACATTCATCAAGTCAACTTTGCTCTTAAAAACCAAAATAAGTACAAATTTTATTTCGGATCTATAATTAGAATTCATTATTTAACATAATGATTTTAGAAATTCAAAAATTATATAATTAATTTGACTTAAACAATTAAAACCAAAAATGAATCACTTCATATTTTACAATTTAAAAATCTATCAATTGAGGGTTCTGTCGAGTTTTAATTTTCATATACTTTTAAGTACAAATTACTGAATTTACATATAAAAAGGTATTTTATCGGACATTTGTTTAATCATTTTGATGTTCTTATACTTTATTTTAGATTAAGGAAAATGTACCTCAGACAACTTTTATAACTAATAATATAATTATAAACAAACTAGGAAGAGACTTTCACTCATTTTAAAGTACAAGTGTGTTATTCGCGTAATGCAGCGTTAAAAACATATTTTAGTCACGTAATATTCTAGCTTAACAATAGGTTGTCCTTGAATTAGAATTAAAATATAGTTACTTACTTTATTTTATACATTATATTTCAAATTATAAGAATTAATGATCACGATTATTGAGACATCCAAAACACGACCCATAATAACACGAAATTAAATGTGTCGATTATAGTTGAATTTTCAACCAATTAAATTGCCAATCCCACACATGCCGACCATTAGTAATTATTTAGGTGTGGTCTAGGTTAAGGCTTGGATCAATAGATTGACTAGCCAACAAGAACAAAAAGGAAAAAATACACAACTTTTAAAAAAAAAATTAATGCACCTACCTATATGCCTGTTTGAGCTGTTTGCTAACCTCACTCGACCCGAATTACATTTATTTAATCTAGCTATTAAATAAGATAATCAAATAAGTGTTGGTTAAAAAATAAAATAAAAACATTACACTACATGTTGTATTAATTAAAATGGAAGAATAATAATTTTTACAAAGTATTATTTCTTTAAGACTACGAAGTGATCGAATTCTTCATATAATAATAACATATTAAGTTTTAAATTTCTTGAACTTGTTTTTTGAACAAGTTCAAGTACTTATATATTTAAAATGTTCATAAAGAAAATTCAAGTACTTATATTTTTTAGGAGTTTAAAAATTTGTGTCAACTCCATAATATTAGTATAGATGATGAAAAATGGTTATAAATTGTTGAGAATATCTAATTTTTCTGATATTTATATCAAAATAATTTTAAGTGACAATTTAATATCCATCAATATGTTATATAAGTTACATAAGTTGTAAATTAAAATTAATAATTATAGATTTACATATTTTATAATTAAAAGTATTTATGATATATTACCTTATGTAATTAATTGTATTAACTTTAAATATTTAAATGTTGAATAAATAAATAGAAGGGTAATATAGTTATTACTATTTTTCCCTATAAGATGTTTTAAAACCCTTACTCAAATACATTATTAAATAGCATAAATATAAGTATTTAATAATGCAAGAATAAATAATAACCGTGTATAAGTCACCACTCAAATTAATTACAACTTAGAGACGAAAGAGTCCATTGAAGGTGGTGGATTAAGGGGTCGTTGTGGGGGGACAATTAAGTTGAGAATCTTGATATCTAGCAATGGTGAACACTGTCTTTTGGGTTGGTTTTTGCATATATGGATGGGTTTGAGTTTGAATAACCCTCGCAATTTAAACTTTTTAGACACACTTTCAGTAATGACTTATTTACCCTTTCGTAATTTTTGACCTTTACGACGTTATATTCTATTTGAGTTTTGACTCATCTTTAACTAATTCCCATTTTGAAGCAATCAAAGTGATTGAGATTTGGAAAAAGTAATATGTAAGAGATTCCTAACTATGATTTTTAAAAAAGTTTTGTTTTAAATGGACATAAAACCGTCCGTGCCTACCCATTTTGTCTCGCCCTAAATGAAATTCCTTAGTTACGCTACGCCCCAACCCGAGTTCCCACATCCGCTTTTCTCCGCCTGAAACCCAAGAAGTTGGCTTTGCCAACACAACATTAAGGCCGTCCCCTTCATTCTATACTGACCCCGGCTCGGAACAATTTTTATTTTTATTTTTATTCTTTTGAGTCATTGTACTTTTCTTTGTCCTTTGGAGCTATTGAAACTTAGTTGTTTTGTCCTTCGGAGCCATTATTCGCATTACCCATTGAAAGATCCGATAAACAATTGATAATTTGATCAAATTTGTAGATTTTTTGATATAGAATTGTAATTTAAAAACATAATAAAAATCCACATGAAATAACTTTGTTTTATGTAAGTAAATATACCTTCGATTCGAACGAGAGTTTCAAACAGCCTATGAGTTTTTAACACGTAAAACGATGTCATAATTTAGTGAATTTCAATTCAATTCATATTTTAAAACTAAACACCTTTATAAGAAGGAATTGATATTACAACCCATCAAATTTTATAGAATTTTGCGAACAAAACACAATCTAAATGTATTTGACTCATTTACGATATATATTCAACCAAAATAACATAAACCAAAAAGAATACTAAGTTAGGTAACGTAACATATAGCATTAAACTTCTTTATTAATAGTCATTAATCCATACCTTCATTTTCATATATACCTTTTAAACAAGTATTTTGTTATATATGTTTAACTTTTAGACCTAAAAATTATGTCTATTTCATATAATAATTAATATGTACACATGGTCCTATCTTTCACTATTTCAATCTTTTTACTCTTTATCATCGAAATTTACCACATATCCAAACAATTTTATCAAACATATTTGTAAGCATATATTATATAATATGCTTTTAGATTCATAGAGCATTTTTCTTGAAACAAACACACTCTAGAAACTATTTACGGTACATAAAGATTGGATGTGGGGCTTGAGCAGGTGTTGCGTGGCGTCAATATAATTTATAAATGTACGTGTGTACGTGCCGTCATGCACCTGTAGTTCAACAACTCATCCACACACAAACCCCCCAACTCCATACATATTATATACACCCACTCCTCAAATTCTTATTTATATTTATATTTATTTATTATATTATCTTTTAAGTTACATGTTCCCAACTATTCGTGATCGTCTTTATACGAGGTTAGATCATACGGTATGGGATGAGTTTTCACCTTGCTAACTAAACACCAGTGTGACCATATGTAATTTTCGGGGTGGTCCTCTTAATACTAAAAATTGCACAATGTGTGAACCGAATTTCAAGAGCAAAAGCTTTTTTCTCTTGTTTTGATCTGTTTTAAGGGTTAAAAATATAAGGTGAGTTTTGAATTTATAGTAATCATGTTGAGAAAAATGAGATTCGATGTGATTATAATAAGCGTTATGGATCACACCGAAATTTCCGTGTGGTCTAAGCTCATGATTTTTCAGAACAAGAAAAATATTTGAACGTTTGTTATATTAGCTGTCTGTGTTTGAAATTTATTAATTTAAAAATTCGTAACGAACACATCTTTCTAGAAGTGCTCTATATTAGCATTTTTAATTTTTAATAATTAATAAATGCAGTGCATGTACATCAAATTCTATCTACGAAACCATATTTGTTATTTAAAAATTGAAATTAGGTTAAAAAGAGGTTGAGATGTAGGTGAGGAAAAGAAAAATCAAAACCTAAAAAGAGGGAAATAAAGTAGTACTAGTAATAGAATTGATGTGAATGCAAATTTACTACAAAGTCAACCACCAAACCCATAATCTACTCAACCATTTCATGAAAGCTACTCCGTTTCTGTTATTAAAAGAAAAAACATAAGTTGGGTTAAAAATTTATAACATAAAAGTTTATTTATTTTGGCATGACTACACAAGTTGCTTCATGGATCCGTCACTGAACAATATATTGGTTTAATATACATGCCTCTCATTTTTATTTTTTTAATACTCCAATCTATCGATAATTGTAACGGTCATTTAACTAAAAAAAACTATTAGTGTAACAAATTTTAAAACGTAAGTATAATTTAGATGGTAAAGAACAATAAGAGAAGTTGATAAAAAAAATTACAAGGACTATTTGTGTAATTTTCTCTTTCACTTTTGTTAAAGACAAAAAGTTGATATTTTATATATTCAACCTAAGGAAATGGTTCAAATAAAAAACATAAATATCGTGAGAACGTAGGAATGACTTTCAAATCACTTTTTAAATATCTAAGATATATTTTTCTTTAAAAAATTTTCAATGATTATTATTAAAATAACTTTTGCAAGCTATGGTAAAAATTTTAATAAAAAATAATAACTTTTTTTCAAACTATTTTTACAGTCGTAACTGTTGTGATTATTCAAGATAATGACAAATATAACATGATAATCACATGTGATTATTCTATAATATAATGTGATTATTATGTGTTCGAGATGATCACAAAATAGATTTTTGATAATTAGATATTATTCATATGCTTATCTAATTATAAAATGTAACTATTATAAATAAAAAAATTAATGAAAAATAATTAGAAAAAGAAAAAAATGTCAAAAAAAAAATTATTTGAAAAATAGCTTCTAAAAATTATTCGAATAAGAAACTACGAATTTTTTCTTGTAAAATAACGTATTTTGAATATTTAAAATGATTTTTAAATCATTTTCTACATTTTTACAATATTTATATTTTTTATTTAAACTTAAATCTTCAACTTAATATGCAAACAAAAGTTTATTTAATATCACAAGTACAATTTTTTTTCTTGATTAAGAAAGACCCGCTATTAAATTGTTTTCTCAACACATCATATCATATCATATTTCTAACCAAAGACTTTTATCAAAATTATTAAACTCCATTATAATATGGAAATCAAAGCCTAGGTTGAATCATGTCCAAATGAGCTGTCATAAATATCAATATCCATACAATTATACTAGCCGGCTGTTTTTTTTTCTTTAATAATAATAATAAATAATAAATAATAATAATAGTCACATCTCCTATATAAAATGCAATATCTTCCACAATAGCATTATTTAAAAATTGAAACAATAATGGAATCAAACAATACAATTAATTGGATTATGATCGTGTCTACACACATACTTATTTTATAAAATTGATGTTCTATATCTTTCTTTGGTCCTATTTCTTGTTATGTCTCGAGTATAACAGAATTTTATTTAGTTTTTGGAACCAACCGATGAGTTTCTCTAGTTAAGGTAAACCATGAAAATGTAACCAATCGATACATAATTTCTTAACTCTTTTAATCAGGAGTAGAAAAAATCAATTTCATATGGTTTTTAGTTGAATTATTTTTATGATTAACATCCAATTACTATAAATTAGCCATTAACATCGGTTTAATCGACTTACAATCAAACGGAACTGATACGATCATTACATTATTACATAGCATATTATTATAAACAATTAATTAATTTAATGGATACAAATATATAACGAAAGTAAGAAGATAAATGCCTACATATGTAAGTCAGACAAAAAAGACAGATACAAATATGGATATGAGATTAAATGAAAGGGGACATGGCAGTGATGAGTTGCCTTCAAATAGTATGCAAGTCAATGTGAAAGTTACAAGTTAAAACCCATACAAATTTCCATCATTTTCTCTCTTTAAAACTGCTACCATCCGCCAACAGACCAAATGGGTTACCACTGCCCTCTGCCATAAGTTCAAATTAACTCACAAGTGTACTATCACCCTTGTATTTATATGAATTCTACTCCCTTCGTTTTTTCTTTTGGGTCATTATCTTCCTGTTTTCTTACCGACCAAAATTGGCAACACGAATGTGGTCCATGCAGGTACTGTAGAAGTGGTGAAACGGTTGGGTTGGATGGGTCTAAACGGGTTTCGGTCAAAATGCGTGCGGGTCAACCACCGGAACCAAATTACCTTTTGTCTAAATCTTTTAAAAATAATTAGTGTGTCAAATATGACTATTCTAGTTAGATTACTTCGTTAATAATATAAAATTCAGACTAAAGATAATATACTAGTTTATGCATTTAGAATACACGTTAGAAGACTTTTGACCCGTTTGACCCATTTTCTATAAACAGATTGTGTAATTTTATTTTATCACTTAGACCCTTCGAAGATAAAACATAACCAAAATCAAACCATTCGTAAATTAAATGGTTGAAATTGCTGAGCATCTACAATGCTATGAACTTTTTCGAGTTCATTGGATTGCCACGTCATGCCACATCACCTTTTATAAACCTCACATTTTATAAACTAAACCCCCCACTCAAATAAATCTCTCTCAAGTTCATAACTAGAATCCACTGTACCTTTTTAGCACCCAATTATTTCTCCCTCTAAAGTTATGAAGGTTCATAGGGATAAACCTTGGTGATATGAACCTTCATGGACTTGGACAATTAACGCAAAGTTCATTGAAGCGGTTGCCATATAACTAAGGATGTCCATTGGAGATGCTCTAAAGTACGGTATCAATGTACAAGCATATATGCATATGATACAATGTTTGATCATTATCTTTCTGCTAAACCTATGGGCCTGTATTCTTTAACTCAACTTATAATTCACCAACATCTCCAAATATCTAACAAACATGTTACAGAATTTCTACCAAGAGTAAGTTCAGCCAGTCTAAAAGAACATAATTCTAACAAGAGAAAAACAGAACCAAACAGGCATTAGAATTAGGATTTTTACTGCTAGGAGTAAGCATCATTTTTGGATATATTCTACACCAACTTAGATGACAGTCACAAGTATGAACAAAATAACGGATAATAAGAAATTTGCATTTAAAAGATACTTTCGAAGCTTTGTTATTGTTAGCTTACAGAGTAACCACGTGTAGATCTTTTGTACACAACTATGATACAAAAAAAAATCAGTAAGTTCTAGCTCTGAAACGACCTATCAGAACTGACCTGCTCGGATGTCTCTATCAACTCGTTCTGCATTGAAGGTCCCAGGGAGTTCTCTAAAATCTTCATTGAAGATGGAATAAGCACTGCCGATGTTCAGCAAAGAGATAAGCATTTTATTAGTTACAGAAAAATTGTTAAAGCATTTGTTAAAACATTTGTTAAAACTAGAGTTTATGACAAATGAAATGACCAAAAGCTTATTGATCATTACTTGGTTGTACTGGTGGCAAGTTCGACTCATTTGCTTATAAATGAATTGATTAGGGTTGTGTTTGATCTCAAACCACTCATATAAAAAAATAGCTAAAAGACTAGAAGGGAAACTGGGCAACGGGTATAACGGGGTAATAGTCGCCCAAAGTATATACTTTCAATATATATAACCTCCTAAATCATTTTTAAAGATTCAACTTTTTATTGTAATAATATTGTCTCCGTAATTACAATCAACAAATCAATTGGTGAGTATTTAAAAAGACTACACTTGTACTTGCTATGATCAAGAACTGATGGTGGAGGGCCAAATGTGATGAAAGAACCGTTTAACACATCATGTTATCAGGCTCAATTTATGTATATGACACATACCTCATATCACCTTGCTGACGCTTCCCAAGATTCAGAAAGATGATGGCAAAACCGGTTCCAAGGATCTACAAATATGGGAGTAAAATAAGAGAAATGAGAGATTCTGTATACTAAATTCTTCCAATATTAAAAGCATTCGAGTGTTAAGACCCTGACAAAACTTTAACAATGATGGACTGTAAATCGAGCAAACTAATAGAAAGAGCATGTACCAAACAAGTAAATAGCCTAGAAGAGAGATAGGCTAAGTCTCTGTCACATTGTCTACTTTCGAGAGGTTGACCAATTCTCTCCAATGACACGCTCAATTTAGATACCAAATCAAATTGTCAAATTAAGAATAATAACATGGTTCTCCTAACTGGCGAGCGGCAACACTATTTATATAAGTCAATGACTAAGAATTCTATATTATAGATAGCAATCACGGTCTAAAGAACAAATTATTAATACTTATAGTTAAGAAATATCAATTATCAATTTTAAACATAATAATTATGTCTGGGTCTGACATTTAGCTGAAGTATCAGCAGTTTACAATTGCCAGCCTAGTTGGTGTAAACTGTAAAGCAGGCTTTTTTCATTACTGAAAGCTATAAAAGCCATTATCAACTCTATATGAGGCTATGATAATTCCATTAGTATCTAGGTGTAATCACAGAGTGTTTGGTAAGTGTGGTTTCAGATACTGTAAAAGCATGCTTCTACATTTCCATCACTATCAAAAATGAAAAAACCTAATATCGTTTATCCTCCCACATCAGCCAAAATTTAATATAGAGGTGATAAAAAAGTAAGTTCTATATTTATGCTGGAGCTGCTTCTTAGGAGTAAAAGTGCTCTTTCACGCTCTAATCTCAGTGTCCCAGATAGACGTGGCAATTCTGACCTTTTTACTGACATATAGATTAGATTTTGGTCATGGTTTAAGCAAAAAGATTTAACAAAAAGGATACCATTTTAACCAGCAGTTATGGTTAGTTGGTTACCTATTTTTGACCTGTTACCCACCCACCCATTTTGCCACCTGGCTCACCTCTAGTCCCATGCATAATTAACCAACCAAATTTGTCAAATCTTCATATGCAGAAAAACACAGAAATAGATTAACTTACATATAAAGGTCCGACATCCCATTTGTGAGCAATAGGTGCCAACATAAACCACACGATAATTACAGCCCACACCTTGAGGCTAAGAGAGAAGATTGCCATCAGAAGCATATCTAATGAAAAAAACAAAAAAATACAACTAATCAAAACCAACCGTAACTAAAACTTATAAGCCAGAAGTCCGGAACTTTCATTAAACCACAAGCTTACCTGGTATCTTTAATTTTTCATGTAGAATTATAAAAAGTCTTCTTTTCCATCCATTATTCAGTTCTGGAAGCTGAAACTTCTACATTTAGGGAAAGACTCGGTAAGAATACGTACAAAATAATCACAGAATATGCGAAGAACTACAGGTGGCAATTTTGACCCTATCGATTCAGATGACATTTTATCTCAAATGGTAAAAACACGGAAAAAGAACAGCTTAGAAGAAGTCTGGTTAAATGGGTCAAAAGTCACCCAAAGTACAATTTTAGTGCATAAAGCATCGTAAAATCATTTCATTCAGAATATTAGATTATTATGGAAATAATATAACTCTTCTGATTATATTTGACACACTAGCAAAAAAAAGTCAAAAATTTCAAGACAAAATGGGTCAACCAAAAACCCTTTTCATCCCATACAAAAAGAATCCATTTTGACTCATTACCTGAACCACCCATTTTGTGACCTAAAACAAGAAAAATCATAGAATTCTATCAAAGAATAAATCATTCAGTTCTTACTAGTTCCTCTTCATCATCCTCGAATCCATTTTGAATGTGTTTAGCAGGAGGTTTTGGTTTAACAGCAACAATAAGAGTATCTGGAAAAAGTTCATAATTGGCAAATATCAAACTTAGCCATTATGTTACTCCTGACTCTTATACGATCCAATTATCCAGAGTCATATACAAAATAAGGACATATCTTACTAGAAAAATGGAACTTTTATCCGGGACAAATCAAATGGGGATGGCATACAATGCTCCACGTATCCTAACGAGCCTTGTAAAGTGATCATTCATATTGTTAACTATCAAAATATAATTTAAGGTCGTATCTATAGAGAAATTTGATGGTTAAGTGCAACAGATTGAGTGACACAACATTCTTTTCTTTTGCTTTATATGTCTATCTTTTCAATTTTTATGATCATTTAACACTAAAAGACTACCTCCACCTCAAAGAGGCATATAAATTTATAAGATAAGGATGGTCAAGTATATACGAGATACTGGAATGATCATATTAGGATGATGCACATGCTATTTGACTAGTATATTCCATCACCGTTTCACATTATAAATCACCATCATCTAAGGCAATGGCGGATGGTGGTGATGAACTAAATACATGTCAAAGAAGTTGATCGATATAGGTTATTCTATGGTTTAGGGAGGTACATATATGTAACTTGCTCCAGTCCAAAGGCATAACGCAACTAATCCTATTTATTTCCTTGAGCTGACCCTCCATAACCATGATTTCGGCCTAACAAAAGCAACTTTGGTTCATTTTTTTTGGAAAAAGGCAAAAAATTTATTACTACTAAAAGTACATCCATACATTTAAAAAAAGGCAACTCTGGTTCATTTGAATTGATTTTGTTAGGTTCTTATGTTTGTTTATCATAGAAACAATAGGACTACGTAATGACACCTTTTGTAGCCATTCATACTTCAAAAAAGCTGTTGCCATGTCCGTAAATAGTTATCCACTTCACTTTCATAATAAGATTAAAGAGGATCACGAACTCAATGAAGTTCTGAGAATCTAACTACTTCTGTTTCATAATCGTATTATAAAGATGAAAAGTCTTGCACTTCAGGAACTTATGCACAAGAGTTTGTCCAATACACCACAAAAGTGAAAAAAAACTTATACCTCCTTTGTTGAAATGAACAGATATATCATCTCCATATTTGCTGTCATGTAACACACTTCCTTGCAAAACAAGCCTCAAATTTTCCAGAGGCAAGCGCCCATTCGCAGCAATTAAATTTCTCAAATCACGTACCTATTTGACATTTTTCCAAGGAACAACTATGTCAGGAGATTTCATAAGAATATAAAACAATTCATCTTCAAAGTAAAAGAATATTGATTTAGAGGTAATTCTCAAACGAGATTATTACCAATAGCAGCATGCGGTTAGAATGTTAATATATAAAATTGGTGGTATAAATGTAATATTTAACCAACTCTTCTACAAGTCTATAAAACTGCTGAAGAGTTGGATAGCATATGTGTCAAAGTTTTTACAACATTCTTTCACATGTATGTTCAGACAAGAGGGTGATGTACTTGCTCAAAAATAGTGAAATTTCTTACATGTATATACTTGCTCAAAAACACATTGACAAACGGGAACAGACTAACAAAAAGGACCACGTAACAATCTCTAGCTACATTCACATACATGATGAAGCCATAAAGCGGTCTCACATTTTTTACACTTCAGCTAAGGAAAAAGATAACGATAATTAAGTAAAATCGAAAATTAGAAGGAAAGATGAACAAACACCAGGAAGAGTTATAAAACAGATACAATAAGCTAGGGAGTTTGTTTCACAAGATAAAACAGATACATAACTGAAGGTAGAAATTAAACAATAAGCTAAATGTTAGCTTCTATATTGTTGTAACTTAATATCCCTAATGTGTTATTAGAACCAGAGACTAATTTTTAACTATTAAAATAGGAAAGCTTAAAATAGTTTATTTTCAGTTTGTTAGGGAGTTTGTTTCACAAGATTTTTTATAATTAACTAATCGAAAAATACTTCAAAAGATATATTATGTGAGTTGTAAAAGTTTATGGAGTCAACTTTCCGTATCACAAGTGCATCACAAGAAGTGTGGAGATAATTATAGATTTCCAAAGGGTGCTTCCTAGACTAGGGTTCTTACTGAGCAACGCCAGTAATAAGTAACAACTGACAATAAATACTACTGAGTACTGATCTACCAATAATACCATATTACTCTTAAGAGTCCCCATAAAGCTGGAGGCTTGACAAGATCAACCAAAATACTGATATAATAATCTAATGAACGAAGTAAATAGTTTTGGTTTTGAAAAAATAGAACTCCGAGATAATACAAATACCTGCCGATATTCTTCTTTGAGTATACCTTATCAGCTGTTCCAGCAAGAAAGTGTTGTAAGATGTCCAGTACTCATCCTAAATCGGCATTAACAGTACGGAATGATACTAAATAAATGAAACTAAAACTTATCATCACAGTATTATCGCCATGACTCTTCACATGCAACAAGCATTATGATTTTGGGATGACTGGGATCTCTTTCTGACAACAGATTCACTACGAGACTGGATAACTAAAATTCTCTACCACTGAGTCCATAAGACTGTAACCAACCTACTTAAACTGATTCGTAATCCCTTATCTATAAATGAATAAAATGTGTTCCATCAAATATGTAACCCTATTAACATAAGTTTTGTATCCGCTCTTAGTTTTGGTCACCAAAGAGCTCGCTTTAACTTATCCTAATCTAACATCTCAAGTCTCAACTCGTCGAAATAGATTTTAATCAGCATATAAGGTTGTCATGCAGGCACTCCGAATAGCTTCTTTTTACTCCTATTGTGGAATTATACAATAGTCATAATGTGGCTACGTACCAAAAAGTTGCTTGCATTTATTTAATACAGTACATACTTAAATTAAGCACTTCAATATATCAGAATACTACAAATAGCAAGATTTTCAACTAAATTCTGAAGTAAACCGATATCGAACTAAAACACAATCAGAGAGATACTCTCATTTATTCCTTAATTACAAAACTAGAATCTATTAGACATGAGTTTTCAAGCATCATCATTACAATCAGCTATTGTTCGCAATAAAATAAAATAAAAACATTCAAATACGAACCACGGAAGCGAGAAAACGAAATTTGACCTAATCCCTCAGAGTTGAGTATTTATTTACGATTAATGTGATAAGACTAACAGGAATTACGATATGAATATGAAATACGAAGAGATGAGGGATGAGAGTTATACTTTAATCGGAGAATGGACATCTAATGAAGACGGAGGAGAGGGACCGATCATTCTGAGAGTTATTCGTACAATATTATCATCTCCGGTTTCGGACTTACTCTTGATCTCGTTCATCGTTCACCGGCGGCAGTAGTTACCGGCAGCAACAAGTTACCAGCGGTCACCAGAATTGTACTTCGGTCCGTTCTACTATTATTCGTTCTATATATTTACAGTGGGGAAGATGAAAGGAAGTTTCAAAATTTTGGGAACGAGGTCCACCGTCTCATCATTTATAATATTATATTTTATTATTATACATCTAAAAATATTATTTAACATTATTTTTTGATGAATTTTTATTAATAATATTTACTCATAAATAATATAATCAGTGTATAATAACATATATGAGTTAATATGTATTATAAATTAATGTTTTAAAAATATTAACTTAAAATTTTAACTAACATTCGTCACAAAGAAATAATAAATGTCGATTTTGAGAGTTTTTTGTTTAAAATGTAAAATTATAAGAGTATTGTTTGATTAAATGATGTATATAATCTATTTATTTATATTTCAAACTTTAATTTGATAAATCTTACTTGAAAATCATATTTTAACAGTAAATGAATATTTACTTTCCTATTTTTTTTTTTCCTTCCCTCTTAATCTACACCCTATTTATATTTATTCATTTTTATTATGTCATTTCGATTACTTGATGTGACTTTTGACTCCTTCAAGTTTTAAGTTTGACATATTACCCCTTGCACTTTCAAGTCTATTAAAAATTCAAAACAATATACGTAACAAATAAGAAGGTAACACATCCAATAAAATGGTAATACATCTAACTATTTTAACAATAAAGTGTTTTGGGTTGTTGTCGGAGGAATGACGCATTTTTCTCTAAAATTCATAGAAATAGATCATCCTCAGAACTCAGAAAATAATGGACTCTTATTTTCAAATTGAGTACCACAGTGCTAGTCAATCACATCATACCTACAGATTAACATTTCTAGCGTGTGGTTGACAATAAGGTCGGTTGTTGTATGCATCTGCTTGTACAAGATACATGCATTCACTCTTGAACTAAGTTTCATTCATTCATTCATTTTACTTTCCAACGAGGGAAGCTATCGTAAAGCGTAAATCTCAAGGGCTCATCAGCTCAAGACCTGGATTTGTAAATCTCAAGGGCTCATCAGCTCAAGACCTGGATTTGAACATGAATGTGAAAGATAAGTGTATAAGAGAGTTAAATGTGATCTGAATATGTGTATACGATATGAAAGTGAGCATAAAAATTAGCGTATTACACATTTTCAACACATATATACATGTCATGGTTACATAAACTCATCGAATTTTAATTAGTGATTACATTACACGTTGATTTAGAGGTAACAGTTTATGTCATTTCATTTATAAATAAGCAGATTTGATTTATGTTTTATTTCAAAACGGCTGAGTCAAGAATTAGCTTAAAAAATAATCCAACCAGTCAACTAAGTCTGAAGTCTCCTGAACTACATCTCAAGGAAAAAGGACTACTAAATTACATTTTTAAATATAGTTATAGTTAAACCTACCATGGACCATCAGTGTCAACTGACAACGCATGACACATTCCTTTCTAATATACTGTAGGGTTACAAACATAGTAACTTTTGATTCCGATCTTTATATTCTTTCAAATATGGAAAGACAAACAAAAACGAGGATCATGGTCCATAATTACAGCACATTACAACTCAACGTATACAAAAAAGTGCTATGATGAAGGAATACCACAACATGAAGGATTTCTTGTGTCTTCACATATCAGATACCGACCATAAGTAAGCTTCCCTTTCTGTAGCTTGTTTCTCATTTTGCCTATTGAACATTTGCTTCTCAAACCCTGCAACAGGAAGGAAAAAGAAACAATGGAACTAAATGACAAATTTGATTAAAAAAATCCATTCAAAATAAATGCAATGTTCATATAATCCAATAAAAATATCTAAAATAACCCTTATTAATATAAAAATGTATGGAATCTCGTTGATCAAAATGTTATCATTGTTTTTAATGTTACTAAAGGGCAAAGAGGTAACCCACAAGGGAACTACTTTCTCAAAATGCATGTATTCAACCTTTTCTAAGGGGGCTTTAATTTACAAGAAAAAAGGTAGAATTACAGATTTGCCAGCTTCAGCCAATTAAATTATGAATGTTTTTTTTATCCATAGAATGGTGGAGGTTTTCCCTGTTCTGGTTATTAGGGGAGTGCGAGTATTTTTTACTCAGATGTACGCGGCAACCGGGGTATCCCGTGACCATTTCCAAACCCTTCTCTAGCCACCCCAAGATGTGTAGCTAGTGAGGTTTGACCATGAGACCTCTTGTGAGGATATCAGGACGCCAACCACTAGGCCACCTTGGTGATGGCTGTTCATCCATAGAGCAAGTCAAATAAAAAAAAATTGTTGAAAGCAGGACGTGTCATATTAGTCGAACAGGTTTTTAGTCACCTGAAGCCTATTTCCAAAGCATACAGCATCTTCAATCGTCTAATATAAAGGTCTAGATGATTATTGTTACATTATTCTTATATTCAGCTTACAATAATCACAAACTATTATATCATATTTAATTTTAGATGGAGGAAGATGTGTTTGCTTTCCCACCTGAACCCCTGTTTAACTGTTACCCAACCCGTCTGATCCACCCATGCTGCCAAGTCTAAGTTAAGAGGTGAATCATATGAATGAGCAATAATAGAACTATATACTAACCGTTACTCCTGTCAACACCATCCCAATGTCGCCCTGGTTTGATACCATAGCGGTTTGGTGCAGCGTCAAACCCCCTTTTCAACCAACTGTGTTTAGGAACTTCTTGAGGAACTATAAATCCAGATTCTTTCATCCTCTCATCATCTCCAATATCTGGAAGAACAAGTTCTGAATGCTTCTTCTGAAAATTTGAGACATAATATTGTCAATGATAAAAGAAACAGCTTATATATGTATTTCATAGCCGAGGTTATCCATTAAAGAAACTACCTTTACTAGATGAGCCATTGGGTCACCCCATCTCACTCTGTCCTTCAGCATATTGTCGAGATCAGGATCATCTCTGCATCCACATGAAAGAGCAAAACATCAGTAAATCTTTCTACGTTTGAGTTACTAGATATATTATGGTTAAAGGTGGAGGTGTCAAATGGGCGGGGCAAGTAATAGGTCAGAACAGGATCGGGTTGAAAAAGGTTCTTTAAAATTTTTAGAAATGGGTCTGAACAGACCTGGTTGGATTAGCTTGACCTGCTAACACTTCATTTATACAAACAATTAATAGCTCAATGAAAATCTCCACACACACAAAAAAAGATTTAAATAGATTTTAGGCAACTTTCAACCGTTTAAGAAAAAACACAGCCCTAGTCAACCCATTGATAAGTAAATGGTCCGAAATTGCTACCTTTAGTTAAAAGGTGTACAGACATTCAATTGGGGATATTAAAATGTTCTACAGGTAATAACATAAGTTAATTCATATAAGGCATAGTAATCAGATAAATATCCAAGAAGACCAAGTCTTGGCCCTAGAAAGGTATTGATTACCTTGTTCTTGCAAATGGTTTGGCCTTCTCAAGTTCTAATTCCTGCAGTCTTTCCTCCGCTTCACGCTTTTGAGCCAGACCCTTTCCCCATTCCAATTTAATCTCCTGTTGAAAACAATGTTGATTACAACTTTCAATGCTTCACAAGGATTAAATAATTAACAAGAAATTACGTTATTCTGTAGCATCATTTTTGAGACTACACAGCTATTGAATGGAGCGAACCAAAGAACATTGGCCTTACAAGTATTTCAACTATCCTCAGATATTATCACTTTTTTAACCTTATCAGTGAAAATCACACAAAACATGTTTGCTGACTTACCTTATTTTAGAGGTGGCAAAATTGACAGGTCACTCAGGTTAGGTAACAGATACTTCTCAATTTTAAAGTGGAATTTGGTAGGTTTTTTAGTCCAATGATATCTTTTACGAACATGTAAAATTCAATTACGAAGATCATTATTATATCAATAATAATCTACATATTTTGAATAAAACGATTTACAGTTTCAACCCATTTAACGTATTCCTTTTTAGCTACGCCTTTTGATCTAACCCATTAAAGATGAAACATAATGCAAATCGACCCATTCACAAGTAAATGGGTCAAAACTGCGACTTCTACTAATTTAGATCAACTATGCATCCTCTTGGATATTTTACTGTTGTGAATTTTGGTTTTACTTTTGTATCTGTAATTTTGAATGAATATTATACTTACATAACCAAATTTGACACTCAAATTCCTCATAGCAGTAATGAGAACAAAACATGAAGTTTAACTATACTCACATATCTACTTCAGACCAAATTCTTAGGACACTGGATGTTTACTTGTATTTAAACAAAAGTTTCACCCCCATTAGGACACTGGAATTTTTATCTATTTTAAGGTTCCTAACGAACATACACAAACAGATGGTATTCACATATATCAAATCAAATTATTAGGGTACTTGACAAGGGAAAACATTGCGAACTTTAGGTAACAAAGAATGCAAGCTTTATCTATAATCATTTCATGGAAAACAGTGACAGCGGGGAAATGATCAGATCATATAGTAACGATCGCAAGGCATTTGAGACATATCAATATACAGTAGTTCAATACCTTTGGCTTCTCATCCTTCTTTTGAAGTGCTTGGATCTCCTCCTTTGACAAACGTGCCCCTGCAAAAATCCCAAAGTAGAACTAATTATACTTAACAAGAAAGACACAAGCTAAACACATAAATGAAGAGTATTTAGTAATTTCAAACCAACCTGTTCTCTTATCACGACGCACGCCTTCAGCCCCTCGGCCACTTAAGGAAGGATCCATATTTCGGAACCTACAAGCAACTCAATTGGTAAGTGGAAGGGACGATATGTCTTAAGAACACAACATAACTGAGAATAACTAAGAACATGAATGATTACCTCAACCAATCTTCATTCTTGGTTCTGGCAATCTCTTCTTTTATATCTTTACCAGTAACTAAACCAGTTTTTGGGTGCTCTGATTCCTTCACAGGCTTTCTTGGTGGAGATAGGTCAGAAGCTGAAACTGATCGTTGACGTCCATCTTCTCTCTTTTTTCTTCGGGGAGAAAGATTTTCCACTGCAGATGGAACCTGACGATTTTGATTTGAGGATTTAACTGAACTGCGCCGCGGGGGAGAAAGATCAGAGTTTACTAAATCTCGAGGCCGCCCCTTGCGGGGGGGAGAAAGATCAGGATCTGAGTTAGGTTCTGGTGTATCGAAACGAGCCCTACGTTTTCGAGGTGGAGACATGTCATCGGCATTTGGCTGTGGGGAAGGTGTATCATTTCGAGCCCTTCGTCTACGAGGTGGAGACATGTCATCAGCATTTGGTTTGGGGGAAGGTGTATCATTTCGAGTCCTTCGTCTACGAGGTGGAGACATGTCAGAATTTAGTAAGTTTCTAGAAGCATCTAAATCGGGTTCGGGTGAAGGTGTATCATTACGGGCCCTACGTTTATGTGGTGAAGAGATATCAGAATTTGGGTCATCCGAAGTAAAGTTTTTAGCAGTTTCAGAGACTGGAACCCAACCACTTCCATCTTCAGAAATGGCACCAAAAGGACGTCTGGTTTTAAGCTGTTCCAGTCTCTTCATTCGTTTGACTTCAATATCTTCATCAATTTGTGGCTGCTCTTCATCTGTACATCAAAAAGATTTACATTCTGAATTTCTACTAATAAAAAAACCCATCACAATCAAAGGGTTATGACCTAGAAAAGGTAACACAGCTTGGTCTGATTTGAGTTTTCGGGTGACCTTTTTGTTGTAACCCGTAAAAAGGTAACCAACTTTCAAAAAGTTAGACTTGAGGCAATCATCAACCTTGCCAGCAGATAAAAGAGCTGACATGTAATATTAACCATCTGGCATGTCTGGAAGAAATAGCTAGCATACATGGTAATATTAACCGACACATCATTGCCATATCAGCAATTTGACTTGCTAAGCTATACGGATTACCTTAAACAGATAAATCAAAATATCAAGAGTTTTTATCAAATACATTCAACTCTAAATTAGGCCAAACTATGTTACATTTTCATGTAATAACCCTAAAATCACGGCTGAAACTATCTACAGAATCAGAAATATTATTGACATACCTTCTGAATCATCATCTTCTTGTGCAATCTCAACCGGCTTTTGCCAAACAGGATCCTGGTCAACAACAAGAACACCGTTCATTTCGGGCTTAGTTTTAGTCTTCTTTTTCTTTTTCTTCTTCTTTTTCTCATCATCTACAGGATTTTCATATCTTTTTAAATATTCCTTCAGTGAGTTAGACCCTGAAGATGGAGCTACCATGATCCTGCTTCCAAAAACACAATATATTTAGGTATATGTATATATATGTAGATATAGTAAAATAAATCCAATAGTATAAATCAAACATAAGCCTTATAACACTAGTAAGAAAGAAAAAAAGAATTAGATTACAAAGTGTTGCTTTAATAGGGCTGTTATCCTAAAACGACTCAAAAATTAATTCTCCACAATACTAAGGGAATTTGTGTGAAATATTAAATCAATAAGAATGTAACAAATATTATTACTACAGGTCTATATGGAAATTAGGGCAAGTAAAATTAGGGTTTGAAAATAAAGGAAGTTTACCTTGTTGATTTGAGAGAGTAAGTGACTGCAGAACACTAGGAAGCGTCGAATTGATGGGGAGAATTAGATTGATGAAGGAACGTTGTTCGGAGATCGGTGGGGGTAATCGCCAGAAACTGAAGTTTAAAGCCCAAACCGTTGGTAATTTAGTACTAGTAAAAAAGTTGCAACTTATACTCGTAGTAATTGTTTAATTTGAAATCGGGTAAATCATCAAAATACCTTATAAATTAGATCCCATGTAAAATTTTATCCTTTTAAACTCAAATTTGCTAAAAAAAACTGCTCACATCCAAAATTCAAAAAGCCACATGCAAAACGTAAATTGTGTATTGTATATGGCTGATTTTTGCACCTAGCTGATAGATAGAGTGCCTATCCAACGAAGAGTACTTGATTTTGACTTTTTTTTTACCCAATGCACCGGATAGATACTTTCTGTCCGGATTTGTTTTTAATTTCTCTATATTTTTTCAAAATTGATTGATTTTGATTATTTTTTTTACTTTTTCAAAAATGATTGAAATGCATAAAATTTGAGAAAAACCTCCATCGAAAATTTTAAAAAAATGGTGACTTAATCGGAGTTACAAGTCAAAAGATGTGACTTTTTAAAGTTTACAAAAAAATATATAAAAAATCAGTCATCACTTTTGAACTTTTAATTTCAGTTTTAAATTCATAAAATTTACATTAACCCCTCAATCAATTTTGAAAAGGTCAAAAAAAGTTAAAAAAGTAAAGTCAAATCAATCAATTTTGAAAAACGTAGAAAAATTCAAAAAAAATCGAGCATAAGGTATCTATCAGCATATAGGGTACAAAAAAAGTATAAAAAAAAAAAACACTATCCGCTATCCGCCAAATAGGTGTAAAAATCAGCCACAAACAAAACACAAATGGGACTTTTTGAGTTTTGCGTGTGGTAGTAGTTTTTTGTAATTTTGAATTTGAAAGGATAACATTGTCAAAAAATTGTATACTTTGGTGAATTTTTCATAAAATTGTCATTGTACAATTATAGAAGAATAATATAAGGACAACGATGTACATATAAAAGAAAAGTTCTCTCTTTTTTTTAACTAATTTGAAGGCCTTCATTATTCTTACAGGTTAAGGGCTTTCAAAGTCGCATATTCGAATTTTAAGTAATTGAATATCTAAAAATTGTTAGTTTGAACTTTTCAAATTGAAATATATAATAAAATGATTGTTAACTATAAATAACCAACCGTAACAAAATCATAATTCATCAAGTAATAAGATATTTGAATCTTTTTGTTGGGTCACTAATCTGCGATTAACCAAATAACTTGTGTTTTTCATAGAAATGATGAAGTCAAAACTACAAGGATATGTTATTTCACTAGTCGCTGCTCAACCTAGTCACTGCTAAAACAATGAAGACTACACTCTGTGGATTCACTATAGCTTGATGAATCTATCGCTAAGTGTTCCTATCGCTAACTTGTGTTTTTCATAGAAATGATGAAGTCAAAACTACAAGGATATGTTATTTCACTAGTCGCTGCTCAACCTAGTCACTGCTAAAACAATGAAGACTACACTCTGTGGATTCACTATAGCTTGATGAATCTATCGCTAAGTGTTCCTATCGCTAGAAGCTTTGAACACTGAAGATTCATCAAGATGCAATCCACTGCAAATGAGGTCACTGTTAAGCAAATAGTCACTACTAGTAATCAATCAATTCACTGCTATTACAGGTGATTATCCTCTTGTATAATCACAACAATCGATGTGGTTAAATAAAAGGAGGTCACATGAAGAATTCAAGTCAAGTCACTCTACAAGAGCATGTTAGCTCGTAATGAGTGAGGAAGCTTCTTTATCCTCCAGCGACATCAAGAATAATGTAGTTACTAGACAATCAAGTTCAAGTCGCTGTGAATATAAGGTCCCTGGTCTATTGTACATCAACCGTTCGCTTGTTATAAGGAAGTCAATGTCACAGCGACACGTGTCATTCTATTTCCTAGAAAATAGGAGATATATATGGGAAATATGTATCTATAAATAGAGTGACATATTGTATTGATTTGTATACCAATTTGTAGTTATCATTTGATTTCGATCAGTGATAAAGATTGTCTAACTACGAATTGTGTCAGTGAGTAATATAAACTTTATTCTCACAACGAGTAACACTTTAACTTGTTATCATATTGAATTAGTTTTAGCATAGACCTTAACTATTCCGTAATTTGATATATTGATGTAATTTGTTATCAATAATTTCATCATTCAAATTAACTTGTGTTCAGCTATATATTTACCAGCTTTCATACTTCGCAATTACTTATTATGTTTATTGTACAAGTATTTTAAAATGACTAATAACTGTTAAGAATTTTAAAATACTATAATTAACGAGGTAAACTATATTCATCCCCTCTACAATTCAAACTATCGTATTGAACTCGATATCACTTAGCAGGGACTTTCAACTTTTATTTGTATGTTTGCAAATTATTTGTCTTTTATGACAATAAAGTTCACTATTAAATAAAAGGGTATAGAAATTTCGAATATTCAAGATATTTGTAATTTACTATCTAAATTTAAAAAAATGAAAATTCAAATATCCCGATTTGTAAATATTATCGGATTACGAATTCAAAAAGGAATTTTTTGAAGAACCCTATTTAATTTGTTTACAAATTAGTTGCAACCGTGTATAATTTGTTTCTACTAGAGTGCTACACCAGTAAAGTTTCTTTCTTGAATATACACACGTTAAAGTAATCACTTTGAACGCAAAACTTGTTTCTCAAAACTCTGAGTTTACCCTTTGGGGTGACGATTGAATGTATGTTATGTATGTCTTGTTCTCGTAGCACTAATTTGTTTTAACCAAAAATGAGACTCCAAATTTTTGTTAAAGCCACAATAGTACAACAATATGTTTAAACGAGTGTCGAGTGGTATATGTGAATGATCTCAAGAATACAACCATAATTGACAACAGTATTGGGTTGACCCAGCTGGAAAGCCCGACATTGCAATTGAGATAATTAACATGCTTGATCACAAGATATAGCTATACATGGGTATATATCTTGAGAGACGTCAAAACGCAATGTCCCGTAAGTAGAAAAAAGGGTCCATAAAACAAAACCTAATCTGTAAAGCTATTATTAATCCTCTAAAGGACTTTCTTCATATAATTATTGGGATTATATAGATGCGTGGATAAATAATGTTGTACACCAAAACACAATGGAAACACATTTGGTTTTTTTCATTTCGATAACGTATATCTAGAAAAAGAATTCCCAAATTGGATTTTATTAAATTGGAAAAATGAATGGACGGAGGGAGTGACGAAAAGTGTGAATGAGTTGAATCTTTTGCGACGAATAGTGTGAATGGAGGGAGGGGTGTTTGGGATTTTATTTTTTTCAATATGTAGGGCTTCACAACTTCTAAAGCTTTTTAAAGATGTGGTGGTCAAGTTTTATCCTTTTGAAAGAGAAGCTCTACACAAAACTATTTGTAGTCAGCCCGTGTTTTTCTTTTGGTTTTGATGCTGAATTTAACATTCCAATTAGCTAAAAGCTTAAAGCCTCCGATTGTAGAGAAATCACCCATCTTTCAATATAATAGGACAACTTTTAGGCAGAAATTTAAATGTTTCTGTATCGTCCATTAAAAAAAGGAATCAATAGAACGATAATGTAGATATGATGAAGCTAAAAAATTGTGTTGTGCATCAATCACATCACATCAGATATAAAATGAAACGAACTTTGCATTTTAAAAAAGAACCATATACCAAATTTTCAAGTAGTGAAAATAAGGGTATTTAAATACCAAAAGATTCAAAGTATAAGCTTTTTGACATATAGCCAAGAATTCTCAAAATACAAGTAGCCTTTGCCCGAATAAATTAGACCATGAATTAAGACAAAACTAGCAAAAGAAATATGTTGCAGTATATCGGCCGGAATTCTCTTATAACGGAAGAATGAATAGATTGAGCTGAAATCAACCCACTAATTCAACAAGAATACGAAATTAAAGTTTTGGTCTTTTAACCAAACAAATTCTATTCCATATTTTTCTATATTTTGAATAAAAGATATGGAGAATTAGATTATTAGTATGATATTATTTTCTATAATTATTCAATTTCAATATGTACGGGTAATGGTGTAAATAAAAAGTTTTTTTATTTTTCTATTTCAACATCTTAAAATAATTACATCAACCTTGAAAATGCCCTCTAAGTTAAATTCAAATCTAATTCTTTTATTCAACTAAAAAAAAATTTAAATGCACTACCAAAAATGATCCGGTTCTTCTCGATTGAGTTCCTGAAAATGAACACGAACATTGTGATTCATTGATAACAACAATGCACTACCAAAACTGCCGATCACCAGGATTATGTTAATTAAAGTTTGTAAGGAACTCATCAGCAGCTTTACATCTCCAGATACTGAAGTCACCAACAGCTAAGATTAGATCATTTTATGTTGGCCCACGATCATAGGTTGCCCGTTTCCAAAGCTCACTATTTACGGGACGGATTTGGCTGATCATTCTTGATATTATTTTATTAGAAAAACAGTAATCGTTGGACAGTTTTCAACATAGCTAAGGAAAAATAAAGACCCTGAGCAAAAGACAGATATAATAAGGAGATGGAGAAAGCAGATCATTCTTGATATTATTTCATTAGAAAAACGGCAATTGTAAGGTTTTCAACATAACTAAGGAAAAATAAAGACGTGAGCAAAATACATATATAGTATGGAGATGGAGAAAGCAGGAATAGAAGAAGAGATATGGAAAAGAAGCTCATTTTATTTTAAGATGGTAACAGCTTGAAAAAATAATTATTTTGTTTCATACAACGCCACCGATTTATAGACAACCCCCCGGCCCAGAAATAATAATATTGATAACTGATAATAATAACAATAAAGAATTGAAGGTAGTGGATATAATTTATCAATACTTCCTCCCGAGTTAACTATGCTAACTTTTCTTCTACGCCATAGCCAAAACAACCTATAGACAAAATGCAAAGTATGATAAACATTAACAAATAGAAAATACCTTTAAAAGAGAAATTAGACGTTGTCGAAGCCCACTAATTGAATCTTCGATGTATCTTAAAATGTCAGCTTGAACATCAGCCTGCCTCAAGTCCCTGATCAAGCACAACTGCCTACAATATGCAAATGATACCAAAGGAAACGAACCGTATGATACAAGGATGACTCTCCCACTCCAGGTGAGGGAAAAAAGGGAATTAGATAGTGTGGGATGGAAGATGAGAAGATACTCGTAACAGCGTACAAAGGGCTGTTACTAAATTTCTTCTCTTTGTATACGAAAGCCCCCTGCAAGGCGTAATACATCCATATGGCATCTCCCTAGTAATCCTCGCTAAACAAAAGTAATGCATTTATAAAAGCAGTTATGAGATGTAACTCAAGCAAGAATGACTGAATTAACTATAAGAAAAGGTCTACCTCTTCGTTAGCAAAAACAAGCAGCCACACACAGTCTTTTCATTAAGATCGAGATCCTCACTCAGCTTAAGAGCCTAAATCAAATATCATGAAATGAGAGAAAAACAAAGACAATTGAAGATAAAAAGAGATCACTAGTTGAAGCATGTGAACTAACAATTTGAACATCCTGATCGTCGAGTGGAATTGGCCCTGAATCGGGAACTCTATCTTCTTTTGACTAAACTTGTGCTCTGTCATAAGGCATCGGTGGCTACATATAAAACGTTATTGAAAACAATTACTTTACAAATTACAAGTCTTACATGATATGAATGGATAAACATACAACTTTCCTGAAGAATTAGTTACCTGTAAACTCAAAAGTTAACCAAATCAAACCCAAAATCTTGGAGTAAAGGTGATTGTGATACCACTAGCTGAGATTGACCAACCACAATGTCAATATCTTCATATTTTATGTCAAACATAGTCAAGGTCCTGCATATATATCGCCAACATATATAAGTATAAACATTGGCTAAACTCTTTCACTAGACAAACTAGAACTCAATGACATCAACTTACATTTGAAAATGTTGAAGACATGCCATTTCTCAGAAGGATCTGTGTATGCGAGCTAAAAAAATTGGAAGATGGCTATAAACATGTCTAACATCTCAACTAAGTTCAGAGAAAGAAGTATAAGCAGTAAAAGAGAAAATTAGAGAAATATTTGAAGAATTTGAATCACTACATATGTTCCCTATCTGTTGCGTCCCTTTCTTCAGCAATGAGAGCATTTAGAAGGTTGAGAAATGAGAATTTGGACAGGTAGTGCTCAATTCTTGCTTCTACTACATTTTAAAACTTCCTGTTACATATCAAGGTGCATAGAAAAGGAAAATTTTTTTGGAAGATCATGCAAGACAAACCTGAAAGCCCATCGTTTGCCCAACTTGAGGTCCAACCACTACTGGTAAATCATACTGCTCAAGGATACCCCAAATGGTATCCTTGAAGTTTAGGGAAATGTAAATGAAAGTCAATATCGAATTACGCAAAGCACCCTACAAAACAACAAGTAACAAGTGAAGAAAAAGAACTAAGAAACACCTATAGGAAAGGTAGCAGTAAGAAGTTTAAATAATGGCTCGATATTAGGAATTTCAATAGGGTTCCCATTTTCCACAACCTATCAACTAGGAGAAAATATTACAAACCCCAGTTAGTGAAGTTCATGTCTTTCTTTCAATAGTCTCCTAACTTTAACTTCAGGGCAACTAACTCTACATATTGTTAACATCAGAAAAGATTTTTCTCTTTTTAATGAGAACAAAATTGAATAAGACATAAATTTACGTTACTTACCCTTAAATCTCCTATATGCTGCTTCCCAAACCACATTTCAAAAGAAAAAGGAAAAAAAAAACAAACTAAAAAATGTTGGTTTTCTAGGATAGTCAAAATAAAAAAGGGGTGTTAATTCATTTCTACAATACCTTGAGGGCCTTTTTGCAACTAACTCTAACGAAAAAAACACAAAAAGATCAAGTCTCTATCTACTCTTTATTTATGACTGCAAAACCATCGTCATTATCGGGAAACAATATGGGTCTTCTATCTTGGTTTACAGGTGGCAACAAAGATTCCAGCGTCCAAATCACCGAAAAATCCGATTCAAAAGCCATCATAACTCCGGCGAAACCAACGGAAGAGGTTCCGGGGATGAACGGCGCCGTTGAAGTTTCCCGACCTGCTCCGAACGTCGACGTCACGGTTTTCGAATTCGGTTCAGTTGCTGTTTCGTCTGATAAAGTAACTCTTGCTGGATACTGTCCAGTGTCCGATGACCTCGAGCCTTGCCGTTGGGAGATTTTACCGGCGAGTGGCTCCGACGCGCCTCAGTTTCGTGTGGTGTTTTGATGATGATGAGGTATTATGTGAGTTTGGTGTTGATTTGAGAATTCTATAATTTTATTGTGGTTGGTTAATCCCTAGAAAAATCCCTAATTTTGATAGTTGGTTTTTATGTTGCGGCTTAATTATGATGTTATTTACGTAATGTTTGTTCAGAATTGGGATTAGTATTCTTTTTTTCTTCTTTTTATGCTGTTTGATTTTTATTTTGTTTTTGAGTAATTGGAGAGAACAAATAAAACATAGTGGTATATCAATCCTGCAAAGAAAGAAGCCTGAAAGTATTACCAGCAGCAAACAACTTTATTGTACAATCTAGAAGAAACTCGTTGGGTCACAAAGTTGACTTTGGCACTTATACAACTTTACAAACTATTGAACCCAAGAAACTGATCCACGACTTTAGCTACAGAAGAAGCGAGCTCGTCTGCTGCACCCTGTGTGTTTGCCTCTGCATAAATTCTCACGACATCTTCTGTCCCTGATGGTCTAACAAAACATCTGCCTTGTTGGTATTTTGCTGCACAAATTAAGTCGATTGTTAACATTCTTCAATGATTGAAACAGCCCAGCCAAAATATGCATTACCCTACAACAGGGGACATAAGATTGCAACATGGGTAGGTCGGGTAATGAGCGAAAAGGAAAAAAATGGTAAGGGCAACGTGTCAGATCAGGTTAGTTGACCCGAAAAACACATTCTGCCAAGATTTATATTATTTCAATAGTAATATTGTTCTTTATTTTTTGTATAATTCTAACATGTTTTAGCTTATGCATTAACAAGGAACTTGAGAGACTTTCGACCCATTTCCTTTAAGCTTTATATTATGTATTTTCCTGATAGAGATAAAAATAACTCACATTGACCCTATCATAAGTAAATGGGTCAAAATGGCCACATCTGTGAAGAAAAATATGGTTACCTGTTAATACATTAATAGCTTCTTGAATGCCGGGAGGCTTCTCAACAGTAGTTTCTGCATTTGTTGTAACAACAGCAGTTCTATCTGCAACTTTTACCTGGGATTTACAAGATCATGAGTGAGCTATCTCAACATTTGAAGGCTTCAATGAACAAGAGAACATATGTAAATGCTGTGTTTTAGCAAACCAAATGCTGATTACATGGAGTGCTCGGTGATGGGATAAAATCATAACATACCCCATGGCGAGTTACATAACACTGAGGTGGTAAAATGGGTGGGTCAGGTGGGTTGGGTAATGGGTCAAAACGAGTTGGGTTGGGTACATGCAGAACATTTCAAACTTTTTTCATTCAATAATAACTAGTAAAAAATATTATATTGTACTAAAAATTATGTAGTCTTTTGAATATCATGATTTGAGGTATTATGCATTTAATATAGCTCTGGGAGAATTTCGATCCATTTGAACTGTGGGACCCACATGACCCGCCTTTCGATCATTGTACCCATATGGCCCATTTTTATAGAATGGCAAAGACCCTCACACACTCCTAATCACTAATTATTTTGGAGCATTTGTCTCGAGTGAGACTTGAATCCACAACTACAATATAAATTATCTATTAATAGTCATTTGGGCAACTTTCAACCCATTATTCCTGATTCTTTGTAAGCGGATGAAACATAATCAAATTATCCCATTCATAGATACATGGGTAGAAACTGCCATCTCTAATATTGGGAAAACAAGATGCTCGATGGCGACAGTTTACCTTAAGTTGTCTGCTTGGTAAATCACAATAAAGCTCATTCCATTTATCGACAGACCATCCCACATGTTGTAAGATCGCTTCAACCAAAAGCAACCCACCAAGGGCATCACCTACAGCTTGATTGATCAGCTTAGTGACTGCCCATAGCCTCTTAGCAGCATTCTGCTTTTCTAAATCTTGAAAAAGAACAAACAAGTCTAGTTTCAGAATCAACCATTTTCTCTCCGTAAATGAATCACCAAAAAACTAAAAATTGATATCAAAATCAAAATAAAGGAATGACCTTTTTCTGTTGACTTTCTACCCTCTAACCAACTTAATAATTGGTCTGAGAATAATATGGTTCCGTGACCATTTGCTTCAAAATAGATACCAATATCATACTCTTCTGCTTTTCCATGCAAATACTTCACTCCTGTGGGTGTAAATACAATTTCTAATCCCAATTGGTTTAGGTATTTGGTGGATGCACCATTAGCATAAGCTGTCTGTATAACACCAACACGAGGTTGATATTCATTTTTATCTGTGAGAATGCTTAGCTGATCTTTGATGAATAAAGCAAATAATGATAAAATTTTGTCCCCATCAACTAGGTTAATTTTGTTGTTTCCATTTGGTATAATAGTAAAGTACACGAGACGATCAGCATCTCCATCTAGACTTGCACACCTGCAACACTAGAAGCGTTGAAGTTATTACTCTTATTTATAATTGCCCCAGCAGGGTGGCAATTTGGACCTATTTACTTATGAATTGGTCAATATCGGTTAGTAACATCCCTAACGAGTAGAAAAAAAATTTATACTGAAAAAGTAAAGATTCCAAATGGTTAAATCAGGTTCAAGTCGGCCCAAGTTTACTTTGAAGGATTACAGCTTTCTAATCGTTTTACTTCAAAAAATTGAAATATTATTGTAACAGTATACTTTTTCGCAATCAAATCTACACATTAACTATTTTATAAAAAGGAAAAAAAGTTTGTAGGTTAACCCAACCCAGCCCATTTCAACTCACTAAAGACAACCCGTTTTACTGTTACCATCTGACCATTTTGCCACCTCTACACATTAGCTTCCATTTACAACACAAAAAGGAGTTAATATGATTTTTAACATTAATGAAAGAAAGTGGCTCACCTTATCCCAACATCTGAAGGACCAAACCCCTGAGGAGTAACTTTCTCTTTCTGTACATAATCAGCACCAACTCCTTCATTCAGTATACCTTCTTTACCTGTATTACGAACTTCTACATCCACCCAATTTAACATTTCTCTTATAACTTGAAGTTTCTCCCCGCCCACTCCATTCGAACAATCGACAACCAACTTCCCAATTGGATGACTATCTCCACTCTTCTTTGGTATCAGATCTATCAAGCATCTAATGTAATATAATATAATTAAAGAATGAAAACTAAAGAAAAATATCATGTAAAACCACTAATAACCAACCTGAAAGAGTTAGAAAGCTGATCAAAATAATCAAGCTCAGATGCTTTCAGGTCCTTGTTTATGGCACGGACCATCCAATGCAATTGTGGAGTTGTTACGACACCCATATCAGTCGCAACAGCTCCAATGATTGAACAGATTCCCTAGAATTAAGCATTTAAAATCAACTTAAAAGATGGAATATACATGTTTATGTAAACTTCTTAATCACTATTATCATAGGGATGATACAGGGATACAATCATTAACATTGTGAATTGCGACTATATCAAGTATCTAAAACGACCTTGACAAATAAAAAGATCTTCTGAACCCAAATTATTAGCATCAATATAATTGCAACGATTATAACCAACAAAGTGGGAAAGGTCATTTGGCTTTGCTCGCTTAGAAATTTTGTTGCATCTTTTAGGTCATATACTCATAAATTAGACTTTGAGAAACTCATATTGGACCTTGAACCTCCACTATTCCCAACTTTCAAACTTCAAAAACAATAAACTGATTGGAATGATATATCCCTGCCATCATTCTCAAACTATAACCAGGTGATTGACAAAAGGTAGAGGCAACATGGTGATCTTATTTCCTTACATAATCTATTGGTGTGTATCAGTATCACACACAATATGACTGATGATGGTTTATGCAAATTTGGAAAAGTAAAGAAGAGGTCAGTTGGATTTGCTGGCCTTAAACATCCAACAGGGGAGATATGATTACAAATTATCACAAAAAAAAAAAAAAAAAGAAGTCCCAGCCAATACCTGTTAATAGAAAATAAACAAAACACAAAACCAAAACCAAAATTCCCTACATAGAAAAATGTTACTCAAATGATAACCATTTCAACAAGATATAACTATAAGACAAATCATATTGAAGTGACACGGCATATAAAGAAGTTTCGAATTGAAGACGTCCCGATTAACAGCAATTGATATACTTATTTCTATTATGTCCAATATGACAACTTCCCGGTTCATGGTCATTCACTCATTCAAACTAAAAACCTAAACAAACTAACCAAGTGTTATTACTCTATTCCATAAGGAAGAGGCACAACTTTATTTCATATCTTAGTACTATTACTCTCCAAATGCATAATTGAGACGATTTTCAATCTTAGTACTATTACAAGTGCTGAAACTAGCCTAGTATTCAATTTAAGTTTGCATTTATAATTAACTAATTACAAAATTCAAAGTAGACAGTGTAGCTTTATATTTAAAGTAGTCAATTGCCATACAATGCTACAATCTAGTATTGGATATTTGAAGTGTTACTTGTTTTGCAGCCTCAACCAGAGATTCGCCGCTAGGCCTTGTGTCTCTTCCCAATAATACTGCAGCACTATTTGCTCCATCAAGTAGTATATCTTCCTTATTTGCAAACTCAGTTATCAACTGTTTCAGGAGATCATAAAAGAAAACTGAAATTTGGGAACTCGCAAACAAAAACATCTCACTAGAAGACCAAATTGCAACAAACATGATTGGACAGAAAGATGCATAAAATGCCATTTTACACAGTTCAATATCTTAGTAAGTTTTTTGACCGCTTTTGCATAAGATACAAAGTTCCTAAACAATCAATTAAAGTTACTATTAGTTGTTTTCACGGCTTTAACAAATTTATAAGAGATTAAGAAAGCATGTAAACAATTATGTCGACGATCAACACATGAGTAGTAAACACTAATGTTCAACGAACATTTTGTGAACCGTTCGGCGGGAAATTCGTTTATGTTTGTTCGTTTAGTTAAATGAACAGACATGACCATGATTTTTCATTCGTTCAGGAACGCATCGCCGACAAAAGGGACAAGTAAGCCAGTGCACACCCATGAGGCGGACCGGCTCACCCAACCCAAAGTCCAACTACTAGCTTTTTAACTACAACTTAAATTTACGCTATCGGAGATTTTTAACTGCAACATCTAAAAACATATAAAACCCCTAAAAACGGGAGAATTACATATTTCCCCTCAAAATTTGCAAAAATATCATATATCTACCCAAATACAAGTTTTTAATGCATGATGTACAATGATTTTGATGCATGTTTTGGTATATATGATATTTCGCAAATTTTAGGGGCAAATATGTAATTGCCCCAAAAAACTTGTGATTATAAAATCATTCAGCAATACTTTAACCTAATCAAACTACCCTAAAATGCATAACCATCTAAATAAATTGACAGACCTGAACAAGAGTTTGAGGATCTGAAGCATTAGCAATCAAATCAGCAAAAGGCTCCCAGTCTTGAGTAAGCATTCCACCACTTTGGTCAGCAACTTTGACCCCATTATCAGAAACTTGATTGTGTGAAGCTGTGATCATCAATCCAATCACACTCCCACCACTTTTCAAAGATCTTAATGCTGCCAATATCCCAATTCTAAATACTGTGGATTGAAGGATTGATGCATCAGCTCTGAATCCAGCAGTTCCATATGAAAGCTTGATTCCTACAAAAATGGGAATGAAGATTAGTTTTAGGGTTTGGCAAGCAAATGAAGAATTAATAGAAAGATGAGACCTTTTGGTGGAGGGAAATTAGAAGCAGATTCCAGGAGTCTTGATTCTTGTTGTTTGTTCATTCTTTCTTGATTCTTGTTTTCTTTGGTTCTACACATAAACGGAGAGAGGTTCTGTTTTAAGCTTTTTTCACAAGGGTAAATATTGTAATTTGGGGTGAACTTTGATTTTGAAGAATAAAAAACTGAACGTACAGAGGGATTTTGCTTTAGGCAGGCCGATTTGAATCGCATATTCATCAAGGTTTTAAAAACAATCTTGAAATGAACATTTACTGAAGTTATTTTATATTTTATTATTATTATTATTGATTATTGATGAAGTGATAAAAAGACAGCAACTTGTTCAAAATAAACATTTACTGAATTTATTTTATATTTTGGTGACTAGAACACTTATTATTTTTGTGACTCCCTCCATCTCACTTTAATCATGACCAACAAAATCTTTTCGGTTTAGAGATACATGTCAAACATTCAAGATTAAAGATGAATAATTTAACTGAAAGTAATAAATGAGATGTTTAATAATTTATAATGGTTATTTCTTGCCTGTAGACAAACTCTATCAGAGTAGATCCTTTTTTCTTCTTCGTTACATTGGAACACAAAGTCTAGCACATATTATAAATACAAATCGAGTACTTTACATGAGTAACCAAAAGTGGCATTCAAAATGAAGAATGAAAGGTACAATAAACAAACGATTTGGTTGATGTCTCTGCAGTACATGATCAAATCAATATTTTCAGTGTTGCCCATTACTCTGCAGTTCAAAATAAGCGTCCAAACCAACTCTTCTTCTTATCATTTTTCACTACTGGTATTGGTTCAGTTTCAAAGCGTTCCACGTTACTCCTCAACATCATCTAATAAGAACAAACACAAGATCAGAAAATTGTAAAGTCTAACAACAATAATCTGAGAACTAAAACATTGGCAGCATATAGATTTGAAATGTACCGTCATGCGAAGAATCTCGTCTATAGGTGCAGCTTGGTTGTCCTGGAACCACTTAGTCGCGTCTTCAATAGCATTCTCCATTTTCTTCAAGTTCTCTGGGTTCACCGTCTTCTTTACATTGTGTTCTTTGATCTTATTATTCATTTTATATATGCAATCCTCTAATGCATTGTATGCATCCACTTTCTTCTTGAACTTTTGGTCCTCAAGTTGGTACTTTTCAGCATCTTTAACCATCTTATTAATCTGTTCCGTCGATAGTCTTCCATTTTCGTTGGTAATCGTGAGTTCCTTTATCATTCCAGTGGATAATACCTCAGCAGTGACTATTAAGATACCGTTAACGTCTACTTCAAAGCCTACTTTTATTCTCGGAACTCCTTTTGGAGCAAGTGGAACTCCATAAACTGTTAACTCCCCCAACAAATGGTTATCTGTTGATCTAGTCCTTTCGCCTTGATACACCTTAAATAGTAATGAAGTGTCATTATCTTTATGGGTCGTAAAGTTTTTGGTTTTCTTCGTAGGTACTTGAGTGTTCCGCGGGATCACAACACTAAAAACTTGCCCCGTTATTTCTACACCAAGTGACAAAGGAGTGACATCTAGCAGCACCACATCCGGAACAGTTTTATCACTTTTACCGCTTAAATTTGCAGCCATAACAGCTGCACCAAATGCAACAGCCTCATCAGGGTTCACGCTTTTACAAAGCTCCTTCCAGTTAAAAAGTTCTCGCAGCATATGTTGGACTTTAGGTATCCTAGTTGAGCCACCGACAAGAATAATCTCATCTACCCATGATTTATCCAGATTTGCATCTTTTAAGCATTTATCTAGAATCTTGATACAATTATCGAAAAAGCTCATGTTCAGCTCTTCGAATTTAGCTCGAGTAAATCTCATCGAAAAATCAATTCCCTCGTGTAAGCAATCCAATTCGATTGACGTCTGAGTAGTTGACGAGAGAATCCTTTTTGCTTTCTCACAAGCAATTCTCAACCTCCCCAATGCTCGTTGGTTGCCCGACAAATCCTTATTGTATCTCCTCTTGAACTCTCGAACGCAATAATCCACCATGGAATTATCAAAATCCTCACCTCCAAGATGAGTGTCACCGGAAACAGCTATCACCTCAAAAATTCCGCCCTTCTCAATGGTAGATAGAGAGACGTCAAAAGTACCTCCACCCAAATCAAATATGAGCACGTTTATCTTACCAGTGATTTCAGACTTATTGTCTAAACCGTACGCAATAGCAGCTGCTGTTGGCTCATTGATCATCCGGATGACGTTTAAACCAGCAATAGTGCCTGCATCCTTCGTTGCTTGACGTTGGGAATCATTGAAATAAGCTGGGACTGTTACCACTGCATTTTTGACAACTTTTCCAAGGTATGCCTCAGCAATTTCTTTCATTTTTCCAAGAATCATTGATGAAATTTCTTCAGCCAAAAATTCCTTCTCTTGACCGTTGTACATGACAACAATCTTGGGTGTGTCTGCAGGCCCTTTTATGACCTTGAAAGACCACAACTTCATGTCTTCCTGCACTTTGGGATCACTGAAATTTCTTCCAATCAACCTCTTAGCATCTGAAAATAGACATTTGATTATGCAAATAAATATCGTGTGAAGATCGAGGCCCCAAAGTTACCAACAGAATCAAAGTTGGATTACACTCAAATTTGTACTACTAATCCAGCTTGTTCAACCAATGCTTATTCACAAGACTCGTTGCTTTCAGTTCACTTAGTTAAAAAAAAACATAAAAACATGGTTCCCACTAGAGTATTTACTTACTTGTTTGATCATTTTAGTCTTGAAGATAGGTGGTTACTCAACCCCAAGGGGAGACAAAGTTGTTCATCTTTTGGATCATTTTTTAAGTAAACATATACAATTATCTATTGGATCTAAATCTTGTGGACAGTTTTTGCAGTTGATTTTTTGTATTATGATTTGATCAAAATATAAGAAGTACGAAAAATTGGAAAACTGACCAAATATGGTGTTAGCAGGGTTCATTGCCACTTGGTTCTTGGCACCATCGCCAATGAGACGCTCTGCATCGCGAAAAGCAACAGTTGAAGGCGTGGTTCTGTTTCCCTGATCATTGGGTATGATTTCGATTCGATTATGCATCCAAACGGCGACACATGAGTATGTTGTCCCAAGGTCGATGCCGATGGCAGGGGCTTCATTTACATTTTTCTCCATTACACTCTAATACTCAAGGTTGGATGCTTCTCAATAGTTTTGCACCATTTCTATTTATATTGAATTGTAAGTTATAACATCATTGATGATGAGTATATTCATTTTTTTATTTTTCTTTTGATAAACAGAGAATTTAGATGAAAAAGTCAGAGAAAAAGTCAACTAGCTACAAGAAAGTCGTCTCTTCAATATTATATTATATATTATATATTATATTAATTTCCATTACTTAATTTATTGGGTTTCTTTCTTTTGTCATTAGAGGCTATTGTTTTCTATATGGTAAAGCCATGAAAACTTCTATGAAATTTGTTGATAACTTCTACATGTTGAAACTGATCAGTCAGTCATATTGGTTGAATATTCTATAAACAAAATAATATTCTATGTATACATATACTTCATATTATCCTTTTAGACAAATAACAGGTCCTGTAGATTATTAAGATATGATATATATTATATTATATTAAATCACAAAGAAAGTTCGATATCAATAGAAAGAAAAAACAAGTGTCAGTCTCCAAATTGGCTGATATGAACATGCCAATAGAAATTCAAACCAACATATTTCAATGTATGTGAATCAACGATATTGTCATTGTGTATGTACTCAATAAATCTTGTGTATCTTTTGTAATGATTTCCAGTACAGGTACTATTAGTAATGTATTTATGTTGAACGATAAATACAAAGTTTTTACCCTCATGTTTATGCAGTTTACCGCTAGCTTTGGTTGTTATTAATTCGCTGATAGCTTTCCCTACTTGACATTATGTTTGTACACTTACTATATTTTTTTTAAACGCAAGCATTAAAAATCTATTCAGTCTGTACACATAATAATTTGTACATTATATTACTTACGCTAATCTAAAGTATAAAGATTTATGTCTAAATTTATTTAGAAGGGGAACTTTGGAACTGATTATAGATCACCGCATATAAGGATTTATGTCTAAATCTATTTGGAATGGGGACTCTGAAACTGATTTTATATTTTCTGGAACTGATTTTATATTTTTATGTGTTTTTTTTTTTACGTTTTTACTCGTTGTTTAGTTTTCTTTTCGTTTTATTAACGTAGTTTAACATTTTATTCGTTTTCTTTTTGTTTTTACGGTTTCTTTTAAGTTTTTATTCGTTTTTTCGTTTTCTTTTCATTTTTTAATGTTTTTAATGGTTTTTTTTTTACTTTTTTTTTACGTTGTTAATGTTTTCTTACGGTTTTTTTTACGTTTTTTCATTTTCATTTCGTTTTTATTCTTACTTTTTTATGCTTTCTACGTTTTTTTATGGTCTTTTGATGTTCTTTACTACATTTTCTACATACTACATTGTATATAACATCTAGCGACAAACATCAAAATAACATGCAATATATATAAAATGCAACAACAAACATCAAAGTAACATGCAATATATATAAAATTGCAACAACAAACATCAAAATAACATACAATATATATAACATGCAACAACAAATATCAAAATAACATGAATTATATACAACATGCAGCAACAAACATCAAAATGAAATGCAGTATATATAAAATGCAACAACAAAACATCAAAATACCATGCAGTATATATAACATGCAACAACAAACATCAAAATGAAATGCATTATATATAAAATGCAACGACAAAACATCAAAATACCATGTTGTATATGTAAAATGCAGTAGAAAGTATCAAAATAACATGCAGTATATATAACATGCAACAACAAAACATCAAAATACCATGTTGTATATATAAAATGCAGTAGAAAATGTCAAAATAACATGCAGCAACAAGCATCATAATAACATGTTGGTGGTACAAAATGACATGCAATACGTATAAAATGCAGTAAAAAACATCAAAATGACATACAGTATGTATAAAATGCAGCAAAAAACATCAAAATGACATGCAGTATGTATAAAATGCAGCAAAAAACATCAAAATGACATGCAGTATGTATAAAATGCAGCAAGAAACATCAAATTACCATAAAAAAACATTAAAAAACGAAAAGAAACAAAAAAAGGTAAACAAACAATAAAAACAAAAAGAAAACGAAAAAACGTAAAAACCCGTAAAAAAGGTAAAAAAAAACGTCTTTTTAAAAAAATGTAAAAAAACAAAAGGAAAAAAAAAGAGCGAATAAAAACGTAAAAAAAGCGAATAAGAACGTTAACAAAACGTAACAAACGAAAAAACGTTAACAAAACATAGAAAACGAAAAAATGGGGGAAAATGTGAACAAAAATAATTATGGCGGCGGTCGACAGCTAGTGATTGCTGGTGGTTGCTAGCAGCAAGGGGAGGGGTGGAGGTGGAGTAGTGAGAGTGGAGAATAAATAAAGGGGGAAGATATAATATATTTGGAAAATATGAGAGGTCAAAATGAAAGTTTGTTGGGGGACATGTGTCACAATTAGGTTAGTGGAGAGGTTGCTCACTTTTGCCCTCCTAAAAAGGGTTGCCACCTTGAACCCTACTCTTTTTTTTTATTATGCATTAACAAATGTTGTATAAGTGTATTATACACACACATCTATATCTATATATATACTATAAAATTATAAACGAAAATTTTAGGTTTTATCATGTAGACAAATTCCGAAGCAATTAATTGACAAATGTCAATTATAAATATGACAACTAATTATCTATCAAATAACTTATTTACAACACAAATTAAATAGTTATCTATAAATAGTTTGTAACTACTACGGTTCTTAAAATACCAAAACAATTGATAATACATATTTTTTGGTACAACTATAAATCGTGGTGGATAATAGATATTTAATAGAATGTTTATGTAACATCCTCCTCAATGGCCTAGTATTTTTAGGTAAATTTACTTTATTTAATTGAGTTAATTTATATGAAATGTTTGAATGTATTATGGTTAGGAATAATTAAATGGGAATTACGGTATTTTTAGTTTAAAATACGGATTAGCTTAACTATTATAACTAATACCATCGTGTGCTAGATTAATGATAATAATACATCGTAGTATACGTAAATTATATATATATATAAACTCAAGAATCCATAAATCAGCCATTTCATCTACATTCTTCATCTCAAAAACACACACAAACACCAAGAACACACACTAAACTCAAATTTGCAATTCAAGCTCAAATCTAGCCCAAAACACCTCCAAATAGTATCATTAGATTCGGAATTCATCAAAGGTTAGTCCTGCAATTCGTTTTGTGGTTTTAAGCAAAGAATCAAAGGTTAATTAGTTTTTAGTTTTTGGGTTTTAGAAATAAGAGAATTTGATTGGAAATTCATTTATGTGTTTTTATGTTAAATTGATGCATTTAGAGTGTTTGTTTATGTGTTTACTAAGTGTTAGAACGTTTAATTTGTGTAGAAACGTTGTTAGAATTCGATTTGAGAATTTTTGGTGAAAATCAGCCAGTTTTCTGCCCAGTTCGCAGGATGAACTGGTTTGGCGATATTGCAATATCGCCCTCCAATATCGCTACCCAATATCGCGATTAATTTCGCTTGCAATATCGCTAGTGGCGATATTGCAATGTCGCTAGAGGTGCAGATTTTGAAAATGCGTAAGTGTTACTAAGTTTTGTGAAAATCTTACTAAAAATTAGATTTTGATGAAATTCGCATGGTCACTCGGAATCGATCAATTAATCAAGACTATGTACCATAGCCCTGTAAGTTTTTGGCCTTTCGGGGTCGTCTTGGGCTTCAAAATGGCATTTTTCAGTTTTTAAATGACGTTCCGGGATTTTCGAGTTTCGTTCCAGATTGAACTCTTATTTCCTTAGACTTCAGGGAATTACCTGCTTGTAAGAATGTGCTATTATGATGATTTAAACTTGATAATTGTTTATTATCTGGATAATATACATTGAGACATGTTATACGATTTCAAGGTGAGTTACTAACTCATTATCTGTTGTATTCTCAGATCAGTCAAAGACTCAGTAATATAAGAATTCTGAGAAGTGAACGGTAGCAGTCAGGTGAGTGGATCTGCAACTCATAATTTGAGTTAGTTGTAATGGTGTGATTACAACAAGTAACGTAAACCTTGTTTGACTGTTTAGTCTGAGTTGTGATTGTGTATACCTACTTGTTATGCATATGTGACCTTCGGGCATCTGTGTTATTCAGAGGTCAATTGCGATTGGACTTGGTTACTACTGTGTTAAACACAGGTTCCAGATACATGTGTTGTCGCTGGAAACTGTGTTGTTGTGTTGTAGTGTCAAGTTATCGGCCTATTCTGTATGGGCCTTTACAGATTGTGGGTAAGTGTTACTGAGGGCCACCGCGGCTGTAGGGTTCCTCAGTAACCGCCGATCCTCTTGAGTTTATGTGTTTACTGTGCTTAATGTAAACAGATTGTTATGCTGAATTGAATTGTTAGTTGTACATTCATTCACTTAGCTTTGTGCTAATTCCACCATTTCCCTTCCTGCAGGTTATGCATGTCTTTTGTGGGTTGGGCAGGAAGGTGGTTTTGAAGAATGTTTGACACGTGCCATCACTCTGATATGTTTTTGAATGTTTTGTAAATTAACGTGTATGTGGATTTTGTATAACAATTATATGTTTTGTTTCAGTAGTGTTTTAATATTGTAAACTCGCGAAAAATCTATGGTCATTTTGTAAGATAAGTTATAATATTATCTTTTATCCATCGCTTCCGAGTCAAATGACAGATTTAACCCTATCTTAATTTAAGGGGTGTTATAGTTTATTTTTAAACTTTTTCTTCTAACCAAATATCTAATCGACATGTCAATTTGTTTTATCCTCTTACTTTTTGTTCATTGATTACATGTTGGTTAAATTATGTTGTTCATTATCAAACTTTATTACATAAGAAATAGGGAGCAATGTTGTTGTTTCTAAGGTTTTGTAAAAGTTGATGAATATATATTTTTTTGCGTAAATTTTGGGTCTTTTCAAAAAATTTGATTGGTAAACAAAAGCAAACATTAAACTATTTCATCATATATATATCATATAAACAAGTAAGTAATCAAATTATGGTCGTCATTGATCATTGATTAGCACTAGATGATTGTTTTTTTTTCTTAAGTCTTAACATTCACTGTGATGAATAATAATCAATATTAATTTATATGCGTTATAAGTTAATATTTATTAGTTAACGGTAAACTACAACTTTTATCAATGTACGTTAAGTTATATTTTTCAAAGTTCATATTCATCATAATTAATCTTATAATTTAGCATTCATCAACATAACATATGTGGAATGAATGTTTAATTATAACATTTCAAATGAATATTAATTTATAAGATTACTATAAGTAAAAATTCGTTAATGAATGTTAATTTATAATGGTCGTCAATATATATTATTCTATAGACTTATAAGTTAACATTCAATGAGATGAATGTTCTTACTTGAAAAAAAAGAGGTTTATTGAACATAATGTCTATGTGATGAATATTAGTTAATAAATACACATCGCTTATAACAACGATTAATAATCATTGAAAAATATTAAGTTGTACTTTTGATTAACATTCCTCAAATATAATATTAATGTTATGGAAATTTTAATTTTGTGAAATTTGATGTTGAATGACGACCATGATTTGATTATCAACTTGTTTATATTATATGTTTTGAATGTTAAAATTAGTTTTATTTTGTGGTTTCCCTTTACAATATATTTTTGATTACAAAAAACAAAGTATGAACCAAGAAAACCTAGTTTGAAATTGTTGAATGAATTAAACTCGAATTACATTTGTAACCACATTTGTGATGAGAGAATTCACATTATTTCTTGAACGAAATCAACATTTCATGAATACATATTGTGTAATGAAAATTCAATTGAGATAGTTAAAAACATAGTACAAGCTCTAGAGTTGAAGACAAACAAAATTGAATGTCGCAGGAAATTGTAATGAAATTGAATTTCTACCTCGATGAATATATAAGAATTATTAATTCATTAGTTGTTGAAATATAAAAGAAAAGGATAAAAATGCCGTTGTCTTTATTATTCCAACTTTATTAGTAGCCGGTTGAATGAAGTAATTGAGCAAATGAAATCAACGAACATGAAGCAGCTACCCCTTCCCTTGGATCATGTCCCTATATATATATATATATATATATTTATAAATCATGTTTAGTCGTCAATTTAAAGAATTGGTGGATACATGACCATAAAACATGTTATTGTGTCAGATATGATTATAATATCCATTCAAAACGAGTGTGACCAGGTTTCAAAAATTCAATCGATTATAGTGTATTAGCTAGACGTCATCAACCGAAATTAAGCTTGCTTGGGTTCTTCTGAACTTTGTTATTCCGTGATCGTTGCTCTTGAAAATGTTGTGAAGGAAAAATCTTTATTGTTTAACAAGGTTGCAAGTCTTCATATCTAGTATATTACGAGTAATTATTACATAAAATTATTTATCTTTTAGTATTTTATTATACAATCGTTATTTTACTTTTATTAACCATATTACAAGATTTACTATTATTATTTTTAGTATTATATATAATCATTTTTATCATGTAATTATATGCTATATAATTATATTAGAAGATATTAATGTACACAATTATATGCTCTTTTGAATTGCGTGGCAGTTTGAACTCGATATCAAAAAATTGAGTTCAAATTCGTTTATAAACTAATGCATAAATATTATGTGATGGTCGTTCTTAAAGTTTCACGATCCTTTAATAATATGGTTTTAATAAAATAAATACTATGATGCTAAATGGAAAATAATGCATCAAAATTTATCAATTTTTTCGTAGTATACTTTTAGGTTGTTAATAAAATAAATACTATGATCCTTTAATAACATGGTTTTAAAATAAATACTATGATGTTATATTAATCTTTAATAACATGTACCCAATAACATGTTTTCTTATTTACAATTATTCATACATATATGGTGTTAATGAAAAAATTATTAAATATATAGATTGTATTAGAAGCTCTTTGATCTATTTTAATTTATAATTAAATAATTTCCTTAAACATTTATTAGTCAATTTACCATAATAATATTACATTTTGATTTGAATTAATTATTTTCTAATTAAATAAGTCAATGGATGGATTTACAAATAAAAAAAGACAATGCGGTAATTTTGGATCTTGAATAGTAAGTTTTAAAGTTGAAGTGGAAATTCTTTATAAGGATTATAAATAAAAATATAATTTATATAAAATAAATAGTTTGACATGATTAATTGATACAATTTGAGTTATTCGTCATTAATAAGCAACAATTACTATAAGATGATAATAATTTATGTTTATATGTATAGGAACTTAAATTTTTGTTAGCATAAAACGAGATACATTCGTATGATTGATATCATACGTAATTATCTAAACAAGTTCATATTAATTTTTATTAATTAACTGAATCTGATATAAAAAGATAAAATATTTCATTAGATTAATTGATTTAAAGGATATAGGGGAATTCAAATGAGAATAAGAAAACTAATTAGAGAGCTTTATTTGGCAAAATCTCGCTTTCACTCCATATTTTTTAAAATTAAATATTTTAAAATAATAAGTTAAAAAATTATAAAAATTACATAATCACATGTGATCGTCGCATGTATCACATGTGATATTCGTTTTTAAAACTCATCAAAAAAATAAATTTCATGAAAAGTATATCATCTGAGATGTATAATCGAGGAGGAAAAAAAGATGATTTTTATTGTGTAATTAATATAAGTTTTTTGAGTTGTCGTGTTTTAGATATTTAATTTTTATAAAAGTGAGGTAAATGAGATTTTGCCAAATAGAACTTTATTATTGGTTTTCTCATTTGCACAAATAATTCTATACTCATTTGAACTTATCTCTGAAAAGTTATTGCTTTTATAACAATGTTATGTAGATTTAACCGAAAAACTTTGATCAATAGTATGTGAGTTTAATTCATCACAATTTTTAATTTGTGAGGACACAACTAAAAACACTACTCCATAATTAAATAATTTAATCTGAATTATATATAACGGTTAGATAATCTAACGGTTAGATAATAATTTGCGTATTTATAAAGCAGATAAATAAATAAACTTTTTCGCAGCTTAAATTTAATTATATTCAAAACGGTAATATTATTCGCGTATATGTTAAGCAGACGTAAAACTTATAAATACAAACCGAAACCCCCTTTCTAGAGTAAACCACTAAACCCAAAACCCTCAATCAAACCTACGGTAAATATTTCCCGCCCATCTACTCTATAATTCTGCAACATCTCGCCGGAGTATGCAACATCACGCAGGTATACGTTTAGTTTACAAGATTCTATATATTTCGTAATGATATAATTTGATTGTTTCAAGAAATTGCTGACTACATTACTTAAACTTCTTAGTTATGAAAATGTGCCTCCTTATCTGAAGGTTTGTATATCTCTACTGCTACCTTTCCTATTATTTTTCATAGTTATAGTTATTTCCTTTTTGTTTCACTTGTTTTCTGTTGTGTTGTAGGGGTGCTTTGCGTAATTCGATATTGACTTTTATTTACGTCTCTCCAAACTTTAAAGATACCATTTGGGGTTTCCTTGAGCAGTATGATTTACCTGTGGTGGTTGGACCTCAAGTTGGGCAAATGATGGGCTCTCAGGTTTGTCTTGCATGATCTTTCACACACTTTTTTCTATTCTGCACACCTTGATATGTAACAGGAAGTTTTACTTTTACAATGATATGACGCTGACAGGTTTATGATATGAGAGTTAAGTTAAATGAAGAAGAAGCAAGAAATGAGCACTACCCATCCAAAATCTCATTTCTCAATCTGTTAAATGCTCTCATTGCTGTAAAAAGGGACGCAACTGATAGGGGACGTCGGTAGTGATTCACATACTTCAAATATTTCTCCACATGTTATGTTTTACTGCTTGTACTTCAAATGTTTGACATGTTTATAGGCATCTTTTGATTTAGAGTATGTATGACATACAAGATGATGATATTGACATTGTGGTCAGTCAATCTCAGCTAGTGGCTTTACAGTCAACTCCACTCCAGAAGCAGCTTCTTGTCAAAGAATTGTTCAGAGTAAACTTACGTATTCATGTAGTTCGGATTATATTTAAGTCACGACGTTGCGTGTACTTCATCTAGGTGACGTATTCATGTGTTATTTCTCTTACCCAACTGTGTTTTTATCAATGTGAATACTATTCATATCTGAGGTTTACAGGACTTTCTGAGTGGGAAGAGTGTGTTTCGAAATATCAGGGATATTCTTTTGCCTGGAGTGGATGCCATAATTGCTGAGCGGACGAATCATACGTATGGTTTACTTCTAGAGAAAGCTCTGCTTCTATTTCTTGAAATTATTATCCTGGTTTTGGAGAAAGATTTATTGGTTGCTGAATCTTGGCGCCCCCTTTACCAGGTTAGCATACAATTTCCATAAAGTCTTATGATTGATTTCCTAAAACTGGTTCATATATTTTAACATTTGGGCTGCACTAGATATTATAACAAACAGTTGACATATATTCTTTAATTACTAAATTGTGATTACTTATTTGCATCACTTGACGATTTCTTTTACTTATATGTTGTGATTGGTTGTTCCATAGCAGCGTTTTGATTTCATTCTTTCTCAAGATAATACAATGGTAAATGGAGGTACATTACTTATATTGGTACAAATTGAATATTATGTTGTGTTTATTTGTGGGTCATTAATTCTTCTGTTGATGTATTTGTCATGTTTGCGGTTTCAGAATGACCTTGTTTATGCACGTGACAGTTCTCACATGGTATGGCACAAGCTTGTACCATTACTACTAAAATCCAACTCTGCTGGTCTTCTGGTTGAAGATGCTCCTGCTTGCCTGAAGCAAAGATCAGAAGGGTGTCAAATTATCGAAAACAGTTCTGACGATCAGGGTGTGCAGTGTGCTTATAATGCAAGTTAGTACTTTTGAATCATCCTTCCTTTCTCTTCTTTTTCTCTTATGACTTGCACTAAAAATTTGTTATTTCTATACTTATCTCTGTCCACCTTTCAGCTTCTCATTGGTAACTTTAGTTGCCCAGTTCCCAAGGTAACACATTTTCCAGCTGAGGTTTGATCTTGATTCCCCTGTAGTGAGGACAGAGTTACAGCAATTTGAACTACAGGTAGTGTTATAATAAGAAGATGATTTATTTGAGCATTTTCCTGACAGGTCTGTGATATGAGATTTGAGTTAAATGATGTAGAAGCAAGAATTGAGCACTACTCTCCAAAATCTCATTTCTCAACCTTCTAAATGCTCTCATTGCTGAAAAAAGGGACGCAACTGATAGAGAACGTATGTAGTGCTTCAAATACTTCAAATAATTCTCTAAATTTTCTCTTTTACTGCTTATACTTCTTTCTCTGAACTTAACTGGGATGTTTGTCAGGTATATAGGCATCTTCCGATCTTTTTAGTGGCACGCGCAGATCTTTCTGAGAAATGGCAATTGGGTTTTGCATGTCTTCAACTTTCTCAAATGTAAGTTGATGTCATTGAGTTTTAGTTTTTCTAGTGAAAGAGTTTAGGCGATGTTTATACTTATATATTGGTGTAATATATATAGGATTTTGAGTATGTATGACAAAAAAGATAAAAATATTGACATTGTGGCCGGTCAATCACAATCAACTTCACTCTAGATGCACTTCCGAAACTACTGCCATGGGAATATAAACACAAGAACCTTGAAGAACAGGCTGCCCAACTCCATATGTTAACGGGATGGTCAAAAATTTTGGAGGTGAATAATCCATTTTAATCTATATATAATTTATCTTGGTTGATACTGTAATCTAAATCAATGCTGTATGTATATGATCTGTTATCAGATTTCTACTTCAAGAAGGATGTCATCTATGTAAAATGGATCAGAAATATTGTTTCAGTGCGTCTTTCTCTCTGGATTAGTGTGTTATTTGTTGTTTGTATTAATTATATTTTATATTCATATAAGGCTTTGTCTTCCCCAACGTAACAGGTTGCTGGATGCATCTTTAAGTGCTTCTAGTTCTCGAGATTGTTCGTTAAAGATGGCATTAATGTTAACTCAGGTAATTGAGCTTATTTGCACATGCTTGTAATTAGCATAATTATCATGAGGTTGTCCTATTGTTTGACAAAGAGCCTCTTAATGATTTTAATTTGTTTTTATTTCAAGGTCTCAATAACATGGATGGCAAAGCTGCCGGATGAGCGGTTTATTAGCCCAAGTGTGTTACTCCGACTCTGTCACTTGTCTTGATGTTATTATGACAAAGCGACTCTCGAATGGTGCTTGTCACTCTATCCCGTATAAGATCATGACGGCAGTCTTGAGACATGACACATCAGAAGCATTGAGGATGGTATGGTCATAGTTAAGCAATTTATTGTTCTCACTGATAACTAAAAGTCTGTAAAATACTTGACTATTGTTAATGTGCCATTTTTAGTCTATACATGTTGCTTCTAAGCTACTTCTAGTACTGTCAGCACATACTGGATCCAGATGTCCCTACTACTATTCGGCAATTGTTGTTAGTGGATGAGCAAGATTTGGATCTCCAGAAGGTGAGGCGTTTCTAATTTCATTGTTAATGAAAGTGTGGGCTTATATTAACTCTCTTATAAACACCAATATACTTCTACAAACAGTTGCATTTGAGAAAGAAAAGTAGGAGGAATATTTCGAACTCTTTGACTGTCAATATTTTTGAATAACTATCTGGATTTGTTGATCTGTGGGGAATACTGAATTTTTATTGTCCGATTGATCAGGATCAGGATCAGCTGGCACTTGCTAACTTATCTATTATAAAAAAAGTAGTTCATTCGATTTTAGATTTGGTGCGTTCCTTATTATTATTGTTGGATATATTATGTTATGTAATGTTGTGTATTGATGTGATAGAATAATCTGTAACTTAACATATCACACTCTACATCTATATTACATAAATTGATGCGTGGATAGATACACACATACATAAATCATCTCTGGTGACTGGCATTAATAAGATTAAGTTTCATCTAATGGTGAATTGTTTGTTGATTTAATACATGGGTATAGTATATGAGTGATTTGTACCATATTAGTAGGGGATATGGCACAAACATAATGTCTCCTAAATACTTAATCTAGAAAAGCCACTTGTCATTCAGTATTACTCATCAATATTAGTATTAGCCCTTTATTCATCTAGAAAAGCCACTTGTCATATCTACCTTCATTGGGGTCAAGCTAACACTTTTTTCCTTCTATCAGTTCCAATTGTATTTAGGCCATTGAAGATGCAACTCAAGGCAGTGAATCTGGAAATATGATGGCCCTTTTTGTTCTGGATGCATGGATTTGTATTGATCACGAGAAGTTTTTCTTAAGTCGACCTCAAAGTATCAGCAATGTCTCATATCAGGTTTGTGGGATGATTCATGAATGCACTACATAGATCTGTGCTAGGGCTTCTTTACGTTCTTCATAAATTAATCTTTTGATTTATCTTTTTGGGCTTCTTTACATACTCAATAAATTAATCTTTAGATTCTTTTTTTTCTTTTTACATAATAAAGGATAGTATGCACTCAATAGATCCGTTACAATGTCTATGTGCTCTGGAGGTAGAACTTGCTTTACTATTGAGAATTAGCTACAAATATGGTAACTCAGGCTCAGATTCTTTTCTCTATGGGTGCATATGAGCATATTTTTTCATGCATGACCCAAAACATGCAAATCAAGGTTAGCTGTCTATGCTTTTCTGACATTTTTTCTTCTAAAATCTGATATACACTAAACTCAGATCTCTATCCAGGGGAACCAAAAGATGCAAATCAAGGTTAGTTGGTACCAATTTCGTGAAAGATTCGTTTGCTGATATTCAGACAATGAATGGTCGTATCTTACTCACTTCAAATTGGTCTTCTCTTTGACCTTGTTGGTTGAGACCTCAGAGTTTTTTCAGGTAAGGTTCATCATCTTCTTCATTGTCCGTGAAATTGTTGACTTTTTCAAAGGTCATCAACTACTTTTCGATCAAGTTCTTCTCCACGATGTTTCAGATGCTGATCATATATGTCAATGGAACAGGAACCTTGCTGTTGGCCGACTTAGCAAGGATTGCAATTTGATATATTTACTATTATGCTCTGAGAAGCAACTAGTGGTACAAATGATTGGGCGGATGGGTTGGGTAGCGGTCAGATTGACCAAAAAAAAGACTCTTTGTTCAAATTTAGTTATAAATAGTTATGGGAAAAATCTAATCTAGAATGACAATTTTCTTTTTTCTTTTTTGAATATGAATGACTATCGAAAACATTTATCAAAAACATATTATTTTCCCAAAAATATTTGTTCGATGCTTTGAAATTTGAATAACAATCGAATTCACATAAAAAGAAGCCTATTGTTTCCATCATTATTAACGGATTTAACCATGATAATAAGTTTAATACTCTTCTGCTCTTCTACTTGTAAATTCCAAACTTCAGTCCAACTTTCTATTTTGCTATTCCAAATTAACTAACCGTTTCAATCAAAATGCTTTGATATGGTAAAGATAGAATTACTAGTTTTACTATGTAATGATTACTCCTTATAAATTACGTGGTTGTTATTAGTCATTCACATCCAAAAAAAATGCCTATTGTTTCCATCGTTATTAACGGATTTAACCATGATAATAAGTTTAATACTCTTCTACTTGATTTAGGTTCACCTTTTAACCAATTTAGGGTTTTAGGTGAAATGCAAAGAAGAGGGTGGAGATCCAATTCAATTGCGGGTTATCCCATTCGTATTCTTCAAAGTTTGTCACTTTCATAGATAAATGAACCATTTCTTCAATTTATCAGCAAAGTTTCATACTTGAGCACGTAGGTTAATATGCACATCAACTGAATGATTAAATGCCTGAATGATTAGTAGTTTATAATATTCCATGATTAGGAAAATTCTAATTATGATTCAATAATGGTATGGTGCTTTTTTTTGTTTTATGTTGATATGGTCATATGGATTGAGTTATGATTCATGGTTTTATATTGAACTTTTGGTTAAGTTTTTTATTATTCTTTTATTCCCACTGTTAGCATCTATCATTGCTGTAGGTGCATTGGTTCCTGTTCCAAGATATCATTTGATGGCCAAATTAGGTTGCATTTCTGGACTTTTGCTAAGATTATGACTCATTGTTGTAAGTCTATAAGGTTGTTAAATTTGAAATATATCTTAAGATTGTCGAAGTTGATAACTTTGTGGACATTATCAGGAACATCGTCATTCAATAACAGGCAAATGTTTAATTTGGCTTGGAAACCTTTCTTAGTTATTAGTGGATTTTGATGACGATAGCCCTTGGTAAAGTTACCAAACAGGAAAAAAATTTGTTTAATATTATGGATGACTGGTTACGTAGGGACCGTTTCATTTTTGTTGGCTGGTCTCTCCGTGTGCCTATCTTGATGTAGGGGGTTGGTTCACAGGTACAACCTTTGTAACTTCAGGGTATACCCATGGATTAGCCAGTTCCTATTTTGAAGGCTGCATTTTCTTAACAGTTCTATAAGTATCTCTTTCTATTTCTGGATTGCATTTGTAGTACTTAATTCACAGTTTGTGTTTTTGGCACACCTGCATTCGTGTCGATAGTATTCTGATGTATGCTCACCCTTTTTAATCAATTATTCAATGTGTACGACTAATATCGATTTTGTGGCTGTTTTTGATAGCTGAACATATCTGGTAGGTTATAGGCAGTAGTGCAGTACTTTCTTACCCTTTTATGGGATTCAAATGTAGGCTTTTTGTTCAGTTGCTATTGGATGCGTTGGTTGGTATTGTTTCTATTTGCTAGGTTAGTGGGTATAACAAGGTTAGGACTAGTACTTGATCCCAATTATAGATCACGACAAAGAAGGTTAAAAAAACTATTCTTTTGCTAGTTGATGTTGTTTTCCAAATATTGAAGTTATATTGAAGGTTTTGGCTCATTCATTGGTAATTGGATAAGAAAGAGATGAGTGTGTGTTTAGCGCTGTTTCTTGGTTTGGTTAGGTTTGGCTTGGCTGATTTCGTCCTCTGTCTCTGTGGATTAACTATTTCTGTTGATTGGCTTTATGCATAATAGGATATTTGTTTTCTTAATTCCATATGACACACGACCGTCACCTGCATGTTTCTTTAGAAGCAAATTTGATAAAAAGCATGCCACCTTGGGTTTTGGCATCAAAATTAATGAATTAACTAGATAGTCTATGTTATTTGCAGTATGATGAAGGCATCGAAGTTGTGAAAACGATGTTGAGAAAGAAAAAGAGCTTTTTGTTCAGACTATAAGATGATTGCAAGGGCTTTGACAAGAAAAGTAAATGCTTTGGTTGAGATGGCGAAGATATTAAAAGACTTCGAACTTGCAATTGACCTTTCCAAAAGCTCTTACAGATATCGCAAGCCAATTACATTGAAGAACTCCATGATGCAGAGAGAGCCGAAAAAGAGTGTGCCAAAGGTTTGCGTGAACTTTTTTACTTTTGCACTCATATTTGATACACTACTGATTATTGAATTTTTGGACTAATAATGCTCAACTCAACCCGACCCGACAAATTTTAGCCCTTACCAATAGGTAACACAATTGACCACAACATGTTTTCATTCGCTACCCACTTCGTCTATTTGCTAATCTATGGACTTTTCTGGATTATGTGGTCTCTAACGAGTCATACAGTTAACTAATTAAATGGAAACGGTTGAATGGGTTGACTACGTTTACCATGGTGAATGAAGCATTTTGGATTCTGTAACAGTTAATTATTAAGTGTTTTGGGACTCGACAAATGGAAGTACATTGCCAATATTCAACTCTGAAAATAATTCTAAAACAATGGCACTGTGCAACCCGAAATAAGCATCAAAACCGGCTTTACTAGTAATCATTTTCTAGTCCCGCTTCAGTTTTCAGTTTCATACCGCTGCATGTTTCTCTTCAAGGCCATCTAATAAGAACAAATTCAGGATTAGAAAATCATTAAGTTTAGCAATAGTGATTTTGAGAAACTAAAACATTGGGATGCATAGATATCTGAGATGTACCTTCATGCGATGAAGCTCATCGGCAGGTGCGGATTGGTTGTCCGAGAACCACTCCGCCATGTCTGTAATAGCATCCTCCATTTTCTTCAAGCTCTCTGGGCTCAAATTTTTTTTAAATAGTATTCTTGGATCTTATTTTTCATATTGCATATGCAATCCTCTAATGCGTTGTATGCATCAACTTTCTTCTTAAAATTGTGGTCCTCAACTTTGTACTTTTGAGCATCTTTTACCATTTTCTTAATTTGCTCCTTGCTCAATCTTCCATTATCGTTGGTAATGGTGAGTTTCTTTGTCATACCCACTGATAGTAACTCAGCTGTGACTGTAAGGATACCGCTGACATCTATTTCAAAGCATACATCAATTCTTGGAAATTTTCTTTGTATCAAGTAGTATTCCGAAAATTATTAGCTTCCCTAGAAACTGCTAATTTTTGGATCTAGCTCTTTCACCTTGAGACACCTTAAAATTTATAAAAGATTGGTTGTTTTTATGTGTCGTATAAGTGTTTGTTTTCTTCACAGGTCTTGAAGTATTAAGTGGGATTATTACACTAAATACTTCTCCAGCTACTTCTACACCAAGTGACAGAGGAGTGACATCTAGTAGCTACACATCTGGGACAGTCTTATCATTTATACCGCTTGAGTTTGCAGCCATAACAGCTGCACCATATGCAACAGCCTCGTCAGAAATCACGCTTTTGCAAAGTTCTTTCCAGTTAAAAGTTCCCGCAACATATGCTGGATCTTAGGTATCCTAGTCGGTCCACCAACAAGAATAATCTCATCTACCCATGATTTATCCAACTTTGCATCATTTAAGCATTTCTCTAGAGTCTTGATGCACTTATCAAAAAAGCCCATGTTCAGCTCTTCAAATTTAGCACGAGTAAATCTCATTGAAAAATCAATTCCCTCCTGTAAGCAATCCAATTCAATTGACGTCAGAGTAGTTGATGAGAGAATCCTTTTTGCTTTCTCACAAGCAAATCTCAACCTTCCAAGTGCTTTTTGGTTCCCCGTCAAATCCTTATAAACGAAGATATGACAAGTTTTAAGTACAAATTAAGAAACATCAACACACATACACAAAGGAAAAGAAATTCATGGTTATAATTAGTTAAGTACCTCTATATGCAGCAAAGAAATATAATCAGATTAATCAATGCTGACTGCGATATTTAGTTCTTTTGTTGAAGTTGCTTCAAGAATTGAAGCATCCCGCTCCTAGAATCGAAACCCAACGTTCAATATATTTCAAGAAACAGATTATGGTATGTTTTTTTTAGTTACTTGGCCAACACAATGTTCTATATTTATAATTCATAAAACCCAAAAGTGAACCCTGCTGAAGTATAAGTCAAGGTATTTATACATTATCTTTTTTGAAAAACTCAAGTTCTCGTTAAAACAGTACATTACTGGTTCTTGTCGGCTTTTACTCAGCTCATCCGTCCCGAAAACTGTTTTTAGCTATTAGTAGTACCGAGTACTGCACCGTCTATGCCGTTTGCGTAAAGATTTCTGCACAGTCCTAGATTACTCACAGCTCCTATGATTAATCAAAGTGAAATGCAAAGCATGGAAAATTAGTAGACTGACCAAATATTGTGTTAGCAAGCTTCGTGGCTACTTGGTTCATGGTAGCATCACCGACAAGACGCTCCCCTTCACGGAAAGCAATAGTGGCTACTTGGTTCGTGGCTATTTGAATGATTTGGTTTTTGATTCTGAAGACTTTTGCTCCTTTTTCGTTTATATTGAGTTGAACTTCATTTGAGTAAATCATAAAAAGTCAAACACCAATTTCAATTATTTATTTTATGAGGTTTGTAGGGGTTTTTTGTTTTGTATAATTGAAAAGCCCTATGAATTAAGAGGTAACATTATGTTATTTTACAAATATGTTGAGAATACCTTACATCCTATCTCAAAAACGAAAAATCCACCCAACGCACACTTAAACAATCATGGAGTACCATGTAACTTCTACATGTTGAAACTGAATTGGTCAGATTGTTATAAGTTAAATTGCAGAGAAAGTATTAAGTCGATAGAAAGATCTGAAGAATAATAAGCTGTTATCATTCTCTCTCATGTGATAGCAACCAAGACAAAGATGGCCAAGACCTGACGAAAGGTACGTGAGTGCCAGGATTACAGATGAATCTGCCAGGATATATTGATCTGATCTTACCTCTTTTAGGTATTACTCTGTCTGTCCCAAAATTTTAGTTCATCTTTTATTTTCTACATATCCTATATTAATGTCCGATATTACCCTTAATATATTTATTAGTTAAATAAAAGAAGGTACAAACTGACATCTTCAAAGGGAAAATGCTGCTTGTTGGTCATCTTTCAAATTGTGTGATTTTTATGTGTAATAATTTTGGAACGTACATATGGAGTAGCCTGTCGGGTGTTGTGTGTTTACCTCAAGGTTAGGAAGGCCAACATGTGACAATATATGCATGAGAAAGTGTAGAGCTCATACGTGCATTGAATGTTGTTGAATGTCGAACACTATACGGTTCATGTTGTTTAAAAGTTATATTGATATAATCATGAATGTATATGTGTTTGAGAAATGACAATAACAGTGGTGTAGCTGGGATTTGTCAATGGGTAGACCGATTAGCTACAACACAAAAAAGGAAGGTTGTTAAGAGAAACTACAAACATTTTGTTTACCAAGTAATGTGGGATCAATTATTCCTGAATGATTGATACATGAGCAAGTAGGTAATGTTATATGCATATCAACTGTATGACTAAATGCCTGAATGATTAGTAGTTTATAATATTCCATGATTAGGCAAATTCTAATAATGATATGGTGTTTTCCTCTATGGTAGAATCAGTCGGGGGACCTGAGAGGCGGTGGTTTACCCTGCGGCGGATGTCAGCGGTTCAAGTCCGCTTATCTCCAACTCGTGAACTTAGCCGATTTTTTGTTTTGTTTTATGTTGATATGGTCATATTAATTGAGTTATGATCATGTTTCTATTGAACTTTTGGTTAAGTTTTTTATTATTCTTTTATTCCCACTGTCGGCATTTATCATTGCAGTAGGTGCATTGGTTCCTGTTCCAAGATGTAATTTGATGGCCTAATTAGGTTGCATTTCTGGACTTTTGCTAAGATTATGACTCATTGTTGCAAGTCTATAAGGCTGTTAAATTTTAAATATATCTTGAGAATGACGAAGTTGATAACTTTGTGGACATCATCAAGAACATTTGGTAATGGGCAAATGTTTAATTTGTCTTGGAAAGCACCTTTGATAGTTATTAGTGGATTACGATGACTATAGCCCTCGGTAAAGTTACCAAACAGGAAAAAGATTTGTTCAATATTATGGATGACTGGTTACGTAGGGACTGTTTCATTTTTGTTGGGTGGTCTGTCCTATTGCTCTTTCCGTGTGCCTATTTCGATGTAGGGGGTTGGTTCACTGGTAACCTTTGTAACTTCATGGTATACCCGTGGATTAGCCAGTTCCTATTTTGAAGGCTGCAATTTCTTAACAATTCTATAAGTATCTCTTTCTGTTTCTGGATTGTATCTGTAGTACTTAATTCACAGTATGTGTTTTTGGCACACCTGCATTTGTGTTGAAAGTATTCTGATGTATACTCACCATTTTTAGTCAATTATTTAATGTGTATGACTGATATCGATTTTGTGGCTGCTTTTGATTGCTAAACATAGCTGGTAGGTTATAGGCAGTACTTTCTTACCCTTTTAGGGGATTCAAATGTAGGCTTTTTTGTTCTGTTGCTATTGGATGCGTTGGTTGGTATTGTTTCTGTTTGCTAGGTTGGTGGGTATAAGAATTAGGACCAGTACTTGATCCCAATAATAGATCACGAGAAAGAAGGTTAAAGAAAACTATTCTTTTGGTAGTTGATGTTGTTTTTCTTTTGCAAATATTCAAGTTATATTGAAGGTTTTGGCTCATTCATTGGTAATTGGATAAGAAAGACTTGATTGTTTGTTTAGCTCTGTTGTTTGGTTTGGTTTCGCTTGGCTGATTACGTCCTCTTTCTCCGTGTATAAACTATTTTTGTATGGATATCACCTGCATATTTATCTAGAATAGCATGCTACCTTGGGTTTTTTCATTGAAAATTATGAATTAACTGGAAAGTCTTTGTTATTTGCAGTATGATGAATGCATCAAAGTTGTGATAAAGATGTTGAGAGAGAAAAAGATGCTTCTTGTTTAGACTATAAGATGGTTGCGAGGGCTTTGACAAGAAAGTAACTGCTTTTCGATAAAAATGAATGTTACACATATAATTGATAAACCTTTAATAGTAGGGGTACTATGTTAAATTTAATAACAACAAAATTCTCAGCAAATCAATGATATTATGCTATGTTTTCCGTATGTTCAAATGAAGATGTTCCTAAGAACAAACACTAACTCAATGATAAAGGAGCTGAAAGGATTGCACTTGTACTATTAGTTGTGATTGAAACGTGTACCTATTAATTGATGTCATATGTCGTACCAGAGTGTAACTGTAATATAAATAACTTTGACAGATTTGGTTACATCGGTTAAATCAATTACAAAAAATTTCATGTTTAATCCCACGATAAGTGCATGTTATAATCTATTAATTTCATTTAAAATGGTTACTAGTTGTAATATGATATAGATCCCTGCTGTCGTGTTTTTATCTGGTGGTTAAAGCAACAAAGAGGCCACGGTCAATCTCAAGGCGATGAACCACTTCATGGATAAACATCCGTGGATACTCAGTTTCTCGTTTGAACAGAGTAACGTCAATGGTTTCAAACATACTTGTGATTATGGATTACAAAGAAGGGCTCAATCCCAATCATACCGTGGGATAATTTGATCCATGCTTCAATTGATGTCCATCATTCTAATGGTTCTGGGATGATGTAAAACACCTATGGAGTTCTGGTTTTCGTTCTTTTATGTAACAAGATGTTCCTAAGAAAAAGAAATACAGAAACAAGTTATTGAATATATAAATATATTAAGGGGGCATATCCAAAGAAAAAAATGTTTTCTGAGAGAAGCAAAGAAGATTAATGGATGAATATTATTAATAGTCAGCAATGAAAATTAAAGGCTAAATATTCACCGATGATTATTATTTTTACCTTTAACATTCTGTTTGATCAATACTATTATTGACAAATCAATATTATTCACATTTGTCAATGAATTTTTCCTGCCTCAATCTAAAATATTCATACCCTCATGGAAACAATGACATAAACACGATCGATATGACATTTAACCTTGGATTCATTGATAATAGCAGCATCTACATCATCAAGGCTAACATCCTCTTCCTGCTCAAAATGAGGCAGTTTATACCCTTTCATGAACCAATCATCTTCCAAGATTTCTGGAATAGTTATTCTCTGGAATGGACCAAGCAAGTTAAATCAAACTTCTGCCACATTCAAGAATTTCATAATTTGTATACGTTAAAAGATACATAACTAAAGAAACTCACAGTAAATGGGTTTGGATCGAGTATCCGTGCTAATAATATCTTTACACCAGATGAAAACCATGGCGGGAAGCTATAATCAGCCTTATCAATCTGCATAAAAGTTGGATCAATGTTTTAAATTATGCTTCAAGTGGAGGACCAAAAATTGAGAAATCAATAAAAGCATCAAACAGTTAAACTTACTTTCTTTTACAATCCAATGAGGTTTGCCTCATCGAATGGTAAGTATCCTTGCCATAAGTACGAAAAGGATAACGCCACAAGACCATATGTCAGAGGCTGCACAATTACAAAACCTTTGAAGTGAGTACCTATCATGTAACAATGTATGTAAATCTTCATCGTAATATTACTGGTTTTTCCATTCAGGTTACTAAAGCACACGCATAATGAAATAAACCAAGTACAAAGTAAAAAAAGAAAAGGTGATATATAGATAGATACTAACTTGTTAAACTAATTTGTATTAATGGGACATACAAATGATGAAATTTCTCACATTGCCATCGATGCGGTGCAAATGCTCTGAGATTCAAATGTGGACAAAATGAGTGTTTGTTGGTCAACCTGACCCAGACCATTACAACTTTTACCAAAAGGGCCCATTGCAACCCGAATCCGTCTTGAACCATTACCCAATGTCCCAACCCGCTCATCTTGCCTCCTCTACACTAGTTTCTAATTCAAAGGACAACATTATGCAGAGAATAACCTCTAGGAAACCCGTCATTATAACCGGTTATTGCTCCAAGGTTTGACCATATAATATTTCAACAAAAAATCTCCCTCCAGATATGGACTGCCAATAAGTTCACACATTTCTTAGAAGCATAATGAATGAAAATGTTGCAGAAGAAACCCAAGAAACCTGGTTGTGATTTCCAGGTCGAGAAAATATGTTGATCTCTTTCCATATCCTATCCCCGGTTGTTGCCCTATCAAGAACCTCCACTAATTTCTACAAGTGTGTCCACGATCTGAAACAAATATTGAAATTTAGCTGTAGATATAACAGAATTAAGCTATAATAAAGAACAAAGGTGACAACTTTGACGTATTTACTTACGAATGGGCCAATTCGATTTAAGTTCTCTAATGGATCAACGGGTAAAAAGTATATATTTTGGGCGACCCGACCTTGTTACTCGTTACCTGATCCACCCATGTTGCCACATTGAACTAGGCAAACGTTGTGACTGTATGTAGTGCACACCTTACTCGTGCTCCAACCAGAATTGGAAAGTTGGTGTCCGTCAATTTCTCTAATGGATTTCACGAGAAACCACAACCACATTTCCGATTCACGGTTGCTTGCAAATAATTGAACCCCAGCCCACCTTGAGAAGTAGGTTCACATAATCCAAGGTAAAGTGTGGCTTGGTCAATCAATCCAAACAAAGCACCAAACTTTGAGTTACTTACATCTTCAGCAATGGTTATTACACTTGAAGATTCATAATCCAATGTCGCATTCACTAATAGAGTTATATAATAAGGCAGACCTGTCAGCGTACTGCTTACAGAACCTGAAGCAATTGAAGACAGAAGATTAGCCCAAGTTTTTTGAAAGGTAAGAATTTAGCAAAATGTAACGCACTTTATACTCATTTCCTTAAGACCTCATCGTTACGAGAATCACATATATGATCTCTTAGAAATGAAAAATACAGGCAAGTCAGTGATTCATGGTTTCTGACAACAGGATAATAACAACGGGTCTTATTTGTGGTTTTTGAAACTAAAAACAGAAATGAGCAGAAACACAACGCTTTAACTGCCATTTACTCATACTTTAACTACCATTAATTAAGATAATGGTTTTCCAATCCAAAATATAGAACATGAATGTTATTTTAACGTATTACCAGTAAGAAAATAGCAGTCGTTTGATCCATCAAAGAGTGATTATCCAACCATCTCATCTGCAGACGAGTAAGAATGAACAATGTCCATGAAGACAAGCAATCCAATTGTTTCACAAAAAAAGAAAGATTAATCATGTTAACATAAAATGCACAAGTTAATGCATCAGATGAAATTCCACGTGGTCACCATGTGCTTCATCAACTAAATGCTAGAAATCTTCAGGTGTCCTATATCGAAATCGACAATTTAAAACAGATTTCGGTAACCAACATTGAAACCCACAGGGGACGTTTGTCACAAGCCATGGCATAAACCCACGTCGAGACAAACAATTTAAAACAGATTTAGGCAACCAACATTGAAATCCACAGAGGACATTTTTTACAAGCCCTGGTGTATAAACAGATTTTGGCAAACCAACATAGAAACCCAAAATGGACATTTTTTACAAGTCACGATATAAATCCACATTCAAACCGACAATCTTACACAGATTCGGGGAAACCGACATCGAAACCAACACTCTTATACAGATTTTGGGAAACCAACATCGAAACCCACAAAGGATGTTTTTCACAAGCCAAGACATAAACGCACATCAAAACTGTCAATTTAAAACAGATTTTGACAAACCAACATCAGAGATTTTGGGAAACCAACATCGAAACCCACAAGGGACGTTTTTTACAAGCCACGACATAAACCCACATCGAAACCGACAATTTTATACAAATTTTGGCAAACCAACATCTAAACCCACAAGGGACATTTTCTACAAGCCACGACATAAACCCACATCGAAACCATCAAGTTAAAACAGATTTTGACAAACCAACATCGAAACGCACAAGGGACGTTTTTAACAAGTCACAATATAAACCCACATCGAAACCGACAATCTGATCCAGATCTGGGAAACCAACAATCTTATACAGATTTTGGGAAACCAACAATCCTATACATCATAATAAACATCAATGACAGTATATCTGGATGCACTAGCTTTAAGAAATTTACCACTTCTACAAGCCCAAAGGATAAGAATGGTGATACACGTGATTTTGAATTCAACGATCCCATAAACGGAATGCCAGCTTCATCTCCCAATCTCCAAGAGAAACAGATTCATATAGGTATCAGGTATGTCAACAAAAAGCAATAAGCACATGGAGTATGACTAAGCAGTCCAAACAGTCCGTTGGGGGCTGCACAATCTAAAGATGAGACAGTTTGGATCATTCGACAGCTGCAGTGAACTGCATTTCAATAAGTATATATACCGAGACACACACACCAAATGTGTTCAAACAGGCACAGTGACTTTAAAGGTCAGGGTGGACACACTTACAAAATTCAGTACTATTTCCATATTTACAGTAAGTCTCAAAATTCCTAGTTTACGATTAACCACTTAATTATTAATATTTATCATAAACTTAAAAATTGAGATATATCGGTTCTTTATACCAAATTTTCAGATGGTAAATAGACCCCATGGTGCTACAGTTACAATCCACTTTCAGAATATGATATATTTTTTTCCAGAAGAATAGTACTAATAACAGTAATGATAATGAAGAACAACCTTGAGATCTCTGCGGTACACGCTCTACTATGGCAGTAATCTACAGCATTAATAAGTTGCAGAAAGCATTTTCGACCCTCATCTTCTTGAAATCTCCCATGTTTTGCCTGAAAGCACGATTGAAGCATACAAGCATAAGATGTATCACGCAACAACTTACGTAAATCTTCATCGGTAGAATTTGAAGCTATTATTTACCTCAGGTGCGGCATATTTCGGAGTCCCATTTGCTGTATGTAGCATAGCGTTTTCCTAAGTAAACAAGAGATTGTAAATGTTATCATTAAGCATAAAACAATTAACCGCTGCAAATGTTGCTGTAAACGTGTGAGTAACATACCATTTGCTGTGATAATCCATAGTCTGAAACTTTCAGAACACCATACGAGTCCAAGAGCCGATTTTCAGGCTGCGTTAAACACGTAAGATACTTGGTATAAATTCTAAGTTTACGATTAACCACTTAATTATTAATATTTATCATAAACTTAACAATTAAGATATATCGGTTCTTTTTACCAAATTTTCAGATGGTAAATAGACCCCATGGTTCTACAGTTACAATCCACTTTCAGAATATGATATATTTTTTCCAGAAGAATAGTACTAATAACAGTAATGATAATGAAGAACAACCTTGAGATCTCTGTGGTACACACTCTACTATGGCAGTAATCTACAGCATTAATAAGTTGCAGAAAATATTTTTCGACCCTCATCTTCTTGAGTCTCCAATGTTTTGCCTGAAAGCATGATTGAAGCATACAAGCATAGGGAGGTGATCCTTACACACTCTTTTTTAGTCGACGCAAACCAATTATTATTTATTAACAATTTTACCCTTAAATTAAAACAATAAATAATAAATACTCCAATAATTTACTCCGATTAAAAACCTAGTTACCCATTTCACCTTCTAAGTTAGCCGTCCTTCTCTGTCATTATTGTTTTCTACTTTTTTTCCTAAACAAATTCACCACCTCTTTCTCTATTTCACAGTTCCACAACATTTTTCATGAGTCTCTGTTAATATACATATGAATCTAAACCTCATATAAAATCATGAATACACAAATTAATTGTCTGTTAAAACCAACTCACGTAAATCTACAAGCAGCTTCTAAAAGAACAGATTCAACTAAATCGAACGAATCTCATAAACATAAATCATCAAAAGTACTTCAATTTCAAAAGGGTGTATATTGTTGCTCACGTCACTGTTAAAATTTGATAAACACAAGAACTATAAGTATATAAACTTAAAATTGTTAAATGTCATAATATGTACTCCTTATTAAATTTGAAATAAGTGTTTTCTTAAGAAGGAAAGTCAAAGTATCTCTGTATCACTGTAAAAGTAGTGAAGTTTAATCAGGGGTTAAGTGGTCGATTAATATAAATTTATGTGAATGGACTAAAAAGAGGTGTGTGAGGATCACCTCCCATAAGCATAATGTCTACCAAATGCAAGTAAAATAACACATTTGCAAGATAAAGAACATTTTACAAACAGTTACGTACTATTTGGTCAAAATGTTCACCTCCATCAACATACTCAAGAACAACATAGATCCTTGCTTTGCTCCCCATAACCTGTTAACAAGTAAAAGAAATGAATATCTACACCATTAGAATGTATATGGCAATGGAAACATCTATTTTAAAACTGGAACTTTCCTTCAATACAACTATGAAATTAGAGAAATGAATGTATAATACCAATTTTTATGGTATTGCAAGATCAACCTTATTATACTAAATACTGGTCAGGGTCCTCATAGTTCAGTTAATGCTACAGTCCCATGCAATAGTCCTAATAAGCACAATACAGTTTAATGATTCAAAAGCATCTAATATTCTAATATACTTTATAAATGAAGACATACTGCAAATATGTCAGTGTCACAATTTCTACCACAATAAAAATAATAACCTTTAGATTCGATCATAAGTGATGACCCCATAGTATTCCATTCGAACATCCAACCCATGCAAATTTTGAAAAGGTAGCAATATTTTATTTCCCTATCTAACTAAGCCTATAAAATCAACATTTGATCAAAGCTTGATTGCCAAAGGAAAAATGTGACCGACTTATAATTTGGATCGGTTGGCTTTTGAACAGATCATTTCCAATTTCTAGAAACTGAGAAGCAATTGGTTTCACTTATTTACTTCAATTTAAACCGATCCAATCGAATGAGCGCCTATTATTCTGGTCATTCAAGTTTTAAATATTTCAGTTTAGCTTCAATTACTAAAATGGAACCAAATCGAAGTACGATTGATAAAAACAGAACATAACCCCCCCTCACCCAAAAAAAACACTACTATAAGCAATCCTTAGAAATTCAAGTAGACAGATGCAGTGATAGACAACCCTCAAAGAGATTTCAATCATGAGGATGCTTGATCAACTTCATAGTAGAAATTTCTCTTTTCATCTAACAACAAACATAAGCATAAGCATCAGTTACTAAAGCACACACATAATGAAATAAACCAAGTACAAAGTAAAAAAAGAAGAAGGTGATATATAGATAGAACTAATTTGTATTAATAGGACATACAAATGATGAAATTTCTCGCATTGCCATCGATAAGGTGCAAATGCTCTTAAAAGAAACATTTCTGGTGTCCAAAAGCTCTGATTGTAACAGCTCCAGCAATCGACTGTGCTAGAGAACCAATGGCTGCAAAAAGGGCATGGAAGGTCGAGAAGCCCCTAAATAAGATCAAGTTAGCTCATAAAACGATAATAGTAAGCTCTAGGCAATAGAATTACTCAAGATAAAAGCCTAAAAGGTAATATTACTGGTTTTCCATTCAGTTTACGTCTTTTTATCAAGTTTGATAAAGCCTTCAAAGAGAAATTATGTCTGTCAACTCATAAACCTTCAAGACAAAAACGTAATCTACTTAGACTTAAAGGAAATTACAGCACATCAAGATAACTGTCAGAGAACTTAGCAGACAATAAATGAACTTCTATTTTAAACTAACTAAAACGTTAAGGTTCTGATTATTGCAACTTAAATATCCATAGTAGCTATTATTATGTCAAAATCTTCATTTATACCATCTACTTGTGTTCTTGATTTAAAAAAATAAGATTTATTGTTCAAAATTGATAAAACGCAAAAAACTATATGAAACCCTAGGTTTTTGAAATCCATATCAAATTTTTCGTAAAACTCTAGGGTTTGAAATCAAGATCAAAATTTTAGTAAAACCCTATGGTTTCAAATTAAGATCAAAATTTTAACAAGATCAAAATTTTCGTAAAACCCTAGGATTTCAAATTAAGATCATTTATTCGAAATAAAAAAACTATGAAACCGAAAAACTATATAACCTGATCGGAGATCCTCGTATTCTGCAAGGGTTTAATTGAAAGAGAAGAAAGGGTTATTGAAAGTGGGTATGGTATTCAAGAGAAGAATGATGGGGTTATTTGCTTTGAAGTAGGGTGTATATATAGGTTTGCGTATGTATATGTCGGTCTGGGGCACATCGCGTTAGTTTAACGCCAAGTCAAACGGTCAAATTGTTTCAACGGATCACTTCTAATTTCATTTACCGAGTATACAACTATTATTATTATTATTATTATTATTTTACATTATTATATTACTATGATTATTATTATTATTATTATAACTGTTATAAGTAAATATATAGTTATATTGATTTTAATTAAATTACTTAATGAGTAATATGACTCTATAATAAATTAATTAATTTTATCCTTGATCAATCTTTGAATGGTTATCTATACAGTAAGTTCCATTTATAATGTTTAGATTACTGTTTTGCCCCTAACTAAAATTCACAAATAAGTCTCATTTATAATGTTTAGATTATTGTTTTGTCCCTAACTAAAATACACAATTAAATGATGTTTAGAGTTTATAATGTTTAGACTGATTTTTTATTTTTGTCAGATTGATCAGGATCAGCTGGCACGTGTAAACTTATTTGTAATAAGAATAGTAGTTCAATCGATTTCAAATTTGGTGCGTTCCTTATTATTATTGTTGGATATATTATGTTATGTAATGTTGTGTATTGATGTGATAGAATATTCTGTAACTTAACAGATCACACTCTACATCTATATTACATAAATCGATGCGTGGAAAGATACACACATACATAAATCATCTCTAGTGAATGGCATTAATAAGATTAAGTCTCATCACACATACATAAATTATCTCTAGTGACTGACATTACGTAATAAAAGATAGCATGCACTCAATAGACCCGTTACAACGTCTATGTGCTCTGGAGATAGAATTTGTTTTAGATGTTACATTTTCGACGGACTTTTTTCTTTTACAGTTTTTGATGGGTTTTTAATACGACAATCATAGTCGCATGTTTCACATGTGATAGTCGTTTTGGAAACACATCAAAAAATGAAAAATTAGTTCCTCAAAAATATATCTCGCGAGATTTCTAATCGAAGAGAAAAATATAATGTAATTTTTATAATTTTTTAACTAACTGTTTTTGAAATATTAAATTTTAAAAAACGTGAGCGAAATTGACATTTTAGCAAATGAAATTCTCTTGTTTAATTATTTCATTTTAACAAAAAATCTTGTACTAATGTAAACTCACCTTTCTAAAGTTATTATTTTTATAACGATGACATGCATTTTTAATTTGTGAGGACACAACAAATTAAATATAATAATAATAATAACAGTTGAATCGAAAAACTTTTATTAACGGTATGTGAGTTTAATTCATCTTTTACTATATATACATTTTTAATTTTAATTTTAATTTGTGAGGACACAACAAATTACACTACTCCATAATAAAATAATTTAATTTGAATTGTATATAACGGTTAAATAGTACCTTGCCTATTTATAAAGCAGATAAATAAATAAACTTTTTCGCAAGTTAAATATTTAATTTAAATTTAATTATATTCAAAACGGTAATAATATTCGCGTATATGTTAAGCAGACCCAATTCTTATAAATACAAACAAAACCCCCTTTCTAGTAAACAACCACCGACCACTAAATCCAAAACCCTCAATCAAACCTACGGCAAATATTTCCCGCCTTTCTACTCTATAATTCTGTAACATCTCGCCCCTCTCTCCGGTCTCTTGCATCCTTTTATTTCGTCAATTGCTTATATGTATAAATATAATTATATCTGTATACCTGCACTTTTTATTCTGACTTCAGTCAAAGTACGTATACGTTTAGTTTACAAGATTCTATGTATTTCGTAATGGTTAATTTGATTGTTTCAAGAAATTGCTAACTACATTATTTAAACTTGTTAGTTATGAAAATGTGCCTCCTTATCTGAAGGTTTGTATATCTCTAGTGCTACCTTTCCTATAGTTTTTCATAGTTATTTCCTTTTTGTTTCACTTGTTTTCTGTTGTGTTGTAGGGGTGCTTTGCGTAATTCGATATTGACTTTTATTTACGTTTCTCCAAACTTTAAAGATACCATTTGGGGTTTCCTTGAGCACTATGATTTACCAGTAGTGGTTGGACCTCAAGTTGGGCAAATGGTGGGCTCTCAGGTTTGTCTTGCATGATTTTTCACACACCTTTTTCTATTCTGCACACCTTGATATGTAACAGGAAGTTTTACAATGATATGACCCTGACAGATTTATGATATGAGATTTGAGTTAAATGAAGAAGATGCAAGAAGTGAGCACTACCCGTTCTCATTTCTCAATATGTTAAATGCCCTCATTGCTGAAAAAAGGGACGCAAGTGATAGGGGACGTCGGTAGTGATTCACATACTTCAGATATCTCCACATGTTCTGTTTTACTGGTTGTACATCTTCCTCTGAAATTAAATAATGTTCGACAGGCTTATAGGCATCTTTTGATTTATATATGATCATGTGTTTGGGCCATTTTCTCAGTGGGCATACGCCGATCCTTCTGAGAAATGGCAATTTGGTGTTGCATGTCTTCAACATTTTCAATATTTGGGGTATTCTTTTGCATGGAGTGGATGCCATAATTGCTGAGTGGACGAATCATACTTATGGTTTACTTCTAGAGAAAGCTGTGCTTCTATTTCTTGAAATTATAATCCTGGTTTTGGAGAAAGATTTATCGGTTGCTGAATCTTGGCGCCCCCTTTACCATGTTAGCGTACAATTTCCATAAAGTTTTATGATTGATTTCCTAAAAGTGGTTCATATATTTTAACATTTGGGCTGTGCTAGATATTATAACAAACAATTAACAATTGACATCTATTCTATAATTACTAAATTGTGATTATCACTGTCCAATCTCTTTTACTTATATGTTGTGATTGGTTGTTCCGTAGCAACCTTTTGATTTCTTACTTTCTCAAGATAATAAAATGGTACATTACTTATATCGGTACAAAGTGAATATTACATTGTGTTTATTTGTGGGTCATTAATTCTTCTGTTGATGTATTTATCATGTTTGCGATTTAAGAAAGACCTTGTTTTTGCATGTGGCAGTTCTCACATGGTAGGGCTTGTACCATTACTACTAAAATCCAACTCTGCTGGTCTTCTGGTTGAATCTGATGCTGCTTGCCTAGAGCAAAGATTAGAAGGGTGTCAAATTATTGAAAACATCTCTGAGGTGTGCTTATAATGCAAGTTAGTACTTTTGGCTCATCCTTCCTTTCTCTTCTTTTTCTCGTATGACTTGCACTAAAAATTTGAATTTCTATATATATCTCTGTCCATATTGCAGCTTCTCATTGATAACGTTAGTTGCCCAGCTCCCAACGTAACACATTTTCCTGCTGAGGTTTGATCTTGATTCCCCTGTAGTGAGGACAGTGTTAGTGCCAAGTTTAACTACAGGTAGTGTTATAATAAGAAGATGATTTATTTGAGCATTTTCCTGACGGGTCTATGATATGAGATTTGAGTTAAATGATGTAGGAGCAAGAATGAGCACTACCCGTCCAAAATCTCATTTCTCAACCTTTTAAATGCTCTCATTGCTGTAAAAAGGGACGCAACTGATAGAGAATGTATGTAGTGCTTCAAATACTTCAAATATTTCTCTAAATTTTCTCTTTTACTGCTTATACTTCTTTCTCTGAACTTAACTGGGATGTTCGACGGGTATATAGGCATCTTCCGATCTTTTCAGTGGGCATTGCAAGTTAGTACTTTTGACTCATCCTTCCTTTCTCTTCTTTTTCTCGTATGACTTGCACTAAAAATTTGAACTTCTATATTTATCTCTGTCCACATTGCAGCTTCTGAGAAAGAAGTATAAGCAGTAAAAGAAGAGAAAGTATGACATAAAATATGAAGATATTGACATTGTGGTCGGTCAATCTCAGCTAGTGGGATCACAATCAACTCCACTCCAGATGTATTTCAGAAACTACTGCCATGGGAATATAAACACAAGAACCTTGAAGAACAGGCTGCCCAACTCGATATGTTAACCGGATGGTCAAAAATTGTCGAGGTGAATAATTCATTTTAATCTATATATAATTTATCTTGGTTGATACTGTAATCTAAATCAATGCGGTATGTATATGATCTGTTATCAGATTTCAACTTCAAGAAGGATGTCATCTATGGAAAATAGATCTGAAATATTGTTTCAGTGAGTCTTTCTCTCTGGATTAGTGTGTTATTTGTATTAATTATATTTTATATTGTGTGATGTAAAGCTTTGTCTTCCCCAACGTAACAGGTTGCTGGATGCATCTTTAAGTGCTTCTAGTTCTCGAGATTGTTTGTTAAAGATGGCATTAATGTTAACTCAGGTAATTGAGCTTATTTGCACATGCTGTAATTAGCATAATTATCATGAGGTTGTCCTATTGTTTAACAAAGAGCCTCTTAATGCTTTTAATTCTTTTTTATTTCAAGGTCTCAATTACATGCATGGCAAAACTACCGGATGAGCGGTTTATTAGCCCAAGTGTGTTAAACTCCGACACTGTCACTTGTCTTGATGTTATTATGACAAAGCGACTCTCAGATGGTGCATGTCACTCTATCCCGTATAAGATCATCATGGCAGTCCTGAGACATTACACATCAGAAGCATTGAGGACGGTAGGGTCATAATTAAGAAATTTATTGTTCTCACTCATAACTAAAAGTCTGTAAAATACTTGACTTTTGTTAATGTGCCATTGAGGACGGTAGGGAAGACTGATTTTTTATTTTTGTCAGATTGATCAGGATCAGGATCAGGCTGAGCAGGTACGTGCAAACTTATCTGTTATAAGAATAGTAGTTCAATCGATTTCAGATTTGGTGTGTTCCTTATTGTTGGATATATTATGTTATGTAATGTTGTGTATTGATGTGATAGAATATTCTGTAACTTAACCTATCACACTCTACATCTATATTACATAAATCGATGTGTGGAAAGATGCACACATACATAAATCATCTCTGGTGACTGGCATTAATAAGATTAAGTCTCATCACGCATACATAAATCATCTATGGTGACTGGCATTCATAAGATTAAGTATTACCTAATGGTAAATTGTTTGTTGATTTAATACATGGGTACAATATATGAGTGATTTGTACCATATTAGTAGGGGATATGGCACAAACATAATGTCTCCTAAATACTTAATCTAGAAAAGCCACTTGTCATTCAGTATTACTCATATCAATATTAGCATTAGGTCATTTAGAAAAGCCACTTGTCATATCTACCTTCATTGGGGCCAAGCTAACACTTTTTTCCTTCTATCAGTTCCAGTTGTATTTAGGCCGTTGAAGATGCAACTCAAGGCAGTGAATCTGGAAATATGATGGCCCTTTTTGTTCTGGATGCATTGATTTGTATTGATCACGAGAAGTTTTTCATAAGTCAACTTCAAAGTATCAGCAATGTCTCATATCAGGTTTGTGTGATGATTTATGAATGCACTACATAGATCTGTGCTAGGGCTTCTTTACGTTCTTCATAAATTAATCTTTTGATTTATTCTTTTGGGCTTCTTTACGTTCTCAATAAATTAATCTTTTTTTTTCACATAATAAAGGATAGGATGCACTCAGTAGATCCGTTACAGAGTCTATGTGCTCCGGAGGTAGAACTAGCTTTACTATTGAGAATTAGCTACAAATATGGTAACTCAGGCTCAGATTCTTTTCTCTATGGGTGCATATGAGCATATTTTTTCATCCATGACCCAAAACATGCAAATCAAGGTTAGTTGTTATGCTTTTCTGACATTTTTTCTTCTAAAATCTGATATACACTAAACTCAGATCTCTATCCAGGGGAACCAGAAGATGCAAATCAAGGTTAGTTGGTACCAATTTCGTGAAAGATTCGTTCGCTGATATTCAGACAATGAATGGTCGTATCTTACTCACTTCAAATTGGTCTTCTCTTTGACCTTGTTGGTTGAGACCTCAGAGTTTTTTCTGGTAAGCTTCATCATCTTCTTCATTGTCCGTGAAATTGTTGACTTTATCAAAGGTCATCAACTACTTTTCGATCAAGTTCTTCTCCACGATGTTTCAGATGCTGATCATATATGTCAATGGAACAGGAACCTTGTTGTTGGCCGACTTAGCAAGGATTGCAATTTGATATATTTACTATTATGCTCTGAGAAGCAACTAGTGGTACAAATGATTGGGCGGATGGGTTGGGTAGCGGTCAGATTGACCAAAAAAAAGACTCTTTGTTCAAATTTAGTTATAAATAGTTATGGGCAAAATCTAATCTAGAATCTGTGACAATTTTCTTTTTTCTTTTTTGAATATGAATGACTATCGAAAACATTTATCAAAAACATATTATTTTCCCAAAAATATTTGTTCGATGCTTTGAAATTTGAATAACAATCGAATTCACAAAAAAAGAATCCTATTGTTTCCATCGTTATTAACGGATTTAACCATAATAATAAGTTTAATACTCTTCTGCTCTTCTACTTGTAAATACTCTCTCCATTCCAAAATTTAGTCCAACTTTCTATTTTGCTAAGTTCCAAATTAACTAACCGTTTCAATCAAAATGCTTTTATATGGTAAAGATAGAATTCTACTAGTTTTTCTATGTAATGATTACTCCATATAAATTACGTGGTTGTTATTTGTCGACAATAAATTTGGGATGAAGGCAGTAACTAATTTTCTTTTTCAGATATTTCTTATGTGAATAGTGAAATCAGGCATGCATCTTACAAGATATGGAGCCTATATGAGTCACTTTATTGACTAATGGTAGTGGGTATAAAGGCTCAAATAAAGGCTCAAAAGACACTTCAAATGCTATGTTCCAAACCACACTCATCTTTATTGGATCTTCATAATCTTAAGTCTAACTTGATAGTTTGCAAATTTGTAAAAGTATGTGTTATTACCGATTGATGTACCTTGCATAGTTACAAGAGTAACCGAAAATATCATCCAAATACCAAAGTGAAGGATCAAAAGCAAAAACTAAGTACAGATATAGTAACCTCATGAACAAAGGACTCGGCTCATAATTTTTACATCAGTTCAACGAAACTTGCGTGTTACTCTTCAGTCGGAAATAAACATTCAAACCAGCCTATCCTTTTATGATTTTTTTGTACTGGTCCAGCTTCAAAGTGATGCATGTCGCACTTCAACATCAGCTAATAACAATAAAACACAAGATGAGAAAATCATAAAGTTCAACGGCAATAATCTTAGACCTAAAACATTGTTAAGCAGTCAAGCCTACAAATTTTTGATGTACCTTCTTGTGTTGAAGCTCGGCTGCAGGTGCAGCTTGGTTGTCCAGGAGCCACTTGGTGATGTCTGCAACAGCATTCTCCATTTTCTTCAAATCCTCTGGGTGCATCGTCTTCTCTATTTTGCATTCTTTGATCTTGTTTTTCAAGATGTGTATGCAATTCTCTAGTGCATTGTATGCGTCCACTCTCTTCTTGAATTCTTGGTCCTCAAGTTTGTACTTTTCAGCATCTTTTTTTTTATCTTTTCAATCTCTTCCTTATACAATCTTCCATTTTTGTTGTTTTTGGTGAGTTCTTTGTCATACCTGTGGATAATATCTTATCTGTGACCGTTAGGATGCCGTTGACATCTATTTCGAAACACACCTCTATACTTAGAATTCCTTTTGTAGCAAATGGAATTCCATCGATTGATAACTGCCCCAACAAATTATTATATATAGATTTGAGTCTTTCACCTTGATAGATCTTGAAAGATAAGAAAGATGGGTCGTCTTTATTTGTAGTATAAATTTTAGTTTTCCTCGTAGGTATTTTAGTGTATCGCTGTATAACCACACTAAGTACTTCTTGAGTTACTTCTACACCAAGTGACAAATGGGTGACATTCAGTAGCAACACATCTTGAACACTCTTATCACTTAGACCACTAAACTTTGCAGCCATAATGGCTGCACCATATGCAACAGCCCATCAGGGTTCTCGTTCTTGCATAGCTTCTGACAGTTAAAAAGTTCACGCAACATATGTTGGACCTTAGGTATCCTAGTCAAGCCACCAACAAGAATAATTTCATCTACCCATTATTTTTCAAGATTTGCGTCATTTAAATACTTCTCTAGAGTTTCAATGCACTTATCAAACAAGCTCATAGTTCTATGACACTCGGAGATTTATTGAACCAAATCGGATATCTTATTTATTTTTCAAAGTTTTACATCACAAACGGAAGTGGAAATATATAACAATCTATTAAAAAAGAAGACTATAAATAAACAAAAACGTCTTTGGGCATCATCTGGTCCTACAATCCCCATCATGATGAGCCCACTGGATGTTTCCTGAGATATACATGTACATGCATAAGCCTAAAAGTTAGCGATTTCATGTGTTTATGTATAAAATATCACACACAATATGCAGTGATGATGCAAAATGTTACAATGTAAGATATATATATATATATATATATACAGGATGATGAGATCTTTGTGTCTGTCAGGATTAACTAGATCTTAAGTCATCTTCGACATCGATTTAGCATAACAGCTATGTGTGTCACGACTATCTATACCAGCACTACACAGAGTGAAAACATATGCTAATATTGACTTAGTACAAACAAGTGGCCGCTTGTCTACTAATCGTATCAATACATATGTGGGCAAACGACCATGGTGTTTCAGCATTAAATACATATATATATATATATGTGAGTCAATGATCATTACGTTTCAGCTCCTGGTTATCCGACGACTAACATGACATAATATTTATAAAAGACAATATGTGTGGTATTAAATGCAATTAAGCAGGTAATCATGTAATCACGTGGTATATTGCATATATCTCAGTTTTGAAAATAACACGAAACTCACCTTGTTACTTTAGGCTTTACTTGTAGTCTCAACCTATTAATCATATAGGTATACACAAATAAATTACTTATGCCAAGTCATTGTAAATAGATTATTAAGGTTTCTTGCGTTAAAATGGACATAATTTAATACTAAGTTAATTAAATTCTAAATAAAGAATTTAAGAAATGAGAAAGAACTTTACCTTGATTTGTGCTAGGCTAATATGAACGACTGTGTGTGTTTGTAATATGTGTTGGTGTAATTTTGATTTAACTGCAAGCTTTTATTTATAGTACGGTTTTAAGGTACTTATCATCAGTCTAGTACGTAGTACTAGGTTCATGATTGATTTAAAGATACTTGACATCATTATTTAAATTCCTTAACTAATAAGGATAACTCTCCTCTTGTAATTGTATTAGTCGCTACATGAGACGAGTTACAAAATTACATCTATTTTATTACATTATTTAATTTTCTAATTTAGTTATACAAGATACTAACTTCATATATAAAAAAACTTTTACATAAATATTATTATTAATGTTAGTTCTTAAATTTCTAAGCATGACATTATCGTTGGGTATGATTTCAATTCGATTACGGGTCCAAATAGCGACACATGAATATGTTGTTCCTAGGTCGATGCTGATGGCCGGGGCTTGGTTCACCTTTTTCTCCGTTACATTCAATACTCAACATAACATGATTGTGAGTTCTTTTGCTCTACATTTCTAATAAAACTGAGTTGTAACTTCATTTGACAATAATTAAAGTTTTTTTTTATTTATTCTAAAGGATAATTCAAATACAAAAGTCAGAGTTAAAAGAAAAAGTGAAGTGCAAAAAGTAGTCTCTTGATTATTATTATTCGGTTTTTTCTTTTTTTTTTAGGGGTGTCTTGGTTTGTATATATACTTCTACTATGAGATTGTTTCAAATTTTCTATAAATTAATTAAGCCACATATATGTATGTTTCCGATTATCCTTAAAAAATAAATAAAATAAAATGATCTCTTTTGATTAAACTATTAAGTTAACGTTGAAGAAAAACTAAATAAATAGGAAACTTAATCCTTCAATTATTAATTATCTATAATATTATAACAATATTCACGACGACAACAAAGACAATCAATCCAGATCATGAAACCAATATATGGCCCTTACATATGATAAAACAGCTAGAATAGATGGTGCAGAGTGGCTCAAATCACATGTTATTTTGTGAATAAACTTCGTTTCATTTAAAATGAAATCACAATTCACACAAGATTACAAGTTAATACCGTCTTCTTTTCCTTATTGCATGTTTGAGACGTAGCATGGTTTAGTTATTGACTTATTTCAGTACAGAAGTAGTACTGTCATCCGAATTAATCTGCGATATCTATGACAATTGTCAATCAAACAAACAAATACCCCAACAGAGAAACTTTTAGGCAAACCACGACCTTCAACATGAACAACATTTGTAACCTCGAACTCAGCATTGCATGTTTTGACTTTCACTATACAGGAATCCTAGGAAAAAACAGAATCAACTTATTGGACATTGAAACTATTTGCTATATATCCAAATCTTGTTCATCATCCATGATTATCTCTGGATGCACCGCAGCACTAGTCAAATTGAGAGCTCGACGAAGCTTTCTAGGGTCAAAAACTTCTACTTTGACCAAAAAAACCGAACTGACTGGCCTATGATCAGACATTCTTGAGTCCACTCTATTGTAGCAAAGTTGTTTTATGCCTTTTCCCAGCCATAATATGCGATCACACCTGCGTTACCAGAGAAAATTCATCATGCTTTTCACATAAATCAACATACAATATTTCTATTTGACTTTCATGGTCAAACCGATGATTTTAAACTTTGAATATCTTGAAGTATCTTCATATGAAATAAAACAAAACAAAACAAAAAAATCATTTTAAAATCTATAAGAAGGTTTGAAAGTGTTGTACAGTATAAAATTTTTCAATTTTCGTATAATTGAGCCCAATTTAAAGTGTAAATAGTTGTTTGTTTGACCTTAAAAGTCAAAAGAAACACTTACCATGCTGGCGTTCTTCTTTTCTCCCCTTCTTTTAGATTTTCACCAAAGTGTCGATCCGAATTAAGTTCATACTTGTAAGTAGGTGGGAAGTTGATAACACCTTCCTTCCAACCCTCAAAGACACCCCTGCTTCCAAGTTCTTTGCATAACTGCAGTGAGAAGAAACGCAATACCATGTAATTAGTTATAAAGCACCAAAATGTTTCTCTAGTCCATTTTGAAACAAAATACTTGTCACGTGCTTTCGCTGTATCACACTCTGTCAAAGTATTTCATCAATGATAGTACCATTGTTGCTTTTCCTTAAAAAAGTCATATGTTGAACTTAATAATCGTAAATCTTATTTACCTGATCATTATGGAGCAGTTTGTCCCATTGTTTCACGGCAATGAGTTTTCTAACATCTGCATCCCCCATATTGATACGATAATTCAAATCCCCAAACCAGAATATCCGACTGTTTGCCAAAACAAAAGATAAATTAGCGACAACAAGAATATACACTAGAGGTTGCAAAATTACTCAGGTAGATTAATGAGTCAAAACTATTTTTTTGGTACTGGTTGGTACGAGTCAGGTTTGGTTGACTTGAAATGCTTTTTTGTCGGTTTATTAAAACTGTTTAATGTGTATAAGTAGTTAATGTATTTAATATGATTACAAAAACCTTAGGTTTACAATGATTGTCTATTTCTTTGAATAAAATAATTTTGGAGAGTTGCATGGATTAATAATAAAAACTTTGGTCAATTTTCAGCATGTTTGACCAGTTTGAAACATTTAAGATTTTTCCTTTTAGCTTTTATACTAACTGATAATAATTTAATGCATTGATGATAAAATATAACCCAGATAGATTAATTTATAAGTAGATGGGCGGAAATTGCCATCTCTTTGTACTCAGAAAAAGGTAACTAGTTACTTACTCATGAGATGGAATTGTTTGAGGTTGATCAGGGTCTAAAACTGACGGAAATCGAGTACGTCTCAAAATCTCAACAACATCAGAGTTACGTCTTTCATCATCCCCATCTTTATGTCCAGAGGTTAAATGAGAACAAATGAAACAGAATCGAGTTTGATAAAGAGACATGCTAACAGAAATAGATCCCTGAAACAAAATTTGTTGATTATTTGTCATGTCCATCAGAATTAAGATTAAGTTTTACAGGAAACTGGAAATAGTTTGGGAATGCAAGAACCAGGAACTGGACCATACAGTGGCTTTTATTTGGCCTAATGATTCAGGCATAATTTTATTTAATTTAAAAAAAAAACCTTCTAACATAATGACACCATTTTTTATTAGAGTAAAAGAAAAAAGATCTGTATGGACTGAACAATAACCTGTTTTCGCTAAACCTGGAACCAAATAAGTACGTACACTGATACTGGTTCACTGTTTTGTCCTGATTTTTGCACACTCGTAGTTATAAATAAATGAAACTATACCTTATTACCCATGTAGCCCATAAGCCCGATGCCAACTGGTGATACTTTTACATTGTTTATATGTCTTCTCAACCTTTTACGAACCCAAATTGAAATGTAAATACCCACCATCTGCTTGCTCATAATTCGCACGTACCTAATACATAATAAGACATTTCCATTCAGCTTTCAGTTCATTTTTTCTTCAGAAAAAATGATATGCGTAAAAAGTGAGTGTAAATTGATTTGTCATGTATTAGATCGTCTTCATTTAGTACAGAAACATAATGTAAAACATAAATGTTTTTTAATACTCATCCGTCTCGATATGGTTGTCCACTATGACTAATATTTTCTAAAATCAATGTCCACTGTTTTAAAAAGATGGTAATAGTAATTGAATGGTTTTCCTAATTTACCCTTGATTAATTACTGCTATTGCAGCATTGTCAAATTAGGAGTCATGTATAAGGGCAGAGTTGGTATCATGTTAACTAAAAACCACAGTTATTGCACTGTCTTAATTTTGTGGCGGATGGAGTAATTAGTTTTTGCTATAACTCAAGAAATACTGTAAATAAATGTCTCAAATTTCATACCTACGAAATTTTCCACCACTCCGAAGAGGCGCATTCTCGTGTTCAACTTCTATTTTATCAAGAAAAGAATCTTCCTCAGCATCGTCATCCTCTCCTTCCGAAACTCGTTCACATACATCATAAAGAGAATCAACAACATCCGCCCTTTCTTGCAGCTCGTTCCATAACAAACGCAAATCCCCCGAGCTATGACGCACCCTTCTCAAACCCCCAACATTAACCACATTGCCTTTAGGACCAAAATCAGTAGGATTTGTAAACCACTCATTACGTACTCGATCAGAACTACTTAAAACTCTACGTAACTTCTTTCCCGAAATATTGCAAATGTCTTGATTTATATCTAATGCATATTCGGGCCAATCTAGGCTGTTGAATCTTCTTTCGTGATTGATTGTTTTAGTGGATGCTAATTCTGCATTGCTAATGATTTCGGAAACAGGAGAGTTTGGAGCGCTGTAGCTTTTAGGTATGGGTTCAGGTTCTGGCGATTTGTTTAATGATTTTCGAATGATGGTTTCCCATTTTTGTATCGGCAATCGCGTCTCGGCTCCGAGGACATTTCCAGCATTCAAAGGGACGACTTCTTGGAAACTGATGATAGAAAATAATCAGCATAACGAAAGTACCGTGCGTTATAGAATTCAAATAGTTTCAAAAAATAGTTCCAAAAATGTATAAGAAATCATTTTATTATAGGTAGTATAAAGATAAAGATCATTATAATCAATTTGGTGTATAATTTATATAAAAGTTATACAACAAAAACAGCCATTGAAAGAAGTTAAGGGTTAAATTACTGACCCAATCAAAGTTTACAGATTAAACATTTACGATAAACTAAAGTTCAGGGGTTAAACATTAAAACAACACAAAGTTAATGATTGAAACGTTGCAAAAATATAGGTACAGATTTCATATGAAAACTAATGAAAAGGATGGGATTAAAACATTACTAAATCACGTAAATATGAAAATTTTTATTTTTAATAATAAAATAAATTATTTTGTTGATAAAAAAATAATATCTAACATTATTAGATATATATGCTTTTTAATATGAGATAAAAACATATGTGATACGCAACTAATTTTTATAATATACATCATAAAATTTTTAATGTGTATTACGCTAAAAATAAAAATTAGTATGATACACAATAAATTAAGTTGTGTATCATATATATGTATTTTTAAATTAATCTTATATTATTAAAAATTAAATTATAATAATTTTTTTTAGAAAAATATAGATATATTAAAATTAAAATTAAAAATATTCATCTTTTACTATACCACGACACCATAAGAAACTGGACTACAATAACCGCTCCCCGCCAAACCATCAAACTCAAAATATTCCACAATTTGTTTAGGATATTTAGAAAAACTAGCTACTAATTGCAACCTTTTTTAAGATGTCTGAAAAATCAATTTACGATAAGCGCTAACAAACATGCAAATATAAACAGTCTTTACCCGAGTATATAAACATCAGACGGTTCGTTCATACAAAGCCATTCATCGATATCAAGGTCTTCATTCGGAAGCCTACCAGCAACGTTCCAAGTCCCTATTGTTACCCTACAAGACACGATCATCATAATATACATCAAATTGAGTTTACAACTTATTAGGGAGTGCATAACGTGTCAATTACATTTCTAGAGCCAAACCTCACATCTTTCGATTTAATATAATGAACACGCATTGTCTCTGATTTCCCTCTCTTGTGTTTTACCAATGCTTTTGCAGGTTTCCCTAAAAACATACAATCATCAAAAGATGGTGATCAGTTTTTCTTTTTTAATTACTACATACGTTTACTGCGTGTTCATTATTCAGTCATACACATAATTTTGTGCAAAACATTCCTTCCACGTAAATATGCGATATAATTCTATTAAACGGCACCCTAAATGGTTTTCTATTTAGCCGGTTGGGATCAAACACTTGATAAACGTGAGATAATAATATTAAACTTAGCAACCGAAAGATAAGATGTTGCAATTATATTGAGCAAAAATAGTAATATATATGTAATAGGGGTTTTTTTTTCTTTTTCTTTTATTCAACTTTGTCATGATAAACTTCATATTCAAAATTCTATAATTTTCAAGATCAACCCTCTTTTTCTCAATTTAAAGATTTGAATGAAACAGAAACACGGTAGTTACTATTTGAGGTTTGACTCGAGCATGAAGACATGTCCCTTTGTGTTATACGAGCGCGAACCTCGTTATAACCCATCCGTTCATCTTTTAGAGAACAAACTGCAAAAAGTTTAAAACAAAAATGAAACAAAGAGCTCATATCAATCAGTATCGAAACTTTTTCATGATGAATGCACCACATACCATCATCTTCACTTTCAGTTTCTGTATCGATTTCATCTTCACTAAAATCATTATTCTTCGGCTGAATATTCAACCATTTTTTCATCACAATGGACGGCCAAAACGCCTACCAAAAACATAGATACGATGCATTTTTCAAGCTAAGAAACTGAAAAGGCGCCGTCAATAAAAGAATCAAAGATAAAATCAAAATGTATGTACCTCAGATCGTTTCCCTTTTTGAACTTTCATCGTTCCAAGAAAAAGCTTCAGCTAGCCCAAACGAAAATATAGAAAGAAAAAATGTAAACTTTGTAGTGGAACATACGCTTAAACTTCAAGTTTATTTAACAATTTATAAAAGAGTGGTCCATGACCATGATGCAACAAATAGAAGCTCACAAAACTCAACTTGCAAAGAAAAAATCAAATTTGGACCTCACTACCAACACTTAGTCTTTACGTAATTACGAGAAAATTATAAAATCTTCGAATAACGACAAAAAAACAAATGTTACAGGTCCAAGATATCGCTTTCGAAGACAACTTCGGATTGCTTAAATGCTGAACAATTGACAATTAAATAGTCTGTGATGGTTGATTTTGATTTGCAGAAAACCATGATAAATTTAGCTGATAATTGCATGGTTGTTAGTTTGAACATAATTTAATCCAAGTTGATAATAAATATGTTACATAAGATGAACAAAAAACTGGGATGACAATATCTTAATCATGGTCCCATATTATAGCTTGTGTAAGAACACCGACCAAACTAGTATTATATATATAAGCACAATTTGATTGGCAGAAACATCAATCTAGTAGATATATAGATATATATGCTCTAAAAGGATTCAATTAATTGGACAAACTCCTTGACAAAGACTGAACATTTAATTTAAGTAATAACGACATAAAAAGGTTGACGGGGCTATTACAATGAGTCATTTAAGTTATTATATTACAGTACTAATTAATTAACGGGTATAATGGGTTCAACTACTGGGAAGTGATCGAATATTCATATGGGTTAAAAGTCTTACAAAGTATGATGAATTAATGTTTACAACCGCTTAATCCATTTACTAAAAACATGGATCATTATTTCAACAATAGTCACATTTATTATATGATCGATGGGCAAATGATATAATAATTTCACTGCACAATAATCGTAAAGAAAAAGTTCTTATAAGTCTTCGTCATAAGCCCTCAACCAAACACACCCACTGGCCCACATAATGTATATATTTCCTAGCACGTACATTTCATATATTGTTTTCACACCACAAAGGCGCAAACCTTTGACTTTTTGGTCTACTTAATTTAAATGGACGTTTCTAGGTTCAATGTAATCAAACCACACAAGTATAAGAAAATTCATGAGTGGTGTACAAAGGATCATTCGATTTGCAAGGTTTAAAAGGAAACTTTTATTCGTGACTCAATTAAGGAAAGAAGATAGAAAAACATTTTTACAATAATTTCTTAATGCAAACCGCCGTTAAAAGATGTTCGAGTATCTCCAAAATTTGTAAATAAACTGTTTCACAATTAGGATTTGTGACCTAATTAAGTGGAGTTCATGACTTGGCCCAATGAGAAGACAACTCCTAAGAAACATCGTAAAAAGTGTTAGCGAGTTATTATTTAGATACAGTTATGTTATATTGGACTTAGTATATTTATGCTTTATCATGTGTTTATATTATGCCTGACATAATTGTTAGATGAATAGTATTATTCAGTTTAACATGATATCAAAGTGGGTTTAACCTAAGTTCTTTTTCTTCTGTTTTCGGCCAATCAGAGAATTAGTCTTATGAATTCATCTAATATATACGCATCCTACTTGTTGCTTACATAGTTAGCCATATCACTAATTTGTTTATTTTAATAATATAGAACCGCTCAATTTGTTATTCTGCTCTTTGCCGATTCTCATTCGTTCATAATATCAATTTGATTTGATTTAAAGTTATTTGAAGCCACGTGGTGCATCAAGGATTACAAGAACTTAATTTGAAGACTTTGAGGCGTTTAATTTTTGCCAAACAGCTTTGTTTTAGTAGACGACAAAGTAAGTCTTTTCACCCAATCGAATTGGAACTACAAATTACAAAACATACTAAAGACGAATCATTCAAAGGACTTTAAGGATTGGATCAGACTTAATTATTTCATCTTGCTCAAACATAACAACATTTACTCATTCAATATGAGCTTTTGCAAAGATTTCAACGCGTTTTTCAAACCCAACAGAAATACTAAGCTCGGTCAAGGCCCAATTCTCATCTTGTCAACGCACAATAGCTTTAGCAGGCTCACATGGCCAATCCAGCCCAATTGAGTACTCCAGAGGCTCAACACATATCGCATAATCCTCTTATGGCATATAGTAGACAAGAAACGATTCTTTCACAAGCTTTTAGCGCTTTGACTCATCAAGACTTTGTTTACACAGGTTGAAATCTAAATAGAGGTGCGCCCTCCCATCTAAATTCCAATATAAATAATCTTAGTATTTTATAAAATAAATGCATTTATCCATCTGTTTTTATTGGTGAGAGTAATTACATACCTGTCACCAACAAGAGCCATAATACTTTGCTCAATCCCTATGGTCAACTTCACTTACATAATGTAATTGAAACCCTCAATGTTCTCAAAATTTTGATTTTCATTCGTAAGTTTACTCGTGACAACAAAGTTTCAATTAAATTTGACGAGTTTGATTTTTTAATAGAAGATTATTTGACTCGTCAAATTCTCTTTCGGTGTGATAGCACCAGAGACCTGTACAATGTCATGAAGCCTAACCAACACACTATTTATCCTCATGCTCTCATCACTAGTCAACACACATGGCATCAACGACTTGGACATCCTGAAAGTGATGTAGTAAGTTTTCTTTTTTTTAGTAATGTTATTTTGTGTAATAAAACGAAGTCTCTAATGCTTTGTCATGCTTGTCATCTTGGCAAGCATGTGAGACTTCCCTTTATTAGTTCATCCACTATTGTTGTTTCTTCTTTTGATTTTGTTCATTCGAATTTGTGGACTTCTTCATTTTCAAGTAGTAGTGGTATTAAATATTAAGTCACTTTTGGACCATTTTTTCACATTATTTGTGGGTTTATTAGAGTATATGTTAGGTTAATATATTAGTATGATTAAGCCCGATTGTATATATGAGTTTGGGTCCATTAGAATTCTAAGGTTTCCATGTAATTACTATAAATAGTCGATAAATAAACTCGATACTTTACGGGGTTTCATTATTTAACATGGTATCAAAACCTTAAATTTTTTAATTTTTTCTTTATCTCTTTCGTCTTACATCGTCGCGTCCACGTCCGCAAATCTACAAATCTCATATACCTTTGCAATCTTATACAATTCTTCTACATCTTCTAGCCTTTCTTTTTCTTTCTATAAGGTAACTTCTCTAAAACGTAATCTTTAAGCTTTTAACTTCAAATTATTAAATAAAGAAAAAACTTTCGTATCTTCAGTTTTTCTTTTTAGTTCGTACCGTTTATCAAGCATACTCACAATGCTCGTAGCTTTAATTCCTTTGCTTACTTCATATTGATTACTATCGGAAAAAAGAAGAATGTAAAAATATAAGAAAAGAACTACCTTTCCAAAACATCTTCTGCTTCGACAGGTTGCTTTTAAATTTATGTTTTGATTTCATTGATTTTCACATTATTTTTGTCAAAAAGAATAATAAAAGAAAAAAAAATAATTGGTTCTATTTCTTTTCGAATCTGTTTTCTAAATGTCTTCTTTATTTTATTTTCTAATATTTCTAAATTTTATCTTATGTCATCTCTATCTTACCGATTCTCTTCCTACTTTCCTCCAAAACCAATTGATTTCTTTCTTTTTTTAAATAAATAAATAAATAAACATAAAAAAGTAACGTGCTTGCTATCGCCAATTGCAGCGGCGGTCGCTGTGCCTCCACATTTAAGCTTATGTCACCGCCGTCAGATTACGTGTTATTTTACTTTTGCATTTATTTTTCTATACTCTATTTTTTTACATTTTAGTTCATCGTTCGTTTTCTTACCTATGCAACTACGGCGAAATATTATAGTATGTATTTGGTTAATATATTAGTATGGTACAACCCGATTGTATAGATGAGTTTGGGTTCATTAAATTTCTAAAATTTCTATACAATCAATATAAATAGTCGATAAATAAACTCAATACCTTACGAAGTTTTCATTATGTAACAAAAAGAAGTCTATGTTGGAGCTTTACTAAAATTTTACAATAATTTTTGTATTGTTTTATACGTACAGTATAATTTTATAAAAAATTTGATATATTTTCAAACACTTAATCTATTAAACTAAGGTTCATCGGCTATACTGGATCTAAATCTGAAACAAGGTCCCTATAAGTTGCATTTAGGGGATATCTAGATGTGTACGTGTTTCAAAATATACAATAAGTAGTTCTTGAATCAAGGTGTTAGCGCGCTATTAGAAGTAGTAACAATCATTTTGATGGCGTTGAGTGTTTTAATTAAGTTAGGGTAAAACGAATAATTAATAATCATATAATGGTAGATTAGCCCAAAACACATAACCATATAGATACCGGCCCCTTGCTAGTTAGAGCTAATTTGTGTGTTTTGCAAAATCGACGTCACAATGACTCAAAGGTTGCTCCATGGATCGTAACCCACCAAACAACGTAACAATCATAAGACGTGTAACTTATCATCTTTTTCATTCCTTGTTAATAAAGATTTTAAAAACCCCACTTGTAAAATAGCCAAAATGATAACAAACAAATTATCATCACATATTTCTTTCAATCTCCATTCAATTGGGCATGCAATTATCAAATTACACAGCTGTGTAATCACTCAAACATACAACACGACCCATGTAAAACAGATATCTATAAAATATATTCAAAAAGTAAAGGACCCATGCAGAAAGCACTATGTGTGGAGGTTGATGAACCAAATGCTAGGACCATTTATTTACAGTCGCAAAAACCAAAATGTACAAATTACTATGCAAAACGTAAACTAATGATAGATGTAGATTAAACTAATGATAGGGGTAGTGAAAGTGAAAGGGTTGAAAACAATTAAGAAGACACTCTAGTTAAATTACGTACATTTTAGTCAAAAATACTTGTCCTCAGACTGAACTAGTAAAACTTTCTACGTTTTAAAAAAGTAATACAAGAAAACTGAAAACTTATATTGGAATAAGAAATTAGATAAGAATCGAAGAATATAGAAAACACCAAGTGGGTTATGTGGGGTACACAAAATTGTTTTTGGTTTCTTCTTAAAGTACTTAAAACAAGTCAATATCATAAGTAGTTTGTGATAAGAATATATATATGAGGGGGAATGGGTACAAAAAGGTTGAACCTTTTTTTACAAGAAGATAATAAAGAATAAGTAGAAGATACACAAAAATTCCAAAGTTGTCCTAAAAGTAACAGAAAATGGGGTTCTTTGGAATCATTCGCAGATGAAAATAAGCAGATTTTTGAATGTGTAAAGCTGTGATTCTCATTCTCATTCGATGTCATTGGCTTCTTGCAATTGATGGTGTTATTGTAGCTAGAGAAAGGATTGTTTATGAGGTATTAGTTAATTTAGGGCCAAGTAGTAACATTAAAGTTGCATGTCAAGTGGTAAAAATTAGATTTGCATGTTATAGGGCGTTTTATGAAGCTAACCTTTACTATCAAGAGACATTTGGTTAAGAAGTATCTGTAACTAAAAGGTATATGTATAATGAGTGTACAAATATGTTTGTTTACAAGACATTAAAATTATTAGCTAGTGACGTTGTGAGTTGAGACTAGACTAAAAAGGTAAGAAATAATGAACAGTCCACTCTAGCTAGCTATGTACTGAAAAGTTATATTTTACACATATTTTTGATAAATACTTAAAAATTGTGCGTTGTTTATTCTAATAAACAATTTTGATGTATTTATTAAAAATAAAAATGTAAATATCACTGACCTAACTCAATAGATCAATTTTCTTAACCGAATATTCTATTTCTAGTTTCTTTGTTTTCTCTCAAAATCTGTGTAAAAATAGACAGAACTACAGAAGGGCCAGAGTCCAATATAAACAAGCCCAGAAGACAGGACCTTTTTAGCCCAATTATCAGGTTTATAACTTTTTATTCCATGATTGTTTCTTGTATCATGAAATATTGGAATGTAAAACACAGAAGTTAATTAGTAATTTTCAGGTTTTGCTTAAGGCCTTAAGGGTGATCTTTATGCATCAATGATTGTATAAACCGCCAAATTATCAATTTTAACTATAAAGTATAAGAACATGCATTATCATTTTTCACATTTTTTTCTTAATTTTTTTTTTAATCGAAACAGCATATGAACTTACTCATTAGTCCAAATGTTAACCGAGTCGATATGAGGATAATTTTAAACCATAGCTCAAAATGTTAACCGACAGGTCATTTTATAATGGTATTGAAATGAACCAATAATTAAGCATATATGGGTTCTAAGTCTATTTGAGAGAAATATATATATATATACACGCGTATACATCCCAAGCCAAAATATCACAAGTACCACTTAATTCTGGGCCATCGCACGAAAACAAAATCCATTTTATCTTGCATTAACTTGGAACCACATGCTTCTAACGCACATTTTACTAAGATCAACGCAATTGTATGTAAACCCAGAGCAATAGCACGATGAACAAAAAAGTCTCCAGAACCTATTGTTAAGAATCGTGAATTACAGATTGTATCTATATTCGTGTCGATTGTATGAGAAACATTTTAATTATTGTTTTAAAGAAAATGATAACCAATATCCGTGCGGTATAATGGTACTAAAATGACCTACAAAACAAGAGACTGTGGGCTAATTCGACAAGTGTACGTGTGTGAATTACTTGTCTTTTGAAAAGAAAAAATGTTTAAGTTGTTACACATCATTATCATAATTCAGAGGTTCATGTACACAAATTGCACTACATATGACATCTCAGCAAGCAAAAAGACACAGCCTCATTATCACCCATACATGCATATACGATATATCTATGTAACAAAACTGTTTTTTGTTTTTTCATTATATAAGCTGCATGCTTTATAATTCACAGATTTAATAGTGGATACTGTTGGGATGCAAATTGATCAGGGAGGCCATCCATTAAAGCATACTATTATAACTATCCCTTTTTCTCCAAAGTTGAAAATGACAAATCCATAACTAAGTACTACTTTAAATGCACAACATAAAGTTTCTAAAGCATTTTAGCTCTAGATCAATTAACTCTTGCTCTGGTACACAGTTTAATAGGAAAATTTGGACTATTTTGACAAGTCCTTTATAAGAGCCCCACCTATACCATGTCTTCAAAGATGTACAACCTTTTATTGCATAGGCCAGCTCTTCACCACCAACATGGGCCCCACAAGCCAAATGTGATGGTCCTACAAGAAAAATCTATGGGCCCACAAATCAAAATGTCTAAGTTCTATTTACAACCACATCGAACTCTTGTGAATGGCAATGTTTAGGATCAGAGGAAACTTATTGTGATCATCACATCAATGGTGTGCATTGATTGGGGCCCGCTACCCGTGAAGGACGGCTGAGGTGGAAAACATGTCAGCATCAACGAGAGCCGTTGATCCGAGGAGGAACGGCTGAGATTCCTTGTTTGGAGAGCTCAGTAATGACGCTTTCGGTAGAAGGAGGTTTGAGGCCCAAAGGCAAGGGTAGCCATGGCTTATTTATTGCTTCCTTCACAAACTTGTCAATGACTTCATCTCCCTGCAACCATAATAGTAATACCATATGTCATAATAATGCACATGCATGGAAGCAGGTTTTGGTGAATTTTGAGGTCAAACTAAGGTCTTACTTTGACTTTGATCAGTGATTATTTCAATTATATTATGTTACTCTTACCATCTATTATGAAGTTTTATGTAGCCAACAAGATTATCTTGAAAACAGAAAGGATCCATATTCGAATACAAATTTTAAATCTTGAAACGTACTGGTGTATGGAAGTAAAAAGAGCTACTTTCGAATTAAAAATTCATGGATTTTTCTACGTTAATAACAATAAGAACATTACTCTGCTGTTAGATTTTTTTTATAAATCTCAATTTAACTAAACGTCGCAATTTTATTTAAACTCTAAGGACCCATCTTGCTTCCAAACTTAAAAGGTAACATATTTGACCAAAAAAGTCAAAGATCATAGGTCGCAATTTGGACCCCTTCACCCATAAATGGGTCGATTTGGTTTATGACTATTTCCTAACAGAATGGACGAAGTTAAAAGATTTAGCTAAGAAGGAAATGGTCAAATGGGTCGATTGTGTCCAATTGGTTGAAAGTACTCCTCGAACTGCATTTAAATACCTCCAAAATCACATATATAAAAGTCGAAAAATAAAAAATAAATAAATAAAACAAATAAATAAATTGTAATAGCATACTTTCTGTGATCATATTTATAAAATTAACTGTTATAAAGCTAGAGAAAACAGAGATAGAAGTAACTGTGGGTTGAACGAAAGGTAAAACCGACTCAACTTGCAGCAAATAGTTACCCAATTGACCCAATACCTACCCGCCCGACCCGTCCACTTTGCCACCTTTATCAGAAGTTACCTATTTGGGTAAGGGAGGAGAAACTTTCAAATAAAATATTAGATGTCAGTACCGGATAATTGTCAAAAGAATTCTTTGGCACGGTTTGGCTATTCTGCATTGAATCCCTTGTGTGATATGGAGAAGCACTCTGCATTTTCCCGAATCATTAAATAAGTACACATTCACTATAGTAGATAGAGTAATTTAATGCAAAAATTACAAAAAACGCATACTAACTTGAGGAAAAGATGTGTTTGGTGGTACCGCAGGGCAACCCCACGCTTCAGCTTGTACCTGGAAGATCACATGATAAAAAATTAATCACGAACTTTTACGTTCAAAAGGTTCACTCCCAAATTACAAAAAGTGATATTTAAGTGTAAGATGATAAAATTTGTAAATTACCCCTGAAAAAGGATTCCATAACCAGTTTTCTGAAGGTTGCCATGTTGGATAATATGGTGGACCCCACATCTGAGGTGGTGGAGTGTAATTCTGTGAAGGTGGCCAAGCAGGATAGACTTGGGTGGCTGGCACGGTATGGTTAGAATGATATGGAGGGTAAGCCATAATGGGCTTCTGTGGATAGTAGTTTCTTGGTGTTGAATGTCTAGTTTGAGGCCATTTTCGGCCACTTTCTTTAGGCAAAATATGTCGTCTTTGCAATCTATATTTCTGCTTGAATGACAAACCAAATAGATGTCAAATTCTAAATACAAACAAAAAAGACTGCACACGGTAGAACTTGATAAAATATAAGATGTTTAGACCAACCTGGAGATGACTTGCTACATTATGTCTAGTCAAACCTTCAACGTTCATAAGTTCTAGTATACGAGAAGGTATTGCTTGATCAACACCAAGTTGCTCTACAGCTTGTACGAATTTCTTGTGTAGTTCAGTAGTCCAATCTACCTGAAGCATACCCCATTAGAATTACAAACAATCTTGAAAGAAAAAGAAAAAAAAAAGGCAACCTTGTTGTACCAATGCTCTTTGGCTACTAGACAACAGAAGATCCTGAATTTTCAATCAAGGTGTGCATTTATCAACCGAATTTTTTGAGGGATGCATTACAAAAACAAGCTGCCATTTTTATTTTCTATATTACAATAAAATTCGAGGATTTTGACACATACCTAATTATTAGAGATGGCAAGATGGGAGGGTCAAGTGGGATGGGTTGAAACGGGTCATTTTTTGGTACTAGTTGCATCTGGTGGGTTGGTTGTCTCGCAAATACTTATTTGTCAATTTTTTAGATAATTCATAAATAAGTAATCCACTATTCACGGTTACAAAACCCGTATTGTTACAACGATGATCTGAATATTTGAAGAAAAAAGTGTAGGAGATTTTATGCAGTCAAACTAGAGTTTGGATTTCTTTTAACCCATTTGACCCATTCCCCTATTAGCTATAAAAGAAGAAAAAAAATTGACCCGGCCCCTCAATATGAAACAGTACGAATTAGTCACCTCTACTTAACATTAAAATAATAATTTCAAGGCAAGCACATGCATACCCACTACCTTCAACTCATATGAGTAACTATGCAAGTTAAACTGAGATTCCTTGATAAAAAAAAAAAAAAAAAAAACATCATCTTACCTTGATCTTTCTTCGACTGGATTTAGAAGGGCGTGAATTACGATGCTCAGGCACATCATTTCCCTTCTTACCATCATTTTTAAGATCAGGACAACTTTTGTTACTTAAAGGGTTTCCAATACCCTCCTCAGAACTCTTGGAGGAGTTTGTCTCATTATTAGTATTATTATCAGCAACTAAATCATCACAAGTAGTTTCGACAAATTTGGATTCACCATCATTTTCTACACACTCTTTCTCAGTTGATATGTTGGCTTGATCTTGATCTTGACAATCCGCATTATCAACTAATCGTATTCCTTGTTTCAATTGTGGGGTTGATGGAGCCGGATATTTATCACTTTCAAATGATACCTCCTCATTTTGTTCTTGATTTTGACTGACTTCTACCTTTATATTTTCTTTTCTCATATGAACCTGTAGATCAGAAGCAGCCGAAGCTTTCTCAGATTTCAATGGTTCAGATTGATCCTTTGGTCCTGCATTGAACGCCTGCTCGAAGTTTTACATTCCCATTATCAGAAAACAAGTAAAAGGTATAACCAAACATAACAAGTGAAGGCCAACAGTTACGCCAAATTAACCTTATGAGCCACATGTTGCCATATGTTTCTTAGTTTATCTTCAGAGAGTGGTTTTTTAAGGAACTCAACCGCGCCAAGCTAGAACACAAATTAAAACACAATGAGTGAGCCGTCATTAATAATATATATCTAATTAGAGCGATTTTGTGACCCGTTGATAATCAAAAAATTAGATTCAGAATATGTTCATACAAACTTAAGAAACTGATTTACTGTTATTTCAAGTCATTATAATCAGACAATGAGCTCCAAAACGCATATCCAAACACCCCCTAAGATTAGTTAATTTTCAAAAGTAACTTGTAATGAAGAAAACTTACTGCTATGCACTTCATCATAGTACTGATACAATTTACATCTGAAGTCACTGCAATCAAAACCCAATATAACTCATAATCTATGATTCAGACAAAGAAAAAAACAGGATTGATTTAATAAAAGCTATTATTTTGGATTATTGGTTCATGAACATACTAATTGTAGGCAAGTCTTTCGCACTTTCAAGAAACTTAAACCTTCCATCTTCATTGTCTGCTCTCACCTGTGACAAAATCTAACCATGCTATCAAATTCCATTAATGACTAAAAAGCATATACACTCACAACTTTCCAATTATTTTCTTTTATTTTTATCTTATTGAAATTGGATACCTCTACTATAGCTACATGGAAGCCTTTCGGTTTGTCTGAAATGGCCAATAATGCCTCATCCTCACTATGGAACACAGAAACTGTACCCATTACACAAAAGTTAGATAACTTTCATTCCATTATGTGAAAAAACACCAAATGAATAAAACGTTACAAACCCGATAATACATAACTTTTATCTTGAATTATTCTTACTCGTACTATTTATCATCAACATAACAGAAGATCTTTTTTCTTTTTCTTTAACTTAATCTAATTATTATCTTCCACGGCATATGAATAAAACAATTGTACGTACTCATACTATATAGTAAAATTAAGGTACAGTTTGGAGTATAAACAACTAACCAACATAATCCATTTCTTCAAGTTCTGATCTTAATTTATTTGCAGAATTAATGTTTTCATCAAGTAGCAAGACTTTAAGACCCTTTGGAAAGTCTTTCCACTCCAATAAATCATTTGCAGTGCAAACCATGGCTGGTTCGGCATCGTTTATTTCATATCTCTCTACTAAACATCATATTTTCATCTAAAAACTCTGCATAAAACACAAATGAATTTTTAATCTCACTAGCCTTAAATTCACAACAAATAAAGCATTTTTCAGAATATCAACAGGTAGATCAGTGATCTGATAAATTAGTTTCATAGATCCAGATTTTCAGATACCATTCAAACTAAACAAATGATCTTGGTGCAATATAATCATATATATGCAACGAATAAATAAATAAACCTGTAACATCTAAGCAGCAAATGATTTATTCATAATTGATTTTCCTTATCTTAGAAATCATAATTAAAGACCTTTTGTTTAACAGAAAATCATTGGCTATATATTATGCATAGCCATACATTTAAAATATTCATAAAGTATATTCACTTTTGATAATGATTCAAAGTATTAAAAAAATAGCATATTTTATCTGTAGGTCATAACCCATAATGCAAAGTAGATTCTTGATTATTCACACACACTGACACACATACAAAACACACACATGTCCTTGAATTATGAATCAAACACTATCTTCAACAACAACAAAAACATAAAATCAAGAAAGTATTCAAGTATGGTGAATTACAAATATGAGTATATGATAATAAAGATTGACCAAAAAGTCAGTGTGGCATAAAAAAGAATGGAACAAATGAAGGTATGGAACCCCACTTCAGATCTTGATAGAATTTTGAAGAAAGATTTGAAGATTAGCTGAAAAAAGAAAACTTTAGAGGAATTACACAAAAGGGTAAGTAGATATGGAGTTAAAAAAGGCTTGACAAATGCATGTAAGTTATAAAATGGGTAACGAATAGACAGAATAATTAATGGAAATTAAAGTTACACATGATTCATGAAATGGAGTAAATATTATACTGCACCCAATTGAAGCAAAAATATGAACTGAAAGAGGAGCTCTCAATATGACCTTTACTAAAAGGATTGAAGAAAAGCCAGGGGAGCCACTATGATGACTTTTACTTGTGTTGCAAACACCTACAAACAGATATACATATGTATGTATGTATATTTAAGTGGAAAATTATGGAGAAAGATGATATATGCAAAAAGTCTGCACTAATTGGTCATAATAAACCTGAACATTTAGCTTTTTAGAGAGAGAGAGAGAGAGAGAGTCTATGTGCGTTTTGTTTTTACAGAAATCATTGTATCTTCCAACCACCATATTTAGCTCTGTTTGTCAAAGATTTTGTGTTTTGTTTTTATGTTAAGATTTTAATTTTAAAGGTAAAAAGAAAAATCTTGTTACATTTAGATAAATGTAAATAAAATAAATATAAATATACATAATATATATCTAAACATGAAAGAGAGAGATAAAGTTGACTGTTGACTTTGATAAATTTAGTTATCATATGTTCATAATTTCTTCGGACATTTATTTTGTTGTGAGAAAATAAATAAGTTTTGAGATTTTTATGTTTGTTTTTACCTTTTTGTAAGGCATGAATATTTAATATTTAATTACTATATATAGGTAAAATCGGAGAAAGAAAAATGGATCTTTTTGAGAGAAAAAAGTAGGGATTTTATCTTATATATATTTTATGAATATTTTCAATAATTACTATTCTATGTTTGATATTCATTAAATATAATATAATATGGGACTTATGCTATCTTAAGAACCATTTATTGAAAGTTTTGATTACGCTAAAGAAATTGCGATCTATGTTGAAATGTTAATAAAACCAAATCACTGTACCACTTGAGCATTGAGACCGCACAACATCCTGACCCGGCCATTGATTCATAATAACATGAATCTTGGCTTGATGAGCTAATTGACACTTTGACCATCGAGAAATTACAACCACGACATAAATATTGGTGTGAGTTTTTTTTTATTATTATTGTACTTTCTCAGATGATAAACGAGGATTAAATGGAGAGTTCATGTTAATAGTAATTATTTTTTAAATATATAAATATTTCAAGACAAACATAAATAATAATGTAAATGATGATGAGACGAAAAGAGAGTAACACGTATCACCACTTTCTAAAACTATGGACGTGAGTGTTACCAACCATATGTGATATTAATCAAACGTTGGAGCTAGCAAAGATCATACTTATAAATCAAAATTGGAGGTTTTTATATAATTTATGAGCTTTAAATGGAGATTCTTAGTAAATATAGAAATTCGTCATTAATTAAAGAATATTTATAAAGATAGGGATTCTTTATCAAAACCCCAAAATAAATGTCACCAACATCAAGTGATTGTTATTAATAGTGTGTATAATGAAGTCAACTTTTTCCAGTGTAATGTGTAAATATGTTATCAAATATTACTTTTTTACACTAATTTAATATGCCAACTGAAAGTAATTGAATTATGTTGTTTTTAGAAGTGGAAAAAACTTGGATTTCACATAAACATATTGAGTTGAGTGCGATTATTATAATTAAATTTTTTATGGAGGTAATGATAAAAATAAATATTTTATTTTAAATTATAATATATTTATAAGTTTTTGTAAAAAGAGTAATACCAAACTTGTATAATTTTATTTTATTTTTTTAAAAACACAATTTAATATTGTTATGTATCACACTAATTTTTAACTTTAGTGTGATATACACAAAAATTTTATAGTGTGTATTACAAAAATTAGTTGTGTATCATATATATATATATATTTTTAAAATATCTCATATTAAAAAGCATAAAATTATAAAAATTATAATTAAATATAATTTCTTTATTAAAAAAATTAATTAATCTTCAAATGAAAAATTAAAATATTTATTTTTACTATTATCATCATAACAAATTTTACTAAACGTATTTAATATTTTTTTCATGATATCTTTTAAACAAATTTGGCATATGGATGAAAATTTGTATATTTTGCAAAGTCCTTGTCATTTCTTGGTCGGCTGGTTTAATTGTTTAACGGCATTTATAAACGAATAGCATTATTATTGTTTAACGGCATTTTTAAACGATGTTAAAATTCATCATTTTGAATTTCATATATATTATTAGTTGGTATCGTATTAAGTTACTAACAAGTTATATTGTTTCAATGCCAGGTAAATTTGACGATAAGCATAACAATTTTACACAAACGATAACTGTAACTATAATATAACGGTCCATGCTTCTCGTTATTTTAAAGCAAGGATTGCATATGTGATAAGATGAAGTGATACCTAACCGAATTACTTAATTATTTGATACATCTGAATTTGTGTTCAGCTATATAGTTTTTGAAATGGACCGGGATCCCCATTTAAACGGAGAACCTGTAAATCCGGCGGTATTTGAGTAGATGGAAGCTCGATGAAATAGTTTCAAAAACCTTTGTGACGAACGTTTTACCATTGATGATAACGCCCTAACATCCATATGACCATATGTGACATGTCATTTACTAGAGAGGACAATAATTATGTATAAACTAAAAGAGTAATTAACTTTAATTAATCGGTTTTAGTAAATAAGTATAACGATAACGATAATTTAGTGTTTGTTTTTTATAGGCGTTACTAAATTAGATAAGGGTACGGAAGGACAAGTCAATGAATCCTGTCCTAGATAGAGACACTTCAAAGCTCCAATTCACCTCAGCTCATTATAAAATACCATTTCACACTTTACATAATTAGTACAATAATACATTCTCCCTTTGAGGGTAGTTGGGTTAGCTTATTTAGAATGATAAGCTTGAGTTGTATTATATTATAATGTAATTTATACAATAGTGTTTGGATTAGCTTTTTAGCTTTTTATAAATAAATAAAAAAGCCTTTTAATCCAAATCACTATTAATTAGAAGAAAAAATAAATTTTGCTTCTAACATCACATGTTGTTGTTTGAAAATAAAGGTTAAAATTGTACTTTTATCAAATTTAAAGAGTTAAAAAATTAAATGAAAAACTTTATTTAATTTTTAATTGATCAATCAACTGTATCTTTCAGAGTGTAATCAACTGTATCCTCTTTTGAGATTGTAGAAAACTATTTAGCTCAAAGTGTTTGACAGATCAAAGGAAGAAACTAGCTTTTAGTGATAAGATGCTTCAAAAAGTCAAAAAAAGATCCATTGAAAAAGCCAAGCTAATTAAACACCCCCTCAATGAATAACAATAATCACTTCTATAATTATAACAAACATATACTTATTAGTTTTAATCAAAATCATACTTGATCAAGATCACATATGCCCGAATTAAATGTATACGTGTCTAAGTTGAGACTTTGGAAGCAAGTTATTAGTTGAAACGAACAATCATTGTAGAGTTAATCTTAATTTTTCATAATCATAATATAATTTAAAAAATAAACTTAAAATATAGATCCAAAACTAAACTTATTATATTTATCATTTAACTTGTCACTTATATTATATATTTTTATACTCTTAATCTACATTTATTATTTTATTATATTAACCAGTCATATTTTTAAATTTATTTTTACATTTATTAGTTTAGGTCTCCGTATCGTATTCTTGTATAAGATTCTTTAGCGGTAATCTATCCCATTAAATCGAATGACATTTGATGCTTTGATAAAATTCGATGATGATTTTCTAAAGATGAGAAATACACACAAACAATGTAGTTCACCATGTATACATACGACTAATACAAGAAGTCGTCCAACATGTGAAGTGATACCATTTTGAGCTAGGGAGTAGTTGCACTATAACATACAGAGGTGTCAAAACCCAAACTAACGGTAATGCGACAATCGAAAAAAGAAAAGAAAAAAGGAAACCTTGTCAATTGATCTCATTGTAATAGAACATATCATTATTGTTAGTTACAGGACATATATATATACCTATCTCCTTATGATGATTTATCTGAATCATAAGTTACTACCTAATTGTCATGATGAGTCATCCCCTACCAAACCTTTGGTTGTTGGTAGTCAAAACCCGTCATGATGACCATCCCCTACCACACCTTTGGTTGTTGGTTGTCAAAACCCGGTGAATCTATGAACTCTTCAATCTACCAGTCTGCAACTAAAAATGTCAGCAGGAAAGAACTAGAATATTTTATGCGAGAGAGAAAAACGAAAATTCTATAATTTTAAGGGGCAAGAACGGTCAATAATAATCTTAAAAATACATGATTTTCTTTTTCATAATTTATATATTTTTAAGGGGCGGCGACGCTTCTAGATCCGCCGTAGATGTGCGGTGATATAGTCTATACCTTTTTTTTTCCAATTAAACGTATTATATATATATATATATATATTTAAATACTCAAGATAAACTTGAATAAACACTCTTATTCATTGACTTATGTTTGGTTATATCACATGCCACACCCAACAAGAGATTTATAGTTCATTAAAGTTTAGCAAAAGAGATCTAGCCATCGCACTCTTTGCATTTAATTTATTTTTATTTATAATTTAATGGAGGTGGTTAAAAGCTTTATTCTTAAATCATAAGCTAAATGCCCACACCTATTTAATAAAATTATTAAAAGGAATTTATATTAATTAATTAATTAATTAATTAATTAATTCTCACATCAGCTAGAAATAGAGACTTGTAATAGATAGAAGGCCCTATATGACATAAAGGGAACATTTATACGTTGCTCTTATATTTACCACAAATTTCCAAACGAGTTTGTCATCTTCAAAACTTCAAAGATTCCATATTTGTAATTATTGTGATTGCTTTTTTATCCTTTTCCTCTTGTGTTTCAGGAAAATTATACTGTTTCACTTCGAATTTAAGTGTTAAAATTATTATTTTTATTTATCGTAAAAAGATGGTCTACTTATAATAATAATTTAATTATAGAAAATAATTAAATTTTTAAATTTACTTTTATTTATTACTCTCAACAATTTATTTTTAAATACTTCTAGTTAAACTTACCTTATATATAAAAATAATACTAATATTTTATTAAACTACTATATATTTAACATTTTTTTGTTAAAAATAGTTTTTGTTGGAACGGAGGAAGTACTACCATACATATAATATAACCTTTTCCACAAACATGCAATTATTATTTTCAAATATTTGAGATAAGATTTACCAAAAACCTATTGATAAGCTAATTAAGAAAAAACAAAAGAGATCAGTAATCTTCAATTTGACATCCTTTATGCCGAACATTTTAAGATCAAATGATCTACTTGAGTTGGATATGTTTGTTACGAGTACTAGTTAAAACTGAAATAGAAAAACCATTGTTAAAAGAACGAATAAAAATAGTCTTGTTAACGACAGTATTAAAAACTATTATTAAAACATTCAAACATATATAAATAATTACACTACTATTCTGGAACAGTGTCTCGCTCGAAACGCTGTTTAGCTATTTGTTTCTCTTCTTAAAAAATCTTATTTTCAATCAATAAATACCACAATTTTAACACAACGAAATATTCATTCTCGTTTACAAACACACTTCAAAAACTCAAAACTTTATAGTTTACTATAATTCACAGTATCGAACAACTCGTACAACCTACACTCCTGATGGAACTCGTTTCAACAACAATCATCATCTTCAAACCCAAATATCGACATGCTCGATTTTGGTACTCCATAACAAATACCGCAAACGTCATTTTATCGAACACTCAACTTCTCACATGATTAATATAACACTTTCCTAATATGGTAAGCATCACAAAACACCCAACCACCTGACAAGCAATCGGTCGAAGACAAGGTACCGACGCCAACCTCTCGTAAAAATAAGGCAAAAAAGAAAGGCAAACAATCCGAGGTTGGACCATCACAACCAAAACCAGAAAATGTTTGCAACAACCGCAACTTTTGAGAACCGGAGGACGAACTCCGATCGGCCCAATGTTGGATTGCCGTTTTCGGAGATTCCAATTAAAGAAATGCACAAAACAAAAGCTCTTTTGATATCTTGTCATGGAAGAGTACCATGTCCGCAACCATCCATTTATTCGGACCAAAGACATGTTGAACTCAAAATGGAATAAACTTAATGCCACATACCCAAAGTGAGCAGGCATTAGGAAATGTCTTAAAGGAAAAAAGAAGAAGCGGGGAAGATGCTAATGAGTTTCGAATTCGGGTTGAGGCTCCATATAAGCGGAAACGCTAAAAAATTTCAATAGTTTTCAAACGTGGAATTTTTTGAAGGATCGCCAAAAGTGGTTAATTCCCGATCCCGTTGTCGACGGAAGGCGGGACATTCCAAAATGATGCGAGACGGCACACTTGGACGAAGTAGATTTGAACGAGGAACCTAAAATCCCAACAGACAACCTCCGGTTCCGCCGCTTTGTCTCGCACTTCATTTGTCGACTCGACCACTAATACCTTTGAAAGCATATGTTCCGACAAGCAAAACTACTATCGGTCAAAGGATCTTGAAACAAATCTCTGAAACACAGCTTCAAATTTTTTCTATGCCAACGAGACCATTTGTCAGGAGGAGACAAAATCATAATAGGAAGGGAAAATGAGAAGATTGTTGAGAAGATGGGATTTGGATCGTATTAGGGTTCGGGAGACGTTCAATTGTATTTTATTATTTTTATGAATTTATCTTTTTTGGATTTGTAATATTTATTTTTAATAAATATACATTTTTTTTTAATTTATTTCAATTTGTTAAATTATCTTAATTTAAAAAAAAAATAGATTAAAAATAATATTCAAAATACTGTGCACACTCCTATTTTTAGCGATAGTATTATTTAGAAATACTGTTCAAGATTATAAATCAAAGATCATAATAAGTGCTTTGTAACTAATTGTCTAATTGATGAAAGCAACTCACTCTCTTGATATTTTAGAAAACTTAAGTTGATGTTGTTTTGAAAACTTGAGCAGACGCTATTTTCAAAATGAGTTGGGGTTCTCGTGACATCCACAAATGTAATATATTATTTTCATTTTTCTCCACGCCATTGAACACCAAATATACATAAAAAAGAAAGAAAAAAAAAGTTAATCCACGTCATCCTCATTTTCAAAGTGATTTACTTCAAAAATAAGTATAAGATTGCATACATGTTTTAAATTTTATACAAAATATTATGTATTTAAGAACCATTAATCTCCGTCACAATGAGAGGAAACTTAGCACCTATGAGTATCCACAAGGAATAAATCCAATCAAACACAATTTTTAAGACATTTCAATCATTTCACTGATTTTGTTAAAACTATAGGATATTTTAAATGAACATTCTAATGTTCTTGGATATACATCATGTGTGAGTGTATAGGAATACGTGATAGTCCCATCACCCTCTATATATGTGTATGTATTAGTCACATCACATTCTAAAAGGTGTCCAAACAGTAGATCCCTAAAACTATACCCATGTACTCGAATGCAAATAATTAGTACCGTATGCGACGATAAGTACCGTTAAGTTAGGTTAAATTTTCTCCCTGTATACAGATAAAAAACCAAAACAAAACCTTATCCAATGTTATGGTGGGTCCAATTTATTACTCTGTATATACTTTACAAAACACGTGGTCCTTGTCTTTTTTCCTGTTTTACTTTTGAGCGTGGGCATGATCTAAAATCAGCAACGTCCTGCAACTTCATCTCTAGTAAAGAAAGTTATTGCTCAATTACAAAGTATAATTTTAATAATATATTTTTAAATATATTCATTTATACGTGGACAAGGTAAATAAATAGAGATACATGTGACCACTATAATTAAGTTCCGTGGACCCTTCACATTTTCCTTCATTTTCTATGGAAAATACCTGGTTTTTTACTCTACGAACTTGTTTTTATGTATAATGAATTTTAAGGATATTAATGACACTCTGTTATGGTAAATTTAAAACATGTAGTACAATTATTTACGAATAGTTCTCGATTGATTTCTCCCTCTGTTATGGTAAATTAGGGTACCACACCGTACAAAACTAGTACTTTTTTCATCTTAATTAAGTTACCTATTATATATGTACACAATTTTAGAAAGTAAAATAATTATACCATTAATCAATGAAATTTATATTTATCTATTTAAACATTTTATGATCTTCGCAATTCAAAATAAAAAGTTATTCAATAACATGGTCAAATAGAAATACTTACAATTAAATCGAGATAAAATAAGTAATAAGATCTGAACTTAACATGTTTCAATTCATTACTAGCCTAGTACCCGCGCAATGCGACAGCGACAATAATATTATTCAACTATATATTCGGTGGTGAAATTGATTCGAATATATGTTTTAGATCAAACAAATACTAATAATATAAAGTAATATGATGAACAACACTTAAACAAAAATCATAGAAAATAGAAAATACTATAGTGTTAGGTAGTTAAATTTATTTATATATAGTGATTTTGTATTAAATAGAGGAATTGTTTCCAATTGTGTAAAAGGGTAAATTAAGATAATGAGAGGGGCAATTTGGGGTTTTCCGATATCTCCTTAAAAAAATTTAAGGTAAAAAGTCTAAATGCTTAATAAGGGTTTAAGATAAAAGAAAAATAATTTATCATTTATCTTAAAACTTGACTTCTTAACATGTTAACTAAAACTGACCCAAAAACCTGTTAACCTAATAATTTAAACGGGTCATCTAGGTTGAATCCGGGTTAGCAGGTTTTGAGTGGTATTGAAATACTCAACTCGATTAGAAAGTCAGGTGGGTTTGAGTCGACTGGTTCTGACTCGTTAACCCAATAATCCGAACGAGTCAACTCAACCCAACCTAAATTACCACCCTTAAAAAGAATGATAAAAGATTTCCAAACCGACCATTCAACTTGAGCTTGGAATATGTCAAGAAACAGTAGGTTTGATTCCCGGATATTATTATAACCTAACCCGTTAACTATACTAATTATTAGATATCAAACTCATTTTATGATTTCCATACCCATCAAACGAACACCATCAAATTCAACATCCTTTCCTATACATATCACAAGACCAACAAACATTGTAGTTTCACTATATGGTCCATCTTAATTCGTTACCTAAAATCCATGTCTTGGTAGTAAAGAAGAAAGGAGGGTCAACATTAAACCAACATAGGGTTCAACGTTCCAAGCGATCCATCATATCATATCAATCAAACGATCCAAGTACATGCACGTTCCACCTTTTACCGCCCATAGGATTCTTATCTTATATATAGAAGCGACGGAGGAACATGCAATGACACACAAAAGTCACTAGCTGATCTACCAAGATATATATAGACTAACACAAAATATATACGTACGTAACATTATTCCTCTATTCCTTTTATTAAGTATATGCACGTGCATATTCTTCCACAAGAAACCTTTGACAATTAAATACACCCTTTTGCTAGTGATCTATTTTCACGTAGAAGATAGAATATTGATACACAGAAAAGCAACTTTAATTACTTATTTAAAATATTTAATTATCAGATAGAATAATACTCGTGAGAATGTTCAACTAAATAATTAAACTATTAAATTATTTAACTAAATTAATGAACTAAATTCATAAGTTAAGTAAAATGATATGCGTTTATAATATCTATAAATTATAAGTAACATATCGTAATTTAATAAGTTCAATAATTTAATCGAACAAATTAATAGTCCAATAAATTATGTAAATATTTTCACAAAGTAGAATAATGTATATGTATATTAACTCTCAAGTAATTGTTGCATTTATGTTTTCACTTCTCTGAGTTGTATTCATGTTAATAATCAACAAATGATAAAGTATCAGAACATGTTTGATGCTCGATCATACGTGCCCGATGCCCGGGCACATGAAGTAGAGAGATATGAAATAAGATGTGACAATAAAGTCTGATATTGATTTTACTTGTTATCTCTTCATTTTTAACCATTTATTTTATCATTTGTAACAGCCAAATCTTCATACGTAATTTAAGGTTCATATTTTTAGACACGACATACATGTTTCAGTTATGTATCTGTGTTTGTTTCATACGTGTTAGAAAGGCGAGATGTTAGTTGCTGTGGATGATGTTCGTGACATCCATCCATCTTTATGTCAATCATATAGTTATCATTTTGATTTTGATTTTGACTTTTATTAATTAGACCATATTTGATTAGGTTAGATTTTTCAATTTTGTCTTCAATAAAAAATACGAATCCAAGTCTTCTTTTTTATGTTGTTGAATTAAACGTCTCTCGATTATATGAAACGTTTTCTCTTTATTCTCTGAATGTCAAGAAAAGGTTCACTGCGCTCTTGTGTGTTCATCTACTGGAACATGGAATAATGCGCTAATGTAACAATAAAAGGAATAATCATATTATATTTAATTAATCGGGAAAAGATAGAAAGATAAATATAATTTTCAAGAGTTATACTTCTCTGTTGATCTTTCCCTGATTAATTTAAGTAATTTATAGATATTTAAAGTTTGATCTATCAAAACTTGCCTGTGGAATCACGGTTTACGTGAAGGTATGTTCAATAAACTCACCTCTACCGTACCAAGAACATGACATGAACATGCACGGTGACATGATTATGATTTATTATTTTATAGGTGACTTCAATTTATTGCTTTAATGAACGGCGAATACATGTTCAAATTTACACTGTGTTTTGCACTAAATCACTCCTTTTTAGTGTAAAAAGTTGAAGTTGATGTGACTCACAATGTTAAATTTTACATTGATTTTAATTGGTATCACTTCTAGTGATGTGGCTCAATCTTTGTTGGTGTTAAATGTGAAGTGTTGCTTTCAGAAATGACACTTTGCTACCTTCAAAAAGACTCATAGTTTTGTTGAAGCACATAGATCTATTGTAAGGTCCGAGGGTCACATGCAAATGGTCTTGATGAAGTAGGTAGATGTCCTATATATTGTCTCTCTCTACTACCTTACAAAGCTACTTAATTTTAAGAACATTGATGAGCATTGGCATAAAGTGAAATAACTCAATAGCTGAGTGTGTTATCAATCAATATTCTGTGATAAAACATGTGAAAGAATAATCGCAGTTAATTAACATATATATATATATATAGATATATACTTTATTTCTTTTACTATAGCTATTATATTATATATGTGCTTATAAAAATTAAACACATCACTAAAGACACATACATATGGTTCGTAGAAATCTACCTTGTTTCAAAGACATGCATGCATGCACACCCGTAGACATATACTAATTGACAGCCCATGGTTTTCTATTCATTTCACTTGAATAAATGAATCAAATGGTCAAAGATGAATATTATAGCTAGAAAGCACTATGAAATATGAGGTTGGACACTGTTGTACAATTATCAGTGGTGGTAATATCGAAGGTGGGGACCTGTGATTGATTTCTACTTTTGATTACGTACGTAAATAATTTCTCCTTTTCAATTTAAAACGTTCATTTTCTTTTGAAAATTGTAAAAATGATTTAGATTTTAAAATAAGATAAGAATTTAAAATATGTAATATAATCAGGGACGGTCCCGAGGGTGTGCAGGGTGTGTGACCGCACAGGGTCCCGAAAAAAATAAGACCCGATATTTAGCCACTGTATGTAGTATATGTTAATAAATGTTAGGGTTAATGCACCAAAAGTGCAACGAACTGCCACCATTTGTTCCATATATACAAGCTACCCATTTTATGTTCTGGGTATGTAACCAATCTAGGAATTTTGTACCTATATATGTAACTTGGTAATTGACTACCGGAAGAACGGATAAAATGCATTTGTCAGCATTTTTAAATATTTTTTAAACGTGACGTGTATATACAAAACAAAACGTGGACTTTAGTTTTATTATTATTCCAATTTCATACCCACAATTCTCTCTCGTTCAATATTCCCGCTCGTTCACTATTCCCACTCTCACGAAATCCGACCAACATTCTTGAGGGAGATCGCTTGTTTTTGTGAAATTCTAGTAAGGTATGTAATTGTTGTACACTCGTATACGTTTTTTATGTATATTTGTTACCAAATTCTGAAAACCCTAGATTTTAAGACGCAATGTTGGATTTTCAAAAAGTTTTTGATTTTAGTTATGAAGTGATTTAGAGGAAGTGAAATGTAGCTTATTATAACCTAAAATTTCAGTATTCCATGTTTAAATGGTAATGGTTTATAATGTCAGTTAAATTTTCTTTTACAGGATGACGTATAAGTTGGAGATAACGATTCATCACGAAGGTATTTTCTATCCTAAGCCTCTAAAATATATGAATGGTGATTCTGATACAATTCATGATCAAGACCTGAGTGACTTGACATTAGACAAACTTAAACAGTTCCTAAGTAGATGTTGTGCAGCCCATATTAGGAAACTTTATTATTGCATACCTGGTTTTTCACTAAAGTTAGGTCTAAAGGAGATTATGAATGATGCTCATTTACATGAATTTCATAGAGTTGGCCATGACAAGGGGGTAAGGTTGACTTATACATAGAACATCATGGTTATGATATACTCTCTTGGTTGTCTGAGGATGATAATGAAGAGAAAGTGTGAGATGAAGAGGATACTGAAATTGAGATTGAAGAGGATGTAGTGTCATATGTGAATCTACATAATGAGGGTGAGGATAGTGTGATCATTCCACAGAAAGGAATTAATGACCCTTTCTTAACTAAGCTGTGTAGTAATAACTTTGTTATGTTTGATAAGAATGTGTCATATGATCCAGTTGACCCTCATAGAACCGATACTAGTAAAAACCCAGACTCTTTAGAAGAGTTAGAGATAGATGATATATACAAAGTGAAGAAAGGGGTCACTTATCCTATCCACAACCCTGATCAACATTGGAAAGACATGAAACCCATTTTGGGTATGAGGTTTGCCAATCCTTCACAACTAAAATTCTGTTTGGCCAACTATGGTGTTGCACATGGGTTACAATTATGGTATGAAAGAGTAGACTGGAGGAGTATGTTAGTCAGATGTGGTAAAAATATTGAAGCAGGAAGGTGTGCAACTGGAAAGAGAAAGAGGGAAGAGGATGCTGATGAGGATAGTGCTGGTAAAGGTAGATGTGGGAAGAAAAGTGGGACTCCAATCAAAAGGAAAAGGAAAAGGAAAAGTTAAGGGTCAGGCTGCTAAGAACAGAGGTGCTAAGGGTCAGGTTGCTAAGAACAAAGGTAAGGGGCAGTTAGTGAATATCCCTGTTGAATGCCCATTCAGGCTGTGGGCCACATGGATGTCTAGTGAAAGATCGTTTCAGATCAAGTCATTGATTCCTACACATAAGTGCATAAGAAATTTTGACTTGGGGTCACTTGTGACCCATAAATGGGTTGCAAAGCATTATGCACAACAGATCATGGAAAATAAGAAGCTAAGTTTCAGAGAAATGCAAGCAGATATTAAGAAGAGGTTTTTGATTAATGTTAGCTTGAGTACTTGTGGGAGAGCAAATCAGAGGGCAATATTTCATCATGAGGGGGGGTCTGCAAGAGCATTATGGTAGGTTGTGGGACTATAGGCAAGCAATATTGGACAGTAATCCTGGATCAACAGTTAAGATAGAGGTTGAAGAGAAAGGCAATAGTAATGCTCAGTATTTTCTGAGAATGTATGTCTGCTTCAAAGGTGTGAAAGATGGATGGAAAGATGGTTGTAGGAGGGTGATTGGACTGGATGGATGTTTTTTGAAATCTCAGGTTAAAGGAGAGTTATTAACTGCAATGGGTAGGGATGCTAATAACCAAATGTATCCAATTGCAAGCAGAGGTATGTAAAATTCTGGTATATTTCTGAATTGGTTTTAATTTTTCAATAGGAATTAACTGTTAGTAGTATTTTTATGTTTAGGGATTGGATTGTGTACCAAAGCCACCATCAAGTGTTTGAAGTTAGAAGTGCAAATGAATCCTATGGTGTTAACCTAGATTCAAGGACATGTGAATGCAAGCTATGGGATTTAAGTGGCACACCTTGTGTGCATGCTGTTGCCTGCTACATCTATTGCCAGAGGGAACCTCATGAAGGAGTTAGCCAGTGGTTGAGGAAGGATAGCTGGGAAAACACTTATCAATAATCAATTAAGCCTGTCAATGGTTCTGCAAACTGGAGTAATAAATTTACCTCCAATTGTCCCTCCAATCCATAGAGCCATGCCAGGAAGACCTAAGAAGAAGAGGATCAGACACACTTCTAAGAATGATCATGTTGTGAGCAGAGTTGGTAGAGTTATGACATGCCAAAACTGTTGGGACAAGGGTCACTCCAAGAAATACTGCCCCAAGATGTGTGCTTTACTGGCCCTACTTCTCCAGATTTTTGAGTATTGTTGATTTCTTTATGTTCTGTGTTCAAACAATACCATGTGGGTGGTCCAAGACTTTATTTACTTTCTTTTGTATTGTAGTAACTCTAGTTGTACTATTTGCTTGTGAATTGGAGATTCCAAGTTAATCCAAGACTTTATTCCTCGTGTTTGTATTCCCTTGTATTAATTGTTAAAGTTAAAGTTTTTGAGTTTCACATTTTATGGTCCAACTTTGGTAATTGCATGTTTAACATTGGTAACTTCACATTGGTTGAATATTGGTAACTGCAGTTGTAAACTGCTACTGCTTTACCATAACAACAAAAACAATGCACTGCTTTACAAGAACAAACCATTTCTTTCATTAAAATTCATGATCTATACAAGCTAAAATGGTATACAGGAACTAAACTGCTACTGCTTTACCATAAGAACAACAACAATGCACAACAGTAACATCAGACATTTCTTCAAAAACCCACACCTATCCTTCACCTTCTTCACCTTCAGCTGCAGTTTCCTCACCTCCATCTGCAATGACACAACTTCTTCTTCCTTTTTTACCTTGTAAAGCTCGAACTCACAATTCAACCTTTCTACCATTTCTCTATTTCTCATGATTTCTCTAAACGCATCCCTTTCATCAGCTTTCAAACATTGGTCCAAATGTAATAGCGTTTTCTTGTACCAATCGTTTTTAATTTCTTCATCAACAAAGTAGAATGCTTTACACCTTTTCACTACAGACTACACCACAAAACCCCCAAAAATGTTAGGACAAAGAAGAAATCAACGATCAACGATACAGTAAACAACAAGATAAATTACCATGGAATTTGGACAAGTTAAAAAACGACGAGCAGGGTTCGTAGAGGTCCATGAAGTACGTAACACCAACAAAAGTGGAGGATTACAGTCGCAATGTGTTGGTAAGTCACCCGATCGCTTCGATTTTACAAAATGAGAGGAAGAAGAAGACATGAGCGCTGCTCGTGGGTTTTTGTTTCTGAAACTAGGGTTCAAAAGATTACTGAACAAGACACCTGTTATAAACTCTCGATTTCTGACGTGGCAATGACAAATAGACAGCCGACGTGTCAAAAGATGGAACCTGGCATCCCACGTGGCTGCATTGTCAGCAAAGTATTTTTCCATCAGGTCAAAATCAAGTTTGTAAAGATACGTAAACGGTTTCTTCCGGTTGGTTACATACCCAGAACATAAAATGGGTAGCTTGTATATATGGAACAAATGGTGGCAGTTCGTTGTGGTGCATTAACCCTAAATGTTAAGATAGATCACTTAATGTAAAATGAAACATAAACTTTGAGCAGATTTATTGTACTATCGCTCTTTTGTTTTGATTATTTTTATAACAATTATCGTCTTATCCTAGTTTTAATAGATTTTGTTTATATAAAAAAAATTTAGAGGCCCAATTTTATTTGTCGTATAGGGCCCTCAAAATCAATGGATTGGTCCTGAACATAATTACAAAGAATGAGCATTTTTGTAATTAATAAAGAGAATATATAGGAGAAAAGAGCGAGCATTCTTCTAATTATCTTTTTATCACACAAAAATAAATTAAAAGGAAAAAGAAATCTAGTATCCAAAATCCTTTTTGAACAAAACGTAAGTATCTAAGACTACTTGGAGTGCTGATATGTAGACATGGTATCACTCCGAAGTACGACTACAATATGGTACTCAATATTTAATTTAATTTCTATAAGTTTGTGTGTTTAAGTCCACTAATAGACATATATATGTATATTTGTATGGGGTGTGGGAGTTCACACGTCGTTACCTATTAAAAAAAGAAAGAAAAAAACACTTATGCTTTTGAATGCAAACAAATCATAACAGATTGGGCCGGCTGCAAGCAAATTGGACCGGATACATTATTTATTCTTTCTCGTAATTTTTCAATTTATATATTGTACCACAAAAGATGTTAACACAAACTAACATACTAAAATATACAACAATACACCCATTTTTGAGTGCACCAAAAGGTAAAAAATGATGTAGAATGAACAATTGTCAGCACTAGAAACCTCTTGTGTCGATAAAAGCAATTTTTTCTATATTGAAATTACATACTTTATAGATAATAACTTGTGTTGCCAACAATAATTACGATGAATATCAAGAGGAAATTTGTTCCATGGTTTTTTGAACGAGTTTGAAAGCAATTTACTTGAAACTTTGGAGAATACGTGTCAACTTCAAAGTTTAATCTTGATCAATGCTATTTAGGTCACCTTTCACTTGAATCAATATTTTGGAAACAAAAAGAATAAGTTATACTTTCTCTTTATCCTTTCTAATTCCTCATAGTCACATACAAGAAGACACAAGTGTTACAAAATTCAAGTTTCATTATGCACCCATTTGAGGCATCGAAATCTTTATCCTCCTCCGAAAATGAAAATCCATCTTTGGGTGTGGGATGATTCTTAAAACTTCAATTTTGTATACCTTAATGATGGTGATAAGTTGATTTGTCACTTGCTTGATGTGTTGTTGCCTTTGGTGCCAACCCAGTATTGTTTAGTGGCCACAAAGATCTTCTTGGGGACGAAGGGCCCATCTTCATGATCGGTTAGTTTTATATCCCATCTCATGCCACTGGCTATCTTCATTACCTTGGTCAACAAATCTACTTCATCACGTAGGATGATTAACCCTTCTGGTCTCAATATCCGATCCATTTCTAAACGTATGTCTTCTAAAATTTAGAGTTCAAAAATGCAATTACAAGTAATAGAAGTTGCAAGGTTACAGAATAGTATATTTCCAGATTTACAGCATTGTTTTCTTTACAAGTACTCGCATGCTAACAAGATAAGCATTGATAATGGAAAATTACAGGTTAAAAACTAGAGGTGGCAAAACGAGTGGGCGGGTTAGTTTGGGCAAGCGGGTCAAACGGGCTATTTAAATTTAATAAAAAGTGTTCTGATTCACAAAAATATATATATCTTCTAAAACAATTAATAAACTTTTTTAACTATATAGTAAGAAAAGTGTAACATTACATATACATGCAATATGATACCCACCAAAATTATACCCAAGTTTTAGCCCAGAATAGCCCAATAATAAAATTAACAAGGTCCATTATTGCCCATTAATTAATTTTGAAAGTCCATAATAGTCCAGTTTCAGGCTTTCAGCTTTCGACTCTTTTTGCCGGCTCTATTAAAAACCATAGTTCAATAGGATTTAACATGTATTGTAGAAGAGGGAGGTTTAGTTTGAAAAGGCTATATATTCTAGTTCATGCAAATAAAGAGTGTACTGATAGTAAGTTAAGGGTTATGATTGAGGATTGATCATTGTATATTTACCAGGTGGCAACGTGGGTTTTGGTCGGATGGGTGGAATAAGAGGGCAAAGTGGGCGGGTTGGGTAAGAGGGCAAGGTGGGTGGGATGGGTAAGAGGTCAAAGAGGCAAAAATTTTCTTTGGGCTAAGTTGTGTTGACCCGTAATTTTTTTCTCCATCATTTATTAATTTACATAAATAATATACTGAACCTAATTCAGAAAAATACAAGTAAATAATGATCACCAATTTTACTCTTAAGGAAAGTATTTTAAGTTTACCCATTTGACCCATTAAACAATCAATATAACTCAAGTTGACCATTCTCACCCCCCCCCCCCCCCCCCCCCCCCCCCTAAATTACCAGTAACCATGTATAAAGATGTACCTATCGTTCAGATAAGATGAATTGACTTACTTGTCCTGGTACAAGCTGAATAAACTATTAGCATGAACAAAGTCATATGTTCTTGGGTAGGTTGAGAACCCCTCACACCTGAAACAAACAATTTACCAGAAATGATATCAAATCCTAGTGACTAAATGTAACATCGTACACTATTTCATGAAAAAGGCATCTTCCTTTTTTTGTTGTCACAGTATAAATGCCACATTTCTCTTTTGGGTAAGATTTTGATCAAAATGTACCTATTTTGGTCCCCGAGAATCTGTAATATTGTAATAACTAAGCTATACGATAGATATCCTACTAATAAAGTCAATAAACTACATATCAAGTCAGTCATTGCATCTAATAATGGAAATTTATAGAACCCACCAGTCGTGTATATACCAACAAGGCCTCTGATAAACAACACCTAATGTATTTGTAGCAACGGTTGGCACAACATTCATCACCCATAATTTGTTTGTATGAACCGCAGCAGCAAAACTTCCAAGACCAGCATTCATATTCATTTTATATCTATATCTTGATGCGCCAATTAAACGGTTAATCCTTTTCTAACTGTTAACATACTTTTTCCACTTATTATTATCTTGTTGGTAAGATTCAACTAAAGCCTCTTGAATTAGTCCCTTAGCTATCCAAGGAGGTACTGCCTGTAGCCTTGCAGGAAACTTCTTCAACTCCCCTCCTGCTACTTCATTTGCAGCAGTTACTTCAGGGTAAGGTGTCACACACTTCTGCATTTGTTTATACCTACATTAAATTATAAAATTAATTCAAAATATTATGGATATGCAGAGAACCAAAAGGATATGTATGTATACATTATAATTTTTAAAATAACATTAATTTTTAAACTCACTAGATATTATCAGCATCACTTGATTTAAAAAACTCTGCAGAATTTAATTTAAATTTGCAGGATTTCGTGTTGACTTTATCACCTTTCTCATATTTTTTCTCCCAACAAAGAGATTCGGCAAATTTTTCAATTTGTGTTTGTTCTACCTTGAGATCCTCTTTAGATCATTTCCATGTTTGATAGTAAGTCTTCCAATTGATTGGAGGGCCCGACAAGATCCAGAAGCCACCTGGTCTAAGAACTCGATCAACTTCCAATAAATATGTCCCATCTGCTAACAATAATAAACCACTTTATATCTTTTTTAGTTGGAATATTTGACACAAAATGTACAAAAAATATATATGCATACATACCATTTTCGCCCCATGGAATCAGACACACCGAGTCATATCGAATGCCCTTGATGGAAATGGAAGACTTATTGATCCAAGTACACCAATAATGGCAGGAACACCACGCTCCAAAGCAAACTGCACTTGTGCTACATGGTTGTCTCTCGGTGCAAATGACATGGCCAAAGCATTTCTCTTCATCAGGTAAGCACCCCAGCTTGCAACCTATGTCAAAAACACACTAAATGAATTAGCCATAGACTTGTAACAAAAAGATTAGAGAAGTTGGATTAAGGAATCAGATTAAAAGAGCCTCGTGTAATGGACCTATAGGCTATATCTTTCTGGTAACAAGGTTTTGTGTTTTATGATATATGCAACACTTGCAACATATAGGATTTTAGTAGAGGTGTGCAACACTTATCTCTAACGGGTCAAAAAAATTAATTTAGTTAAAAGTGGAACAAGTTTAAACTTTAAAGTTGCCCAACATCTATTTGGAATGCATATAACCTCCTAAAATTTTTATTCAAAAGTTTAGATTATAATATTGTCTTTGTAATTATAATTGGCAAATTAATTATTTATTAGTAAGGGACAAAGAGTTGTTTACTGGTCCACCTGACCCAAGCTAATTTGATCCATAATTAAAAAGCACACATTTCAACCTGACCCGTTTTGACATCTTACCCAACCTGCCTGTCGTGCCCATATTGCCATCTCTAGATCTTACGGTGCCTGACAAGCATATAAATATAAGATATATAGAAAAAAGAATGAAATGATTGATAGTAAGACTAACCCTACAACGAGTGTCTAACGCTGTTCTGATAGTCCCGTCAGCAATTGGAATTACTGATGCCAGTTCATCAATATACGCATCTGCTCCTTGTGGGAACATAGTTCCACCCCCCGGGAACTTGAACACATTCCCTTGAAACTCAACCCAATGCTGATTGGCTTTTTCAACTGCCAAATGTTTAAAAGGCATGTTGGCATAGTGAACGTAATCACACCCTTTGGAAATGGAAATGGATTTGAGTAACCTTTCGGTGCTGGGATCAAACATTTCAACTTATCCTTTTCAGGGGGCAATGTCTTTCTCTGTATACCATATTCTCTCTCGGGAATTGCATAGCTCGGTTTTGTTCATGGCAAAGAGTGTAATCAGAGTATTTAATATCACACAGCTTGAACATTTTGGATTGTGGTTTGGAAGCATCAGGAATAGGAATACAAAGATGAGTTTCAAAATCAATGGTGGCAATCACATTGTATTTTTTGTGTTATACCGATTGCGATTTTATCTCCTTTTCCAAAACCACTTCTCTGCCATGTTCCTAGTAAGTAAAAGAAACAACAAAGACCGAACAAAACGATTATAGATAATAGACTTCTTCGCCTCTTGGGATGCAGTTTTAGAACCCATCTTGTGCTTATTGACCTCTTAGTAGCATGTTGGTGATTTATCACCAATATGATTTAAGTGTAATGGGATTAAACTTATTGACCAATTTGATCTTAATGAATATTAAACAAGTTTGGTTGGTGCGGGGTGCACGCTTGTTTTAATTCGTTTTGGTCTCACAGGGGTCCGGGGGCAGCGCCCCCGGTAGCGGGGTCCAAGGGGCTCTGCCCCCTGGCTGGGGTCGATTAGTAACTGTTTTCCCAACAGTTTGGAAAGTTTAGAAAAAACGGTTTTGGTAAGTTATTTTCATTCATACGAATCTGGTACAGGTTTCATAACACACAAACATATTCGTTCTTGATAACTTTGAGTTTTATCCGATTGAATTTTCGATTGTACCATCGAAATACTTCAATCTGAAAGTGATTCACGACTCTCATTGAATCCAAGTAATTGAAATCCCAAAAGTCTAACATAGCACCATAAAAGTCACTACAACCGGTGAAAAATAAAAGCACAGTTACTTGGAGCATAAACTATAGATGGTTAACCTGATTTAGTGATGGTGACAAAATGGGTTGGGTTGGGCAGGTTGGGTAATGGGTCAAAACATATTGCTTTTAATGAGTGTTGAAAAGAGTTGGGATGACCCACAAACACATTATTTATCCTTTTCTAATACAATCTGTTAAACACGATTAAAAAAAACTATACTATTACAAAAATAATCTAGCCTTTCTAATAATGTGGTAGTTAAGGGTTTTATGCGTTTGAATACTCTTGAGATGACTTTCAACCCATTTGACCTGTTCGAAACATACGATGTGTTTCCGTTAATAATGGCCACGTAGGAAAGCAGTCATCTACTGGATGTGTTATAATTTATAATGTTATTTACATTCAGCCATTTCAAAAGATAAATAATACAGAAAATGCAAGTAATTTCAAACAATAGTCAAACTGAAACATGATATAAAACAAACCTGATATTATTATACAAACAGAGAGTAATGTAGATACATATTTGTTTCAATAAGTAAAACTGAAAATAAGGAAATGAATATTGTACCAGAATGAGAACGGGCAAATATGGCTGATTGAAAATTAACTTCAAAAAATTATCATTTTTGCGGTTAGAAATGAAGGTGTTGTTTTGTTAGAAAAATGTACATATGTAGGAAGTGTATTAGAGCGGGTGGGTGGCGGACTGCGGTTGGTCAGTTGAGGGCTGAAAGGAGTGAAAGAGAGCATAAATAAATATAACCGAATTGATAAAAGGAAATAATAGAGCCACATAAATTTTACAGGGTATAATTTACAAAATGATATAAACCAATTAAATTAGGAGAGATAAGTAAGACAGAAAATTTTTGATATATTTTGATTGATCCAATACTTATACCATATCATTTTATGAAAGTTTGTTTGTAATTTTTAATGAATGTAGCATTTCTTATTGACAAATATATCGATTTATTGGAGAACAGATTCACATTCTATTCACATTGGGATTATATTATTTAATTCCTTTTTGAATTATGTAAATATTTTAAATTATAAGAAACTTCCTATAATAATTTAATATTCGTTCCATTATATTTAACCGTAAAATAATTATTCACTTTTTTAAATTCTGAAAAAGTAAAACGTTATTTAGTAAATGTCAAATTTTATTGGTGCACCAATGTGGTGATTGAATTTTTTAAATTATATCTTTTTTCGTGAACAATAAATTTAAAATACATCGTAAATTAAAAGTACTGATAAAAATATTTGGAATGGAAAACTGGTATGGAGTAACAAACGTTTTTGTTTTTGTTATCTAAATGCAGTAAGTAAGATAAATAATTGGTATTAATAAATCTTTAACACATGTAAAGTCTACATTATGTCTTAATTGTTCTATCTTAATTATTATATTTTGTATGAATCAGACCCTTACCTTATATATATTTGTGAGTGTCATACGGTCATTTACTATTGTCATAAGAGTCGCTTTTGTAATTTCTGTCCATCCGTTTCTATCATATATCATTAATCATTTACTAATATAGAGAGAATGAGAATTTCTAACTTAAATTGCCAAGACTTTATGTAGTTGGTTTCAAAAAACCATAATCGTTTTGTTTTTATTTTAAGTAATTTATAAATAGGGAATATAAAATAAATATAAATATAATATAAGTATATAAATATAAATATAGAGTGGGGATCAATAGAGAAGCAAAAAGATTAAGGAAGGAGGGAAGTAAATCTCAACCATTGATTTCATCATAAATGAATTTAAAAATTACAAAAAATTTCAAAATTTAACATTCATTAAAAACGTTTTTTAATAAAAAATCAAGGGTTAAGATTTACTTCTATCCTTCTCCAAATTTTGAAGCTTCCCTATAGATCCTTCCCCAATAAATATAAATATAAATATAAATAAAAGTAAAAATAAAATAAAAATGTTAACATTCAACATCCCACAGACAATAAATCATTTCAAGTAGTTAATTATGAGTCGTACTATATATACCGCCGTCTCATTTTTTTAATATTTTTTAATATATTTTGTTTGGCTTTTTATTATCTTTTCACTTTGAAAAGAAGTTGATTTGATGTATGCTGAGTATATCAAATAAGCTGATTTAACATGTGTTGATGTGTCAAGTATATTATGTTAGTGTATTTGGCATATCCCGTTAATTATAGGTTTTTAGAAGTCGACCACATGTTCGATGCAACTCTCATACTAAAGGTGACAATGATATATATTTTGCCAAAATACAAAATCAAATGATTCAATGGGGCACCAACACGTACCATTTTGGTGAAAAGGTTAATATCTGAACCAAAAGCTTCCACAGTACTACTAATTTAGGAAAAAGGTTTCAATTGTTGTGATTTTGTAAATCTTTTTTCCCGTACAAATGATACACACCCAATATGTATGTATGTATCACCACCTGTATATGCCCTATCTACCCACAAACAAACACTAATGGCTCACAAATATAAGCAACAATGAAGAAATCGAGAAAATCGGTTATTATTAATGATAATGAACCACAACCAGTTGATTCATGTAAAAGAAGAAAAACAACTACTTCAGTAAAGGTATGGAAAAAATTAACTGTACGGACTAGCTTTTAGTGTTTTGATTTCTTGTTATGTTTTTCATTATTTGTTGTTTATTAAGTTGTTTTTGTTTTTGTAGGAGATTAAAGATGGTGAACAACGAGAATGGTGTAAGAAATGTAGTAGTAATCCGAAAGAATTACGTACCTCCTGCATGACTAAATGGTACTACTGATAATTTTATTTCATTTTCTATAATTTACTACAGTAAAATTTAAATGGTATTTGTGTTTTTGAAACCAGGGCTGTTGATAAGAACAAATTTGTTAAAATAAAATCAGACAAATAGATTGGACATATATTTGCCATTATTGGTTATCAAAACACTGCATATATCAAATAGGATTTATTAATATAATTTTTTTGGACACAATTTTGCGAAGTCTCAATAAAGTTGTGGGGATATGGATATCATATATGTTGTTGATAACATAACTTATGTGCGACGGTTTAAAATAATTTACATAGTTAACGGTTGAACCTTTTAAAATGTTGCTCATTTATACTCTGTTGCACCTAAAAGTCCGTGTAGAGCACTGATGATTTTCCCTAATTTTATGAGATAATGTATGCGTACGCACCTTCAGTTATTCAGTAATGTTACGCGGTTATCAACATTAACTTATAGGTAATTCAAGTATGCATTTAGTTTCATTTCCACCAATTCCAGCAAAAGACCCCTCTAATTGCAAGATTATTATAGTAATACATGTTCTACTAAAAATGTGTAATAAAAGTGATAACTTTGATCAGAGAGACTTTGTGTTTTTCATTTTATGACACTAGAGTAAGGCATAACAGGTTACCCATTTCAGTTATACCAATGTTTATCATTTTTTTTTTTTTTTTTTTGTCATTTTATGAAGTTCTGGGTTGGAGTTGGTTGAGATGAAACGAAATATATATTTGGGTGACCTCTAAGTTAATTTTAATAAATGGGTGGCAAGAATAAGAAAATTGAATATTCTGGTGGTCTATAAGTTAGTTTTAGATACTTGCATTTTTGTCAAGTGGCAACATTTGAAATATTACTACATCTAAAGGTGCTTGGTGAGGACGCAGGTACCCTGATGTTTTGGTTTCAGAGGAGGAGGTTGTTGAGGTGTGCCCTGTTTGTTGCGATAACTGCAACTGCAAATCATGCTCACGTGGATTTTCAACTGAAGTTAGTTTAATTTCCATTACACATTTTTTGTAATTCCCATTGCAGTCAAAGTTAATAAGTTTTCAAAAAATGTATGCAGGATATAAAGTATTCGTGTGCTGAAGATGATAAAATCCAATACTCTAAACATATTTTAAAAGAAGTTATTCCACTTGTGACGAGTCTCAATGAGGAGCAACTAATGGAAAAGGAATTCGAGGCTAATCTTAAAGGTAATTACCTTATATAAATTCTATTGGAGTGAAATTTAACATTTAAATGAGTTTCCTAATAGTATCTCATCGGGCAGGACTATCAGTAACGGAGTTACAATTGGAGGTTGCTGATCGTGATATGGATGAAGATATTTATTGGTAGGAGTCGTGAAACGCTCACTTAATGTTTTCAAAGTAATATGTGTTTGATAAAGGTTTTAAAAGTTATTTTTTTATGCAGTGACAACTGTGGTGCATATATCCTTGATTTGCATAGAAGCTGTGCATGCGGATATGATCTGTGTCTTGTATGTAACTGGGATTTGCGTGATAAGGGTAGGACTTATGCATGGAAAGCCTGTGTAGATGGTAGCATTCCTTGTCCACCTAAAGATATTGGTGGTTGTGAGGATGGGATTCTCGAGTTGAAGCACATAATGCCGGTTGATTGGGTTGAAAATATTTTAGTGAGAGCACAAGGGATATACACAACTTATGATATCCCCCAAACTTCTACCATATCTTGCTCGTGTAATGACAATGCCGATGAAACTTGTAATCCAAATTGCTTGTATATTTTGAGTGCTAAAGACATTCAACCCGATATGCAGCATTTCCAATTGCATTGGTCAAAAGGTGAGCCCATAGTAGTCGGTGATGTGCAATCGACTTCCTCTGAGCTAAGTTGGGAACCGATGGCATTGTGGCATGCCTTTCATATCAAAAAAAGAAGGAATCAATCCCATTCCCATGCCTATGAGGTCAAAGCAGTCAACTGCTTGAATTGGGATAAGGTCACTATTATGCTTTTCAATTTTTAATAGTGTAGTCTTTATCTTAAACATGCACATTTTATGCAGGTTGATATTGATTTATACAAATTCTTTAAGGGATACTTAGAACAGTGCCCCCAGATTTTGAAGTTAGAAGACTGGCAACCTTCTTGTTTATCTGAAGAAAAATGGCCATACCATTTTGTTGACTTTCTGAAATGCTTGCCATTCAAAGATTATACACACCCTCGTGATGGTTACCTCAACGTTTTCAATAAATTGCCGGATTTATCCATGAAGCTGGAAATGGGTCCACGGATGGATATAGCTTATATAAACTCCGTCACCAAGCTTCACTGTGATAAGTCTGATACCGTACGTATATATTTCATCTAGACATACATATCACATAAAGTTATTTGCTTTTCAAGGATAGGATGCCAATGGTCAAACTCAAACCTGTTAACTCATGCTTTTGTGTTTCTAAAATAACTCACAGGTAAATGTGCTCATGCATGCATCATCCACAAAGACTAATAAGGCAGATGAGCAACATTTTGCTGACCTGATGGAAGTAGGTGCTCTGTGGGATATATTTCGGAGGCAAGATATACCTACACTAGAGGATTATCTTAGGAAACATGCAGTTAAGCCGGTAATATTTTACTTCTCAGTTGTGAAAATATTCATCTTTACATGACAACAAACATCTAATGTGTTTGCTAAATTCTTATAATTTAATTGTCACAATTATTATTGTTATGTGATGCTGCAGGTTGTTCACCCTATACATGACTGCAATTTTTACCTTAACATGGAACATAAAAGGAAGCTCAAACAGGAATATGGTTAGTAGTTTGCTGATCGCTTTTTATATAAAGACAGATTTATTGATTACTTTTAATGATGGTTAGGAATCGAACCATGGACCATCAAACAAAAGCTGGGTGATGCAGTTTTCATACCAGCTGGTTGTCCTTATCAAATTAGAAACTTGAAGGTCAGATAATAAAATACAGACTTGTATCTTATGTGGGCAGTCCTGTTTATAATTGCCAATATTTTATATTAATTTTGCTGATATAATTTCCTCTGTGTAGTCAAATACAAAGGTTGAACTCAACTATGTTTCGCCTGAAAGTCTCGGCGAATGCATCCGCTTACAACATGAATTCCATGCTCTTCCGAAAAAGCACAGAGCCAAAAAAGAAATGCTAAATGTAAAGTATCCAAAATTTGTCCACATAATTTCAATTTTTTTTATATAACCTTTTGGTTTTCATGCTGTATAGATTGGGAAAATGATGATTTATGCATTGGACCATGCTGTGGTGTGCTTGGCAGGGGCCATATATTCCGATGAGCTTCAAATCAACAAGGGGCCTGAAATTTCTAATGGTATTTAAATAAAGATAACTATCCTATCTTGTAATGATTGGTTAAGAACCCAAGATTACATATTCAACTTTGTTGCAGGTGATGATGCCAGTATTTACAATCATACCAAGAGTAGCTTTGACGATACTGCTGAAAATGAAGATTCTGGTACGTTGATGCCTGATGAGAAAATGTCAGAGGATTCTGTTGAAGTAGTGTCGCAGGATCATGCCAAAAGTAGCTCTGATAATTCTAATAAAAATGAATATTTTGGTACATTAATCCCCGAAGAGAAAATACCAGAGGATTTTGTTGAAGAAGTTGTAGAAGTATGGCAGGATCACACAAAAAGTGGCTTTGATGATACTAATAAAAATGATGATTCTGGTACATCGAGACCTACTGATAAAAAGGAAGATTCTGGTATACTGAGGCGTATTGATAAAAATGAAGATTCTGGTGCATCGAGGCCTGATGAGAAAATGTCAGAGGATTCTGTTGAAGATGTAGGCATGTGGCAGGGGTATGCGGTTGGACAGGAGGCAAAAGAGCTGTTACAGGTTGTAGAGCGTCGCTATCCCACCACATTTCAAGGGATCCACATTAGTATGAAAGAACTCTTGGTGCCCGCTTTAAAGCATTTCCCTGTGTTCATCAAAGGTTTCATAGCTTTCATTGAAACATCTGTGGATGCATTCAAGGAGGATCAGATCACTACCCTTCGGAGGCATCTCAATGATTTCGAGATGTTTGGGTTCAACCTTTCGTGGGCCCGCCATAGGCTAGATATGGTGGAGATGAACAAATTTGGAAACAATTCTTTGCTAAAAAATGAGCTTGCAGCCTCAGAAGAACGTTTGTCAATACTGAAGGAAAGGCTAGTTGAGCGAACAGTAGAGCTTGTGCAAGCTCTTAAGATGTTGGAAAAGGCTCAACTAGAGTTGGAGAACGCTACAGAAGCTCGAAACAACAAGGCAAGAGAAGTGGCCCAGAAGCTTGCAGAAGCATATGATCCTATATTCTAGTGTTAACTTGGATTTCGTTTGCTTCCGGGGTAACAAATTATAAATTCTAGCTTTCAAAAAAGTTTTGGGGTTAGATAACACCACGAGGGTGTTATTATAGTTCATTATTTACATAACTAACCATACGATGTTATATTGTTCATTGTTGGAGGATTTGAATAGGAACATACAAAGTGATGTTATATTATTTATTGTTGAAGGATTTGAATACCAACAGCTAAAAAGAAAGTAAAAATTTCGTGATGAGAGTTTACGATGGTAGATGATGTGAATATGATCTCAAATTTAGAAAGAGTCTACAAATGAGGATTTCAGTTTTGATTAATGAATACTTACCTAAAATTAATTTGTCAATGATACGATAGAATTATTTTCTTAACTTTGTTTATGACCGATATATGGAAATTAATTTGGAAGTCAAAGTTTAAGTCATTAAATTAGGCAATTATGTAACAACTCTTTGTTTGAGACGGGGCGAGCTAAATTAATTTACAAAGTCAACTCAGTTGCGATGACATAAAAATTAAAAGTAGAGAAAAGTTATTAGTGCGACAAATTAGATTTTAGATTTTTGTGCATTAAAGTATAGATGACAAATATAAATGCATATAAACTTATACATATACATTACAGGTTACATATCACGTAGCATAAGTATAGGGTATATAATATTAGTGTGTGAGAAAGCAAGAATAAAGAAAAAGAGGACAGGCGTGATTGCTGTTTCAAATAAATCCTTTCTTTGCTTGCTCATTTTGTGTTTCTCTCTCTAAAATGACATGTACTGTGAACTAGATATAAAAATCATGCCTCTACTAGGTTTAAGCATTGTGTTTAGGTTTTAACTTAAGTTCTAAACTGAATTTATAACATTGTTTGTATATTATTTTACAAACTACTTCTTTTTAAGTTAATGTTTTTTTTTTTTCATTTATAGTGATCTATTTTATTACTATTTGTAGTAACATCTAAAAGATTGGAAATACATAATAATTATTAAACACTAAGGTTAATTGAAGGGAAATTGAAAATATATTATATAAAATTAGTGCCGGACCCTACACACAACAACAGGTGAAGATTTCGTATGTTGATGTTGAAAGACATATATTTAATGGTACCCGAATACAAGAATAACTGTTACTTCTTTAATGTAAGTAGTTTTTTATAATAGTTTAAATTATTGTAATTGTAAACTTAAAAATGTGATATAAAAGAAGAAAAAAGATATTTAAATGTATTATGTGAGATATAGTATTAATTAAAAATTTATATATTTAAAAAGTTGAGGGATAAATGAAAGGATAAAATGGTAATTTTCGATATCCTTATTTAAAAATTAAGAAAGAGAGTTTGAAATGATTAACAGAGATTATAGATAAGTTTTTCGAATATAAACGCATGAGAAAACAAATTTGTTAATAGGATAAAAAGTATAAATTTTAGAAAGGTCAAATGTGGGGTCAACGATAAATTCCTTAAAGTTAATGGGTCCAAAATGGGTCCAAAATGATAAATCATAAACATGCAATTATCTCTGAAAAACTTCAAATCTCATGTTTTAATTAAATGAATAATTTATAATAATTTCCTTGAGATATCATAATAAAATTATGGTCGTGTTTGTCAATTAATAATAAGGTGTAGAAATCATTAAAAAAATACGTTGAAAAGACGCATGATTAGTGAACAAGTGATTTGAGTTGAAAAACTAAAGTGTTGCAACAATCATCAAAAATGTTATAACTGGACCAAGTGAAGAACGTAGCAGCCACTTGATTGATGTTAAATCCAGTCTCATCGAGGACCTAATACGAGGTATTGCATTTCTTCTTTAATTTTCCACGTCTCCTCCCAAAACATCAGCGGTAATAGTATCATCATCTTTTGTAGCACAGATACTTGCATTATGTCTAATCAGAAACATGCAACAAATTATAATAAGCTACCTAGAAGGTGAGAGATAAGTGTATGATTGTAAATAACACAAGGAAAGCAGAATAAAACTATACATGAATCCCAAGTGAAACATCCCGCAATTTGGATTCAACCTTGTAAAATATCTCAATCTGACGACGTGTCCTGATTACAGCTCTTGCTATCATCTTAGCAATTCTGTGCATCAAAGTCCGATTTTGAATCAGGCCTAAATCTACATTGAAACTTTATATTCTCATGTCATAGTGGAAGTTGTCAACAAGTATATGCATAACACTAGTATATGCCATGTCAACTATGACAAAATTTGCAGAAACAAATGCCTCCTAAAAACTTAAGGGAAGACTACATAGAGATGTAAACTATTGTGATGCATGCTACAGTCATCAATTTAAACTTTTTCGAACGTGTAAACACATTATCCATTTGAAGAACAAAGTAGCATGTTTGCACGCGGCCAACATTAGTAATAAATTGGGGGAAATAAAGAAAGCAGAAACCGATCTCCAAACAAGAAGTAGTCATTGCAGTCGCTTTCTTTAACATTAGAGGATGTCACATTGAAGAGGGTATTTTATTCTACAAACTTTATTTTCTCGATATTTTTAGTTCATGTGATTGTTGGTGTGTTCATTCAAGAAACTTTTTGGTCAAGTTAAGTAGTATGTTCTGGGTGGTAGCGGTTCAGCGTGCTAGGTTAATTCATAGGGTGTTTTTATAATAGGCAAAAGAGCTAATTTCCTTTGCTTTATCTCATTATCACATCATTTTGTGTAAAAAATTTGTGACTTTAACAATGCCTATTAGTAATCAGTTACTTAATAATGGGATAGTTTGTTATTATGACTATTATACGAGTTAGCTTTGATCACTATCAACATTTAATTAGACCGTATTGACGGTGTAATTATATTTTCAGAGGGATGAATGTTATCAGAGGAAAATTTCATAAGCATAAAAGTTATAATTTACTCTTAGTATTAGAGCTTATCTGATAAATTGCTCTTTTTAAAGTTTTATTTATGTGAAAAAAGCTTTAGAAAATATTTTATTCATTGAAGAAAAAATTATTTTCATCAGAAGTTTGAAATTTATCATGTTTTTATCACTTAACTTGAAATAAAAATTTTTTTAATGAAAAATGATAGAAAAAACTTTTAAATAAAAATTGAAAATAAAATTTAAAAATAACTTGTAAAAGTAAAAGTATGTTACATATTGTGGAAAGAGGAATAAGGACCGAATGTACGATGAAGAATTGAAATATAAAAAGGTATATTTAACAGAAAAAGACAAAATTAAAAGTACTTGTGTCGTGTTTAAGGCAATATCTCTAAAGTTTTAGACATGTAAGTCCATATAACTTCACAAATGATTTATGAAAATTAGCGAAATTGAAGTTTAGGTCAGTTAGAGTTATTGTGGTTTTCTGTTACTTAAAATTCACAGAGAAATATAGATTGGAAAAATAAAAGCACTTGATAAAAAAATTAAAATAAGATGGAGACATATCAAAACACAAAACAATTTAATAAATATTGTTTAAATTTTATATTTAATATCCTATTTGTTAAATATTAAAATAGAAAACTTTTAATATAAACGATATATCAATATCAATTAGATACAGCATGAGTTGTCATTATTTTATGGGTTGTATTCTTTTTATTTTATATAGCTAAAAAAGGAGAAGAAATTATTCATATATCAACTATTATTATCTTGTAATACTAATTGTTACGTTATTGTTGTTATTGCTGTTGTCATGCTATAATGTTATGAACAGCAAGATTATTGTCTTTTAATGATAATTAAATTAAATTATATATATAAGGGGGAGTGTCTAAGAGAAAAATATTTTTTTTTAAAGTAAAGGAAAAGCGGTTAATATTTATCACCAACAATTTTATCTTCATCAATGCAAATCACAAAAAACGAAGTGGAATTAATAAATGTTAATCAGAATTAATGTTATGAATATTAAGTTTCCTTGATAAATTTTCTATGCATATTATAACATGAATTGATAAATATTAAATCCAAACTCATTAACATTCATTGCAGTGAATATTAATTTAGAAATATTTATCAACTAATATTATGATTTAACATTCATCAAAACATTCACCGCGATGAATATTAACGATTTATTAAATAAATATTTATCAAAAAATGTTACGACTTAACATGGAAATTCATCCGTGAATATATTCTTTATAACATCGATTTTGATTAATATTTACTAGTAAAACTAATTTTTTGTTGACATTTTGATTGGTAAAGGTAACATTGTTCGTGATGAATGTCAAATGCTTCCCCCCGGATATTCCCTCTCTCTATATATATATATTATATATATAGGGGTTGATTATCGTAAACCAAAACTTAACGTAAAACAAATAAGACACGATCTAAACTGTTGGATCATTATGATAAGACCCGTTTCAAATTTTAAGTGAAAACAACATTATTTACTTTTGAAGGGCAAAATAGATATTCCAACACATGATGCATGATGATTATTCTCGTGATGCACGCAGAATTTTCCGGTGATGCACACTGAATTTTCCGTTGATACCATTTGAAAATTGCAAGCTTCACATAATCGATGCACGAAGAATATAAACGTGATGATGCATAGAACTTCAATTGGTGCACGATGATGCACAAAACTTCAATTGGTGCACGATGATGCACAGAAAAGAAAGTTACAAAAAAAAAAAAAAACGAGTCATACAAATGATGATACGTAAAATATTAATAGCAAAGTCTTTTCTTCCCTTATTAAACATTTAATTTTTAAAATTTATTTTTAAATTGATATGATAAAACTTTAAACTTTCAAAAAATATTTAGTTATTCTATACATATAAAAGTTCATTTTATAATTTATAGTATATAGTAACTATATCAACATGATAATATTTTATTTAACGAATATAATATCGTATGTAATATAAATAAATTGTCAACGTCACATTACACGAGTAACATATTAATTTATATTAATTCATCGCAATTGGTACAACGTTAGAAGTAGATCTAATTTTAGTAGGTTGTTTGATGTTCAAATTAGTTAATTATTAAATCTATGTGTATTTAATTACTGTTGTGTTAGGATTAAAAATCAACTTAGTTACTTTTTCTTGTTTAATCCTTCAATACGAATTTGTTATTCTTATAATATTTGACAACAAATACCGCTCAATTTATAACTTATAAGTTCAAACTCAATTGTAAAACTTAAATTATCATTTAGTGTAATCTTTTTTCACATTTTTCAAACGGAAAATACAATTACAATTACAATAATATATGAAAACCTTATATACATTTTCAACATTGTTCTTGTGATAAAATGCTACACCTATTTTATAAATATTAATAATGAAAAAATATGAAAAAATGCACTTCTAAACACACCCTAACTTTTTCTTTCAAAAGTACGATGATTTGGAATGACAAAAAAGGTGATTTAAAACATTTTTAACAAAGTGATGCATATACTTGTAAAAAGTGCAATTTTCTATCCAGAAAACCAAAAAATATAAATATATTTGTCTGTTTTTAACAATTCGAGTTCTGAAGTACAGATAATAAAATATCTTTAATTAAAATTATCTTGTCTTCCTTTTCTTATTTGTCCTTTTTTCCTTTCCACGCAAACTCGGAAACAGAGTAGCTCTACTATGCAAACAAGCTATAACTAAATGACAAATAACTGTTGTATTAAATTCGGTATAGCACATGTAAGGCTGAAAGTAAACCATAAACCAAACGATATTAAGTTCTTTTGAAACCACCACGGGCACCACCTACTCTTTAATGACATTATCCTTAATTCAATCTAATTTTACACTGTAGCAACATGCCAGAATTACATAGTGAAAACTGTGAGCTTGAGAATGCAGTGTACAGGGAAATGTACCATTCTTGAAATATATAATTGCATGTACAAATGAGGATATATGTCATTTATATGATCATATTACAAGATTTTTGAATGGCTCCCAAAGTTTTGACCTTCTTTGATCTTGATTAGAACCCAGCTTTAATTCTTCACTTGACTTCTGTTTGTTTAAATTAACTTTCTTCTTCTTGCCAGTAGATCTCAAAGCTCCTTCAACTGAAAGATAAGAGTTGCCGATGAGAAACCCCTAACACTTTATGTCCAAGTTTTTTAAAAAAAAATTTCAAGAAATAAATAATATTTTATATATCACTAGAGCTATATTGTTACAAGACTAATCTCTTTTGTTTAATTTTTAATAAAACGATAATAAAAGTTATGTGCATTGTAAAGACACTTTGAGCTAGTGTCGACATGTTTGACCCGTTTTATTGCCATTTGACTGATTATGGATAGAAACACTACTCCAATTGACACATTCATAAGTGAATGGACTGAAGTTTCCACTTCTAACACGTATGAACAAAACTCTGTAACAAAATATTATCATGATAGTAACTGATCTGTCTACTCAAAGATGAACTTATAATTTGACACATACGGTAGAGGTTTGACTAATACCCATGCACAGAGTCGATTATTGCAGTTATAAGGAAAGGAGAAAAGGACATAAATGTATACCTTGCCACTCCCACACAACCTTAGGTTCACCCTTCAATATTTTTGGGTAGCGGTCTAAACGAGAATCTTCTTGAACCAACTCCTCAACCTAAGGAAAGAAAAGATAATATATGAGATACCTTTTTCTTGGAAGTTGGCCAGCATGTATTCACATGGTAAAATAATACCACATGACAACACAAAATTATAAATACGTTAAAAATATACCCCAAAGCACTTATCGAAGTGATACATTATGAGAGAAGGATACCTTTTTCCACAAGAGGGGATCCCTTCTTTCTTTGGGAGTAAGAATATGATCTCTTAACCATGAGGCAACTATCCAGGGTTCACCTTCACCATTTACACTCCTTGAAATTAAAGCTGTTTCTTCAAGCATGTCACATACCTGTAGTATTGGCGGTAAGTTATAAATGTCAAGGTGGCAACCAGTTTAGATGGGCAATACGTAAAATAAGTTTATGTCTTCAGTCTTCACTTCTAAATTAGTATCTAATAGGTAAAAGGTGTCAAAATGGGTGGGAGTATGAATATGGGTGATGGGTCGAAAGGGGCAAATATTTAGTAAGGGTTTGGTTGACCCAAAACACTTTTTTGTCCATTATTCAACTTTCTTTTAATAATTAATAAGCTAAATATAATTACAAAACTATTACTGAGCTGACATTGCCTGACAATTTGGATAAAACAATTTTGGATGTTGTATACATTTAAGCAAAATATACTCGCCAACTTTCAAAGAATTTAATCTTTTTTCTTAATTTTTGCTTTTACCCATTTGAAGTTAAGGCATATAACCCAAATCAACTTATTCACGCGTTAATGGGTAACAATTACCACTCCTAATCTTAAACTTAACGAAACAGATTGTAGGAATACTACTATAACCTCCTTCTATGGTTGGGTTTGACCTTTTTTTTTTTCTTTTTCAAGTGATATGTGTTGGCCACAAACCATCACCAAGGTGGCCTAGTGGTTGGCGTCCTGATATTCTCACAAGAGGTCTCAGGTTCAAACCTCACTAGGTGCACATCTTGGGGTGGCTAGGGAAAGGGTCGGAAACGGTCACGGGAATACCCGGTTAAGCCGCGTGCATCTAAGTAAAAATAATCGCCCTCTCCGGGTAACCTAAACAGGAAAAACCTCATCTGTTTATGTGTTGTGTGGCCACGATCATTTTCTAGTGAGAGGTGTGTTGTGTGGAAGAGGGGAGGGGAGTGAATATCTTATGTCAAGATGTTTAGAAGAACAACCTTCAATTATATAGTTTCCAACAACTTAAGCTATAAGGTTTAAGAAATATATATGAAGAAAACGGGTCAAATGGACTAACAAGTTTAACGAGTCAAAAATCAGAAGTCAGTTTAAGTGTATTCAAATGCATAAAGACTCCCGTATCACTTTATTATAAGCAAGTTAGAGTGATATTAGATTAACAAAGTTTTTCTGATTAAATTTAGCATAAAAATAATTTATAGAACAAAAAACAGGAGATATAAAGCATTTGCAGGTCACCACAAGTTGACCTCCCCGTTTTGACCCATTACTCGACCCTCCATTTGCCAGATCTAGTAAAGAAATATATGGTTGTTTGCACCTGTTCATAAAGCTCTTCAGCTCTAACTGATAAGTAATGTCTCCTTCGAACTCCTTGGAGCATCAATCCACACCCCATGAGCTGCAAAATACTGAATATTGTCACCAATCTTGGAAGTGGGATACAAAATTAGTTTTAAAAGGCTACATTTCATACCAAAAGAGAACATGAAATTAGGACCAAAGCATGCTCCAAAAGCCATAAACGAATGCTACAGCTCAGAGGCTTATAACGTTCCACTAGCAGATCCGGACACTTCAACTCCTTAATCCTACAGTATGAAAAGAAGCAATGCTAAGATAAACAAGCAAATCAACATGTAAAATTTCCTACAACCAAACAATCACAATTTAATAAAGTTGGAAACTTAGACCCATTTACTTATGAATGTCAACTTGGGTTATGTTTAATCACTATCGGGTCAATCTAAAAGGAAATGCATCAATGATCAAATGGTTTGAACAAGTCAATCCAACCTGACCCATTTCCAAAAAGTCCTCGTTTTGACCCGTCTTTCAAGCCGCCTTCTCTAACCATTTTGCCACATCTACAACTAAATATTCATTATAACCTACCCAATATTAGTATCCCTGGTCTCCAACAAATTACCAACAATCGCCATTGCCTTTTGCTTTGCATACATATAGGTTGCGTTGCCCTTATCCACATTATTCCATATTTCTTCTCCTTGAACCTGAAATAAAACTTGTAATTTATTAAGTGGCCTAAAAGGGAAACCTATCATGCATCAACACACTTGAAGATGAACAAGAAACACACCCAAACTTTGCCAATTCCTTTGCACAAGTACTGGGAATACGATTCACAAGCATGAGATTCTACCATTTTCACCTGCAACAAAATCATGTTAATATATTAAACTATTTCAGAAGCAAAGTTAGTAATGTAAAACTGTTTTCTCTCTTCAGCCCTTACGTGATCAAAGTACCCCCAATATAAGTGTTTACTCACTCACAAGATTCTTAGCCATTTCATTTAAATCTCCGTCTTCTAAACATGCTCTCCCATGTCTCTGATAACCACTCACACATTCCAAATTTCCGTCGTTACATACGCCATGGTTTGGACAAGGATCGCAAGCATCTGTAAGCAGTAAAATTCATTAATCATGTGTAAAAGCATTAAGTCTAACGTGTGAACAATCTACCTAAGTAGTAACACTTATTAGTATTATAAAACTTTGATCATTAGTAATTTGCTTTCAAGATACAACTCTTTATGCAATATCAATTCTGATGAGCAGGCACAGTTCTAGGGTGGGGGCGATGTGGGCACTTGCCCCCATTGAATTTTTACTCCCAAGAGGTAATTTTGTTAATATTTATGAAAAGTGAGGAGCCATTTGTCAAGTGCCACATATAATATTAACAAAACACAGAAACAAAAGATAAATATAGCAATACAGTAAGCCTTTAGAAGTCTAACTTTTGGAGCCAACGACCGAGAATCGAAGAAGTGGTGATTAAGACAATATCAGTTGAAGATGTTATATTGTCGGTGACTTAAGAAACTGCACCCCGGGCTACCGATTTCTTGATAGTATGATAGTTAAGTAGCAAACTACATAGCAGTATGCGGTTAACAAAGTGACACGCCTATTTTAGCAAAACCCAGGAGATACCTTATTTTTTTGAACATTAAATAAGTGATCAAACATACATAGGTCATGTAAAAATTATAGAACTATTTTGCTTTAACTGGGAACATGGTGACAGATATATTCCAAGTAAATTTAGTTAACGAAGTTACCCTGATAATAACAATATTGAGTTGTTAATAGACCTTGGAATAAAAGATATTCTTCTAACTAGAAATGAGCATCTCATTGCCCGAACTATAGCTAATACACGATTTTGTTTTGCAATTCCTTTTGTTTCTTCAGGTTCTGTTTCATACTCTAATGGAATACTAGTATCTCTCAGAAGGTTTAATCTCTTTCTTATTTTCTTTTATAAAAATTAGCTTACTTTTGTTAATTTTGGAACCCTAGCTCAATGTACACCTTACACTACTAATTGCAGCTATCACAGATTCACATAACATATTCTTCTCAGCTTCAATTTGATAACTACACTTTCGAATTATATCTTCCGTACATACAAACTCATGTAAGAAACTGCCAACTAAATGTGTTTGTGTGCGAGTATAACACGCATTTCATCAATTGAAATTGTAAATACAGTGTTGATTACCTGAAATATAATAATCGAATTCAGTATCGGAATTGCAGAACGGTTTTGGCGGACGATTGAAAAACTTGACGACGTAATTGCAGGAAAGAGCGACGGAGATAGCGATGGATACGACGGCGATGAGGTTGAGAAACTCCGATTTGGATGGTAACAAGGTTAGTGGTGGTTCAATTGAAGTTAAAGTTTGTAAAGGAGAAGATGGAGATGAAATTTTAGGGTTCTTAATTCGTCCTTTTTTAGGAGTTGAAGTAGAAGCCATTGATTGATTTAAATTTTTTTGATTTGTGACATGCGAGTTTGATTTTGAGAAGATGATTACGTTTCGGAGGAAGGTTCAATATTAGTCGTTAAGTTAGTAATAGTAGGAATACGATAAAAAAAACTGGCACGTGTTCATTTTTATTCATTATTTTAAATAATTAATTTTCAACCCTTATCAAAATCCAAAGACTTTCTCACTTCTATCGCATGATATCCACTTCAGTTGCAACCTCCGACGAACGCCAATAGCCTTAGACAACGACGACAGGAGTCTTCGAGAATGGTTGAAGCATATATGGGATGTCTGTTACCTGCAACAACTACTGTACCATCAGAAAGTATATTGTCAAATATAAGTCACATGCTAGAATTCAAGTATACATTTACATATAAAAATATCGTAGACTCACAAAGTTAATTGTAACATTTTAATTTCGGTTAAAAATAGTGGTTAATATTATTGTATTGAATAAGTGTGTAATTATGTAATTGGATAATTAGTGTACTTGTAAGATATAGAAAAATTGTGTGTAGTTCTCTATGTTTGCAGCTTCATAACTCGAAATATGTAGGGAATTGAATCAAATGTTGAACACGAGAGCTGTAGTGCATGCATGTTTCAAACTTTCCAAGGATATAAGATTCGCCCAAAATGGATGTCGTATGAGTAAGTTATGGTGGTCTAAAGTTGATTGCAGACCCATTTTCAGTGCTGTCAAAATATTGACCCAAAAATTATGTGCAGCCCCCTCTGTTTGCAGACCTATAACTCACAATCCGTTTAGATTCAGACCAAACGTAAAACATTAAAGTTGTAATCCATGGTCCAAGGTTTATAAGGATATAAGATTCATCTAAAATGGATGTCGTATATGGAAGTTATGGCAGTTTGAAATGGGCTGCAGAGTCATTTTTAGTGCAGTAAAATTATTGACCAAGTTTGACTTCGGTTGACTTGGTTTGACTACGAATTTAAAAAACTTAGACCCTCATTCCTTAGTCATTTAACAACGATAAACTCTGTAGAAGTTGTGTGTGAAATTTAAGGTAAGAATAGTAGGTGTAAACATCAACAATGGTGAATCAAAGGGGAAATTAAGCATTCTCACAATCAAACTTGAAGCATATATTTACGTGCAGAATTACTGTAGACTCAGAAAGTTAATCATGCAAAGTGTCTCTGGCAAGTTCTCGGCCTTCTTTTTCGTGTAAGCTATTACAACTACAGTTGGGTTTCGTTGTTATTAGCTTGGTCTCGATCATCTTCTTCATTTACACAGGTTAAAAATTGTGGTTAAAATTTTGAATCGAAAAATAATTATATATAAATAGCTTTAAAGTGAAAATGAGAGATGGCACATATGGGTAATATAAGAAGTCAAAAGTAAAATATATAACTGGAAATATTTTATTCTCACTTTTCACTTAAGGGTTGCAAATAGGTAGTGAATGAGATAAAGACATAATTGTTTATTACTTTCTTACATATATGTATGTTTTACTTGGTTTTGAAGTTACAATAAATGTATATATATCATATCAATTAGTTTTTACAATAAAATTTGTGTATCAATCTATTAATTAGTTGTGTATTTATATGTTAATAATAATATTATATAATAATATATACCCGTTTGTTTTAGTTAATTGTGTATTTGTATATAGATAATTTTATTATTTTTATTAGTCTTTTTCTTCACATAAGTTGATATTGTTTTAGTAATTCAGCTGTTTATGTTGTTAGGTGTCTACTTATAAGTCATAATATGTTAATTAGTTGTGTATCTTTTCGTTAATAATTTTATATAATAATATGTATTCATTTGTTTTAATTAATTATGTATATTTATGTAGGGTAGAGTTCCAATAAGAACACCTTAAAAATAAGAACAAATAAGAACGCTTGATATTCACAAATGTATCTCAGAAATCAATAGATTCACATTCATACATCTCAAATATGTAAAGAAAAATAGATGTGCATTCTTATAGATGCATAAAAATCGAAAAAATGATCGATGCACGATTTTAGATGAAAAATGTAGAATTGTGCATCAATCGTTTTTCTCAAATTTTATACATTTTTAGAAATGTGCATTCATTTTTCTTTTCATATTTGAGATATACAAATGTGAATCCAATAATTTTGTCGAGTATAAGTGTAAATTTGAAATGTTCTTATTTTTGAAGTGTTCTTATTTGATCCATACTCTATGTATGTAAATATCTATGTATAACAATATGTATTTGATTATTTTAATTAATTATGTATATGAATGTTAATAACTTTATATCCCGTGCAATAGCGTGTATCATATGCATTAATTTATTAAAAAAAATTCTTCGCATAAGTTAGGAGTTTTTTTAGACAATTTATTTGTTTAAGTTGTTTTGTGTCTTGTTAATAAGTCATTTTATTGTGATAGCTTGCGAACGTTTTGGTTATATATATTTTTAATTAATGCATTAGTTATTATAAAAAAAAAAAAAAAATACGACCACAACAATAGTACTATGTAAAAGCGCTTTTACAAAACATAAAAAGAGATAAATAATACAAAAAACACATTTATAAGCAGTTTATAGATATTAAAAGTTGGATAATTATTTATTGTATAATAACTGTAAGTTTGTATAACAAAATTTTAATTATATAAAATTTTAAGTACTTTAGTTTTATAGTCTACCGATAAGATTATTATATCAGTATCAAGTTGTAATCAACGTCTTTTTTTTATATAAATATGTTTTTTTATTTTGTTTCTTGATAAAGGGTTTGAATTTTTTTTACTCTAATTAATAAAGAAAAATACAATAATATAGTTTTAAAACATTTTAAAATAGTATACAATTACTCTTTAAAATTTTATATATAGACATATGATTTTTCTTCAAGAGAAATGTCAAAAGTAAGAAGAGCATATATGGGGCTCTGCTTTAGCAAGAAAAATTCATTTGGCGTCGTAAGGAGTGAATGATCATATAAGTTTTTGTCACTGAACTTCGGTGGTAATTATCATCATGCCATTATGCCCTTTTTCCCATCAAACACCAAGTGAATGGCTCAAAAACTCTGCCATTACCACCTATGTCGACTATAGTACAATAAACCCTCCCTTATATGTTAATTTCTCATAATTTTAAAGTTTGCACAAAAAACCCTGAACATCAAGATATGTGCAAATATGAACGTAAAGTGCATATGAAATAAGCGAGTTGAGGAAGTGTCGTATATTATATTATTTTTAATTTTTAATTTGATATTTATTTAAATACTTGATTCTATCTAATTAAATGTTTTATTTTGACAATTATTGTACTACATATTCTATAAATATGTTGTATATTTTAATGCAATGATGGATAAATAGATATAGATTTAATGATGTAGATTGTATAATAAGTTAAAGTTGCTACATTTTGAATTCAATTAAATTAAAGGAGTCAAGGAATCATGTTGGCAGGTCAATGAGTAGGATCAAAGGATAACGCCCTTGTGAGGTTTGGGGCAATGTCATGAAACAACAATGAAATTGACAAGGCTCAATGTATACGGGAAAACAAATTTGGACAATTTAATGTTTTCTAATCACCCTCTTGATTGTCTTATTTATGTATAATTAGTTCCATACACATTTTAACACATAAAGACATACATCAAACAATTCAATTAAACAGTAATATCAAACACGATACACAAAAATATATCCCATCAATTGAATTTTACAACGAGCTCAAACAATTCCAAGAAAGTCTACAATTATAATATGTCAAACAAATTATACGTGATCCTCGTACAAAATGTTAATGATACAAATTTAAAATCCTCAAAACATTCAACATTTTATTTGTCATTATTTCGTTTTCAAAGCAATAGATGGGGGACCAAAAAGTAAAAACAAATGAAGTGTCACCTGCCCGGCTGCCCTTCGATTCTAAACTAATCGCCAAGATTCCTTTATTCTCGATAACAATCAAAAGATCCCCCAATTAATAAGAACCCTAATTAATCCGATTGATCTCTTTCAAGTTGGTTGCTTTCTTCAATTCATCATCGTCTGGTATTAATTTCCAATTCAGTAACACCATATGTTGTTATATCAGCATGTATATGTGTATGTATTTGTTTGTTTGTTAGTCAGTTCATAATTTTATCTACAGTTTTTCGGTATTGAATGTTGAGTTTGTGGTTGAAAGCTTGGATAATAATTCTGTTGGACTGTGAACATAGGAAGATAAAAAAAATAATTTTCTTTTCAAGTTTTTTGATGGAGATAAAAAAATCACATTTGTCTGTTTTTTTGAGTTACTACTAATGTGTTGGACCAATATTTGTGAATTGTATTGATCAACTTATTTCAATCTAATACTAAATCAATGAATAAGTAAGCATAATCATATGATCTTTTAGTCCCTATGTATAGAAGTTCCTAACTTACATAAGTATTCTTGAAAATCAACTTGAGGTTACGTGATAATCTTTCCTTTAGTTGGTAAACTATTTTATGAAGTACGTGCTGCATTCCGCTTGTTTTTTATGATGTAGTTCCATTTCCAAAGTTTTGTTATGTTCATTTGCAGTGAAAACCCTAATGAATTGAGGCAAATTAAGGATGGCAGACTTACCAGGTTATCTTATAACCTGTCTGAATTCTGGAAAACTTGCCCTTTTAGCTATTTTGGTATCTGTAGGGATCGTGCTGCAAATACTAGTAAGCTTCGAACACTCATTACTTGCATAGATGTTGAGAGTAGTTAATTTGTCTGCAATAACTTTAATATTTGGTTTTTGTTTACCTTTTCTCTTTGATGGTTACAGGCATGTGTTTTGTACAATAATTGGTGGCCAATGCTAACAGGTAGGGAATATTTACTTTATCTACCCATGAACTTTTAGAACGTTTTCTCTAATGATATTCGGAGCACCTCATATGTGTTCAAGGATGAATACTGCATAAGTGCATAGGCATTTTTAATTCCATCACGTTTCAGTTTCCAATGATGTTAACCACAGGCTTAACAGCCTTCATGTATAAACCATACACACTTTTAGTATATAGGAAATGGACGTTTCTGTAATGCTGATCACAAATTTCTTATTTCTTTTCCAGTTTTATCATTAAAATAACCTCATGGTTCCATATTGAAGGATAGTTTAGATATCTGATAAAACTTTGTACCAAATACAACATATTTTGTTGCTGACATTGAGGTGTCCTGATGCAGCATTAATGTATGTGATTCTCCCTGTGCCATTGATATTGTTTGCTGGTTCGGACACTTCTATATACTTCAATGAATCTGAAAGCAGGTGCAGTCTTCTTCGAATACCATGCCTAATGATTTTCTAGTAGAGGCAGCAATTATACCCGTTGCATGGAAACGGGTTAATGTTGGTTGTTTTTAAGTGATAACATTAGCTGAAAATGGAAAGGGTCGAACAGGTTAAAGTTTTAAACTGGTCAAAACTCGCCTCCATTTCCTTAATCATTTTATTCAAAAAAAGAAGGGTATCTTCTTATTTTTAAAATATAGCTTTTGTAATTGTATATAATATATTAATTATCTACAAAGCACAATAAGAAATAGACATAAATTTTTGCCGCATCAGACCAACCCATTTTATGCATTCTGACCCACTACCATACCTTCCTGGCCCACCCATTTTACCGCCTCTAATGTGTCTGTATGACAGTTGGGTTGATGCAACAAAGTTCTTGACCGGAGCTTCAGCAGTGGGCAGTATAGCAATTCCTATTATTTTGAAGCATGCGGGTGTCATTACGTGGGGTGCATTTGCAATGGAGCTTTCATCTCTTTTTGTGTTTCTTGTATCCATATTATGTTTCATTGGAATGAATAGTGATGATGGAGGTTATAGCGCGATATGATCCAGATCATGATTGTATTGGTGTTTGGATATCAAAGAAAAGATCATCTTCCTGTGGGGTTTGATCGATGGTGACTCATGAATCTGTTTCGAGTGGTCTTCTTGTTTGTGTTGCAAATAATGTAAATTTCTTGACAGTACTCTATTCTTTTGTGCTTGCAGTTCCTTATTCTTGCAGTTTGTTTGGTCATTTATTTGCGTATGTGTTTTAGATGTTGGGAATATGGCACTTTGTTTTTATATTTGGAATGGAAGCAGACGTTTTCAACATATTACCACAACAAACAATGTGTCCATAGTAGAGTTCAATCAGAGAAATGTGTGTTGAAAGGGAATGGTGTGTGAGATCTTGATGTTGAGAAAAATTGCAGGCAAAATCCCACAAAGGGATCTTATATGATAAAACAGATGAAGTTTGTATCAATGTACTTGTTTTCTAAGAATCATTATCTGGTTACAGCACGCAAATGTGATCTCAAAGTTAATCAGCATGACTAACTTTACTTGTTTGAAATGAACTTGTTTTCAACCACAAAACATCTTTCAACTGTTGTAGCATCAAAAATTCAGTAACCAGCTCTCTCAATATGCCTCTAAAAGCAGAGTATTCAGTTTAACAACTCCATGTGTGAGGTAATTTTTCAAAGAGAGGTGAAGAGGTCACTGGTATGGTAGAGGGTTCTAACAAAGGTTCAACCCATTATCTTTTCAGGTTGAAAAGGTGGTTGGGTTCCTATAAGTTGGTCAACATGATCACCTAATTCCAGTGATGGATCAAGTTAATAATCTCCTCAGCGAATGATTGCTCATTACTGGAATAGGAAAGAGTATCCAACTCCTTGATTGGTGAATCACCCTCAATGTCAAACTGATCCTTGAGGGTGTCCGAAGATTGCTCAGTTGAATGAGCAAGCTTCTTTTCTTTAGATGAGGTGAGGGTATCATCAGTGTCCCCCAACAGTGTTGGTTCAATGCTGGACATGGAGATATCCATGGATGTGACTCCCTCGTCATCACCAGCCGGTGTTTGAGCTAGTGGATTATTGGGAATAGACGGTGAAGCCTATAACTTGCTATGTGATAGTAGCTGATTTGTTAGGGACTTGAGATGTGATTTTGATTTTTGATTTGTTGGTGAAGAGATATCATTATCATTATCAATGTCTGATGAGACACTTTGAGGTTCCTCATCAGTGAGTGGAGTGTTTGAATTATCATCCTTGGAGGTATGAGTTTCATCGAAATCCAGTGACTTATATTCCTCAGGATCAGTGGATAAATCGTCATAGGCTTCATCAAAGGTAATATCTATGGATTCTTCAATACATTCCTTCTTTTATTATAGACTCTGAATGCTTTGAAAATGTTTGAATATCCCACAAATATACATTCATCAGCCTTGGTATCAAACTTACGTAAGTGATCCCTTTTGTTCTAAATATAACAGGTACTTCCAAACACACGGAGATAACTTATGCTAGGTTTTCTTTCCCTAAGAACTTCATAAGCTAACTTATTATGTCTTTTAACATAGGTTGACCTGTTTTGGGTAAAGCTTGCAGTGCTTACGGCTTATGTCCAAACATAGGTCTTTAGACCAGCTTCTATTAACATAGATCTGACACTCTTAATTAAAGTTTTATTTATTCTCTTAGCTACCCCGTTTTGTTGGGGAGTCCTAGCAGCAGAGAAGTTTTGAGAGATATCATTTAATTTACAAAAAGATACAAACTCACATTTTTTGAATTTAGTGTCATCATCACTTCTAATTTGTTTCACTAGCTGGCCATTTAAATTTTCCATCCTTTTAATGAAGTTAATAATTTCGCCTGCTACTTCATTTTTTTTTCTCAAATCAAACTTGAATGATGAAATTATTAATAATAAATTACATCAACATAATGCATTGCGGAATAGTTAAAACCCTAAGCTAAAACTAATTCTATATGATTACCAGTTTAAAGGTTACTTGCTGTGAGAACAGATACTCTATTACTCACTGACTCACTTCATAGTTAGATAATCTTTATCACTGATCGAAATCAAATGATAGGACTTCATCGGTAAACAAATCAGTACAATATGTCACTCTATTTATAGACAGATATTCCCAGAAATATCTCCTACTATTTTGAATATAGAATGACACGTATCACTGTGAGATTGGTTTCACACTAATAGACAAATTGATAGGTGAATCTTCCATGGTCCCCACAAGATCATGCATTCTTTGTGCGTTGAATGTTGGCCAATCACAATGAGGTATGACTACTCTTCATCGCTAAGGACTTCTTGAGTTGCTGATGAACAGTAAACCATGGACTTCATCGCTAAGGACTTCCTCATTCACTGCGAGCTAACATGCTCTTGTAGAATGACTTGACTTTAATTCTTTCGGTAACCTCCTTTTATTTAATCTCGGTGACTGCTGTGATTTCAAATGCATAAGCCATAGTCACATATAATACCAGTGAGTTGAATAACCACTGGTAGTGACTAGTCACTTAGCAGTGACCTCTAACATTTGCAGTGGATATCATCTTGATCAATCTTCAGTGTTCACTGCATATAGCGATAGATTCATCAAGCGATAGCGATTTCACAAAGTGCAGTCACCAGTGACTTAGCGGTAACTTGGTTGATCAGCGATCAGTGATATAAACTTATCCTTGGAGATTTTGACTTCATCATTTCTATGAAAAACTCTAAATAATTTGCTCATCTTAGATCAGTGACCTAACAAAATCATTGGAAACCCTGTATCAAAACTAATTGCAAGTAACTTTTTATAGTTATATGACTGTGTATACGCCCAAATTTAGTTCGTTTATTTGGCGCCCATATTCTCGCTAAACTTGTAGCATATCATCAATCGGATATATTACATATACCTTATAACATAATTAAATAAGTGTGATATTAATTTACGTGATGCCTTCAAGTCTAGTTTGACTCAACTTGATTATAATGTATGTCTGTTATTTACATAATTATATGCATATACAACGGAAAAGACGGAAGGTAATAATTGCTTCGTAAGGCTTTGTGACTTGTGAGCTGGATTGAGTTAATACTTGATATCAACTTCAAATGAATCAGTTTTGAAAATTTATGAATTGGCCTAGAGTAGTTAATGGATCGGCCTGACTTCACTTTTATCAAGTTAATTGGAGGTAATATTTAATGACACTTCATATTGACTATAATTTTATAATGTTGAAATTAAAATTTTCTATAGTAAATTATGAGTGGTCAAAGTGCGTTAAAAAGTCAAATACAAAAAACGGCGACTTGAACTTATAACCTCAAACTTTTAAAACTACAATAATAAATGATGACACGTGAAATGTAAGATATAATGGCTGTGAACTTATTATAGAATTGTCAAAATAATCATTGAAATAGCTATTAGAAAAATTATTAAAATAATCTTTTACAAACTAGTATATAATATTTATAGATGCAACACTATCAAAAAGTTATGACTAGATTAGTTGGTAATCAAACCATCCAACAAGCATAAGGTCTTAGGTTCAAAATATTGGATTGACATTTTTATTGTATTTTATTTTCCTTTAATGTTGAAGTTGTCCTACATCTATGATAACACAAATCACAACCTATCATGGTCTCCTATATATTCCAAGCTAAAGACACAAGTAATTTCAAGCTGACCACGGTTGACCTACTAATTTGAAATTTTGATCTACACGGTTCCAATTCGACCGGCCGATTTCCGATTTGACCGTCGGTCGTTAACTAAGTCAACATCACCTAAAAATCAATTATTATTGGATCGGTTTTCTCTAAAAATCCATTTCAATTAGTCGGACGGATTTTTTAAAGTTTTATTGGATGTCATAATTTATATTTGATTTGATTTCTTTGTTCTATTTTAATTTAAGTGGTATTATTTGATCATTATGAGAGACGAAAATAAGACAAAGTAGAAGAAAAGTACAAAACTCTGAGCTACAAAACTGGGACATAAAATATGATTTGGTGTTGAGATTCATACACCCTTTTTGAGATTTATACCCCCCGTCACATCACAATTATTTTATTATTAAAATTAATTTTCAACTTATTTGATATTTCTCTTATATTTATTAAAATATAACTTTTATAAAATTTCAAATATACCGTTGTGACGTGCTTATTTTTATTTATGTTTCGATGAAAATTTTATTCAAAACTGAGTCGGGTAAAAAATTATGTATTTTTATTAAAAAAAATTCAAGTTTTCGATTTTCTTCTTTTTTTAATGTTTTTCTTCGTCCTCTTTACGTTTTTTTCGTTTTTCTTCGTTTTTTTTCTGTTTTTTTCCGTTTTTCTTTGTTTTTTTATGTTTTCTTCGTTTTTTTTACGTTTTTCTTCGTTTATTACGTTTTCTTCGTTTTTTTTAAGTTTTCTTCATTTTTTACGTTTTCTTCGTTTTTTATGCTTTTTCGTTTTTCTTTGTTGTTTTAACATTTTATCCGTTTTTCTTCGTTTCATATACGTTTTCTTTTCGTTTTTCTTAAAAACGAAGAAAACCTTTAAAAAATGAAGAAAAATGAAAAAATTAACACATTACAAAAAAAACGAAGAAAAACGAAAAAAAACGTAAAAAAAAAAATGAAAAAAACCATACAAAAAATCATGAAAATCGTAAAAAAATGAAGAAAAACGTAAAAAAGGAAGAAAAACGTAAAAGAAAAACGAAGAAAAACGAAAAAAACCGAAAACTTGAAATTTGTAAAGAAAAAATACATTATTTTTTACCCGATTCAGTTTTGTAAAAATTTATATCGAAACGTAAATAAAAATAGATACATCATAATGGTATATTTAAAAATTTTATAAAAAATTATATTTTAAAAGATATAAGAGAACAATCAAATAAGTTGAAAATAAATCTTAATAATAAAATAATAATGAAGTAACGGAATAATATGATGTGATACCTTACATTGAGATTTATACATTTACGTTAATAAAAAATGTATAAATCTTGAAACACGATATTAAAATGACAGATCCATGATGCATCGCCTGCATGATTGTATAAAAATAATATGAAATTGGTAATTATATATCATGACGTAAAGTTGATTACATAAGCAAAGTGCATCATCGATGTCACTGACAGTTCAATTATCTCTATTACCTAACGTCAATTTTCAATTATGCATCCATCTTGATGTAGGGAGGGCCAGTTATGGGGAGGGTGTGACTAGTAACTTTTAATTGATTTTATTATTTAACGATATTTGGGGTTAAAATTTTAAAAAATCTTGATTCTATCCGACCGACATTGGCGAAGCCATCTTGAAGATAAGGATAATTTTGGGCTATCTGCCCGGTGTAAAAATATTTTGAAAAATGTAAGTGTATTATTTGTCACGACAACTTACATAACGTAAGTGGTGTTAAATTTAAATGATACCTTTTAATTTATTGTATAGTATATAATAAATATTTATATTACGGGTCACCTTTTGTAATTATGAATCCGTCACTATTTCATTGGGAGTTCAACATGAAGTAAAGAGATCTTCTGTTAAAATATTAAAAGTTGATAAGTTATAACATCCATTTATTTATAGAGGATAAATACATATCAAAAGAAATTCTAATGTATTTAAGTAACCCATATACAATTGAGTTTATAACATATCCCGACTAATATACGTCATCAAATGTCTTCTTCCACCTTTGGACGTAGGTTGATGACGTATATTAGTTAGATATGTTATAAATAATACATTTATATTATTTAATTTTTTGTTGTATACGTGGTTGCTTAGTTTTTCATATTCTAACGTTTATTTAACCTATGTAGTATTGCTGTGTGTGTATTTAGTTTAGTAAGTTCAAAGTTTATTCATCTTCACAAATAATTTAGTACATTATTTTAAGTTTAAAGACTCATCTCACATTTAACACCCTCATCTAACCCCACGCCAATTTAAGAGGCATGATTATATATGCATATTTGAATAATTAATGTTGAATGTTGAAAAAGAATTAAAGAGAGGTGTCAACTTATACAATGACACACTTCTGTTTTAACGGCGAAGAAACTTCGTTAAATAAACTAGAAAGAAATTAAGAAATACAAAATGCACAACGAGATAATTTAGAAATGCACACCAACATAAAAACAAAAACCTAAAACCTCTAAAACTAACCTCAATTTTAAACAAAATAGACAACTTAATGCACTGCACCAAAGGAAACTGCTTAAAACCTTGAAAAAAACAAAAAAAAACATGACAAGACAATTCAATAATGTTGTTGACACCCTTATTTATTATATTGTATTTATATTTATATTTATATTTATATTTATATTTATATTTATATTTAAGTGGTATTATTCGGAACATTATGACAAAAAACACCAAGCAGAAGAAAAGTCAGAACTTTGAGCGACAAAACCGGGACGTAAAATGACAGATCCAAGATGAATCACACGGTGCATGATTGTATATAAAAATAAAATAAAATAAAATTGGTATCATATAATAGACGAAAAATTGGTTACATAAGCAAAGTGCATCACCTGACATACGATCACCTAACGTCAATTTTCAATTATGCATCCATCTTGATCTAAGGAGAGGCCGGTTATGGAGAGGCTGTGACCAATAATTCTTAATTAATTTTATTGTTTGACAATATCTTGATCAAATTCGACATTTGTATGAGGCCATGAGGGAAGCCACCTTGAAGCTAGTAATAAGTTGGATTGTGTGCCCCTCCAATTCGCGAAGTGTCAAAATATTTTGAAAATTGTACGTGTATTATTTGTTGATGACAACTTACATAACGTAAGTGGTTGTTCGCGTTAAATTTAAATGATCCCTTTCAATTTATTGTGTAGCATAATAATAAGGGTTTGGTTCAGGAAAACAGCTCTTCTTACGAGGGAATAGTGGACAACGCCTCTTCATCAATCAAAATATGACAATTGTCACCAAATATATTTTCTTTTTAACCCCTCATTTTTCATATATCTACATTCTACCTATAACTTGTTACTCACTTACACACCCACCTCCCCCCACCACCTGCTCCCAGCAGACCAGTAGCAACCAACAGCCACCAGTCGTCGCCGCTCGGTTGCCGGAATTTTTTATTTCTTTTTCAAAAACTTTTTTACCCCTTTATACGTTTTTCTTTACATTTTTTTAACGTTTTTATACGTTTTTCCATTTTCTTTTCTTTTTTTTACGTTTTCATTCGTTTTCTCATTTTCTTTTCGTTGTCTTACGTTTCTTTTACGTTTTTATTCGTTTTTTCATTTTCTTTTCGTTTTTTTACGTTTTCATTCGTTTTTTCATTTTCTTTTCGTTTTTTAAGTTTTTTTACATTTTTTTTACGTTTTTATTCGTTTTTTCATTTTCTTTTCGTTTTTTTACATTTTCATTTGTTTTTTCATTTTCTTTTTGTTTTTTAAGTTTTTTTACATTTTTTTTACGTTTTCATTTGTTTTTTCGTTTTCTTTTTGTTTTTTTACGTTTTCTTTTGTTTTTTTCATTTTCTTTTCGTTTTTTACGGTTTTTTTTACGTTTTCTTTCATTTTTTCATTTTCTTTTTGTTTTTTTACGTTTTCATTCGTTTTTTCATTTTACTTTTCGTTGTTTTACATTTTTTATACGTCTTCATTCGTTTTTTCTTTTCTTTTTTTTTTTTCATTTTTTTCATTTTCGTAACAAATCAACCCCTCCCTTGTTAAATCTAACGAAATGACCGTTGAGTCATACAAAATGAATAAAATACCCTCATCTTCTTCCTCAATTTTCATTTTTTTGAACCAAACCCTAACTCCTCCCCCAAACACAAACCAACTAAATCTTGCAACTAAAAATGACTTGAAACCTATTTTACCTACTAAAATCAATTGCAATTTATAATTCTCAAATTCTTCCAATCATACAACGTTCATTTTTTGTCAATATCATCAAGTCACACAATCAAAATAAAAAAATTAAACAAACCATTTCGACCTCTTTATTTACATTCAGATCATCAAGTTACACATTTAGATCCTCGATTTACAAATCCTCATAAAAACCCGATGCTACTACTACTTCAGCTTGCTGCTACTGCTACCCAAAGTCACACTTGATTCATTCAACTTACAAATCCTCATATACTTAATTTCGGTTGTTGCGGCGGCAGTTGGTGGCGGTTGCTAGTTGCAGTTGGCAGTAGGTAGTGGGGGGAGGGTGTGGGGGGAAGGGGTGGAGGTGGAAAAGTTGAAGGGATGGAGAGAGATAGTTAAAAAGTGGGATGGGAGAAAAAGAAAGTGGGATAAAGGTGGAAGGGGCGTATATGAAATATTTATGTTATGTTTTTTTTTTCTTAACTTATAACCTAATAATTCTAGCTAATTACAAAAATGCCACAATTATTAACCATTGATTAATTGGATTGTTATGATGACTTGCTCACTCTTCTCTCCCTAAAACCCCTTCTCTTTTGATCCCGTTTCTAATAATAAATATTTGTATTACGAGTCAATTTATAATTATGGATCGGTCACTAAATCCTAATGGACATATAAATAAGGGCGCACAAAATCAATTTCGGACCCAAGCCGGTTCGGTTTTAAATCGGTTTGAGCTAGGAAAATTTCGAACTGGTCCACAACGGTTTGGGACCGCCTTCAAACCGAGTGTTGACTAGTACTCGGTCGGTACTTTTGGTTCCAAACATTTCTGTTTGAAAGTACCCAGCTGGGCAGGGTACTAATCGACAGGTATGGGATGTACCCGACATGTAAGTTGTGTACCTGATTGGTACTTCCTTGAATTTTGTGTTTTGTTTTAGACTTTTCACCCGATACATCTTGTATCCACTTGTAACCTCTGAAAATGGTAATTAGGCAAATTAACTACCAAAAGTTCATGAAACTGAAACACATTTTTGGAGTAAAATTCTTGTTTATTCTCATTTAAACAAATATTGGGAAATACATAACACATCTTCAAACATAAAAGAATAAAAACATTAAACAAAGTCTTTGAGTTGTCGTTTATTTAGTTTTCTTCATAAGCCTTGTTGATTATGTCTTCTTCATAAGCTAGCTCTTGCGCGGTGAGTGGTACCGACAAGCCCAATGTTATCTCTTCCTCGTGTACTTTTTGCTCAACCCTTAGCATTTCCCCTTCGAGTAGTGAAATGTTTTGTATCCGTTCAACGTCGTTGAGATAGTCTTTCAAACAAATACATACTTTCACCGACGAAGGGGTGCCTTTGGTTCTTCTTGGTGAAGTAACCCAACCACTAACCGAAAATGCGGACTCCGAAGCTACCATAGAAGCTTGAACGGTTAATAGATCACGGGCCATATCGGCTATAATCGAAAATTGAGTTTCATGCCCTTTCCACTAAGTCAAAATATCCAAATTATGAAACTCTTCAATAGAGATGTGTGCCAAAAAGTCAGAACTAATATACCTTCCTAGTTCGCTAGTAGGAGTGCTTGATTGAGCTCTTTTGGTATTCTCATTTCTCGAAGTGTTATATAATTGCATCATTTCGTTAATAACGTGCGAACTTGATCCGGATGACCCCTCATTTCGAATGGAGTCATGAAGGGTTGTGGAAGTACCATACTTTGACAAATAAACATTAAATAAACTTGCAAAAATTTTCTTAAATTTGGTAATTTCTTTTGCTGCGAAATCTGGGTCTTCATCTAATAAATCCAAATCGTAAGAAATGTTTCGAACTAAAGCTTCAACCCAGCAACATTTAAAGTCGGGTTCAAAGTGGCGGAACAAGTTATAACGGGAGGCATTTCTATAAAGTATTTTATAAAATTGGCTTTCATAAGTTGTACCGTATGTTAAAAAATTTCGTCTCTCATTTCAAAGTCGTTTATTTTGGAACATATTAAAAATATTTGGTTTAACATTAAAGCACTAGTCAAAGAATAAACACTCGAGAAAAAAGTAGTTGCTTGTTTAATAACGACAAACATTTCGGTAATTAGTTAGATAATATGCCAACTCAACTCTGGAAAGTAACCCGATCACGTAACCTTTGTTTAAAACTTTCTTTTATATCTCCAATACAACTAAGTTCATCTTGCACAACCAAATTAATGATATGCGCAACACATCGACTATGAAAAAATACACATTCACAAACCGGCTTATATTTTAGTTTTAATTGTCCGATAGCCGCGGTATTATTAGATTCATTATCAAAAGATATAGAAAATATTTTTCCTGCTAGTTTCTAAAATTTTATATAAATTGTCGTCGGTATGTGGATATCCAAATAATTCAAACGCCATCGTACGCTTCATCATTTGCCACGTATTGGGGTAACCCAATGAGCAGTAACGCAAAGGTACAAATTCGGTGGACCATATTGAGCCATCCAAACATCATAAGTTAAATTTACACCAATTTGTAGATTTTAAACCTAAAATCATTTCATTCCTAGCCAATTTCCACATTTTAATAACATCCCGTCTAAGAATTGTATGACTTACATGTGTATAACGAGGTTGGAGCGTTTCTTGGATGAGTTTTGTCAACCGCGCATTGTCGAAATTGGTCAAAAGGCAAGCTTTCTTGAATCACAAACTTCGTCATCCTATCCCGCACCAAACTCTCTTCGTATTGCCAAAACGTAGCATAATTCGCCATTGTCGTTTGATCATGCCTCGACCCATATTTCACCGATTTGCAATAGAGGTTTGAATGATTTTTCAAAGTAGTATTTCTGGTTTCCTTAAAAAAAATGCCCCACATTTCTTGCATCGAGCTTTTCTAGTACCGTTCGACATTTCACACAAGTCGTAATTACACCAAATATCTTGGCTTCTTGTCGTCGATATGATGGAAACAACCGTAGCATTACAAGAAGATTCCCTAACACTAATGGAAGATTGTGATTGCCCACACGATGATGTCATTACTTATGAAAGTTAAGAGTAGAGAGTTGAGAGTATATATTGCGTTTATTTGCGGTTTGAGAGTGTTTTTATAATTTGAACAAAACTTTGAGTGTTGTAACTAAACCTCAACATCTAACACAATATATACTATCAAAATGGACCAAAGGCTTCCAAAAATCACTAAAAAATAGCCAAAACCTTACTAAAACGGCTATATGGCCGTTTTCAAATGGCTAGTTTCAAATGTAAAGTACCTAGCGGGTATCTGGCCGGGTAGGTACGTACCCGGAGGGTAGGTTCGGTACTCGACGGGTACTCGGTCAAACCGGTTCTAACGGCCATAATCTCAAACAATTTTGAGCCAAACCGGTTTACCGGTTTCAAACCAGTTCCGGTTCATGAACCACTTTGGATGTTCATCTCTACCTATAGATTATAAATACATAAGAGAAAACCCTAATGGACTTAAGTAAGTCCATATACAGTTGGTTTGTGTTAACTATCAATAAATACAATATAATAAATCGTAACTCATATACATCATTTAATATTCTCTTGCAGTTTGAACGATCGACTCTTTAAAATTCGAGACTAAAGTGAAAATTCTAAGCATTAAATCTAAAATGAATGTGTTGATTACAACATCTATAAGTAAACAACTTTTTTGTAAGTCAGAGAAAAAGAAAAGATTTAAAAATCTCATATTTATATATATATAGTTGGTTCAAATGAGAAATAAATTACATGAGAGAAGAAGAAGAGATCTTAACCTTATATTTGTTTCATCAATGGTTGAAAGTTAGAATGACATGAGTTGTAAATAATTGAATTTTGGAAGGGTAAATTTGTCCAATTAGATATGTTTACTTTTTTGAAATTGTCACATTTAAATATCCCTGCAATTTCTCTTAAAAAATTGAATCTATTATAAAATAAATGGAATGCATATCTTGATTGTTTTTAGGGTTCGGTGTTAAAATTAAAAAGGAAGTAAAATTAGTGGATTTTGACATGTAGATTAAGGAAGTCCATGGTAAATCTTACACATTATAAATTATTTATATATTTTCTTTGTAATGTTAAAATATAGAAGATATGAAATAATTAAACTACTCTTAGTTAATTTAAGCAACAACTACAAAAGTGAAAATAAAATGTAAGTCAAAACATATATAATTTGAGAATATATATTCTTTCAAAATTATTTTTATAAAATTAAAAAACAACCTACAAGTTAAATTACATTCTCAATTCAATATAATCTTTTTATCTATTCTAGAAACAACAATATTTTTTTAGAACTGCAATATGTAGCCAAATATACTACATACCTATTATACATAAAATAGTTTAAAAATACAAACACTCACAACCAAAACGGTTACACTGAATTCGTAGTAACTCGAGTCAGTGTTTCAACACTTATCCTTTCAATATGAATAAAAATGTTGCCTTCTATACATATAAAACAAACTTTATTACTCACCACCATAAGCTAAAATCGTCTTTTATGTATAATGTACCATTATATTGTGCGGGATGTTTACTAGTTTACTTTGAATTGTTTCCTCAAATTTAAATTTCTTGGGTTAATTGATTATCTATTTTTTCGTTCTTTCTTGTTATATTGTTACATATTTTCTAAAAGTCATTGTTGTTGTTATATAATATATGGATCAATTGGATACATTTTGTGAATTAATGTTTAAAATTTCTTAATCGTGTTCACAAATGTTTTAAATATTTATGATTTAATGTCATTAAATATAATACTTTAATAAACTAAAAATCAAAAATCAATTGATTAACAATAAAATTTAATGAATCAATTTGGTAATGAAAGTTGTTAGAGTAGAATATATAATTCTATGTGCTTAAAAAATTCGTGAATCATAGTTTTAAATTGTAGATTTCATGAGAGTTATGTTTAAAGTCATGAAAGTTGGTGAACCAATATATTTTTTAACTTGATTAGGTAGACATAAAATTTTGATGATGATCCGTCGACGAAATAGCGTTACTAATTAAGGTTCGGAGAAAAGAATTGATAATGATATTGAAGAATTTATATATTTTCTTATTTGTAATTGAGAATTGTTGTAAGGAGGAAACAAAACAATCTTTAATTGTGAATGACAACAAAAATACAAGTAACAGAGGATGACTAATGATTTATCTTCAAAAAAACATACTTACAGACCAAAGAGAGAATGTTCGTCCATTAATCTAGGAGGTGGAAAGAAAAAAACCTGTCATATAATAATTAATTTATTAATAGTTATTATTAGTTGGTAATCAAGTGATAAGGCAAATGCCCATCATACCCTTAATTGATCTATTTTAAAGGATGGTTAAAATCTCTTTTTTCTCTTCTTTCAAATATTTTTCTTTTCTTTATACGCTTACTAAATCTCTTATTAGTTAGTAATCAAGTGACAAGCAGTTGATTACTATTAGCGCGATATTTGTATCTTTTTCTAAAGAATTTTTTTTACGTATATATATATATATGTATATATGAGAGAAATAAAGCAAGCAATTAATTACTATTAGCTTGATATTTGTACTTTTTTCTAAAGATTTTTTGTTTTAATAAATAGCAAATCAGGAGCAGTAGTAACTCTTTATTGGTTTTCTAAAAAAAACAAAATAACAAATCAAATTCTCTCTATTATAATAATAATTTTCTTTTGGGTCATTTTAGAAAAAAAAAATTCTTTTTTATCAAGGCGAAATAAGACAAATCCATATAGAAAGATTTTAAAATTTTACGTCATACAATGAAAAATTTTAAAGTTAAAAATATACAATAGTAAAAAGTTAAAGTTAAACACATAATGAAACAATAAAAGCTTAAATAAACTAATAAAAAGATAAAGAAAAATACAAAACACTCACCGAAATAATTTAAGAAAAACACACAAACATAAAAATAAAAACCTAAAACGTCTAAAACGTCTAAAACTAACCTCAGATTTGAACAAAGTAGACAATTCACTCCACCGCACCAAAACAAAATGCTTAAAACCTCCAAAAACAAACCATGATAAACCAAGTAACTAAACTAACACAACACCTTGAAAATACTTCAAAAACCAAATGATTAAAAGGTGAAATCTAGCTTTTAGAACCCTTTGATATCTAGCTCTAAATGAATCCGAATTAGGACAAGAATCATCATTATAAGACAAATCTTCTGCGTTCTCCATTATTATCTTTTAGACACTTAAGAGGATGATACTCTATTTATTTTGAGAAAGGTTAGGGCTCACATAACTTTTGTAAAAGGCTTTTCAGATATACACGTGTCAAATTAGACGTATCACTCATTTTCTATTATATTCTCTCGTTATATTTCTATGCCAAGTTTGTTTGTATAAAATTATTATATGTAAAATAATTTATTATTTTGTTATATATTTAACTTTAACTTTTTACTCTTATATATTTTTAAATTTTAAAAATTTCTATTGCATGAAGTAAATATTTTAAATCTCTCTATTATATTTATTATTTCCTTTTTTGACTGTTCTAATAAAGAAAAGCTTTTTTTTCGTCAAGTTCAAACATACAATAGATAAGTTTTGAAATTTTACCTCGTATAATAGACATTTTAAAAATTAAAAATATAAAATAACTAAAAATTAAAATTAAACACGTAACAAATCAATAAACTCTTTATAAAATGTGTTAGTATAACGTCTCTTTATTTTCTATTATTGTATACAGTGAAGTGAAGTGATTATTATTGTATACAGTGAAGGATTAGGTAGCATTTATTTTCAAATTATGATGCTTCCTTGTATTGACCCAAGGGCCAGGCCCAATAAATGCAATGACACACTTTGCTTAACCGATATAATAAAAAAAATACAATTTTAAAGATTATGATATTATTTTAAAAAATATATAAATGTTAACTTGATAAGTTGAATAAATTAATTGATATGAAATGTGAACTCCTATTTTTATCGATGATATAAGGGAATTGCATAATTATGTTGACACTATGGTCATCACCTAACATTAATTTTTTAAGCATGCATTATGCATATATATCCATGACTCATGTGGCCATGTGGGGTCAGATGAGGGTGTGAACATGTGAGATATGAGTTGTTAGAATTAAAATAATGAAATAAATTAATTATATATGTGAAGGTGAAAATATATAAACTTCGAACTTCATGCACACATTACTCAATTTCCCATGAAAGGACTAGCTTGATTGGTATCTATATATCCTTGCATAAAAATATAAATAAGTCAGTAGAGATCGCCCTCGATCTAACAGGTACGTTTCCTTTTAAGACCCCCTATTCAAGTTTTCAGTAGTTGAAACCAACCATTTATTTGAAAATCTGAAATGAAATGCAGGTTCTGATTCACCAAAAACTATACAAGTATTTCCTCAGATATAAAAGCACCTTGGGTTTATTCACCAGTATAACAGCGTGACGGAAATAGGGCCTTCAAGAATACTTTGGAGCAAAAAAACTACCCCCGAAAAACAAGAGTTTGGAAGGAATTAGCAACAGGTACGTACATCTCCAGAAAGCACATCCTATTTCATTTCTATTAGACCACAAGGAATGGTACGGCATTAAGCTGGTGTTAACTTTCAACATTGAGTAAGATTTCTGCGAAGTAATTTAATGTAAAATTTGGTGTTAAAAGAGGCCCACTAATTATTTTCTAACCAATAAGATATATTTAAAAATAAAAAAAAATCATGCTAACTCGGCATCGTGGCTCAACACCGACATTAAAGCCATTAATGGTGAAAACTTGGATTCCACTCTCCTTGATCTTAGTGTAAATGACTATTAAGTGTAACTAGGGCTGTTCAAACTGTCGAGTTTCGATTTTATGGAGTTATTCGGTTCAGTTTGTTTGGTTTTTAGAGAATATTCAAGTTGAACGACTGATACTCAAACCAAACATTCACAAACCCGATCCAAACCAATTGAATTAACAATCGGGTTAATCGAGATCGGGCCCCATTAATCAAAAAATGTGAAAGGAGATAAAAAAGCATCAATCAATGTGTTAACTCAATCATCACTTAAGAAAAATAATGTGTTAACTTAACGCAAGAGGTGGTGTTACAGACTTACATATGGGTATATAGAAAATCAAATAGTGAAAATATGGATGCTAGCAACTCTTGATTTATAGAGAGAAGGCATAATTAAAGAGTTAATAAAGTTTCACCAATCATGGATATGATTTTAAATTGTAGGATAAACGTACGCAGGTTTCCCTTCACCTCCTTCGTCTCTAGTCAAACGTAAGAGAGAGTCCATCGATATTGAAAAAGCTTATTCGCCACGGAAATAGAAGACGAAGAAGATAGGTCTAATTATTCGCCTTATAAATCAATGGAGATGCACGCTGAAGACTTGGAAATCATGCGGGCATCAAATGTAAATGTGTCCAACTTTGTTTCAGAGAAACTTTCCGGGAGAAGCAACTACATCATCTGGAAGGCTCAAATGATTTGTCTCCTGAAGAATCAAAAGATGCATCATGTCGTCGTTGAGGGTCGAACCGAACAGTATTGGAGTAAGAGCACCCTTATACGATATGATAACCTCTTTAAAGGTTGGATTTTTGCTACGTTGAACAAAAACGTTTTTGATCGTGTCAAAGCTTATGACTCAGGAAGTATTGTTTGGAAGGAACTAGAATTCCTCTATGGTCCCCTATTAAGCTTTCATAACGGTAATTAATCAATAACAACCGGCCTATCTGATTTAATTTCCAAATAATACCAGATATAAATTTTTTGAAATGAAATGCAGATGCTTATGGGCCAGACCCGGGAAGAGAAATAAAATTATCAGTAGACGAAGATGCTAATGGGCCAGTCCCGGGAGGAGAACACCAGTCGAAATTACGCAAAGTTACTCTTGAAGGGCGTTGGTGGAAAGCAAAATCCATGTTGAAAAAGCATAAAGATGCTGCCACAGAAGCGATCAGTGATCATGGCGATACCATGCTTCATTTAGCTGTTAGAAAAGGCAAGAATTATCTCGTTGAAAAGTTGCTCAACTTCATCCATGATGGAACCCAAGTTGAAATCGAAAATGCAGATGGGCAGACAGCCCTGCACATTGCCGCGATTGCTGGCAATACAGACGCAGCCAAACTCTTGGTTAAGAAGAGAATAGAGTTGTTGAACAATCCAGACACTAATTTAAGATTACCATTTGCCAGTGCTTTTTTCAGTGGACAGTTCAGTACATTCGAATATTTGTGGGAAGCCACCGAAAATGTTCAAAAGTCCTGTCTTCCTAGAAAAGCGGCAACGTACCGTTGTCCTGAAGACTTGATTAGAGATGAGCATCTAAATCCAACCTATCTTCTCAATTTTTTCTTATACGAGAAAAAATATCGTGAGTAGCTCACAAATTATTAAGCAATAATCTAATCATATATAAAGACTCACACAATATACTAATTTTTGCAGATTTTGCAAAGAAGTTGCTTACCATAAGACCTAATTTGGCTAGAGGATATCCATCGCCATTGACAACATTAACTGAGAACTTTCCAAGTGATATTACCTTTGTGGAAGAATTGATCAAACCACAATGTATGTTTGTAATATTCTGGTAAATACGTACGTGCCAAAGATATGTTTGGACATGCATGCATGTATTCTTTTATTGATGGTGATATATATACATATATTACAGCTTTGAAGAATGTTCATGAAAATTTATTCAAGAGCGGAAGATCGTTGTTTTATTCGCTGGAGTATTTGTTGGCAAAGGCCGAAGACAGCTTATGGGCAATGAGATGGTTTAGAAACAAATATTACAGCAGGCTGTTACCAGAAATTGTCATGATAATACTTGGTGAGCAATTAGCTAGCTAGTCTACTTGAAATGAAACTAGCTAGTTCAAATTAATGGTATATGTCTAATAAGTTATTGTGGTTCTTTCATGTGCAGCCCCAGTAGGTCTACTTTATCTGATATATCAATTGATGCGTCTACTCATATCATTGCTTCTTTACCCCTTCATTATTTTATATTTCCTACTATGGAAGGTTTTTGCAATTGTAGGTAAGAAATAGTATGTTTAATCAGGTCTCACCATTAGCGGTTTTGAGATGGAAAGTTTCCGTCAAGTGTTGAATGTTGTAATTTTTGATTGTCTAAAATCTAAATTGCAGCAGGGCCAATCAAGCGGATAGAGAAGAAGAAAAAGGAATACGAAGAAGCTAATGAAATTATGGGATTGATATGTAAGTATTTTAATACCGAGGGTTGGGACATGCCAGATTCTAATGGTTTACCCAACAATAAGTATTACAGCGTACCAATTCTGAGGGCTGTAAGTCTGGATCTGCCCGAGGTTGTTGATCACATTTTACGGTATTCATCTGAAGCAATTGGAGTTATGAATATGGAAGGGCATAACATTATTCAGTTATCAATATTAAGTCGTTCAGGGAAAGTATACAACATTATCCGTCCCAGAATTCAGAGTTTACAATATTACAGAGATCTGACGGACTCTACCGGGAACAATCTCCTGCATTTAGTCGGAAGATTGGCACCTTCAGCTGTACTCAGTAGGTCAACAGGTGAAGCGCTGCAGCTACAAAAAGAGCTCCAATGGCGTGAGGTTCGTATGTCACAAATAAATTTATATTTTGTATTGCTCCCCTATTGATTAAGTTAACTTAAATTGCCTAGTCAGTGGAGAAGCTTATGGGATCAACACAACTTACAGAAAGGAATGTTGATAATGAGACACCAGAAATGGTGTTCACAAGAGAACACACGGATTTGGTGAAGAAAGGAGAACAATGGATGAAAACCACAGCAGAATCATGTAGCATCACTGCTGCGCTGATTGTCACAATCGTATTTGCAGCAGCAATTACAGTACCGGGAGGAAGCAAACAAGAAACAGGCCTCCCCTTGTTTAAAAAAGAAACTGCCTTCTATATATTTGCACTTTCCGATGCAATCTCATTATTTACAGCTGCTACTTCACTATTAGTGTTCTTACCAACTACGCGTTTTGCTGAAAAAGATTTTCTTCTCAGTCTACCAACAAGATTGTTATTTGCTCTCTGCTTCTTATTCCTCTCTACAACTGCAATGTTGGTGGCCTTTTGCGCAATCTTGTTCCTCGTTTTTGGTGATCACAGACCATGGGTGTTTGCACTAATAGGTGCATTAGCTTGTTTGCCAATTGCAGCTATGGTGACGCTACAACTTCCCATCGTGGTAGACTTGTACCTATCAACATATTTCCCTTTGTTTGGTAAGTAAAGTTTACATTGACCGTTAAATATTCAGTTCATATTCCCACTTACACCATAATATATGATTCTTTTTTTTTTTTGGATCAAAACCTTTAATTTGAATATAAATTGCTTCAACTTCATTTTAGGTTGGTAATGGTCTCAGTGTATTTGTTTACCTTTCTATTTGATGCAGGAGAAAAACAAAAAAAACTCTCTTCTCCATATAAGGAAGAATAAAGTGCATGTAGATGTTTGTTGTAAGAAGTTTGTATTCTGGTAGTGACGGTAACTGCATACGGGTTTAACCCAATGAAGTGTCAATGAGTGGAGATTGTACTTTTCGATTTCATTCAAATTGTACTTAAGTTATGGACAGTTCAATCGCTGTTGTTTTTTAACTGCAAAAAGTAACTCCGTTACCGGTTAGCAATCACTCTTTGTTACTAATTAGACAAACAAGCATTTTGGTTAAGTCGACTTGCTAGTAACAACATGATTTTTAACAACAAAGCTTTTAGCTTGTTATACCATCGCATAAAACTTTAATTTGATGTAGAATTTGAGTTTTACAACTAACAATGTGTTGAATTAATCGTTTACTCATAACTTGGGCAATTACTCTGACAATTTCAATTAGTTTGATAATACAACTTTAATTTCATATTTGATGTGTAGTAAGCTCTTACAAACAAGTTAGTGAAATATAAGATAGAAGGTTATATTTAATACTTTCAAGATTATTTTTAGCAGTCAGCTGTAAGAGTTAAAACAATACCTAGAGAGATGGTAGACTGTGAACCACAAGATGACTGAGTTTAAATTTAAGGCAAGTTTAAGGATGGTTGTTAACCAAATTAAAATTACAGGAAAAAGTAAAAAGTTACTTGATCGCCATATTGGCTATAGAATAGCTAACTTGATATAATAATATACGAAACTAAAAAAATAATTATTAGGTACTTGGCTAAAGAACAGGTACTTGGCCCCCAAATCGGCCCAAATACTAGCTTATATATATCCATGATAATGATGATGTTATGAGGCCAGCCCATCCCATCCCAATCAGATAATGCCCACTCTTCCCTATTCCAACCGGGCATGGTTCTTGTGTTGGATGGTATTTAAATAAACAAAAAACACTGCAGCAGCAGGTGCCGATCTCTTGTCGGGGGTCTTTTTTCATTTTCCCCAATATTCAGGTTAGTAATTCACTACTATTTCGTTGCAAATAAAAACAGTACAGTCATCAAGAAAATTAGATTGCAAACTAACCAATGAAAAATCTCTGGACAGGTGACACAACCTCTAAATGTCAGACACATAATGCATTGCTAGATACATCAACAAACTTTCAGTGCATGTCATCTACAAAAGGGTTAATGCACTTTTGGTGCAACGAACTGCCACCATTTGTTCCATATATACAAGCTACCTATTTTATGTTCTAGGCATGCAACAAACCGGAAGATATTGTATCGATATATGTAACATGGTAACCTGTTACCGGAACAGCAGGTAACATTGATTATGTGGCTTTTTTTTAAGGTTTAATTCATCAAGTTTGTTGCATACATCGATACAAAATCTTCCAGTTTGTTGCATACCCAGAACATTTTGTGACAGTACGTTGCACTTTCGATGAATTAACCATACACACATGGCAACAAATTGTCTAGCTGGCGAGTCACGTGGTTGCCTAATCACCAAATTGCATATTTCAGCAGGTAAAAATCAAGTTTGTCAAGATATGAAAACGGTTTCTTCCGGTTTGTTGCATACCTAGAACATAAAATGGATAGCTTGTATATATGGAACAAATGGTGGCAGTTCGTTGCACTAAAAGTGCATTAACCCTCTACAAAATGATGGGATGATGAATTTTAAACAAGGACAGAAAAGTAAATTCATGCCAATCCAGCTTTCTTCAAAGCATCCTTAATGTCAAAGAAAGAAAACGAAGATAATATCATCTTTTAATGAGAAGATGAGGTGCACATTGATAAAAGTACATCCTTTGCACCCAAACCTTCCTGCCCTACCTATCCGATGCTAGTACACCTCATTATAAGGCTCTGAAGGATATTCATGTCTTACGGGAAGATCATAATTAACAACCAAGTTAACCTGCAGTGATAAACAAGAGAGGAGGGGATTACATACTGGCATAAACAAAGCAAAAAAAATGGAGAAAAAAGTAAGTGATGTAAACCTCAGATTGGTCAAACCCATGAGCAAGAAGATCTATTGATATTAGAACGTGAGTATATCCTTCTTTAAATTCCTTGAGTCCTTGACTATCTTATCTCTATCTTGTTCTGTAAGAGCCCCTTGAATAGTAGTTACCTCAAGCCCATAGTCAACAAGTGTGTCATGCAAAATACCAGCACTTCTCCTTGTGCGAACAAATATAATTGTTTGCTTTACCACTTCTCCAATATCAAACATATTGTCTTTTGATAACCAATTAACCATAATCTTTGAGAGTTCATCAGGTACCTTCACTTCATACTGTTGACAGAATCCAAAGACAATTCTTCTTTCTTTACGTACAACTGATTGTATTCATTTACAAAAAGCTAGTTCACAATCTTTGCAACGAAAGCCTTCACAGTGTCGTTAAAGGTTGCAGAAAACAGTAACACTTGGGTATAACTTCTTCATTGTTAGATACAGGAATAACATATGGTCATATATATGCTACATACTTTTCTACAAAAACCGCTACACATACTCCTTTTTTGTATGGTCATCGAAGTTTCAAATTACCTGCTATTATGATGATTGGATAACCTTATAACATATTAATTAGTTTACTTGATAATGTGACACCCACGTGACGTCTAGGTGGCATTCACATATTTTTTTTGGACATTCCAGTTGATACGCCACATGACATTTCATGATGACATGACGGGCCACCTGGACGCCACACGGGCGTTGTCATAATGAAAATGCCATATTGATGCCACATAATCTGTTCCCTAAGTATCAAGAAACATTGATAAATACAAGATTCAGCCCATTTATTTATTAATGTTCGGTTTGGGTTGTGTATGATCTCAAAAGGGTCAAATGAAAAAATTAGCTGATAATAGTAAGGACAACAAACCTGGGAGTTGGGGCTCCATTTGACTGTATCTTTCATTACCCTGATAGTGTTACCTCTAAAACCACCCTATACCAAAGAGAACTTTATGAATATTTACCACCAACAACAAAGCCAATCATAACTATAATAATAAATGTCACACCTCAAAATCCGGGCATGTAACTTCTAAATATTACATTCATTAATTGAATATATATACAGCGGAATTCTTACTATTCTGAAAACAATCTCTACAATAAAAGGAATTCAACTACGAGGAACTATAACTATCAACGTCTTCAAAGCTTTCTAAACCTTCTCTTCTCTTTTATATTCAACATCTCTCTATTTTTATCTTACTAACATGTAACAACATGCTACGTCAGCCAACGCTGGTGAGTTCATGGTTTACTCTACAAACATACTCTTTAAAATAAGATATTCTATCCAAACATACTTAATATCATGCAGTTTTAAAATACTTTGAACATTAAATAAAATTTAATAGCATGCAGTCTAACTCTTTTCCCAACTTCTGCCAATTGTCGTTTAATGACGACCTCTGTCATTTGTTGTTTGCTGACGACCTCTTCTCTTTTATCATGGTACCAGATAACTCTAACAGTCCTATTAAAACAAATAGAACTACTCTTTAAGATCTAGCATGCCTAAACAAATTTATTTCAAAACAAAAGCATGATAAACATAAACATGTAAAACACATTTACTACCCCAGTTGAAAAAATCACATGAAAACTCACTTTTCAATATCTGGCTAGCTCTTCCACCTCTTGCTAATTTCAATACAAGTCTTTTTAAACTTTATACAAAGCTACTCTCAGAATATTTACATAAATGTTATGATAGATTGGTCGAGTGTTTCGTACATTATAACTCTTAAGTTATGCCACAATCGTTTTGTATCAAAACTTGATCTTCTTTTTCTTTTTTAAAGTAATAGAAAACAGATTATGTTCTATTTAACTTTCTCAGCCGACAAACTTTGTTAGGCTACTACACACAACTTAAAACACATTTAGCTTATTCTTCTTTGTCATGGTAGACACAAACACAAACTACTTCAACTTTAAATCGCATATTTGAGTTTATGGTTTAGTCTTTGAATACTAACATTTCATTAAGTTAATTAATGTACTATCGCTGTCACAGACAATATCTCCAGTATCTCGGATTGACAACAAACTAAAACGGTATCTACCATTCTTTATGAAAACCGACACTCTTAACATATGTAACAGTGACCATGCGTTAATCAAAACACGTTAGAAACACTAGAAACACAACCATTCTACCTCTGTTACGTAATCGATAATAACTACAAGACTAGGAATAATTTATACCTTCAAACGTAAACCGGGCCTGATACCGAAACTATCTCTTGACTAAACCTCACAACGCAACCCACTTGTTTCTGCCACAAACCTCTCTCGTTCTCCTCTTCTGGGGTTTTGGGATCGAGTATGTATTAGGTTTGACATATCATATAATACTCGCAAGAGTTGGTTATTTAAATCACAGATCTCTCCAAAAATTGATGAATTTTATCACAACCGAATGCACCCATATCTCCACTTACGTTCCAAATATTATCTTCACGTACAATTACACTCTCACCCCCTTCTACTTTCATCTCTTGACAATTGGAACCCTCTACCATGCATCAAAAGATTTAATTATTAACTAATATTAATAGTATTTACTATTTAATAGTGTCACAATCATTAGCCAAATTTTCAGGTGTTAAAATAAACAGAAAGAAGAAATAACAGACAAAACAGAGTTTCAGTGAAGCATTCATATAACAGAGTTTCACTTTAATAAAATAAGGCACAAAATATGACAAGTCAGAATCTGAATATTACCTCAGAAAGCATGTGATCCGCCTCATCAAACACAAGAATCTTCATATAAGCTGTGCCGAGTTTTTTAGCTGCAATTCATTTATTTATCGTCCCAGGTGTGCCAATAACAATTTGTGCTGTAACTGGTGCTCTCTTGAATACTGGAAGAGGATTCTCTCTATATCCAAAGGCCAACTCTGATTTTATGCCTGTAAATTTTCCCATCGTCTGTAGCACTTCCATATTTTGCAACATACAGCTATCATGAGATCAGGACACCTTAATAGGCAAGAAAAGTGCAACTACAAAAGACATATATGAACCCTGCATCCAGAATAGTTTCACAATTTTGTTTTGTCTAAAAACATGATTCGAAAGTCAAAACTCGAGGAGATGTTTGTATGCACTTTTTCAATTTGATTATAGGGACTTGAAGACATAAAACAATCAAGTCATAACAAAATAAATAAACTCGCTAACATTAACATTATAAATATTCCAAAAGTAAAAGGAATACAAAAAAATGAGGGTTTAGACCATTAAAAATCAGGGTTTAGACAATTGGCACCCTACCAAGACATGTCCCTGGAAGAGTCAAAACCAAATGCTAACAAAACACCCAAGGACCCAAAACATTCTTGGAGCCATAACATCGTAAACTAACCATCTAGACCATTTTATATACATGTTTTACACTGCAATCGAAACCGATTGAAGCCTTGGTGACCAGAACTCCAGAAGGTTAAACTTTGGAGGCTCATGTAGCAAGCTTGCACCCAATGAACATCAAAATCTTCTTCCCTTGCATGCTATGCAAATACCATGCGTACACCAACACTCCAGCTTGTATGTATTGTATAACACCACATCAAATAATCTTTAGCAAGATACCATATCAATAGAAACTGGCAGCATAATAATATTGCTACACTATGCATATAGGACTTGAAGCACGAAAATGAATATAGACCTTCAGGGCTTCAACCCTGTTATGTATTGAGCTATTCTTTTGTACCAGAATGTCCGAATATATGTAACAGTAACACTGACATTCCCTTCCATATTGTTTCTTTAAATTGATCCCAGTAGTGAACAGACCGAATCATAGTTATGAGAACAGTGGGAACAGCATGATCATAATTTCAATCGGTCATAGCTTTGATCATCCATAAGTATTATCATATGTTCAAATTAGAAAGAAAAAACACACATCATAGATAGCTTCCTTCCAAGCTTCAAAACATCGTTTATAGTGATGCACAAAAGCTTAGATCCATTTAAACAATCTGGCACGTTTAAATACTTTCTATGTTTGTGAGCTTTTTAGTACCATAATCATATCACAATTCCATCTTCCACAATCATCCTATTATTAGTTGAAGAACATTAATGACATGTATTGCCAATTCTCTGGTTGGGCATATACAAAGTGCCTGAGGAGCAGCTAGCGTCGGATCAACACAACTCAGCATACCAAGAACAAAACAAGTTGTCTTCCCGGAGCCATTATGCACCTGAGCAATCAATCCCTTGAATGGTGATGTCAAAATCATCGGTAAACTTATTGATTGGATCTTACTCGGCTTCTCAAATTTCATTTCAACATACAATCCCTTCAACAACTCGTGTGAAAAATTCAAGTCTTCAAACCTCATAGCAGATGTATATGGTGTATCTCCAGCAGTAACCAAAACCAGATTTTAAACCCAAAACCCTAACTCAATCACATGTGTTACAAAAACATTGATAACCGAACACGACATTTATATAAATCGTGATATATATTATATATAGACAAACACACACGTTGTATCTCCAACATTGACATAAACACAACTCAATCAGATATGCAACTATGTGAGATGTGCATCACCTGTAGTGACATAAACACATTTTTTCAGTTAACAAACAATCCGAACTCAAATACTCAATCACTATGTTACGGAAACCTAAATAATGGAACATAACATATACATAACCATAACAAATATACCATATATTCAGCAGTGTCCTAATAAAAAAAAAATACAGATCATTCTACGAAATCCAAAATAAAGGAATAGTTGATCAAATAAGTTACGAAAACCTGAACAACGGAACACAGCATACAAATAACCTAACCATAGTATATTAATTTATAAATGTATATATAAAGGAATGAGAGAGAATGTGTACAGCTTGAACGCTGGAATTATGAGGATCATTGAGGAAATACTTGTTTGGATTATTACTCGACTCTCCGATTGAGAGAGAATAGAGATTCAATGTATTGGCCGCGGTAATCGACGAAGAGGTTGAAGCGGTGTCAGTGGTACCGTTATTGTCGTCGTCGGCCATTGTAGGGTTTAGGATGTGCGTGTTTGTGTCACCGTAAATTTGTAACCATAATCGGGTAATATAACAAGTTTAAGCTTGCGTATTATTTAAGCCAGGAGGATGATTTATTCGTAATCGGGTTTTACAAGAAGTTTAAGCTTGCGTTGATTTAAGCAGGATGATGTGGCGCCAATAATGATTTACTCCCTATATAACAATTTTAAACCGACTTAATTTGTATTTAGTAGTACTAATACTCCGTATAAAATACCAAAATACGTTTTGTATGAATACCATGGCCGTGCTATATTAATCACAAATAATGAATGAGATTTTTTGTGACGATGGAGGAGTTTATCTCAACCATCCATTTCATCGAGATAAGACTACTTCCTATCGTGACTGAAGCAAGACTGAAGACTGACTTTCACATCAGCGCCACATCAGCCTTAAGACTGAGGACTAACTCAGGACTGAACGCTCCCTGTGGTAACTGCAAGACCGAACTTTTTAATGTCACGTCAGCGCTACGTCATTTTTTAAATATCAATACAAATACATTTTTTTTATTAATAATAAAAATTACAATAATAAAAAAAACTAATATATATTAAAAAACTAATTTATACTAATTCTTAAATATCAATGCAAAAGGAAATTCGAATGCTGGGCTGAGATGGGCTTATGATCAACTTACTTATTAGACTAATATCATAATTTAGCCCAACTCTTGAATCTATTTTAGCTTATTTCTCTATAAAACCCTAGTTAGACACACGGGTTCAACCCCAACATTACCAACACCGCCCAATTAATATTCAATTGTTATGTGTGAGATACAGCTTCTCAATTTATGAGTAAGTAGAAGGTAATCAACCATTGCAAATAAGCTCAAAATGAAAATTATGTTAAACCTCAACCACTACTCCCGTCCTCGTTTCGTGTTGGCCAGAACGAAAAACGAAGGATCATAGGATGGTCTCTAGACGGGACCGTGCCTATGGTGACGAAGCAAGACAATGGTGATGTGGCTTCCAGGTAGGATGAAATGAACCACTCCATAGGGAGTGGTCTAATAATACCTTACATTAAAAATTGAATATCTTACAAACGGCTAATTAAAAAATTGTAAAAATTGCACCATAAAAAAAAAAAAAAATTATCTTTGATTAGACATCTCACAAGGTACACTTTCGACGAACTTTTTTTTTTCATTTTCTGGTGGGTTTTGAAATTGGTAATATATGTGTAAGTTGTCATTAATACATGTGTTAGTTACTGTTAACACATTTGATAGTTGTTGGTAACACATGTGTTACTAGTGAATAACATATGTGTTACCAGTTTTCAACACCTATAAAAAAAAATTTGTCGAAAGTATATCATGTGAGATGTTTAGTCGTAGAGAAAAAAACGCTGCTTTTATGATATAATTTTTTGACTAGCCGTTTTTGAGATATTTAACTTGGGGGAAAAATTGAGTTTTGCCAAATTGATGACTATGATTCATTCCTTCATTCTCACTAGGAAAATATTCAATAAAACTTTTTAAAAAATTAATTTACATTCTATCACATTTTAATTGTACAAATTATTATATTGATTTGTAAAAAAATGAATTGTTTGTATGAAAAATAATTATTAAAAATTATTAAAATATTAATTTTTATTACTTTTCATAGTTATCTCTTCAAAAATTTCAATTTTAACTTATTTTTAGTATAAGGATACAATTTTCATTTAAGTAACGTGGTGGTGGTGGTGGTTTTTGAAAAACAAGGGATAAATGAATTGATAAATTGAGGCTATAAGCAAGTAAATTTGAAGTCTTTTGACTCCTAATTGCAAGCTTGGTATACCCTACTCTTCCAATTCATCGATTTGATGTTAGGAATTATGTTGATTTGGAACCATAAATATAGAATTGTGTAAAGTTGTTAAATTTGATAGATATATATGTTTTGGAGCATGAAAGTGACATTATTTTGATAGTATTATAAAAAAGATAAAATATGTTAGTGGGTGTTTGATGACAAAGAGCATTTAAAGATTTTTTAGATGTTTATGTATCATATTATAATTATTGTGAAATGATTCAAACACCTCATGCTTCAAAGTGAATCTTGCTAAATAAATGAGTAGATATGATGCTATAACAAACTAACAATTGTTATATGTTAATTAGTAAAGGAACATGTTGTTGAAAACATTAAAATGATTATTTTGATACTTTTGTGTAAAAGGAAAGAAAGTAGGAAGCAAGAATATATGTTCATGAGTATTTGATGATTATGTGTATGAAGAGGTCATAAAATGCTTATAGATTTATGAAATACGAAAGATAATCAAACACCCTAATAGCATATACGTTTTATGAGAAAAGGTTGGATGAATTGGTTAGAGGATGGTTGGTGTTAGAAATAATAACATCTAAGTCCTTGGTTAGAAAGAAAAAAAAAGAGTTAATAGAATGAGTAATTGAAGCTATGTTACCATGTGTGTAAGATGTGTATGTATTTATGTGAAATAGGTGATCAAAACTTGGAATTGCTAATAATTTATCTTATATAAATTTAAGGTAAGTAATGGATGGTTAGAGCAATGTAATACTATTTGGATTATAAATGTAGTTAAATGTGTATTATCTTGATAGATAGAGTCAAGTAATGGCATTTGAAATACAAGCGTATTCAAATATAAATTAACGTGATGGTTAGAGGTTAATCTTTATGAATTGACATGGTAGAGTTCAATTTTTATGAATTGAAATGGTAGAGAATTAAAGATCATTGATATTACATATGCTATGTATGTTGATAGAGTTTGTTACTTACTAAACTATTTGCTTACTGTTATATGTTTAAATGTTATAGGTGACACAAACATGTCAATGAGGCGAAATGGTCAAGAAGTTCATGGAAAACTATTGGTGGAGCTTGTTGCAAGTTTTTGATAACAAGTTATTTCTTTCTAATCATGCTTTTAATAGTTGTACACTCATTTTAATTGTACAAGTGTTACTTGTACTTATAATGTGTTTTGAATAACACAAATGGATATTATGTATTTTGAGTTAAAGTTAGTAGGTGGTGTTGTATACGTGTCAAAGATGTTGAAAAAGTTGGTGAATCGTGTATTTGGGAGATTTGGCAATGTAACATTATGTATGCAAATGGTCATAGTCTTGGTTTATGTAAGTATTTTGGTTCTTGCTCTATTGTCAAGGAAATGTTGTTTTATATAATTGTCTTGTTGCACCATTTTGATTTGAGCCTTTCAAACATTGAGTTATGGTAAGATATGTGGTCATAAAAATGGTTTGTAGTGTGGCGAAGCAGATGAGTTTGAGTTGGTGTTGTTAAGGTGTTGCTATGTTTGCAGAATATGGGTAAAAAACTCTTGGTAAAATGGTTTTGTATATGTTTAGCAAGAAAGTGCGTCATGACTAGTTATAATAGCAGCTCGATGTGGTTAAATTTTTTGGTCAGTGAGTTTCATGTCAGAGTTCGCGATACGATCTTGGAGGATGGCGACACAATCTCCCATACAACAAAAACTCAATTTGTTTGATTTTAATTTAAGTCTATTAAATCGTTGTTCACTTATGTTGTTGTCTTAAGTTTGTATAAGCCGTAACTAAAATGAAAGAAGTTTCAAATGAGTCAAAGTAAATATTTTTTTAAAAATTAGAGAATTATTGGGTGTTACTAAGGGTGAACTTGTAAATCACCCGACTTAACCTTTTGTAGATGACGTATTTTCTTTAACGGGAATGACAACGATTTGTTTAATTTACCTAGAAGTCATAGAAAAGAATTTTATAAATCTTTCAATTACGTGTCTTTTGGCATACATATCCTTAGGTGATAGTGCATAGACATATCAAGACAAAAGACAAAACCTTTTAAATTAAAGTATATGTGTAAACCTTGTTAGGTTTCTCATGGTGAAGCAAGCATCTTATTACCGTGTTATAACCATAATAAGTTACTAGCTCATTTTGAATTATCTTTTACGAAAACAATTTACGGAATACTTTGATACATGTTTAAGAAGCTTTAGAGGTTGATGTTTGGTAACATATGCATATAGGGACAAATAAAGCAGTTTAAATGAATCCATTTGGGTGGGCTCCTAGCTTTACCCATTCACAAGGGCTTAGGCTTGCAACATCTTTCGCAAGAGATCTTGATTCATAAGCATACTGATAAAGAATCAGCAGAGTTATTTCCCTCCTACTAAAAATGAGAAGCGGACTAGTGTGCATTTATGTTTAAGATGCTTCACTCGACCCAGTTCCTCTTCTTGTACTCCATCTCTTATACTTATTGTCCTTCAACGTTTTATTTTTAATTTAGGTCAACCAAGCTTGTAATGAATTTGGACCCTCAAAAAATGGCTGATGCTTGCTATCAAGCTGTAATTGGGCTTTCCTTTCCCTCGTTTTTTTTTTGGTTTGTATTAGAGATCCAACTTTAATTGAAATTAACCATATGATATGAGATCTCCTTTCAAGTATTGTATCTTGTCTATAAATGCATGTCCTCCTTTTGCCAAAAAGAATAACAGAAAGAACAGTTTAAAAAGAAAAAATTATACACCAGGATACACGGAAACCAGACAAGGAATTCTCAAATTAAAGATTATACATATACTGCTATTGTTTGAAACATAAATATCTTGTGATTTACATTTCTTGTTAGCTCATATCTTACGTCCCTTAGTTCTGGTAGTCTACCGTGTCTGCTTGTCTGGTTTAGGTTCCTGCACAAAACCAAATAATCAGACAAGGAAGAGGTTTCTCCTGTGCAAAAATAAAACTAAATTAATCGATCTTTTGATCAACATTTTTAACATCAATTTCATTAATCGATCTTTTGATATTTTATTTTGTGTTAAGGAAAGTCTCACACATGTGTACCTCTGTCAATAGTTGAGCGTCAGTTAAAGGTTTGAGCTGGTTGTTCTCTATGTTGCTTAGCAAACGGGTTACAGTTTCAAGATGATGGACACTGTCAACAAAATACACACATTAGCTGGGATATAGTTCTAAGTGTACCTGACATTACCATAAAATCTATTGTATGCATCTTAAGCTACTTTAAAAGTTGATATTGTATATATTGAACTGTCAATAACTGCTATTTTATGTATCCAATGATGACCTTTTCACGAGCTAGTATTGCATAAGTGGACCTACTGGTAAATTATGGACCAACAACAATTAATAACAGAGAAGCGGTTGCAATTGCTAGTGGGGGATAAGTGAATGCAACCACCAAGAAAGAAGATGCTCTGTACACCAAACGGAGAAGTAAAAGAACTTCCAAGAGTTTGACAAGATTTTCATATGGTTAAGTTGCCCAGTATAAACGCGTTAGTGTATCCACTGCAATGAGAAAAAGAGCAGAGCTAACAATGTGTCAATCTTAACATCATCCAACTTCCAAAATTTGGACCATACATGCATACGTAGATGTGTAGACCTTTCTTATTGGCTTTTAATTTTTAAGTAATAGCCAAGATGCCTATGCAACGATGTGTGTTTCCATCTTAGCTTCTCCTTTTTCTCATTGCAATACAGACTCGTGCACTTACGTTTCACTTAGCAACTAAACCAGATGAAGATTTTGTCAAAATCTTGAAGTCTTCTTTCGTTCATTTAGTGTACGACAAAGGTTCTTTGTCTATATTTGTGCTTATTCTACATTAACATGAGTAGCGAGTTCTCCATCATTACTTGTTTATCCATCATATACCACCAGGTCAACTACTGCAGTCACATTGGTAGGATTATTAAGAATACTTCCCATAGTTAATGTCAGATGATCCAAATTAAGTTAAATAAGTGTTAGGTGCCTAAAACGTAGTGTAAGTGCACAATAGCGAAGGCAATCAACAAATATTTTTGAATAATAGAAGGGACAGGCCAAGACAAACACGTCATAACAGAGAAGCTGAATAGGTGGGGACAAAATGTGGTGAGTTGTAAGAACATCAGAATTTAGGATTTGAAATTCTTGATAATTGAGGCTGTGTTGTTGAGATTACTAATCACATGTGGAGGGAGTATGTGTGCACACAGGCCCTGCAACATATATAACTAACGAATGAAGATAAATTAACCTTAATGAACATATCACTGAACCTTCACTACAATAGATGAAGAAACAGGACCATTTGTTCATGTTCATTCATTAAAACAAAAGGGCTTGGAGAACTTCTTCATGTCCTTTCAATTAATAAATCAGCAAACTTAAATGAAAATCGACCAAACAATCTACTGCACATTTGGTTTATTAGCCCAACCTACCTTCAAGACTTGTAATGTTCGACCCTGACCATAGTTCATTATAGCTTAATGTCCAAAATCCATTTTATGCTAAATTGAACTGTTATGTCTGAAAGAAACATATCATTATGCTAAATTTCCTGTGTTATATCTAAATATGATAGATAGCGAACGCCCACCAAAGACCAAATACTATGACAAACTTGGCATGCTATTGATATTTGATAAAAATATTAAAACACTAAAAAAAGTAAAGTAAAAAATTAAAAATAATTTAAATGTACCTTTGTAAGCCATGGTCCATGTGTGCATCTAAAGATGAAATGACCACAGGCATCTGCTCCAACACCCTTTGAGTGTTCTTTATGGTAGATGCTTTAGCCAATAGGTTTTTAGGAAGCTTTACAAGATTGTCCTACAAATCAACAATCAGCAATATAAATAAACGAATATAATTAATAGGGTCAAAATCAATGTTCGGACAGTTGCAAGCAGATACGATCTTTAAAAAGATTGATACTTTTTATTGCAATTAACCCTGACTTTAGCCCTAAACTAATCGCCACACAAAAGATAATAATAATAATAATAATAATAATAATAATAATAATAATAATAATAATAATAATAATAATAATAATAATAAATAAACATGTATGTATGTAAATGGAAATGCCTGAGAAGGGGAGGATTGAAGCATGATGTGAAGGAGATTTGAAGTGGAAAGAACGGCCTGAGTGATTTGATCAGTGACCATTGTTTTTGCTGAATTGTCTCGTGAAAGAGTTCGTCCTTTTCCGGCGATAGGTGCGACTGGGGTAGCCGGAGGCGACGGAGAAGGGAAGGAATTCGACATAGTTGTTGGTGCTTGTGTTCTTGAATCTTTCTTGAGTTGAAGGCTACTATAGTACTTGGGTGTTTATCGGGCTGAACCGGATTAGACCGGATTAATCCAAATTGGTTTGATATCAGCCCGGTTTCTGTATAGAACCGAATCGGAAGAGAACCCATAAAGCGGATACAATTTTATCGGATGTACCGGTATGAAACTTTCTAGTAAATCATCACTTGAATGGAATTAAACCGTCTACAATTACAAATAGAATTGCATAACTAAATAATGGAGAATATTTAGTATTAAACCTCATATTGAATGCAAATTTGAATTTTTTATTATAACATTTGATAGCTTTTATGTACAAGAATATCTAGAAATCGTCAAAGTAGTAACGTGAAAAACATTTTAAACTAAACAAGTAGTGTGTGTAGGCTTGTAAAAGAACAGAATGCATGTCAATAAATATTGTTCATGTTTTTTCATTTAATTTTAATCGCTTAAGGAACTATTTAAGAATGGATAGTCAAACAAAAAATTATATTTACGTCCGTTTTAAAAAAAAAAACTAAGTTGCATTTATTTGTTTATATTTATTCACTTGTTAAAGGTGTTCAATGAGCTTAAGTGAACGTAAAAGTGGACAATTATACACACATTAGGTAGAACTGAGGGTTGAAAATTGAAAGCGTAGAACCAATAGCAAAGTACTTGAATTTCGAGAAGTAACATACTAAATATGTACTTATATCTCTTAAAAATTAATTTAAAATATATATATATATATAATATAATTAATATACAAATGAATATGAGTTCAAAATAGACTACTATATACGAAAAAATAAGCATACATGCAAATAAACATAAACAAATATAATTAAACGGATACATTAACGAACATTGATGAATATAAATGAAAATAAATGAATGTAGGTGACTCGTGTTTATGTTCCACGTGAACTTCTCCTTAAACGATTTACGAAATCTTCACTAAGTATTTGATTTGTTTAGGGCTAAATATAAGAGAAAAATTTTAATTATTGGTAAAAATTTAAAGAATAAGATGACCAATAGAATTAAATATCTCACGAACTATATATCAATAAAATTATAAAAGTTACACTATTAGAATTAACGTTAATTTATCTTTAATCAGATATCTCACATGATATGCTTTCAACCAAAAAAAATTCTATTTTTTAATGGGTTTTAAAAGTTCGTAATGTTAAATCATATGTGATTTAAACACTAAATAATAATTACACACAATTATATCTTCAATCACATATAATTTGTAAATAATAATCATATATGAATTATCATATATCAATAACTTAATCATTAATTTTTAATTGAAAATCACATGTGGTTATATATCAAATCATATGTGATTATATGTCAAATCATATATGATTAAATATCAAACTAGTAATCATATGTGATTTTTGCTGAAAACAAACGCAATTTTAAAATTTTATTTATAATATTCATGTGAATAAATATTAAGTTGTAATCACGTGTTAATTAAAATATACATGAATAAATAATTGTGTATCAATTTTACATTTTTATCATAAATCACATGTGATTATATTTTTAAGACCCGACAAAAAAAATTTCGTCAAAAGTATAGCTTGTGGGATCTCTAAGTAAAGATACAAAACTGGTGATTTCGAATATATAATTTTTATAATTTATTAACATTGGGGGTAGGGGAGGTTCAAATAAGAACGACAAGAAAGTAGATAATGAGATAATCAATAGAATTCCTCCATTATATTACAAAACTCATTTTCACTTTAACTTTTAAAATTAAATATCTCACAAACCGTATGTCAATAAATTATAACAAATTACATATTTAGAATCAGCGTTTTTGTATCTATAATTAGAGATCCTACAAGCTATATTTCCAATGATTTTTTTTTACGGGTCTTAACAAATATAATTACATGTGATTTATGATACAAATTTAAAATTAGTACACGATTATTTATTCATGATATTCTTTAATTAACACGTGAATACAACTTAATATTTATTCACATGAATATTATAAATAAAAATTTTAAAATTGCGTTTGTTTTCAGTAAAGATCACATATGAGTGCAAGTTTGACATTTAATCATATATAATTTGACATATAATCACATATGATTTGGTATATAATCACATGTGATTTTCAATTAAAAATTGATCTTTGATGATTAACTTACCGATATATGATAATTCATATATGATTATTATTATTTAAAATCACATGTGATTGGATATATAGTCCGTGTGATTGATTATTATTTATTGTTTAAATCAAATGTGAATTAACATTTGAAACTTTTAAAACCCATTAAAAAATAGAAAAAAATTCGTCAAAAGTATATCATGTGATATCTCCAATTAAAAATATAATGACGATGATTCTAATGGTGTAATTTTTATAATTTATTGACGTACGATTTGTGGGATATTTATTTTTTTTAAAAATAGTGAAAATAAATATTTGAAATGAAATAATCCTCTTAATTATTTCGTTCTTTAATTTTTTAACATTTTTATTTGAACTTTTATCTTTATTAACATACAATTTATGATATATTTAATTTTAAAAATTAAAATAATAGTAAATTTTGTAACGAAATAAATCTATCCTGTTAGTTCTTCGGTTCTTTAACTTTTTTAATATCATCATTCATTCATAAACCCTAATACCATAAAAACCCCAAACCCTAATCGTTCCGATCATTCAACTCTTCATTCATGGCAATCCTTAACGCTGCATGTTCATCATCTATTTCAATGGAATATGTGCAGTATCAACCAGAGTATAACCCAGAAGCAATCATGAATTATTATTCATGTGGTATTCATATTGGCAGAATCAAGAATGAAGATGTTAAAGATAAGATATCGAAAGCGATAAATCATCTTTCTGCACTTGGTTGGAAGGCTTTTTACTTGTGGAGAAGACTTGGAAGACGTAACTTCGATATCGGTCTCCGTTAGGTAGAACTCATTGTTCTTTAAGATCTGCATGTCAAGTTGTTATTGACAAGAAAGAGGATAAATATCGAAGAAAAAGAACGAGTTTTCGAGTGGTAAAAGGGTTAAGAAAAGTGTTTGTAGTCATGATCATGATTTGATTAGTTTAGAGGTTAGGGAAGTGGATAAGAATTTGGAGAAAAAAGATGATTTTTCGAGTGATAATCGGACCAAGAAAAGGATTTATGATCATAATCTTGAAGCCAAAATTGGTGAAAACGAAGCCTTTTCAAATGATGATCGGTCTAAAAAAAGGGTTTGCAATGATGATCTTGATCTGGGTAGTTTAGAGATTGATGGGTTTACTGAAAATAAAGGGAAATTGGAGAAAAGTTGTGATCTTGATTTGGTTAGTTTCAAGATTGAAGGGTCGATGGAAGATGAAATTGGTATGGAATTAGAAAAGGCGTTTTTGAGTGTTGATTGGGATGAAAATAGGATTTTTGATCATGATCTTGATTTGGGCAGTTTCAAGATTGATGGGTTTATTGAAAAGGAGACAAATTTGGGGGTAAACGATGAGTTTTTTAGTGATATTCTGCCGAGAAAAGGATTCGAATTAAAGAGATTGAATCTATATATTTAACTCAACAAATAGGAGAATCGAATAATGAGTTGGGTAGAGTTGAAACTGGAAAAAAGCTTAAAGATATTAAAAAAATTATGAAAGTCGGAAAAGTACGAAAGGTGAAGGCTTCATCAGCTCGACGAAGGTGCCTGCTTTTTGTACTAATCGAAAAGAGTGTTGTGAAATGTGGTTCGCAAGTTTGTTATCGTAATAAAGATGGTAAAGTTATTGGAAAAGGTCGGGTTTATGATGAGGGGATACAATGTGATTGTTGTGGTGTGTTTTTTTGTTAAGTAAATTTGAGGCTCATGCTGGAGAGACTAGCAGAATTCTTATTTCTCGAAGATGGGAGGTCACTCTGTGACTGTCAAACGCAATTAAAAGTTGAAAACGAGTTAATTGAAGCCCCTAAATCGCCACAATTGTGTGATCGTGTTACGGGTCATGATGAATTCTGTTCGTTTTGCAAAGATGGTGGCGAGTTGTTGTTATGCGATTCATGTACATCTTCTTTTCATCCAACTTGTGTTGGATAAATGGTATTCCTGATTTGGATGATTGGTTTTGCCCTTCATGTTCTTGTAGGCTTCGTTATAATCAAGGTGGGATTAGTACTAAATCTAATCTTGATTCTGGCCAAATTAAGTGTACGACAATGTGAGCATAAGTTTCACATTGAATGCATTCGAAAATTAGGCTTTTCAATGTATTCTTATGCTACTAATTGGTTTTGTACGGTTAAATGTGAAGAAATATATACCGATTTAATGGAGATTTCAAGCAAGTCGATTCCGTTATCCCTTGATAACTTAAGTTGGCGGTTACTGAAGCCAGATTACGAAAAGGATTTGAACGAACGCACCGACGTTTATGGTAAACTAAACATGGCTTTTGGCGTAATGCACGAGTGTTTTCAACCACTAAAACATGAATATTAGGCCATAGAAGATGTGATCTTTAGTAGAGCTTCAAAAAGGTCGAATTTTTCTGGGTTTTACACTGCGGTTTTGGAGAAAGGTGACAAGATATACAAAAACCGAGCAAATACACAAGTTATGAAACATAAACTTTAGACAAACATATCAACAATCAGACATATTACAAACACAGAGAATGTATACAAACTGATCAAGACCATTTATAAACTGATGTGATATTTACAAGATATTATATCCATTCAAGACATTGTTTGACATATTCTATTTCAAATTTGCGTAAGATTTCGACATACATATCATCCAAGTTAAGGATATTGAATTGGTAGCTTACCATCTATACATAATAATTGATTGACATACCTAAAACTTTAAACCTATTATTAAGTTGCAGATACTTTAGAATCCTAATTCTTATAGTTTTATCTTGGTTTGTATGGAACTGATATGAAGCTCTTTTTAATTTATGAATGAACTCTTTTTTTTATCTATCCTTAAATTTTTATTTTCAAAATAGTGAAGTAAATTTACTTGCCAAAATGCACATTATTATAATATTTGTGCTTGAAAAAATTAAAATTTTACAACTAAAGTTGTTTAATAAATTAATTATTTAACTCTAAAACAATTTTAAATGTTAATGATTGAAAATTTAATATTTTATTTATATGTTTTTTTTTAAAAGATATACAAATTGATTCTAAAGATGTGTATTTCAGAAAACGTAATTATTTACTTTAAATCATTAATAAAGAATACAATCCTGCAGATGTACTTAAAATGAGAAGGTTTTTACAGTCTTTAAGTATTTTGATTATAAACATTAATATACCTTAATGTTAATATTATCATGTCAAGCTTTTATTCATCTACATGCATTAATCATTAACCATCGAACAAAACATAATATTATAAAAACTATTTGTTATCTATTTGTATTGTATACTTATTATACATGAAAACTATATCAACTAATTTTATAGATATTTAGTAAAACTTTATGTTATCACAGGTCAATAAACTAGTTTTTAAGTAAATCTATTTATATTCTTTATAAATATACAAAAGAGGATAACATGGAACAATTTAAACCCTTGATATGGTTCCATCCATTTTAATCCAAGGATGTATATTATTTTCTAGCTCTATTTTGGATTTTTAGAGGCATGCCCAAAGGTCTACGTAAATGACAATTTTGATCCTTGTGTATTTTTTTTAATCCTTATACTTTAAATAACTTCACAAGATGTCAAATGTAAATTGTTATTCTACTATTAAATCCTTATTATTTAGGACATTTCTCTATATCCATCTTGAAACTCACATTTATTTTAAAAGTAGTTGATTAAGATTGAACATAAATAATATTATATAAAAGCTTTACATTATTTACAAGAGTTAAAGAGTTTTTTATATTTTAAAATTTTAAATTCCAAATAATAAAAAATATGTAATAATTTTAAGTTTTAATACAATATCTTTTCACATTTTCAATATCTTTAATTTCAAATTTTAGCGATATTATGCACGATTATCTACGTATGACTGATTTTAATACAATATCTTTTCACATTTTCAATATCTTTAATTTCAAATTTTAGCGATATTATGCACGATTATCTACGTATGACTGATTTTAATACAATATCTAATGTTTACAATTTTTAATTTCTAGACCATTCTCAAAAAATTCATTGAACTACATTCGTTTGGTGGTCATATAGCGGTAAAATTAAGATTTTGTAACCATGTTTAAAGCGTCAAGCTCAAGTTGTTTAAACATATAAACGATAATAACATTGAGAGACGCTTTATCTTGCGTAGTCATGAATCTAGACTATCTATACACATTATAAATTGTTTACACATTTTCTTTGTAATGTTAAAAGATTCAAGATCCGATATGACTAAATTACCCTTAGCTAATTTAAGCAACAACTACAAAAATGAAAATAAAATTATTATCAATCATTATAAACTAATATTATCTTTTATGCATAATATATCGCTGCATTGTACGAGAAGTCTACTAGTTTTATATTATAAAGTTGTATATCGATGTTTTTAAACAATCCTTCTTCTTAATTATATGTACAAGAAAAAACTGACAAAAATATTCACAAAATAATCAGGAACAACGTGTTTCAAATCCCAAAAGATAATCTACTGATTCATTCGAATATTTAATTTCCTTAAATTTGTAAGAAAGAAAATAAAACTAATAAAAAAGGTGCAAGTTGTGTATAATCATATCCTAGTAGATTCCACGTAGGAAAAAGGCAGAATAGTCTAGAATGAGCCTCACCTTGAAAAAAGTTGCAGAGAAAGTCACCTTCCTCATTCCCATAATAGAAATTTGCCAACCAGATTTTGCTACAACTTTTCATAAAAGATAAATAAATATCAATACATACGCAGAGAGAAACGCGGGCATTATTTTTCGGCAAAAATCTCAAATTCTAAAGGTACGCTTCAATCACCAATTGCTTTCTTCTCGGAATTATTAGATATATTTATTTTAAGGATTTCGTATGTTATTCTCGTTTCAAGCTATGATGATGATATTTGTTGTTTAGATGATATCGTAGTTTTTTATTTTTCATGTTTTATGTGATTTTGAGGTTTATATTTTTAGATCTTATTAGAACAAAACCTGAAGGTGAAAATTAAAGGAATAAACGCTGGATTTTAGAGCTAGAAATCAGAAAATATGTATTGGTTGAGAATCTGTTTGAAGCTGTATATTTGACATTGTTAGGATCTACAGTCGATATATGTTTATGATGATGATAATAATAATAATAAGAATGTATTTGACCAGAACAAATCAAAGGACACTTTAATTGAATTTTGAATAGTGTAAATTTTGATTAAAAAGAGTGTATTTGACCAGAACAAATCAGATAGCATATTTTGCTTGCTTGGCTGATGAAAAATAAATGTTAAAGCAATCAAAGATTTGTACTTTAAAGCTGCAAAAGATCTTTAGCGATAGTTCATTTGTCATTACTTTCGTTTTGATTCCATGTTGAAATATATCCTCCGAGGTTCGCAGAATATACATGTACGGACTAAGCAATCAGACGTTTAGGCCACATTTAGTTGCAGGAGACTCCTCATTTCGGAAAATTTTTCTTAGAAAACGTGTTCAAGTTTGTGCGTTATATAAAAGGTTATCAAGAAAACAAAATCATTGTTTTCTCTTTTATAACTGAAAAATACGATTTATGGTTTTCTACATGTTCTCATTACTTTTCTAGAGACACAAGACAATTACCCATTCTCTAGAAAATTTAAAAATGGAGAAAAGACGAATTCATTCTGTAACTAAACGCACCTGTAGATTCTAGATGAATCGGGATCAATATTTAGCGTCTTTTATTGGAGTTAGGTTATGCGGTTATGCCCTTTAAAAGCTGCTAGTTTGCTCCTTAGGGGTGTTTGGATTTGCTTATTTGGCTTAAGCTAATAGGCTCCATTTTATTTTTGGATAAACACATAAGGTTATTTTGTGGAGCTTTTAAGCTCTTATATGAGAGAATAAGCTAGAACATTAAGCTCCATTTTTGGAGCTTATTGGGGTTATGAGCTATAAGCCAATAAGCTCAAAATATAAGCTAATCCAAACTACACTTATAGCTGTAGAATATTATCTTTGCCCAATGGTAAGGGTGACTCTTTTAGCAGTTAGTTAAGTTTTCCTTCGTGACTTGCGGTCATGGTTTCAGATGTTGGAAACATGTTATTTGCAACATGCGGGGAAAATGAGCACAACAAAGCTTTTACTGAATCCATGCAGAATCGAGGAGCTTGGTTGCACTTGGGTTGACTTTTGTTGTGTAATCTTTGTGGGTTCAGTTTGACTTGCTAATAATAAAATGGCAAGACATGAACCATCCGGTAAGGTTACCTCTCATATGATATGTACAATCACACGTATATACATATTCCGATGAGACTTGAACCCAGTACCCACAACCTAGTTGATGAGTTCCTCGCATAATGTTAGGCCAAAGGCCTTTTGATTGCTGGGACTTTTTAAAATGTCTAATCGTCCATGTATTCTTCATGTTTATAAGTATGAAACGGGACCTACCATATACAGAATGATTTTAAAATATAATAAATAATCTTTAGAAACTACCTACAGGAAAATTGTTGGACTTTATATGGATTATAGCCCACGTGAAAAGGAGGCTTCTTTGGAGCGTGCCAGGGAATCTCTCATCGCCCTTTCTTACTGTGAACCAGAAAAGATTGCTGATTCAACTAAGCCTGAGAAAGTAAACAACAAAGAGAAAGCTGTTGATGAACTCAGATCTAAATTGATATCGATTACTTCCATGGATCCTAGTTCCAAGGCTGCTGGTGAGGTTTGAAGCTATGAATTTGATGACTTCTGTATTAAATGTTCATCAATCTTTTAGTACCTTATACTTTTATGGTTAGATTTTTAAAGGTCTATCTTGTTTGATGATACTTGTGACAATGTGAAACTGTCCCAAAATGTACAATAATAGAACTAATACAAAAATCATCCCTCTAGATGTTGAAATTCCACTTCCCTCTTATTACTTTTGAATCAAATCTTGTGTTTTTTCGGAACTTTGAACATAACATGATACTTTTTAGTTGTTAGACCCATGTTATTAATACAAATTTTGCACTGTTTGTAGTCGTTTCTTTGTTTCAACACAATGTGGTCGTAATTGCCTAGAAGCCAATAAACGTTAGCAAATGTTAATATTGTAGGTTCTAAAAGTACTACTTGTTACCATATGACATAAAAACACAAACTTGAAAGAGACATTAATCTATTTGTGTAGAATGTGGTCCAAATGACCACCGTGATTGGTTTCAGAGTGTCCAAAGTACTAGTTGGGACAGTAACCAAATATTCGAAGTTCCAAAGTACCAGTAGGTACTATATAACTTTTATAACCAAAAGACTACTTGAAATGAGACCTAGCTGTTCGGTACTTAACTTGTTAGGTTGGTCACATTTGACACATCTGATACGAATGCATGCCTTGTGACAAGATAATATCGTGTACGTTACCTTCTTATTGTGGCACTTTAGGTCAAAGGTACCAACGTTCACCTACTTGTTGGCATGCTAGGCGCATGCACGGTTGGCTGTCTTTGCATATCATTCCTAATTTAGTTTCTGTTCAACTATTGTCAACAACCTTTTATCAGATACTATATTCAAAATGCTCTCAGTGATTAGTACATGCTCTGAATATTTTATTTTTTCCTTCATTACACGTGATTTTTATTGTGATTAACATTTGGGATCGATCCTACCAACACGAAATCAGCACATTCTCTAAGGTAACAAATTAGAACACTTCTAGAAAACATTCAACAACAGTTACAAAATTCGTCCAGCATAACTTACCGAAATTCATCAGAGACAAGATACAATAAACAATAAAAAAAAAAATGAGTATGGATCTTTTAGGAGAGTACTAAGGAATAACCGAAGTTCATACAGTTTATGTTATGCGAAGTTGTCTTCACTCTAGCAACATCAAAATTAGGCGCTCCCAGGTAACATGGGGAGACACAAGATTCCGCACGAATACAGGGGCATCAACGTAGTCCCATCTTCTAGAAGATCAATCATTAAAAAGGATCTCTTGTGCAAAATGTAATCCTCGATCTTTTCCAAGAAGTGAGCGGTATCTGGCTTCATCCAACAATCATCTGGAAGTTTTTCCCACGATTGTTGTACATTGTATTTTTTTCATAACCCATCTGTCAATGGTACGATGATCAAGATAAAATAGGCATAGACATTCTTTGATGTCTTGGTAGTCAAATACATTTTATATCTTGCATCATCAGGATGGGGAACTTCTCCAAAACGTTCACTCAATAAACTTACCAGGCATTGGCTAGAAGAGAGGGATTAGTCTCCCCATGAGCCTCCCGCAATAAGGGAGTCCATTTTAGCCTCCCGAAAGTAGGGGTCCTCCCCAAAAAATAAGTTGACAGGGAGCCGACCAAAATCATATTGGCCAAGCCGAAGTAAAAATCAAAGAACACAAAAAGTTTATATGCAAAACAATATTGTGAAACCAAAGGAAGGTTTTCTATTAGAAACTAATTTGCTTTTCCAATCAATGTCAATGTTATTCATATATCAACAGAAAAATAATCTACAAATCAATTCACGAAGTGATAAAAAGATGAATATTACATGAGTCTAGTTAACGTACTTTAAACACATTGATAACAATGATATTAGAGCGACTCATATGTCGTTCGGGAGGATGGGGAAATCTTCATCGAGGACGATGAGTCCCAAGAGGAGGTGTTTTTAACACCTTAGGTGAATTTCATATCGATGGTTGACATGAGAGGTCTTGGATTTATAAGGTAAATCTCCCCTTAGCAGTCACAATGGGTTTTGAAGCACAAGCACAGCAGATCCCTTAAGGACTCTACAGTTAAGTATGCTCAAGCGAGAATAGTACTAGGATGAGCGACCTCTTAAAAAGTCCTCGTGTGATCGTGGTAGGGCGGAATGTTACACTAATACAATAATAAAATGAAATAATAAATAACAGAGGCTCATTGTTCTAGCGATATCAAGGTGGTCCTCCAACCATGAGATTGTGGATTTAAGTTCTGAAATTGGACATATTTATATAGTTGTTGAATGTGTATATTTATATGAGGTTTCTAAGTTTATTCTCTTTCTATTAAAGGGCCTCATTTTTTTAAGTATATGTGATCATTTTTTTACTTAGAACTTTTTTTTTACCATAAAGGGCCTCATTTTTTTATTTTTCCCGGGGCCTCAAATTTGCTTGGAACGACCCTGGAATCAAGGAGGCATCATGGTACAAGAATATAAAAAATAAATAAATAAGTTACCTTCTTAAGGATCATCATCATATCAATATAACAGAACTGCAAAAGCAGAATAAAATATAATAGGTCGAATACTTTGTAACTTACACAGAAATAGAAAAGAATTTTAAATCGGTAACCATTAAAGATATGGTTAACTGAAAGCTCACTAATTTAGGGAGTTGATACTCAAGTCGACTCGGCTGGTCGAACCGGGTTGAACCGGAACCGGGACCCAACCCGGGTCAACTACACCCGGGTTAATGTGCAAGTCAAACTTAGTCAAACCTGGCCGATTTTCCAGTCAGATCGGGTTGACCCGGTGAACTGGACCGGATTCGACTGATTTCACAATGATTTTGGGCGGAAGTTGGAGATGAAAGAGACAGAAAACTATTTTTCTTTTTTCTTTTTCTTTGTTAAGGATGATTCAAAACGATTTTCTTTCCTCATCCTCCACCGTATTTCCACTGTATTCAGACATAAGCAGAAGAAAAAAAAACGCAAACACATCGCTTTTTCTATAATTTCTCCGTATGAAGATTTAGATAGGATTATCACCTGCGTCTAAATTCCGACCATCTCGCTAGAGCATCTAGCAACGACAATGGAGGCGGTTTTCTAATTTTCTAGATGAAGAATAAAAGAAAGGGATGAAGATGAATGAAAGAAAGGGTGTTTTGAAGAAAGGAAAAGGAGAGAGATGACGAAGGTAGGTTTACTACACAATAGGTGAAAGAAATTGAAAGGGTGTTTTGAAAAAAGGAAAAGGGAAAAGGTGTCGTGAAGTAATTATTTTTTCTTGGAAGTTGAAAGTGAATCACCTGCTTCCTCTATACTTTCTTTGACTTTATAGTGTAAAAGAAAAGCTAAAGTCTAACCTTTATATCAAAATTCATCAAACCGGCATTCAAATCCACTAAACTGAGACCTTAACAGGTTCAACTTAAAAACCGAATTTTAAAACATTGTGTTGAATGTGTTTTCCCTTTTCCTCGGAATATTACACGTAATTTGTCGCTACAAAATAATCAGTTAAACTTAAGGACTCAATCTGTCCGATTCTCAAAAGTATAGGGACCATAATAACTATTAGTTTAAATTCCATAAACAAAACGTGATGCAAACTTGATTTCCTCCCCCAATTTACACAGTTATAACACACACTAATCAGCCATAGACATACCTCTCTTCTTTGCTCGAGCTCCTGTTTTGCTCTACGTTATCTATAATAGTTGGTATATCATTTCTGTTTTCTGTATTTATATACGAATTCAGAATTTATAGCATTTAATTGTTTACGTGCTAACGTAGTTTTGCTTTTAAATTGTTCGTCAAATCGGAATCTGCTTTCATCTCATATGCTTAGTAATCGTTATTTGATTCAATTTAATAACATTGAAGTTTTTCGGATCTTAATTTTGCTGAAATTTGGCTATTAAAACCGTAACTTCTACAATCTACATTTTCGTTAATATAAGGTGTTTTGCTTGTGATTCAGTTTTTGAGGATCATTGGAAGTTGGAGACTGTGAAAGCATTATGGCTGGCCTAGAGATGAACGACTGGAAAAGTAAGTTTTCAGCCGCTTAGTTTTATATATTTTTGTCCGATTTATGATCATATATAATGTATGTTGCGATATACTCCGTGTCCATTTAGTTAATTAATAATGTAATCTGTATTAAAAATGCTTAAGTTTGAGTTGACTTGGACTTATGAAATGTTGTGAGATATTGATATATTGTCTGGTAGTCAGTGATATTAGGCTTGCTGCATTTGATAACAAGCTTATGTGTATGAATATTTTTTAAGTAGTGAAGATTGATGTTTTCAATTAATTAATAAGTATGTTACGGGCGGAAGCTGGTATTGGCTCCTTAATATTTGGTGGTGATGCACAATGTATCGTTTGACCTGAGATATGGTGAATTGATCTGATGCTATTTGAAAGTAGATGATAGGTTTCACTTTTAAACTAGTGTGTTTAAGGATGCAGTCTCACTTGAACCTCAGTACTCTTTTTAAATGATAAGCTTGTCCAATGCATTCCTCTATCTTTTGGGAGGGGGATGAGACTAGCTTTTGCTCTCTTTGTCCATACATCCAGTAGCACTGTGGCTGGGGGCATATTAGCAGGTTTCATTTATATTATAATGACATTGGCTGGTCTCGACTCCATGTTTAACAAAATGTTGTTAGGAATAAAAAGTTTGGTGGTGTCTCAAGATTTTGATTTTGGTTAATAGAAATTGGAGAAAGACAAGATGAGTCATGGGAAAATAAACCAAATAAGTAAAGTCATTGATAATTACGAAATTCGGAATTTAACCTATTTGTGATATTTCTAACAGAATGTTGTAGAGATTATTATAATGCCTTTAGAAACATCCATCCAAAAACTCTCCAACAAATATTAAATTTTAACACACATTACTTCTCTAGATTTAGTTCAACTGTACATTTCATTTGTATATGGTTTACATCCAAGACTCTCATCCCTTGGGTGACTGCCAAGGCATACGCATTTACTTTGAGCAATCCTGTGTTATTTTTTTGAAGTTGATGGCATTGCATCTATTAAAACCTTTACAGGCACATAGTTTTGATATTGATACTTTAATTGGTCTTAACTTTATTGAATATTTTTTTTCTGCAATGCAACAGAGATTGGACTTGGATTAACCGGATTTGGCGTCTTTTTCTCATTTTTGGGGATCATTTTCTTCTTCGACAAGGGACTACTTGCTATTGGAAATGTTAGTGTATTTCAGTTCTTTTCAGATCTTCTTGTATCTCTTTCCGCTGTGTACATAGTTGCTTGTTCCTGAGGTTGAGTTGACAACTTCTAACATAAAAGTCATCTTGTGGGGTACTGAACCAGATCCTATTCATCTCAGGGGTGATAATTACCATTGGAATCAAATCCTCCATGCAGTTCTTCACGAAACGTAGCAACCTAAAGGTATTTAGTCCACGTTTTCTCTCTACCATCCCCCTTTTTTTATGTGTACATTTATATTTTATTTTTTTTGCGTTTCGAGTTCTTTTAGCTTTCGCTTGTTTGCTTGCACAGGGCACAATATCTTTTGGTGTTGGTTTCTTCTTTGTTATCATTGGGTGGCCTGTAATAGGAATGGGCTTAGAAGCTTATGGTTTCATTATACTATTCAGGTTTGCTTGATATGAACTTTATGAGTTGAATACTTTTATCTGCTCATGGGACTTGCTATTAGCTACTTATCACGTGCTTTATATATGCAGTGGCTTTTGGCCAACGCTGGCAGTTTTTGTGCAGAAAATACCAGTCATCGGTTGGGTGTTTCAACAACCTTTTATCAGATCGGTATGTTTGTTTCTGCCCTTACTGTGATCTCAAGTGTCTTCTTTTATATCCAGTTGTCATTGACTAATGAGGAAATTGGATAATAATATTCTAAAAATCCAAACCGACTAGGCCGGTTAAACTAGTAGTCTGGGTTTTAAGGCATGCCGAAATGATTTTAAGTCGTATGGGCTGTTTTTTGTTTGAAATATTTTCTAGAGACCAAAGAAGTTGCTTTATTTGTGGTTTAGGTGACTAGTGAGATTTCTGTAGTTCTTGAAGTAGAATTTCTACATGTGGTAGGATGTTGGCCCTCTAGTGGAAATATATAAATCCTGTAATCTGACCACATGCTGCTCTCTCTTTTTATCATATGTTTGTATAAATCGGATTAAAATATGTAGCTATTTTGTGTTTAAACCATATCCTCGGTATTACAATGATACAACTACACATATGAGACCATAAAATCCATTGTGAGTTACTTGATAATCTTTGGTTCCTAGACTATCTCCAAAATTAGCAAATTTCAGCACAATATGGAGAAGATAGTTAACCCAAATAAGTCAAATCATGGGATCTGTTAGGTTGGATTGAAATGGTCAACCAAGTTATGTATATCTTTAGATATAGAAATTTCCATCCATTTACTTATGGAAGGTTTGATTCGGGTTATGTTTAAGCAGGTGAAAAAGATGAGTTTAAAAAGAAACTGGTCGAATGTGTTGGTCAGTCAAATAGGATGAAAGCTGCCCAAAGTGTCTTTATAAGGCATAAAATCTCCTAAAACATTGTATTAAAAAAATTGGATTCATACTGAAATGATATAATATCATAATTATATGCCACTAATTATTAGTAAATGCTGAAAAGGTTAGACAGAAAGTATCTCGGCTTTAAACCAACCAACACCAAAAATTACCTGCTTTGACCCGTTAACCAATCCGACTGACTATCCCATTTGCACCTCTAGTAGTTTTAGATAAGATATTGTTTGTTGTAGTTTACGATGTTTCTAACACTTAATTTTTCATCTCTGGAATACTAAACACACTGTTTGAACTACTCATTTACCTATAATTTAAATAACCTTCACACATGTACACTGTCTTTCTCTTTGTAAAATCAAAAAGCATTTCTACTAATTTAACTTCAGTTTATGCTGTAAAAACCTAGTATACACATGAACCGTCTAAAATGTTTAACTCCTGGCAGTATCCATTATCCAAGTAACCAGCTTGTCTTTTTGATCTATATGTTAAACATTATTTACTTACATCTTAACTTGTTAGACAACTCATGTTTCTTACTCTACAATTAATAATGTACTTTTCCTCCATAAGATTAGCGTATTATATCCTTTAGATTTTCACGTAAAATATTTGTTCTCTCCACAGTTCTTTGACCGCTACCGTGGAAAAAGGGTGCCTGTATAAGTTGAAGTGATACGAGACCAATAAAATTGCAAAGTACGATCATACCTGTAAGAGTGTGTCCAACTATGAAGTTTTCCCCAGTTGATACACATGTATCTAGGGTAACTTTACCTTTACGTTAAGTTCGTAGTTGAAATAGAAAATCATTTTGTTCTTTTGCTAAAAAAATGTTGCCACTTTGGCTGTGTATAATATCTGACCAACTTCAGATTTGATTCAGTTAATTGTTACATTGTTTTAGCTAGTTCCCATTTGTTTTGTGCCATGAACTTTGAATACTGTATAGTCTAGCCTATGATCCAGATTGTTTGAAAAGTTGCATTGTTTAGTTCAGTAGTTGTTTCCGTTACTCAAATTTGTCATTAGAATGATCTGAGGTTCAATATCTGACATTCAAAAGTCGTTTGTAACAGAAGCTTTTTAGTTTCGTTCACCTAGTACTAAGTAGACGTGTCACCTCTTTCGGCTACAACTGCACTATAAAAACTCGCACGCAGTTCTTATGGTTCACGTGGAAAGGGTCGGTTCTTTTGGCATATTTCAGCTATCTGGATAACAAACATATGATACAGTTTATTTGAATAACTATATATTCTGGCATTTTGAAGGATACTTTTCATTCCAATTGAAATAGGTCTTTATAACACAGAATACATATTTTGTTTCTCTTGACAAACCCAAAATGCAGCCAACTTATTATTATCAAAGGATCTTAGGTTAAGTTTGAACTTGATTCAATAGTGTAATGAGTTCGTAGGATGCGTACTCAAAATTCACTCGAAAAACATTTGAGATCCTCAACGTGACTCAAATGATTAGGGGTCTGTTTGGTAAGATTACTATAAGTATAAGTTGTAGCGATAAGTTGTAGTTGTAAGTTGTATATTTATTTGTATAAAATTGTTTGGCAAATTAAATGTAGTTAGTAACTTTAAGTGTAAAATGATACAAAAGGATATAAATATAACAATAAATAAAACTAGAAAACTATAACAAATAATATTTCAATGTAAAAATAAATAATTATAATTTCAATATCATCTCTTAATATCATAATTACATATATATATATATATATGTATATGTATATTATATTTGATACAAAGCTGATTTTGATTTAATATATTGAGACATAATATATTCCTTTTAGTAGTTATACATATATAAGTTTTCATTCATGTCGTGCATAATATAAATATGTCCAATTTTGTTATGAAAGTACTTTTAATATGTTAAGGGACGTCAAATGCTAATATTACTAATTTATTAAAAATAAAAAGGACAACAACTTTAATAAATCATTCGGATAACTAGTACCGATAAATCAACCATTGTCAAATGACGATATTGATGAAGGCAATCATGTAAGTATTCAGTAAAAGCTCTTTAAAAAAAGTTCAATATTCAAAACTCTTATGTTAAAACGAAATTTTACAAATAAATAATTATTAATTTGAAAAAGAAAAATTGAAGCTCCAAAGATCTCCTAAATTTTTTGTAACGAACATACTCTCGGAGTATGTAAGAAAGTTCAAGTACATGTTAGGTCAAACTCGCTATATTATATGTCTTAACTCTCGACTTTCAGCTTCATTTTCTTCCTTAAACCTAAAGAGAATAAGAAAATAAAATTAAACAACGGAATTATACTCTTAAAAATTCAAACAACAATATATCTAATTGACACCTAGCCTACATTAATTCCACGTGTACACCAACTAGCACCCACCGCCTCCTCCCATATTTGTCATATATTATTACGTCTACTATTCACAAAGTTCTCATTGTCACTCTTAACACGACACGCACTCAATACATACTAAAACGCTCACACATTTTCTAAACATGGCTGCAATCGTGGACCCGCATGACAAGATGCGGTCAAGAGATGTTAACAAAGTAGCAAAAGGCGAACAGGCTCCACGGCCGGCTCATGAACCTGGCACGGTTTCGGCCCCACCACCACCTTCCTCTACCAAAACCCTCGAAGAAAAGGTCCCATCTCAACTCATTAACTTTTTACGTTTGATATATTTCTACTACAATTAACCACATTCAATATCTAATAACCTGTGAAATTAAAAGCTTTGATATTTATACTGTGTTGGTGCAAACAGTTATTTTTATCATTGGTTTTTAAATTTGACGTACAAAAACGCTCTCTAGTTATGCCCGTAGCTTAGATGGTTATAGAGGTTCCGTAATTATATGACGTACTATTATCATTTTAAGTATGGAAAGACACTTTCCTTAGTGGGTAGACGAGCTGATTATCAGCATTAGAAAGTAATATAATGGGTCATGTTGGTACCCTTAACATTCTGCTAGTCAACGGACCTTGTTGGACCTTATTGCATGTGGGAGGAGAAAAACAAGTTGATTTCATATTGTGAGTCCTTTATTTTATTATTATTTTTGTCACATAACACACTTAGTACCAACCTTTGTAACTTTGGAGGATCTTGATTCGTAAAGTGAATGAGACATAATATTCTTTCACAGAGAACTCTTATGGCTACACTTGCATACGATTTACAAAGAAAAATTACAAATTGATACGATGTGGAGCATATCAGATGCTCCAATCATAAATACTTTTTGTTTCTGTCTATTTATATAATTTTCCTACGTTATTTTGTTATCGTTTCTTTTAAATAATTCGTTTTGGGCCCATAAAAGGGAGAAGAAAAACAAATTTACCTTTTAACCCGTGAAACTTTCAATACATGTTTGATCACACTTTCATCGTGCTTATCTAGCTTGTATGTAAGATCCGTCAGCTAATTACTGACGCAACGAACCGTTTCCAGCATATACCATATAAAATTCATTAACTGACCACCTAAATAAGTTATGCTTTAACTTATTAACATGAAATAATAAATAAATAAAAAAAGATTTATCTAGAGACGGAGTCGATGTTTATCTAGAACCCACTTATCCGAATTTTTTTCCTTTCCTACATTTAATGCATACTATCGTAAATTTGGTGTAATTGTAATTATGAACTTGCTGAATTAATAGAAAATTACTATGTCCCCCTCATTTAGTGCTGAGGAATTCAGTCGACCAATCATTTTTCATCATACGGTTGGCGTCAAAAAAAAAAAAAAATCTTCCATGGACACTGAATTAACAGGAATTAGGCTGTTAATTAGGCCAGCACGAGGAGTGGTTTAAGTGGTTTGTTAGCCATCTGTGGGTTCTATTGGCCTACTTTCATCGAATCAGTGTGTATATATGAAAAATGATTATGACACTGACCGTATGGTGAAAAATGATTGGTCGACTGATATTGAAGACACGGATTAATTATTCACATGGCACTGTGAATGTAGGCTAATGAAAAGGAGGTCGAGAAGTCACGTCATTGTTACTCATCGTACCTTGAATACCTTAAGTAAGTTATGTGTTTTTGGCAAATGAAATTTCTCATAAAGTTGACATATTTATCACCTTGTGTATCTATATATGTTTACTGAATATTGTAACCAAATCCTCTTTAGGTGCACAAAACAGAAAGGGAAACGAGCTTCTGAGTGCAAACAGCTTGAAGATGATTATAAATCAAATTGTCCTCATGAATGGGTACTTTCTTTGATATATACCAAATATCGTGATGATATGATATGTGCATCGTTTATGTTACATATTATCTTTCATTTATATATTTTTTTAAGAAAGACTATAACTTATACACATCACTGTGAATATTTACATTTTCTCTACGAATATATACAATTGTTCACTCACTGTGAATATTTACATTTTCTCTACGAATATATACAATTGTCCACTCTTGAACTGGAACTGTGGTTTGAGTGTCATCTCGATACTAATGAGACAATGGCCCTTTGGTGTTACATGCTAATTTATTGTTCACAATATCGAATATTATGTGATACCCTTTTGTTTTCCCAGATTGAGAAATGGAACGAGGAAAAGAAGCATGGGATCATTCATGATCATGTTTAAGAGTTAATCTGTGACTATCTATCTGACATCAGTGAATTAACCATACGTGCATATATATATATATATATGCAGAATCTGGATTCTGGCTTCTTTATAAATGTACAAGATAGATTTATGTAGACATGTGCGCCTTGTATCAACTTTTGTAGACACCAATATTATGGATAACACCTTGGCGAAAGGCAATAACTAATTTTAGCACATATAGAACTATCGCAATAACAATCCTAATTTACTTGCGAATAGTTCGGTAATTATTGGGGTGCTCATGAATGTTTAGTTGTAGTCTATGTTCACCAAGTGTCATTGATCACGTGATTGTTTGGATGAGAGAATCGTCTTTACTTTAGATTGCATGGTGAGTTATAATTTCCGTTGCTTCTAAGTAGGGTAATTACCTAAAACATTGTTCACATAATTTTTTTTTTCTCCGACGTATTATTATTATTATTATTATATTTTTGTCGTGTTTTCGATAAATCCTATTAAACACTATGTAATCTGAAAATTGAGGCAATCCTGAAAATTGAATCATTGACTCGTACTTGAAAATCTCTACTATGACTAAAATCTTTAGCTATAATCTACGTTCACCGAGTGGCATTGATCATGTGATAGTTTATATGTAAAAATCGTTTTTACTTGATGTATACGATGTTGACCAATATAGATTATTTGTCGTTCTTTTTAAGTAATATATGTGAATGTTAATGTTAAATGTTAATATGTTAGGGTTGAGTTTAAATGAGAATGAAAATTTTAGTAAGAATGAAAGAATAAATTATAGTTAGACATTTGGTAAAATTTTATTTTCCTTCTAAGTTAAATAGCTTATAAATGGCTAATCAAAAAATTATGAATATTGCATCACAAAAATCAGCGTTCTTTTCTTTACGATTAGACATCCCTTATGATATACTTTTAACAAATTCTCTTTTGTTGGGGTTAAAAATCGATAATACATGTGTTAGTTGTTGGTAACACATGTGTTACTAGTGACTAACATATGTGTTACCAACAATTAACACATGTGTTACGGCAACTAACATATGTGTTATCAGCTATTAACACATGTGTTATCAGTTTTTAATACCCATTAAAAAATGAAAAAAATAAGTTTGTCAAAAGTATACCATGTGAGATGTCTAATCGAAGAGAAATAAATATTGATTTTTATGGTACAATTTTTATATTTTTTTGACCAGCCGTTTGTAAGATGTTCATTTTTAAAAAATATTAGAGGTATTATTATCTTGATGAAATGGATGGTTGAGATTGATTCTTTCATTCTCATAAAAAATTTTATTCTCATTTAAACTTAATTATTATATGTTAATGTTGCTAGTTTTATATTGGGTGGACTAAAGAAAATTTTGTTGCAATCCTATATTTTTTAAGAAATTCATTCATTTGTTGTTGTATTATACGTGAACAACAATAAATTTGGTGTTTTAGGGTAAGGTTTTAAAAAGAAGGGTTTGCTACGAAAGAAGTTAATAGAATTGTGTCAAATGTTATATTTTTTCTTCTCCACTTCTTTTTCTCCTATTCTCCCTCACCCACCTCTCTTATTTAATGAAAGTTGTTGCCTTTGTTGCTCACCATCGCCAGTCCCTGTCATTGGCTATAGGAATTCGACTTTTACCGTAACCGATTGTCAAAATTCAAAGGTTGGCTTTTTCTAAAGTAAATTAAAATTGAATTGTTTTATTTGATTTCACCTTTTACATCCATATTTAGATGTTGAATGTAAAACTTTTAAGCCAATTAAAATTTCAACATTGTTTAAATACGATTAACAAATTTTTTAGAACGACTAAGATTATCAAATTAATAATTGTAAGAAAACATGATCAGTTAATGTTATGAACAAGATAAAGATGAGTATTTATTCAAGTAACAAGCTACATGTGTAACAACATTAATTTTACAAGCTTTTTAGTTTTATGTCTATTGTTACATAGTTATTTGAACAAAACTAACAAACAACATCTATCTTACATATGTAGCAGTTGTTTGAATATAAACTAGATGATAATATATATTTATATATGTGATGCGCTAAGTTTTCATCATGGATATATCAATTTCAAAGTATTATAAATACTAATAATGCATAAATTGAGTGCATCATAGCAATAAAAATAGTGTATCATAGTAATAATACATAAGTATGTGTTATATGATAAACATGTCATAAAATTTTTTGGTACATCACAACGTCAAAATGAAATGCGGCCTATTTATAAAATGATACGTTGAAATTATAAAATTTATGATATATACATCGATTTTTTATTTGTTTGACAATAAGAGTTTGATTTGATGGACTATAGTTACAGAGTTATAGAATCAAAGTGCATTTTTAAACAAAGTAACTGTTTAAATAAAGATCCAAGAGTTTCTAATACATTAAATTTTTTTAATTAAAAACTTGCAAGTTTAAACTTTATTCTAAAACATTAATATATAACATGTCTAATTCTATATAAACATTTATATGTAATATATATAGGGGGTTGATTCACAGGGAATGAATAATCTTGGGGAAGGTGGAAGTTAATCTAGACCGTCCGGTAACATTTATCACAGTGAATGTTAGTTATCATGCATCGCGAAGATTGTTAAAAATAGTGGGCAGAATTATGACTTAACATTCTTCGTGATAAATATAACTAACATTCATCGTGATGAATGTTAATGGATGGTTCAGATCTTCTCCTTCCCTCAGGATTACACTTTCCCCTCTGGATCATCCATATATATATATTAATGATAGATGTTTTACTATTCACGAGGAGTTAATCCTATCCGTTTCAAATAATATTACAATTTATATGAATTGTATTTGTATATCTTCACAATTTTATTAATATACTACTCACTCATATTTATAGTGTTGTATATCTTCATTATATTGACATTTAGCATAATTCTTGATAACACAAATCATCATTTGCACTGGTTTTATTTATACATGACATATATATATATTTTAATATATGTGTTAAGTAGTACAAGAAACATATTTATAAACTTCATTTTACTGAAGCTTGCATGATATAAAGTCAATTTGCCCAAAAGTTTTTTAAAGTGTTGGGTTTTTGTATATAAAATAGGATCCTTGGATCATCTGTTATTTTTATTTTAAATATTTAAAGATAGTTAGATTCTTTTATGTTGAATTAAATACGAGAGGTAATGTTTAGTTAAAAATAAAATAAAAGTAGTTTTTTAATATATTTAATTTGTTTTTGTGAGAGGAAATAACTGCTCATTAGAGGAAACTAGTTCATTTTTCTTTTTATTTTCATATAATATACGATATATTGTGTTGTATTATATATTCAAAGCTATTTATTTAAAAATATCATTTTGTATGACTTTCTTTTAGTGTATGTAGATTGCGTGATGAATGAATACATGGATAGATTTTGGGAGCATATATCCCCGGTGGAACTTGTTATGGTAAGTTGTGTGAGAAAAGTTTAAAGGAGAATAAGTTTTTTTTGAGAATAAATGAATCAATTTCAACCTTTAATTTTTATTAAAATAACAAATTTTTATATTTTTTAAAATTGAATATTTCAAAAATGGTTAGTTAAAAAATTATAAAAAATTACACCATAAAAATCAACATTTTTCTCTCTTTGATTAGGTATCTCACATGACATACTTTGAGAGATTTTTTTTTTCTTCATTTTTTTGGTGGGGTTTTGAAAACTGATAACATATGTGATAGTTGCTAGTAACACATGTGATATCGGCGACTATCACATGTGTTACCAGTTTTCAAAAGTCACCAGAAAATGAAAAAAAAAATTAGTCGAAAATATATCTTGTGAAATGTCTAATCGAAGAGATAAAAAGACTTCTTTTTATAATGTAATTTTTTGTAATTTTTTTACTAACTATTTTTAAAATATTTAATTTAAAAAAATGTGAGGAGAAGGTAAGATTTCTTCAATAAAACTCTTTCATTGCTTGTTTTATTCTAATAAAATTCTTTTTATTCTCATTTTAATTTTTCTATTATAATTATATTATATATATATATTATATATTATTTAAAGTTTAAAACAAAATAACGATAAAAGATCTTGGTTAGATGAATTATGAGTCTCGTACGAGTCTAACTCATTACGTCCTATAACCCACCGATACAAACACCCCCTGTAGTGTACGTATAATCACCCCTCTTCCCCCGTTTCATCATCAAACCCTAAAACAACAAACATTTCACCTTATCACAAATCCTCAATCATAATCCCTAATTTTTCAAAAAACAGAAACCCTAACTCACCTTCAATTCATCATGGATTCTCAACCTAATAACCTATTCGATACGGCTTCTCAGCCGGACACCGGCAACGATGACGCATACACATTCTTAGAATTCAACACACAAGATGACGAAAACTTCAATTATACCGAGTTTCAAGAGCTTTCACAACCAAATGCCGTTCGATCTTCACCTTCATCATCATCAGTTTGGCCTACACCGTCCGATTCTATTTCCGTCGACACTTCCGCCGCCGCAGTCGACCACCGCTCTGACAGCAACGCATCACCTGGCTCAGCCACTTCCGGTAAGGGCGGTGGTGGTGGTAGAGGAAATAATAATAGTAATGTTAATCAGGTGGCTGCTGTTGATGCCCTTGCTGCGGGAATGAGTGGATTGAATTTTGAAGAAACTGGTGATGATGAGAGTTATGAGTATGGAAAGGGGGATTTTATGGAACATGCTTGTAGGTATTGTGGTGTGCAGAATCCTGCGTGTGTCGTGAGGTGTAATGTGCCGTCTTGTAGGAAATGGTTCTGTAATTCAAGGGGGAACACTTCTGGTTCTCATATTGTGAATCATTTGGTAAGTTGTATGAATCAATATCTTATTTTGTTTTCATTTGGGTTACGCAGTTTCAATTGGCAGTTTGTAAAGATTAGTATGGGAATATAGAATATGCTATGTAGGGTTTGCAGAAGTTATGGTTACCCTAGGGTTACCTTGGTAGTGTGTTAGGAGACCTATACAAGTATTGGGATACGTTGCAAATGTGTTGCTAGTGTTATACAATGAGTGTTTTATCTTCTACTTGCAAGGTTAGGTTGTATTTGGTGATGATAACATCGTATATATAGCTGTGCCGTGCTCTTCTAGTTTGCCATAGATGGTTTTTAACAAATGTTAGTTTCAGGTACATGATCTAACATATATGGAAATTATTTGCCTAGGGGACTTAGCTGATTTGGCACATGCTTACTAGTGATAGGAGTTATATGTTTCTTCGTACAATAACTTATGGGGTATCTGGGATTGTGTTTGCAAACGTATTCACTGGTTTTTTGCGTTTACAAATCACGGATAATCAGTTTTGATCATCTATATGAAACTGATTATCTGATTAGTTTAGAGTGAAATCACGGATAATCATTTTGGGTTTCGAAAGTAACTTATTGAACTGACTGTTGCATAATTCATAATGACTAAGAAATTTTTATGCAATTAAAAATACATCTTAATGTTTCCTATATTCCGGAAGGAAGTAGCTAGTTGACCCTTTGAAAAATATAGACATATGATAGCATTTCACATCATTAGATGTACCATATATGGATGTGTGAGGATCTTAACGAATTAATTTATAACCGTCAACATAAATTTTGTGGTTAACAAGTGGGTTACTCGTGAGTCATGAGTGAGTTTCTCGTCAACCAATGAATAAAAATGGTTACGTTTTCCTGTATAGGATAATTTACTTTGCGGTTAATCGTCTTTGATACAAATGTTGTTATGCTCTTTTGCAGGTTAGAGCTAAACATAAAGAAGTGTGTCTTCATAAAGACAGTCCGTTGGGTGAAACGATTCTGGAATGCTATAACTGTGGATGTCGAAACGTTTTTCTTCTTGGATTCATATCAGCCAAGACAGAAAGTGTGGTTGTACTACTTTGCAGGGAACCTTGTCTTAATGTGAACGCTTTGAAAGACATGAATTGGGACCTGAGTCAATGGTGTCCACTTATTGATGATAGATGTTTCTTGCAGTGGCTTGTTAAGGTTAGCAAGTACATATACACACATATGTATGTGTATATGTTGATTATTCTTAAAATTGTTGTTTTGCAGGTTCCATCTGAACAAGAGCAGCTGCGAGCACGCCATATAAGTGCTCAACAGATCAATAAGGTGGAAGAACTTTGGAAGACAAATCCTGATGCTAGCTTGGAGGATCTTGAGAAACCTGGTGTGGATGATGAGCCTCAACCTGTAGTCATGAAATATGAAGATGCTTATCAGGTTTAAGTGACATACACTGATACACTTGATCCTATTCTCTGAAGTTTGTTGTTTCTTGTTATTTATTATGTCTAGTCATGGCTTGAGATCTTTATTTGAAATCGCATTATTGTAACAACCCATTTCTGCTTGTTTTTCTGGTTTCAGTATCAAAATGTATTTGCACCTCTCATTAAGCTTGAAGCTGACTATGATAAGGTAAGTGGGTCCGATTTTTTCTCGCCATTATATCCTATCTGATGATGAAGAAAAGTTTACTCTATTATTGAGTTCCTGTTTCACAATTTCTTCATGATCCAACTATGTCCGCATGAATTTGATCTGTTGTATTATAGATGATGAAAGAATCTCAAAGCAAAGACAATCTCACAATACGGTGGGATATTGGTCTCAACAAGAAGCGTGTTGCATATTTTGTTTTCCCAAAGGTGATTCAGATTGTTAATTTTGATGTGTTCATCTTAATTTGTTTTATTGTGTCGTATATCTTTTGTTTACTAACATCTGTTTGAAAATTTTTAAATTGATATGGCTAATGTAGGAAGACAACGAATTGCGTCTTGTACCTGGTGATGAGTTACGGCTGCGATATTCTGGGGATGCTGCACATCCAGCTTGGCAGTCTGTTGGACATGTGGTATGGTCTCCTTGAGTGGTCATTATTCTGTTCTTTTCTTTATCAATAAGTTTCATTTGATTCTGGTTTTGTTGTTTCAGATAAAACTGACCGCACAAGAGGAGGTGGCACTTGAGCTTCGTGCAAGTCAGGTAGTACTTTATCATGCTTTCAGATGTTCTATAGGTTTTATTGATAGATTACTTAATGTTGATGATGTTTGCAGGGAGTTCCTGTCGATGTGAATCATGGTTTTAGTGTTGACTTTGTATGGAAGAGCACAAGTTTTGATAGGATGCAGGGTGCCATGAAGACTTTTGCAGTGGATGAAACAAGTGTCAGCGGGTGGGTTAAAGATCATATGAATTTAGCTTGTATATTCTTGAGAAAACTATTGATTCATTCTATTATTTTTTATGGAAGCGTTATGATCTTTTTATTTTTTAATGCATACTGGATCCTGTGTTTGGCTTTTTTTTTGGGTAAGTAATGCATCATGATGTCATTTATATGCAGGTATATTTACCATCATCTGTTAGGCCATGAGGTTGAGTTTCAAATGGTCCGTAATGCATTGCCTCGCCGTTTTGGTGCACCTGGTCTTCCTGAACTTAATGCATCTCAAGTAGGTTCTATTTACTATTTCTTAATGTCATCAATTTATATGCCTTCAAGGCTTCACTATCTTTGTTGCATGATATCCGTGCTTGTTGAATCTTTCTTTTTTTTTTCTAGCATACCTCTATAAATTTTTTTCATTAATTGGTAGGTTTTTGCTGTAAAAAGTGTCCTTCAGAAACCAATAAGTTTGATTCAAGGTCCACCAGGTACTGGGAAAACAGTCACTTCTGCAGCGATTGTTTATCACATGGCTAAGCAAGGCCAAGGCCAGGTATTTTTAGTGCCAGTTTTTTATATATATTGTAGTACTTGAGTCGTTGAATGACGATGATAATGGCCACCTGAATCAGGTTCTGGTATGTGCACCTAGCAATGTGGCTGTAGACCAACTCGCAGAGAAGATAAGTTCCACTGGCTTAAAGGTAATGATCTTCAAAGCTTTCTTTTCTAGCTGGTCTGTATAGTTTTGTTTGTTTATGTTATTGGTTAATCATAACCAGGTTGTAAGACTGTGTGCTAAGTCAAGGGAAGCTGTTAGCTCACCTGTTGAGCATTTAACACTTCATTATCAGGTTTGTTTTCTTAATGTTGTAATTATACATTTATGCCCTAATGTACTACCCTGCTCTAAAAGCATAATTTCTTCTGGGTTTTTAAAGGTGCGCCATCTTGATACATCTGAAAAGAGTGAACTTCACAAGCTCCAGCAGTTAAAAGATGAACAAGGTAAAGATTGCTTGAAGCAACCCAATTTTATTGCTTCTGCAGCGATTAGGCTTTTGTTTGCTTGTTCTTATAGATACACGGCATTATCCTCAACTTATGCCTTTCATTTGTAATAATGTGTTCACCTATCTATTAATTATACAGGGGAGTTATCCAGCAGTGATGAGAAGAAGTATAAAGCACTGAAGCGGGCTACAGAACGTGAGATATCTCAGAGTGCTGATGTCATCTGCTGTACATGTGTTGGTGCCGGAGATCCTCGGTTGGCAAATTTTAGATTTCGTCAGGTCAATTTCTTGTTTTTTTTTTTTTTTTTTCTAAACATTAAGATACAATTTCTGTACGAAAAAAGAGACTTTTACAGAAAAGTCAATTTCTACTTTTAGTTTGCAGGCATCAGTTGTGGATCTTTATTGTTTTTCATGCTATAATTCATGTATTCTTTTACTATTTTTAGGTGCTTATCGATGAATCTACTCAATCAACTGAGCCTGAGTGTCTTATTCCTTTGGTTCTTGGGGCAAAGCAGGTACATCTATATGCATGAGCATTATGCAATTCCTACTGTAGTAACTCTTCTGCAAGCTTATATCATTTAATGGATTTTTTGTTTTTTATTTTTATTTTTTTTTGCTTTTGTATTAGGTGGTTCTTGTTGGTGACCATTGCCAGCTTGGCCCGGTTATCATGTGCAAGAAAGCAGCCCGCGCTGGTTTAGCTCAGTCTTTATTTGAGCGACTTGTGATGCTTGGGGTCAAACCAATAAGATTACAGGTTCAGTATCGGATGCATCCATCACTTTCAGAATTTCCTTCTAATAGTTTTTATGAGGGTACCCTCCAAAACGGGGTGACAATCAATGAAAGGCAATCAACAGGAATTGATTTTCCTTGGCCCGTGCCAAACCGTCCAATGTTCTTTTATGTCCAGGTGTTCACAACTTATCTCTTCATGCTTTTGATATATTTTACTTCGGGTCAAAAGGGGTCTAGTTTGGGTTGGGTTGACATGCTAACAGTTCTTTTTTCCATTTTGATATTTTTAATATATTAAATAGTTGATGCATCAGTTATGATTACCAAAACAGGAATAATCTAGATCTTTGTGAGGTTGTATACTTGTATCCAGTGAAAGTACACATTGGATGACGTCAACCTGGTCGAAATAGAAGACAATCCAAATTGACCTATTGATAAAAGACAATCCAACTTGACCTATTTATAAGTAAATGGTCGAAATTGCTTCCCTTAAACTATAACATTGCAAAGTTTTGTTAACTTGTACTCGTGTGGTCCACCTAATTCTCATAGATGGGACAAGAAGAAATTAGTGCCAGTGGAACATCTTATCTGAATAGGACAGAGGCTGCAAATGTTGAAAAGATAGTAACCACTTTCTTAAGGAGTGGTGTAGTCCCTAGTCAGGTATGCAGATTCTTTTCGCATGTGTTTCTGGGCCTTGATGGGTTCACATTGATCATAACATAATATTATGCAGATAGGGGTTATAACACCGTATGAAGGGCAACGTGCATACATCGTTAACTATATGTCAAGAAATGGTGCGCTTAGGCAACAGCTTTATAAGGAAATTGAGGTAACATTTGCATTTTGCATTTTGCATTTTGCATTTTGATGTCATTTTTTTGTAATATCAGACGGATCTGATTTTCATCACAGAAAATGCACTTAGAAATAAGTTAATTGCAGGTTGCAAGTGTAGATTCATTTCAAGGGCGGGAAAAGGATTACATCATTTTGTCATGTGTCAGAAGTAACGAACATCAGGGTATTGGATTTCTTAATGATCCACGCAGGCTTAATGTTGCTCTTACTCGTGCTCGTTATGGTATTGTCATTCTTGGTAATCCAAAAGTCCTTAGCAAACAACCATTATGGAATGGGTTACTAACACATTATAAGGTAGTTGATACATACTGTAATCGTGTAGTTAATCTGGTTTCTTTCCTCTTGAAAATGCACATTTGTTTCAACAAGTAGTACGTTAATCTTTTAATTTAAGTTTACTTATCATGAACAGGAGCATGAATGTTTAGTGGAAGGTCCTTTAAACAACTTAAAGCAGAGTATGGTGCAATTTCAGAAGCCAAAGAAAGTAAGGCAATTATTTTTGGCACTTTTGTTTTTTAAGGTAGTTTGCAGTTCGCTATATTTGGATAATAATAGATTGATTTGTGGCTTACATGACACAGATGTACAATGATCGAAGGCTTTTCTTCAGTGGTGGACCTGGTATTGGAGCTAATGACAGCTTTGGATCTGCTGCTTCCGGAAATTCTGGCGCTGATGGAAGAGACAGCCGTTCCAGGGGTATATTAGCCTTTAAGCCTTCCGTTTTCTTTTTATTTATTTTTCTAATGTAATTTCAACCGTGTTGGAGTCATAAGGTGGTTCTCATTTTTTTGCTGTTAGAATTTAGAGTGATACGCTAATTAATTTTGTAAAAGTAGTAACTTTTTCTGAACAAAAAGTATTCTGGGTAGACCTAAGTACCTAACCTGAATCGTGACTGATACAAAAATTTACCGGTTTTGACTCACCTAACTCACCTATTTCCTTCCTGTGTCATATTTCTGAGTACAGGTTCATACATGCCACCTGGACCACCTAATGGCTCTCATAAACCTGGTCTTCACCCTGCTACATATCCAATGCCCCGTGTGCCTATTCCACCATATCATGGTGCTCCTCAGCCGTACGCTATACCAACTCGTGGAGTACATGGTCCGATTGGTGGGATGCCTCATATTCCTCAGCCAGGTAGTCGGGGCTTCACCGCTGGGCGGGGAAATCCTGGTGGTGGTCCTATTGGCAGCCATCTCGGACATCAGCAAGGCTCGCAGCCACCTATTGGTGCCCCCATGGGGTCTAATTTTAACTTCTCGTCACTCGAAAATCCAAATAGCCAGTCATCGGTTGGTGGTCCTGGTCCATTATCTCAACCTGGATATGTTTCTAATGTTAGTACTTCTTTCTATTACTTCTATTTATTTTTCTTGATTTATGACCTTTGTATTGTGTTAGTTCCTTTTGGGGTTAAAGGGACTGTACAAAATTCATCAATTGTATTGTGTTAGTTGAATTTTAATGGAGTGTTGCCTTGTGATAGATGACTCAAGGACCAGCTCAAACATTCCGTGATGGTTTTTCGGTTGGTGGTATGTCACAGGTATTGATCCATTTCGTGAAGATCAATGTTTGTGCAATGATCCTACTTTATGTACTCTTATTGTCATTAAATATCATGCAGGATTTCTTGGGAGATGATTTTAAAAGCCAAGGGTCTCATGTTCCATATAATGCTGCTGAGTTTTCCACACAGGTAGGTTAAGTTTTTGGAGGTGGCAAACTGGGCTGGTCGGTTGCTTTCGGTAGTGAGCCAAAAGGGTACTTGTTTTATACTGGCTGGGCCAGGTTGACCCAAAATACTTCATTCTGAAAATTTAAATTTCCTTGCAAGTCAAATATGATTACAAAATTCAGATCATTTCGAATAATAATTTATGTTAACAAAATGATTTAGGATGTTTTCTGCATTTGGATTCAACTTTGAGCAACTTCCTATCTATTTAACCAATTAATGTTCCTTTTTGGTTAGTTTTTTTTACCCCATTTAACCCATTCGAGAAGAGATGACCCAAGTTGACTCGTTTATAAGTGAATATGGGTGAAATTGCCACCCTCTTAGTGACTGATATTGTTTTCATTTTGGAGACTTGTACAGTTGTAGAGGTTTGATAGTTAATTATGTTGCTTTCAGGCTTCTCAAGGTGGATATACCGTTGACTATGGTAATCCAGCGACTCAGGGAGGGTTTCCTGGAAGCTATTTGAACCAAAATTCTCAAGCTGGATATTCTCGTTTTGGTGCAGGAAATGATTTCATGTCACAGGTTGTTCATTTTATGCTCGAAATAAATGAAGTTTAATTTAAAAGCCCAACTCAGCTGCTGTGAAGTTGCATAATAAGCTATTTATAATTAAAATATGCTCAATAATATATATTAGTAAATAGTGAATTATATAATTTGGCGAGGATAAAGTATTTGTTTCATTCAGTTTTGACTGTATTGGTTTGGTATCACAGGATTACATGGGTCATGGTTCTCAAGGCTTGTTCACACAAGTCGGGTTCAGCGACCCATCACAGGATGATGCTACACAAAGCCACTTTGGTGCTAATTCTCTTCAGACCCAGGTTTCATATACACCTTTACTAAAATCAACCCTTGCTTTTTACTCAAATTGGCTGCCAATTTAAATTTCCTTTTTATTCTTGACTAACAGAATATGATGAATCCTCTATACTCTCAACCATTTGCACACTATAACTCGCAGCCACCAAACCTGCAAGCTTCTCAACAACAGCAACAGCAGCAAACACAGCCCCACTATAACGGTTGAGGGATGATTGGTATTGTTCCCGTTATGTGAAAGGGTTATAGTCGGTCCTTGCGTCCAGCTACTTGTCTTTTGCCTCCACCCGTTTGACCAAACTATATCTACCCCTAAAATGATTTGAAGTTCAACAAAATAACAAACCCTTTTGGAGGATATGATATGGAGTTACTGGGAACACAAGTGGGGGAAAATAATGAGCTAAGGAAAAGACGGATATACCCCAAAATATTCGGTAAAAAATCAACAGAGTAAGAACAGAAAAAGATCACCTGTGTGTGACCTGGTTTTGATGCATAAAGGGTGTGCTTGTTGAGGAAAGCAAGGTCGATTGGTAAGACAAAGCACATATTTAAATAGAGATGCAGATGGTACGATAATACTTTGTACAGGCATACTTCGAAGTGGTTTTTCATCTAACCCTTATGCGTTACAACTGGGACTTGTACATGTGATACTTAATTTACTAAATACAGATGATGGTGATAGCTATGCTAGAGATCATATAGGCGTGTTTTTGTTTCTGGATTTGGTTTAGGTACATGGATCATGTGCGCGTTTGATAAAAATATGATCATATTCATGGCTTTTGAAAGAACATTGTGTTGTGAATATCTATGGCAGTGATTGTCATCAGTTTTGATTGATTGTTTTGTGGCAAAAAAGTGAAGCATTTTCATGTAATTTGTTTGATCGTTTGCTAGGTCTAATGTTTATAAAGTCAGTGACAATTGATGAAACTGATTGATCATATAGAACCAAAGGGCTTACCAAATGTCGTGTTGGTACAACCAATATCTGATGTAGAGATGCATAAACAGTTAAAAGAATCAAAAGCGACTCAGCGCCTTGCTGGTGACTGGTCCCAAAAGGTTGATTAAGAACGGTTGTATTTCTAAGCTACTGGTTAAATTTTAAGAAAAATCACTAATAACGTTTTTGACAACTATTTTAAACAAACTAATTGTTTGACTTAGAAGTTTTAATAAACTAATCTACCCTTTCACACCCATATAAGCAATTTAGGCGCGAATGGTTTAAAATTAGAAATATAACCATTTGAACACAAAGTCGACTATTAAATTAATTAAAGTCAAACGTTAAACAAATACGAAAAGAAGAAAAAGAAATACAAGATCGCTTGTAGGCTCAAGCGATCACCTAACATAATGATCAAATCGCAGCTAGACACATGGCTCAACCCTAAGGATAGTGGAGCCCACCGGCAATCGCCATCTGATCAAGTCAATCTCTACAAAACACATAACAATCGCTGTATCCATCAGTGATCGCCCATGCATAATTGTAAATCAAATAAAAAATGATCCATAATTGTACATCAAAGAAAAAGGCGATCATGGAGGTGCGAATTGGATTTCAAAAAGTTACACAATTATGCATAACTTTTTATTTGAACCATTTTTTATTTGACCTACAACTATGCATGCATAATGTAGTAACACATTTATGTATATAACACTATCTTCTTTTAGAACTAATTAAATTGAATTTTCTTTTCCCATTCATCGTTGCTTGCAATTTTACAGAAAAAATGGTAATAAAAAAGAAAAATGAGTTTATACATAAATAAATAATATAAAAAAACAGTAATCAAGTTTCTTGAACAAGTATGATTTTACTAAAAATCGAAATTTCTATTTTACCAACAAAAAGTATATCCAAAAAAATAAATAATCCACAATCGATGAACAAGAGATGACTAACTCATCTATTTAAAAAACAAATGTTCAAGAGTCATCCTCACCTATTATTTATCTAAAGTTAATGTGCAACGGATGCACAAAGAGATCGCTATATGTCTTATAGGGATTAACTTGGTTAGATGGCGATCGCCAGTATGCTTCACTATCTTTTTTTTTTTAAATTCATAAAAACGATCACCCTTGATCGCCCTAGGGTTGAGCCACGTGTCCAGTTGTGATTTGCTCATTATATCGGTGATCGCCTGGGCCCATAAGTGATCTTGTATTTTTCTCTTCTTTTCAATATCAGTATTTGTTTAAAGTTTAACTTTAATTAATTTATTAGTTGATTTTGTGTTTAAACGGTTATATTTCAAGTTTTACATCATTCATGCCTAGATCGCTTATATAAACGCGTAAAAGTGGGTTATTTTATTAAGGCCATAAATTAAAGAATTAATTTATTTAAAATGATTAATCAAATGATGTTATTAATGATTTTTCCAAATTTTATGTTCTATAGAACACAATTAATGGAGGTTAAGAGGGGGCAAGTATCTGAAAAAAATGTTAGCATCAACTGAGTAATTTTAGATGTATTTAAAAAATCATGTACTTAACGCATATAATATGTGGTATATGGATTCCATCTTCTTCTTTTTTCTTTTCATTCTGTTTTTAACCGATCATCTTATTATTTAAACTAAATTAATATGTATTCATAGTTTCATGTCTAAACACGTCAAATATTATTCATATAAAAATATCAATTTATTTCCCAAATCATCTTTATTCTAATATCTAAAAGAGGAAAATGGCGATGGACTATTTGGACCTTTGCAATCGGTTTATCCGTTGCACCTAAATAAGTTTGACCAACAAATACTAGATTTAATGATTCATAATCCATATGAAGTTATTTATCATTTTAACACTATTATATCATTGACATTTTTTTATGAAGAAGAAAAACATACCATTAATCTATAAGAAAAGACAATACAATGGTCAAAAGCTTAATCAATATAGTTGTTAAGCACTAAAGACAAATCATTGAATTATGAAAAACTTATAATCAAATTATGTTATTTTAAGATTAAATAAAAGAATGTTATGAAAAAGAGACTAAATAAAAAAGTTATAAGAAAGAAAAAGCACCGCCTCCGGGCCACCGTGTGGAGCCGTGAAAGAGCAGGTAAGGAAATTGGATGCTGATGGCCACCACGTGCACAGTCACCACTCAGTTTAATTTATTTTTATGTACATACAGTCGTATACATAATAAATACAATATTTTTACATAAAATAAAATTAATTAATAAATAATTTTAATAATAATATATCCTTCAGGTTTCAGTTGCCAACTTGAAAAAGTCCAAAATATTAAAAAAAAAATAATAATAAAATGATTTTACTTTCCACCACCTAGTTATCACAAATTATTAAAAAAATAAAACTAAAAATGATTTAAACATATTGAAAATCATGATTTGGACCAGTTAAGGCTATTTTTCATGAAATGATAAGTGGAAGTGGGCTTATTAGTTTAGTTACAACATTTAACCAAATTAAATAAAGTAACAATAGCGGATATAATCAGGTTTAGATGATTTGTTTTACAATTTTTAACTAGTAGCACCGACACTATCCTAACAATCATAAATATTTTTTACACTAAAAAGGAGTTTGACATGTGTTAAGAAATAGGCAGTTATATTCAGATTCATCTCTAATTAATGTTTCACTTGGGTATGTTCGATATATAATTTTTAAGAGCTTCAGCTTTTAATTTCTTAATGTGATTTTTAGTTAAAATTTAAAAGGTATTCGATTAGTTTGTCACTCTGTAATCTATCTATATACGTTTTGTGTTACTAAGAGCCAAAATGAAAATGAAATTGCAACGAACATCCAAAAGGATGAAGAAAATGGGAGGCGACCTATATAAACCATCAATTATAGTTTCTAAACGACAAATTTGAAATGCAATACCTTCTATACATATCTGATTGGTGTTATGCAAAACTACAAATCATATCCTTTTCAAAATTAAAAATTGCTATAATATGACAGATGGAATAATAAAAGAAGTCGATAAAGTTAAGTTATTATTTTAAATATACATGGATACTTTTATTCTTATCCAATTAGTCGATAAAGTTAAGTTATTATAATATGACACATAATATTTCCTAATTTAAATACGCTTTATATAGCTTATACAGAACAGTTTGTACTTCAACATTAGAATAGGTGCAACGGTCTATGTATTTCTTATTCTAACTTAGATCTAACAATCAACAACTTTAATGTTTTCGATTATATTGGATAATTGAGATTTACACACTATTAAAAAGAATTTAACATCAAATTCTATCTACATATTATTAGGAGATACAAAGTGCATATCCGTAAAAACTAATATGAATCTTAATATGAAAAATAGGCGTCAACGGAGAAAATAAGCTTATTTTATGTACCTTCACATTATAGTTATTTTGTTCAATTAAATTACACATTATATTATATTTGATAATAAGCTTATTTTATGTACCTTCACAATTTTATATATTTTATGTAGCTTTAGTAAGAGTGATCTTTAATTTATTAAAATCTGGTTGTTTGTTTATTTTCAGTAATCCTAAAACTATGGTTCCAATAAAACCGACAAACTAAAAGTTCATTCAAAACATACGCATGCCTATGAAAGAAGTAATCAACAATCCCCATTTTTCGGTAACTAAATATGGTCGAATATGTGGGCTTTATCAAATAATTATTCTACTTTTGCATCATGTTTGATTAGTTACAAAAAAGGGAACAACACACATTATTACTCCTTAAACATAAAATAATATACATGAATACCTCGTATATTTTGTCCATTTTCCAAATAAGCACCGAGTGTCATGTGCATTGTGCAAATTTCTAAGCTTTTAAAAACTCGAGAAATATGTAAAATTGTAAATTGTAGGTTGAACATTTCATATTCGATCCCTTCTTTAATTGTAACTTTGTAGCTACAATAGTTGCAATAAATAGCCTTTGAAAATTGTCATATTTCGGGAATATAATTTTTTTCAATAGAAATTACTTCAATTGTGATAAGTGATACGATCTACAATTGTCATATTTCGGCCCATATTGATTTGAAAAAAACATCTTGATAATTGTCATAGTCCCTTTCTTTAGTTGAATAACAATCGATTGTATATTTGTATGTGGTGAAAACTGGATGCAACTAAATGCATTGGAATTATAATAATGGTTTGCATAATTGCATAATATCCTTTTAATTAACAAAACTAATCGTGAAATTAAAGTATCTAAAAGTCAAGACCAATCAATGATTAAGTTAAACGAAGCAATATGTAATTATACGGATTCAACGATAGTTACTATTCTTCGTCTTGGAAAGCGATAATGCGTTGTATAATATTTTTGCTAAACTGCTTCATATTATACAAACAACATAGAAGGTCACCAATTGTGTAATTACATCAATTTTAATTATAAAGATTGTATTCATGAATAATGGATGTGGTTCCCTTTTTTATTAGAAACAATCGAGACACACGTCGTTAATTTACGACCACTCTCAATTTTGTAGTTAACTATTTCAAAATTAAATTATCAATATCTATCTATTTATTAATAATAAAAATAAAATATCAATTTATTTATGTGGTTCAAATCATAGACTGTCATGTATGTATAAATCTGTAGTGTCAAGTATATGATTTTTCTAAACAAAAATTTCATATATAATACTGCTGACGAGTCTTTACATATAATTGATTGACTTAAAAATCTTACATGAAAATATTTTAAAATTCAAAATTAATAAAATAAATTAATGATCATCATTAATTCCTATTGTCTTTTTCATTATTTGAATCAATTGTATTAATAACTTTTAGTATATTAGTTAACTGTCAATTTTCTCATAAGTTATATTTACCACATAGTTGTCTGTTAATTAATTAAATATATGATCAAGTTGTAACTTGATTAACTTATAAACTTTAATAATTACATACATTTTACCCAGTAAATAAACAACATCACACTCATGTGAATCACACGGATTTTAGCACTAGTTTTCCAATTAAACTCAGATGGTCAGAGAAAAAATGTTTGACTAAAAAATTAATATCTACATTTTACTAAGAGAAATGCATTTAAAAAATTTCGGTTTGATACATGTTTTTTTCAAAACGTAATCTCAATTTTAATTATAGCAATTGACAAATTTTCAATGTTATAATAAGTTTGGGCAAATTATTGTCAAGCGTGTGATAACTTTTAAGGTTAATGATCAAAGTTTGGGATCTCTAAAACTCGAAAAATTGAATATCATAACAAACAAACTTACAATTGTCATGTTACTTCCTTATATAACTCCTCTTTTGTATAAGTGTCATCTTATGTGATTTTATATATTTTGGACAACTACAACTAATTTATAGAATGCTTATGTAAAAATAGTGTTCACACTCATAACCCTAATCAAAAGTTACTATTTGGCACTAAATGTAATCGCTTGTGTAAAACATACATAAAAAGTATAAATGGGAAGTTGCTGAATATAGAATGATAAATTATCTCTGTTTTAGCTCTTAAAAAACCTTTTTATTCAGTTGCAACTCTTTCCGATGATGGACACAATATCGATGATCAATTGAAATTTAGTATAAGCTTACGTCAACAGGCAGGGTCTCGGCGCCCAACTCTAGTAGAGAGGCCTCGCCTGATATGAGAAGTGCACTTTAAAGGCCCTAAGCTAAGAAAGAGTCTTAAGTCATCGCTTCAAGTTCGAGAAAGGGCTTTTTTTAGCTCTATCCGTCAATCCTTTTTCTGTTATTCATTTATAAATCATTAAAGTATGATGTTTTTCTTCCGCCTTTGAAAATAGGGGCATCAAAATACACAATAGGGGACTCTTAAACTGAAAACTATAATTAAAGTATAGACTTGATATTTGTGTTTTTTGAAGAGCATAAAAATCGAACTTCTTTTGAATCAATTGAAATCATATTATAAGTGATCGAATTTGTTGTTTTGAAAACTCTAAATGATTTAAAACTTATATTCAGCTGATAAATATATGAATGTTGAAAATTGTGAAAAAACTATAATTTTTATTTTTATTTTTTATGAAGAAGTAACTGAATTTAAATTTTGAATGTTGACATAACTGATTTGAAACATATATTAGGCGACGTTTATTAATCTGAAATGGTATGTAAATATCATTTGTTAACTGAGTCAATATAAACATTTATAAAATATTTCTTAAAACATATGATGTCGGCATTTAAAGGAACAAATAGCTCTTCGTATGTGAATAACATCTTACGATACAAGTTTTTTATTGATTAAGAAAAAGTTATTAATTCTTACTTTTGATCTTCTTATTATAGCAGGAACGATGATGATTGAAGAATCGAGTTTGATAACAATAACCCTCGGGCTAGTTGAATTATTTATAAAATATAAACACTGTTTTTTTAAATAAACTTTTCTTATTTAAGATCGGTAAGAGTATTTATTTATGGTAATGGCATTTAGCATTAAGTTAAAAATAGCATTTTTTTATTTTATTTTTTTCAATAAACTAGGTTATAAACCCGCGATAGCGCGGGAAAAATTTAGTTTTTATAAATGAATTAAATATTTTAATTTAATTTTCATAAATGAATAAAATATTTTTATATAGTTAATAGACTCACGATGACGCGGGTGAAACGAATTTAATTTTTATAAATGAAAAAAATATAGTGGTCGATTTTAAGGGGTCAAAAGGATAACTATAAGAAAGAAATTAAAATCGTTGGGTTGCAAATAGTGAAAAATAAATATTAATAATTAATTAATTATATTATTATTATTATATATAAAGATAAAAATATAAAGATATATTCGCATTTTTAAATTTTAAAAATTCAGGAGCGAGATGCAGTGACAGGTCCAAGATACACGGCAAAAGAAAGGTAATATATATGGAAGAGAAAGGCCAATAGATTTATAAATCTAATTTGCAGAAATCAATAAATATAATGCATATTACTATTACGAGTGGGGATCGCTTTCATTCATAATAAAAAATGAAAAATAATTACAGCTGCCATTTGCCATACAAAAAGCTTGCTTGGACTCTATTCGACTTTCTTTCACTTGACTACCAAATTTAGTTGCAATTATCATTTATAATAAACCCACTGTCATCACATCATCATCATAACCATTTCAATTCCAGCACAAAAAATTATAATTTTTATAGATACAATAAAAAGTGGGCTGATTACTTAGAATCAAGATCACACACAGTTGAAAACCATAAAGTGTCGATTCCTTTTCCGTTAAATCATTACTTCTTTTCTTTCATATTCGCACACACCCACCAAGTGTTTGATAAAAAGTTTGAGTCAATGCTGTGTTGATTTAGTATGTAGCAATTCCGAAAAAGAGATCTTTGGTTGTAGGTATGTGGTTATACTTATCAAGTTTTATGCTTTATGACAATTTTTATATAGAAAAAATCGGTGTGCTTTTATGTATATTTGTTTTCCTATTATTGTGAAATTGTTGGAAGTTTGATCAGCATTGTTATGAGAGCCGAAATGAAATATTGAACAAACTCATGCATCTATGTATCACAATTGGTTGTAGAGATCCGCTATTACACCACTTGGTAAACAGTAAATCAAATTAAGTTGCATGATTGATTTGAAATTTTTTGATACTAAATAAATCATGCATATTACAATTGGGTAAATAACAAAAGATAAAACTTTTTTTATTTTTTTTATAGTTTTCTGATTGCCTTAACTATAACTCAAGTGAATTCTATGAGGTTGAAGTGTTTGTGCTTTTTGGAATTAAAGATAATTGTATTGATTGAAGAACTTGGAATGAGTTCTGCACAATGATGTTCCTGTAGTTATTCACGGTAGTCTGTTTTAACCTGCAGAAATTTGATTCTGATTGCAGGTATATCTGATGTGTATGAACAGCAAGGCGATACATATGCTATTTGGAAGAACAAATATGCTGGACTTGTGGTTTAAATATATTATGAATTGACTGGCAGTGAAGTAGTACCACTTGAAGATTTATGATACTGCTATTTTCATGCACTAAGTAGGACTCTTCTAGTCATGCGTCCGTTCCTGATTCACGGGTACCTTTCGTGGTGCATTCTTGCTGGACATATCTTTGTAATTGCGTTTTCTTTAAGTTCAGGGCAATATGAACAAGATTCTGGATTTTGTGCAAGTATTGATTATGATGATATTACGAATTTGCCATTGTTATATAACGAAATCTCTTGTGAAGAGCTGGGAGGTGTGGGGTCATATGACACTACCTGCTTACTGAACTCAGATGTTAATATAAGTTCGGATCTTTACATATTCAGTAGTGGAAATATCGAAATCCTTCCCTTTGTTTCAATTGTTTGCCCCATCAACGGTTGTGTGATTAGCTTCAATCTCTCTGGCAACATCAAGGTTGGACAAAATTCAGCTATCATTGCTGGTTCTGTTATTTTTTCAGCAGCTAATGTGACTATGGAATCTTATTCTCTGATAAACACCACGGCCATGGGTGGAGCACCGCCTTCTCAAACAAGTGGAACTCCGGTAGGGAATGAAGGTGCTGGAGGGGGGCATGGTGGCAGGGGGGCTTCTTGTTTAAGGAATAATGATACTGTATATTGGGGTGGGGATGTTTATGGTTGGTCTACTTTACCGTATCCATGGAGTTATGGGAGCAAGGGTGGTGGCACATCAGATGAACATAAATTTGGAGGGAATGGTGGTGGACGAATTAAGCTTGTTGTGACGGATGTTTTATATATGAACGGATCTCTACTAGCAGAAGGAGGGGTTGGAGGACTTAACGGGGGAGGCGGATCTGGTGGAAGCATTGTCATACATGCTTTAAAACTGTATGCACTCTTGCTTTTCCTTTTCTCTTTGCATGGCACTTGTGTGTGTATACATAGAAGACACATTAAACAAGATGATGCCATGGTCCATATAATAATATCGTCGAGTTAAGCAACTACGCAATTGTAAATATCAAATGCCACTACACCAAAATAACTGAATTAATTGCAGGTTGAAGAATTGTTCTCGTCCAAAAGCAATCTAGTTATCTGATTGCATGCAGATGTAATGTATTTACTTTCTCATTATACACTCTGTTGAGAGAAAGATAATCTTCCATATCTGTTTAGAATAGTCTCTAGTCAAGAGTTTGATCTTTTTGATGGCACAAGTAGCCAAACATGTGAACAGGTTACAAGGTGGGATCACTATAAGAAACTGAGTGTGACGAACTTCAAGACCATATAACCTTTTATGCATAGCCTCTAGTTATCTAAGACCTTTTATTGCTTGGGTTTATGTAGTTCTCTGCAACTTTAGTGAGGTTTATAACATCCATTGGACTGATGATTGAAGCCTTAATTGTTAAGAACGGTGTTGTCGTATTGGAATTCATGTATTTGAGAGTAGGTATTATAGCCTAAACAGGTTACTCAAGCTAGGGATGCAAAAAGGCCATGGAATCTGTGAACAAGCTAGGCACTTGTTGCTTCTGGTATGCAGTATTGGAGCCATATTGTTATGGACTATTTTGATGGCTTGGGGGAAAAACATTGAATTTATCAGATAGGAGTTGAATGAACCATTCCTCAAGGAATGTGATTCATTCATTTTTCTAGATTATCATTCTGTAGGCAAGGGCTGTTTTTATTCATTTTATTATACCCTTGTATTTACATAAAATACATCAAGTTAATATGAAAACCATTACTTAACATCTAATTAAAGTAATTATATACATCAAAGGGCACTTTTGTCTTTCTTAACCACTTTAATTAATTCAAGTGTCCATTCATGCATATCAAACAACATACTTGAATGGACATTTTCTATGGCATAACTATTACATGTTTCCTGTGCATCAATCATGTCAAGCTTGACTTGATCACGTGAGTACTGCATATTAAGTAAACTCTCTGCTAGTTCTCACTCTGCTTCTATTTGGATAGGAAGGGATTTGGTATTGTAAGTGCATCTGGCGGAAGTGGGAGGGGCGGTGGTGGTGGAGGAAGAGTTTCTCTCGACTGTCACAGCAAGCAAGAAGATATAAGAGTCAAAGTCCATGGTATGTTAACGGGATTCATATTATCATTTGTGATACACGGATTCTTTGGGAATATGTTATTTTGGAATAAATGAATATGATATGAACAATTCATATCGTTATCTGGTATTACAGGTGGTGAAAGTATTGGTTGTCCAGTGAATGGTGGAGCAGCGGGTACTTGTTTTGATTCATATCTATTGAGCTTAAGAGTTGACAATGACAATGTCACCACAGAAACGGAAACTCCTTTACTTGATTTCTCCACTAGTCCTCTGTGGACAAATGTTTACATTGAAAATGATGCAAAAGTTTTGGTGCCCCTACGTTGGAGCAGAGTTCAGGTTTGGCTTGCCCTTCAAACATCTCTGCATGTGTTTATGCTCTTGTTTGACTTTGAAGTGAAATTTGAAAAATATTACTTACTGGTATATTAATTCACAGGTTAGTGTAAAAGTATATCCCACTGACTTTTAAAAATATATAAAGAGGGTGTACTTTTCATTTGTCTTTTGAAAGGAAATTTAATTTAATTCAAGTCAAGCCCCTGAACTAGAACCCATTTAAGTCAAGCCCCTTTACTTGATTTCTGTGGACGAATGTTTACATTGAAAATGTTGCAAAAGTTTTGGTGCCCCTACGTTGGAGCAGAGTTCAGGTTTGGCTTGCCCTTCAAATATCTCTGCTTGTGTTTATGCTCTTGTTTGACTTTGAAGTGAAATTTGAAAGATATTACTTACTGGTATATTAATTCACAGGTTAGTGTAAAAGTATATCCCACTGACTTTTAAAAATATATAAAGAGGGTGTACTTTTCATTTGTCTTTTGAAAGGAAATTTAATTTAATTCAAGTCAAGCCCCTGAACTAGAACCCATTTAAGTCAAGCCCCTTTACTTGATTTCTGTGGACGAATGTTTACATTGAAAATGATGCAAAAGTTTTGGTGCCCCTACGTTGGAGCAGAGTTCAGGTTTGGCTTGCCCTTCAAATATCTCTGCTTGTGTTTATGCTCTTGTTTGACTTTGAAGTGAAATTTGAAAGATATTACTTACTGGTATATTATTTCACAGGTTAGTGTAAAAGTATATCCCACTGACTTTTAAAAATATATAAAGAGGGTGTACTTTTCATTCGTCTTTTAAAAGGAAATTTTATTTAATTTACGTCAAGCCCCTGAACTAGAACCCATTTTTCTTTTAAACATGATTAGGAATTCAAACCTACCTTTGTATAGCTGAAGCGAAAAAATATCGGAAAAGCATCCCCAATTCACTATCAATTTTTATAATGTTTCATGTAATGATGTATGTTGGGTGTGGGGAAGGGGGTGGGGTGACTGGGCTTGCACGGTGGCGTATTGTTGCCTAGCCATTTTTGGAATCATAAAGTCTACTTGTCTGGTTGTCATGCATGCGCTCGCGCGTGCGCACACACACACTGGTTGATTCATATTTCAGTCTTCCGAGAAGATCTGATATCGTGCCAATACTAGAGGGTCACTGATGTATAAAGTTATCATTGAAACACTCTTCTTTTGTTTATATAATAATCAGGTGAGAGGCCAGATTAAATTAGCTTGCGGTGGCAGCATCATCTTTGGGCTGGCTGATTATCCTGTGTCTGAGTTTGAGCTTGTTGCCGAAGAACTTCTTATGAGTGATTCCAACATAAAGGTATAGTTCAACCTAATTATTTTTCTAACTATGAGGTTAGATGAAGTAGCTCTTTTTTATTTATTCTGAGATGACCCTTTTCATGTATGAAGGTCTATGGTGCTCTTAGAGCTACTTTCAAGATGGTGCTCATGTGGAACGCCCAAATCCTAGTTGACGGTGGTGGCAGCACACTTTACACTATTTCTGTCCTTGAAGTTCGTAACCTTATTGTTCTGCGGGTATGGTCAATCAGTTTCCTGACACCATTGTGAAGATAAAAATGTTTTTTGTATAATTTGTAAATATGATCTGGTAGGAAAACTCGAGCATCAACTCGAATACGAACTTGGCTGTTTATGGTCAAGGACATCTGAGGTTGAGTGGTCAGGGTGATGCAATCAGAGCACAGAGACTTTCACTATCACTATTCTATAACCTTACTGTAAGCTCATTTCTGGAATTGACTTTTGTTTACTAGGGTTTGTTATATTATATATTTTTTACTTCCAAGTCCAATTGGAGTGTTTCTCATATAACCAGTTATGGTTAACAGATTGGCCCGGGTTCTTTGCTTGAAGCCCCATTAGATGATGATCAGAGTAAAACCATGTGAGTGTGGTTGCCCTTTAAACATTTTGGCCGTAATGCTGGCTGTTTTACAGGTTGTTGATAGCATAAACTGTGTAACTGCAAATCTAATTACCCTTTTTGGCAGGGTAACCAAATCCCATTGCGAGAATCCAACATGCCCAAGAGATTTGATTTATCCACCTGATGATTGTCATGTTAATGACACCCTCTCGTTTTCACTACAAGTACGAAACACTTTACACCTCAAGTTTTCTAGGATATGCATTCCCAAGTTTATATCAATATTTAAGCTATTATCAATTGTGATGATGGCTCCTACTCGGCCCTATTGTAATAGGAAAATCGTATCTAATTCTTTGCGTGCAAGTTGCTAGTCTGCCCAACAGATCCTTAATCATGTCAATGTAGTATGCTAAAAATAATCTAAAAGAGGTATAATGCTTACTCATCCAATGGAGGTTGAGCGATGCATTAAGCTGCTCATTTTACTATACGCGTGTGTTTCACATCATGCAAAATTGCAAACGCTAAGAACGCTAAGATTAGTTAACATGTAAAGCATTTTACTACATCATAGGAGTATATAATGACTTCTATAAAGAGAAGTCTTTTTCCAACATTGATTAGGCATAAGCTTTGTTTTTATATTTTGAAAAACCATGAAAATGAAGAACTGGCTTATAGGTATCCTAGACAGCTATATGAAAAGAGTTTACAGATTGCACACTCTTACTTTTCAAGTGGATGATCTTGTAAGAATGTTGTGGCTTTCATTTGAACATTTTGGCAGATTTGTCGTGTTGAGGATATTGTTGTCAATGGCATAATTAGAGGGAGTATCATTCAGATCCACAGAGCGATGAGTGTCGTTGTGGACACAGAAGGCCTGATAACCGCTTCCGAATTAGGTACTAATCTATAACTGATGTTTTATCTAAGCTCTGGTGAACTCTTGAGTATCTTGATCAATGTTCCAGGTTGTCAAAATGGTTTCGGTTTGGGAAATTATTCAAATGGAGCGGGTGGTGGTGCTGGGCATGGGGGAAGAGGTGGTGCCGGATTGTACCATGGAAAGTTGAGTGAAGGCGGGAGCGTTTATGGCAGACCTGATCTTCCCTGTGAATTAGGAAGTGGAACTCTTGGTCCTAATGAGTCTGTTGGATGTGTTGCCGGAGGAGGAATGATTGGTAAGCGTTTCTGAAAGAAATTGTGACATCATATTAACTTGTTTTCATACAGGTCATTGAAATTTGATTTTTTTCCCTTACGTTACATAACCTGGTATGCTCTTGCTTTTTGTATCTATTCTTCTGTGGTCGGACTGTGTTGACATGTGAATGTTTTTTGTTCTTTTGTTTTTAAATGGTTAACGCATTTATTATGAGTATAAAAACAATATCATTACAATGATAATCTAAATCCTTAAGAAAAAAAAATTGAGGAGGTTGGATGCATTAGAGTTAGACTTTGTCTTTGTACGACTTTAAACCCGTCTGACTTTTTTCCATTTTAGTGCTTTTTTTGTTCATTTGACCAATTTGAGATGGAACAAATGGGTCATAACTGCCACCTCTATATTTTTGGTTCATTACTCAGGAAAGGAGATGGAAAGGATCTTTGTTTGTACCTCCTTTCCAAAGCTATAGAGGCTTTAGAAAGCTTTTCCAGAATTTTAAACACTGAATAATTCCAGTATCCAATAGTGAAGCTGTGGATATACCATATATTCTATAAAGGATTTGTTTCTTATCCTAGAGGTTGGGCAAAAGGTCATATAGTGTATCATATCATCAACATACTCACGTTTCCAGCACTTACCTGGATGGAGTCTTTTAACGACCAAGAAGGTCCTGGCGTAGGTTGGTGCTCTACGTTGTGCATACTCACATCCCCATCAATGGAAGTTTTATAGTTTAAATCTTAATTGCATGGTGCCAGAGCCATCACTATTGGTAAAACAAAGCCCTCGCAGTATAAGGACAAGTGTTAGTTATGATATTTTTTTAATTTTTATTAAGATTGTTAGGGTCTTATTTCTTCTCCAAGTCCATCTTTTCATCATTGAAATGCATTTAGTTCAAACTCTAATGACACTACCAGTACGAATGGTGTTGTTACCAAGGCTAAATCAACGAGTTCAGATCAGTTTTTAAGATCTTACACAGTTGACTTGTAACAAATGAACATTCCTTTTGTTTCAGAATGAAGCCCAACTAGACACCATAAAGTGGAGCTATCTTAAGGCTAATTATATAATAACAATGTTTTGTTTATGGCAGTGATGGGATCTATTCTATGGCCTCTTACAAAGCTCGACATATATGGATCCATGAGGGCTGATGGTCAAAGCTATGCGAATGTGACAACAAATAGTAACGGTACTATGATTGGAGGATTAGGCGGTGGTTCTGGTGGAACTATTCTTCTTTTCGTACAAGCAATTTTCCTATATGATAACTCTTATGTGTCTGTTGCCGGAGGCCATGGCGTCCCTCTTGGTGGTGGTGGTGGAGGCGGTGGAAGGGTTCATTTCCACTGGTCCAAAATTGGCGTGGGAGATGAATATGTACGCCTTGCGATGGTAAATGGTACCATCAGCACATGGTAGGGTTCGATAAATGTAATTACTGTCACAATATTTTTTTACAAACAGTAGATGCTGGACCATATCACTTTATATAATAATTAACTTTAGTTTTTTGATTAAGTGAACCTTACTTTTAATAATGATTACAGGGGTGGTGAAGGGGATGGAGAAGCTCTTCCTGGAGAGGAGGGTACGATAACCGGAAAGGCGTGCCCCAAAGGGCTTTATGGTACATTCTGTGAGGAATGTCCAGTTGGCACTTTTAAAGATGTTGAAGGCTCTAATGATGATCTTTGTACTCCCTGCTCCCTTGAAAACCTTCCCAGACGTGCATCCTTTATACATGTTCGAGGTAATTACAGAAAACCCCATCCCATCACAGACACATGTATGTATGTATGTTAGTGTGTATGTATACACCGTAATCGCATTTTGGGTGACAATGATGTAGGGGGAGTGTCAGAGTCATTTTGCCCGTACAAATGCAGATCAGAAAAGTACAGGATGCCAAACTGCTATACTGCTCTTGAAGAGCTGATATACACTTTTGGGGGACCCTGGCCTTTTGCTCTTATGTTGTCATGTGTTGTGATTCTTCTTGGTGTTCTTTTAAGTACTCTCAGGGTCAAACTTGTCGGTCAAGCTTTCTCTTATGACAAAGTAGATTCAGTTGAACACAATAATCGCCACCATTTTCCTTCTCTTCTTTCTCTCTCTCAGGTGTTATAATATCTATATCTGCCTCAACTATATGCACATTCAGACTAAACACTATTTCTCATGTTATCAAGCTTAAACGTGTTGTATAGGTCCGAGGAACAAGAGGTGATGAAACTCAGAGCCATGTGTACAGAATGTACTTTATGGGCCCCAATACATTTAGAGAACCTTGGCATCTTCCTTACTCCCCTCCTGATGCCATCATTGATATTGTGTAAGAACACTCGTTAACCTTTGTGAGTGCTTAAAGAAACCTCTATTTAATCTAAAGAATAGCATGTAATGTGAAACTGCATCTGACATGCAGATATGAAGATTCATTCAATAGATTTATTGATGAGGTAAACTCGGTTGCTGCATATGATTGGTGGGAAGGATCAGTCCACAGTATACTTTCGTTGCTTGCTTACCCTTGTGGCTGGTCCTGGAAACAGTGGCGTAGGAGATATAAAATCAAACTGCTTCAGGAATTCGTCAAGTCTGAATATGATCATTCTTGTCTTCGCTCATGCCGATCAAGAGCTTTATACAAAGGGATGAAGGTTTGACTTCATATATTTGTACAAACACACTATATAGCTTATGCTGCTTTGTTCTAAACTTATTTTTGAAAATCAGCATGACCACCATTACTAGTTTCATCCTGTGGCTTCTTACGTATAACCTGTATGCATGTTTCTTGTTAATGTATTATATTCAGAGTGGTAAAATTTGATGCAGGTTGGTGCAACACCAGATCTAGCAGTTGCATACATTGATTTCTTCTTGGGTGGTGATGAGAAGCGGTTAGACATGGTAACTAGTATTCAGAAAAGGTTCCCAATGTGCATAATTTTTGGCGGAGCTGGAAGCTACATGTCACCTTACAATCTTCATAGCGATACTTTGCTGACAAGTCTTATAGGACAGGTTTTTTCTTGTGATATATCTTGTTTAATTCTTAAGTAGAGGTGGCAAAATGGGCGGTTGGGCAATGGATCAAGAAAGGTTCAGGTCAAAATGATCTCTTTGGTACACTTTGGGTTGCCTTGGAACACCTTTTGTCCAAAAGTTCAAATTGCTGATAAACTAGTGTGGCAAAATATGATTATGGAATCATTTTATTTTGGTAATCATACATTTTTTCAATAAAGTTATATAAGAGGCTTTGTGCATTAAAAATGCATAAAGAATGTGATCTTCGCCGGAATTGACCTTTTATAGATAATTTTCTTGATTTATCTGTGTAACCTCTTAAAGATTAAACATACTCGAATCGGTCGTTGATAAGTAAATGGATCAAAAATGCCACCTCTAGTATTAAGTTGGGGCACGCTTCATTTTCTGACATTTCTACATATATGGTTGGTCAGCATGTTCCTTCATCTGTCTGGAACCGTTTTGTAGCTGGTTTAAACGCCCAGTTGAGAACTGTAAGAAGTGGATCATTACGTTCTGCTTTAGTTCCTGTTATTAATTGGATTAAAACTCATGGAAACCCCCAGCTTGACTTTCATGGTGTCAAAATTGAGCTTGGGTGGTTTCAAGCCACTGCTAGTAGTTTCTATCAGTTGGGTATTCTGGTAATTGTTGGTGATGATCCACTTAACAACCTCCATCGGCCTGATTTGATAGAAAACAATGAAGAATCGCAAAGGTAAATTTGCTAGACGTGATATATTAATTCAGAAATCTTCTTCGGCCGTGTTAAGGGGTTATATCATTTTTAATCGATTGGCATGTAATCCAGGCATATTGTGAATAATTCAGAGAAGATCGTTATGCAGCTACAACCGAGTCAATCATATACAAGTCATGCATTAACTCGTAAGAAGGTAGCAGGTGGAGTTAACGGTGGCATCATCAATGAGGCTACCTTGAAGTCCTTGGAAGTTCAAAAGGATTATTTCTTTCCATTTTCTTTATTTTTGCACAACACGAGACCTACTGGACGGCAGGTATATTACTATACTAAATTATATTTATAAAGGTGTCAAAGTGGGCGGGTGGGTAGGCTGGTTGGGGTAAGAGCTCAAAACTAATTCAGGTCAAACAGAGTAATTCTGGTACCAGTCAGGTCAGATTGACCTGAAGCACTTTATGTTTAAAGGTTTTAGTTCTTTTATGAGTACGTCAAATGTTATGACAAATTGACAAGCATGTTCTTATTTCCAGTATTCTAGTTTTTTAAATAAATTCATTTAGGAGGTAAAACATAACCCAGAGTAACCTATTCATAAGTAAATGGGTCGAAAATTCCCCCTCCACTTAGTTTTCTCAAGAGAGCCCTTATCGTTGTTCAGTCTGAGTTATAGTTTCATCCATATGTTTCAGGATACCTTACAGCTGCTGATATGTATTTTGCTTCTGTCGGATCTCTCGGTCACACTCCTCATATTGGTTGAATTCTATTGGATCTCTCTTGGCGCTTTTCTAGCGGTTTTACTTATTCTTCCTTTATCATTGCTTTCTCCCTTTCCTGCTGGCTTAAATGCCATATTTAGTAGAGGTCATCGAAGGGCTTCACTTGCTCGAATCTATGCATTGTGGAATGCCACCTCTCTTTCAAACATTGTAAGTTTTCATCACGTGGTCAAGGATTATAGGCTAAATCATTTTTTTAACATTCACTTATGGGCTGCTTAAAAGTATAAAAACGACGTAGATTCTATGGTTTTACTAAAGATTACAAGCTTAAATTTTGATATCCTAACAAGTAGCATTGGTTTTGATTATCTATGGTACGAGAGGAATTACCTGTTGTTATGCAGTCACATCACGATGTTCTTTTATTTATTTATCTTTATTAGGAGATAACAAAATTTTTTGCACGCTTGAGTTTACTCTATTCCCTTTTTTCCAGGCTGTTGCATTCACATGTGGCATGATTCATTATGGATTTTTGTCTTTCCAGATATATAAAGAGCCGAATGCATGGGAAAACAGGAGGTACAGCCTGTGATTTTTATGGTTTCAATTTGGACTATTAGGTCTCTTATGTAGCAAAAAGAAAGGATCTTTATGACATTAATGAACAAGATCCTTTTGTTTACTTGGTCACACTCTCTGCGTCCCATGAAAATTGCAAAGAAACTTTCTTTAAATCAAATGCTTAAAGTATCCTTTAATGGTGAAAAATAGAAAATCTTGCTATCCACAGTTTGTAATGGTAGGAAAGTTTGACGGTTCTCTTGGGATTGAAAGTACAGTTTTTTCTAGAGGTGGGATGGCAAAATGTGCAGTAGGGTAACTATTCAAAGTGAACCGGGTTAGGTTGGGTTGACCTTAAACACTTTTGTTCCAACTATTTTAGAAATGTTAATTTTTCTTATATATATATGTATACAAAACCATATTATATTACTATAAATACTATATTTTCTTGAATATTAGAAGGTTTTAGGTCTATAATATCTGCTTCCAGAGACATTTGACTCATTCATCTCATTTGGTCACTTCCTTTTCTGGCCAACTTTCTAAATCATATCCAATTGACTCGTCAAATAAAAAAATATAACTTGAATCCAGCAATTTATAAACTGAAATATTTGTTTATGAAATCAGTGAGGACGAGGACTGGTGTTTGTTACCAACACTACTACTGCTACTTAAGGTGATCCAAGCACGGTTTGTTGACTGGCACATAGCAAACCTTGAAATTGAAGATTTTTCACTATTTTGTCCTGATCCTGACACCTTTTGGGCGTATGAGACGGGTTTATGAAATATGCCCACACTTTTTGCAGTTGGATACCAATGGCAGCTTCTTTGATGTATATAATGTAGAAAGGTGGTGGTATATTCATGTACATTTGTTTGCTAGTCTTTTTTGCCGTATTTTTGTGAGTAATGTTAGAGATAGATAGGTTGACGGTATATAAAAGTTGTAGAGGGAAAACTAGAGTCTTGGTACACCGGTAGACCTTTTTACTCTTCAGGTGATCAAGTTTTAGCCATGGGAAAGAAAGATTGAAATTTTTTTAGAACTTTTGATTCTCACCTTATGTTGGCCTAATTTGCTGGTATTTGAATTGATTCACCTGTCGTATTAAAGTTGCAATGCTTTATACTTGTATATTGGGTAAATTTTGTTCATGATACACTTTAGTTGTAATTTCCGGACATTTTTCTAAAATCAACATGTTAGATCTTTATTCTTGCTTACTTGTTTAAAGGGATGTCATAACTTATTACGTGTAAGCCTTCTAGGCGTTAGATACCGACTACCTCTAGTTACAGATGCAATATAATTCAGGTAAAAATGGTGTTAAAATACTTGTTTCTTCTATTCTCTTGTTTGTCCTAAAAGAAGTAGCTTGATTGAGAGATATAGTCGAGACTGATTAACACTTCATTAGCCTACCTGTAGAATCCGTATTGTCATTTGATAAGGGGAATCAAATTTGAGTTAATGTACTCTGACACTAGCTATTGACATTTGAGGTGGTCTCCAATAGTCCAGTGCACCACTCGTCTCAAAGGCCTTCTAATTTCTACTTTTAGACCTCTCCGACTGTTTCTGAAAATTTCACAAAGATTTATTTTTGGAAGTGGAAATGATCAGGCCAGGATACTGTAATACACGTCACTCTATAGAAACTAGAGAGTTACAAATATTTTGATAACACAAATGCTCTATACACATTTAGACGTGTAAACTGAGTAATGCGTACTTGTATGGTACATACAGCTGGTAACACCATAAAATACATGAGTGGGAAATAAGATATGACCACCTATACCACCCATCATCCTCTTGTTTCCATGTCTAGCAGTCAGGAAGGTTGAAAAGTTGGAGTAGAGTTGGATCGAAGATGGTATCATAATTTTGAATGCTGTCTCCAAGGGCAGCCACCTTCAAAAGCATGTTCCAGTACATCTTCTATTCTCTTAGCCAACAGTATCTGCAACAATCAAGCACTCTAGATATTATATGGGCTCAGACAGGTTGGTTTACGGGTCATTTGTGGTATGAGTTGACACAGGCCAGGCTGGGTTGAATTGGCCCGCAAACGACTCTTTAGACGTTTCCTAAATTCTAATAAATAAGCTATGCGCCAGTTATACTTTATGCAAGCGATAAACCTAGACTTTGGGTGATTTTATCCAATTTGACACATTCCCCTTTTAGCTTAATATTTTGATTTGACCCACTTGACCCATTTGAGATATAACCACAACCCAAATTGACCCATTCACAAAAAATAAATCAGACAAAACTTGCCACCTTTACCAAGTAGGCGGTGTGGTTGGGTCCTAGAGGGTTGGAGGAATAGGAAGGGTTGGTGGGAGTAGTGCCTAATCAGGAAGTCAACCTAACAAAAAGGCCTGGTCAACACCAAAAACATGTATAGACCTGTCCAAAATGTTCATCAACAGAAGTTCCATTCCACTTGTACTTCCGTACTTGTTTAACATTAAAACATAACACTGCAATATGTTAGAATGAACCTTCTTTAGGCAACTACTCAACTACTAATTGTTAAATAAACTTTCCAGACTTCATATGAGGTTCAAAGTTGAATATTAATCCATTTGACCTTTAAAGAACCTCTTTAGGCAACTACTAATTGTCATATAAACTTTGCAACAACTAACCTTGACCCTTTTCTTTTGAAAGTAGTATATACCATATCTTTTAGATTAGGGAGGCTCTAGGCACTTGAATACACTGTGTGTATCTTTTCAAGCCATTTAACCCATTTGACCCATTTATTATTGGTCATATCTATTTTCTTAACCAATCTGACCAACTAGACATAGGATATGACCCAAATCAACTCACCAAATGTTTGTAAAAGACACCTCTACTATATAGAAAAACATTCCTTTATTTATATATAAAACATTTACCTCCATACTTCCAAGAACAGCTGCCGGCACTTCAGCCAAGTCTTTAAAATTTCTCTCAGGCAGAATAACTCTCTTAAGCCCATTACGATGTGCAGCCAAAACCTGTCCACTTGCATGTTAGAAAATAGTCTGAAGAAATTAGACGTAGGGGGTGTTTGGAACTGGTTATAAAAATTTGAAGTAGCAATAATCAATTATTAACTTTTGGATAAACAGAGTCTGCTTCTGCTTCTAATTGTTGACAAACAATCAGTTCGTACCAGCTGCAGCAAAGCTGATTATCTAAGGGTGAAATAAATGACTTACTTACCCCTTCTTTTAACACACTTTCAAAAATTTTCTATACCCATTTCACAAGCCGTCGTTACTTTCTTCATGTCATTTTAAGTCATTAAATCTATTAACTTCTTAAATAATCAGAATTCTCCAAACACTAAAACATAATCACTTTCACCGCATCTATAGCAAAATACCCCTATATTTTAAAAAGGGAAAATAATTTATTAACAAACATTGGAGATAATAATGGCTGACCTTATCCTTGACTCCACCTACAGGTAAAACTAGGCCCCGCAAAGTCATCTCTCCTGTCATTGCTGTATCTGATCTCACCCGTCTACGACTGAAAAGGGAAACCAGCGAGGTTACAAGTGTCACACCAGCTGACGGTCCATCTTTAGGAACCGCCCCGGCAGGGAAATGTATATGGACATCACGTCCTTCAAGCAGATTACTTTCTTCTGCAGAAGCCAAATTAAGCTCCGCTGCCCTAGATCTTACCTTTGACCAAACAAAAGACACGGACCACATGATTAATAACAGATATAATCCACTACAAAACCCTAAAAATGAATAGTTGGGGGAAGTTGGAATTATTTGCTAACTATTTAAAGGCTTGTAAACAGTACCAAAAGTTACCCGCTTTGACCCGTAACAAAATACCCGTCTGTTTTCCCGGCTATAATAACAATGAACCTCATCTACTATTCGCAGTGCATTGATTTTTTCTTTCTTTCACAAACAACTTCAGAAAAATAAAAAAATAGAAAACTAAAATGAAAAGAAAAAAAAAAGATACCCAAGTCAATGCTATCTGTGCTGATTCTTTGATGACGTCGCCCAGTTGTCCTGTAAGGTGCAGATCGCCCTTACCCACCATTGATGTAGCCTCCACAAACTGGACTTCTCCACCAAAGGAGGTCCAGACTAGCCCAACAGAAACGCCAGGACTCGAAACTCTCTCTGCGGTTTCTTTATCATCAAACTTAGGAGGCTGCATTCAGTTCAGTGTAACAGAATGAGAAAGAAGACAAGAAATACCCTCATACAAACTTATATATAAAGATATATAATAATCACAAGCAAAGTGCAAAGTGCATACCCCTAGTACTTTCTCAAGCATTTCTTCATCCACAATTAACGGTGACATAACCCTGAATGCACTTGATATTTCATGATTATTAACACCCATGGGTAAAACTTCCATCTCCACTTCAGATCCTCCTTCAGCAAGCCTACTCTCGAGCAATGGTGAGGAAATCTGGTGAACATCTTTATTAAGTGGAACCACTGTATGCTCTTGCTCTGCTACTCTTACAGCTGCTGCACGAGCCAAAGATGCAATGTTTCTCTCCAGGTTCCTCACACCAGCTTCTCTAGTGTATCTTTGAATAATAAGTTTCACCATCGCCTACCATACAACAAACACAAAATATGCTAAATCTATTTTTCTCGAAAAATTATAATAAGTTAACTGAAAATAGGAGGTTAATTAATTCATACCTCAGGAACTTTGAGGAAATCAGAATTTAATCCATGCTGATTCAGAACGCGTGGGATGAGGTGACGCATTGCTATTTTAAGTTTTTCTTCAGGGGTATATCCGGGAAGCTCAATGACTTCCATCCGGTCTAGAAGTGGTGGAGGAATTGGCTGTGCCCTATTAGCAGTAGCCACGAAAATCACTTTTGACAGGTCAAAAGGAACATTTAAATAGCTTTGACCATGAATTAAGGAATCAATTACTGAAACAAACTGGGACTGCCCTTGTAGTCAAATGGTTCCACCATCAAATCCAAAACAGAAACGATTTTTTGTTTTATCTTATTGCAAAATTTGTTGTAATACTATTTGTTTAATGAAGTACCGTCCTATACTTTAAACATATCATATTTTATTAATGATTTATAAATTATAGAAATCAACACATTAAGTAAAGAAGGATACTGATCATTAAAACTTTTATTTTGCTCAGGGTCGAGAACCTCCAATAGTGCTGAAGCAGGATCGCCGCGTACATCAGATCCTGTTTTATCAATCTCATCCAGTAACATAACGGGATTGCAAACCGCAACTTTCTGAAAGCAAAGAAAAAAGATCACATCAAAATAAAAAATACGAGCTTTTCAGCAATTATGATAAAATAATCTTGTAAGTTTGAAAATGAAAGTTACTTTTAGTCCATCAATGAGGCGCCCTGGCATGCTTCCAATGTATGTCCTCCTATGCCCTCTAATATCAGCCTCATCTTTGACACCGCCAAGCGATATACGTACAAACTTTCTGCCCAAAGCAGCAGCAATAGATGATGCCAAGGATGTTTTTCCAACTCCTGGTGGGCCCACAAAGCACAAGACGGGGCCTCTTGCATCAGGCTTCAACTGCAATGCGTAATATAAAAATGACTCACTTCAAGTATCATAGCATTAGATAATTATAGAAAAATGAACCAGATCGTTTCTCAACCTTGCGAACAGCTAAATATTCAATGATTCTTTGCTTGACTTTTTCTAAACCATAGTGGTCACTGTCAAGACGCTCTTTTGCAGCTTTTAGGTCCAACTCTAGTTCTTCACTAGTTGTCTGCCATGGCAAATCAGCAAGAAGCTCGAGGTAAACACGAGAACTGTTATATCCAGGTTGCTGAGGTAGCATTTTCTTCAGTCTCCTGTTAAAGCATTTACCGTATCAATTACAAATGACAGAAAGTGGATGCAAAATGAGGGAGTATATATGTTACTAGAAGCTAGTATATGGTTACATATAAGCCATCGACACAATTCGATTATTAAGGATGTCTTCTAGATGTGGCAAAATGAGCTGATCAAGCAGGTTAGGTAACGATTCAAAAAAGGTTTGGATACGGTTACGTTGACCGAAAATACTTTCTGTCCACAACAAGTATTTATCTTCTTAAATAATTAGTTCGTCAAATATGATTAAATAAATTATATCATTTCACTAATAATCTATTTTTTATATAATATCATCTAGAAATTTTAAGCATCGGCCAACTGTCACCCGGTTTTACCCTTTTGATCCCCCTTTTTAGCTAAGCTTTTCGATTTATCTAGTTTAAAGTGTCAAAGATAAAATACCCTGTATTGACTCATTTACAGGTGAACGACTCAGAATCGTTACCTCTATTCATATTGACTACATAAAATGCACTCATATAATTTGCAGTGGTTAAAAAAACAAAAATCACTGTTAACAAGAAAACCAAGATATATTCCGTCTTCAAAAACTCATAAAAAGTGGACCTTAGTTCTCTCTGTGCATGCTTCCAGACATTTGGAGGCATCCCAGCTGCTTGCATTTTTTTTTCAAGTCCAGCTACATCATCATCTTCGTCATCATTATCACCAAGCTCTTCTTTAATAGCCCTCATCTGGTTATGTACAAAATGTGCAAATAAGAAATAACAGAGACAGCAAACACAAATCCAGCTCGCGGAGATACTTTCCAAAGGGACTCACAGTTCACATAACATATACCCTCAACAACAGCATTCAACATGTACATAGATGATTAGAAATATAAAAACGGACCTGTTGACGAAGAAGATACTCCTTTTGTGACTTGGACAGCTGTCCTTCCACCTTTTTGGTTATCTTCTCTGCCACGCGTATCGACTGGTACAAGTAATGACCACATCAAACAACTAATAACCGATAAACTTACACTAATAAAAAGAAAGCATCTTGATGAAGATCCATCACTTGATCTATCAGGTTACCTGTAAATGCCTATCAACCAGTTCTGTGGCTTTTGAAAGCCTTACTTTGACATCAACAGAATCTAGCATCGAGAGCTGCTCTTCAAAACTAATCTCAAAGCTAGCAACAAATATGTCTGCCAGTTTGTGCAGAGGGACCGTTTCCAGAAGAACTTTGGTTCTCCCTCCAGTTTTTTGTTTCTATAAATACATTATCAAAAACAAATGATTAGTACACCCGTATATCTTACAGACTAACCGCTTGTTACAAATCCCATAAACTTCAACAGTAATATATTGAGGGGAGAATAAACTGAAGTCAAAAGATACAACAAGCAATCAGAAAGTACAAACAAATACTAAGCGTCAAATTTTAAGTAACGAGTGACCTTGTCAGAACAAAGTTTTAGATATATACATTAATCTTAGGGTTGACTCAACTCAACTTTGACATTCAAAGTACTTGTTCTGATTCCTAAGTCCAATTGTACCTATTTTATTGCGCCAAGGAAGTATGCTTTCTTCACCTTTTTCCCTTATAAAACTCTCCTTTTTATTGCAGATAATAATATCGGGACGCATAGCTTATTCAACTGTCAAGTCTCATTAGACAGTGTATAGTGACAGACCGCCAAGCTTGGTGAATTTGGGCCCATCTCCAAGGTGGCAATAACTTGGAGATCATGGCTTCAAATCCACTTCCGCTTACTACTTAAAAAAAATTATAATGACTGAATTAGTTCAAATTCAACCATGTGCATAGAAGTGAAATTGAAACTTATCAGAAAATGGCTAAAAGATATAAAATAAAGCTTATCAATGTGACTACAGATGCGAAATCATATACATCATGTTCAACAAGAGAATATCAAGCAGAAATTCCATGAGAATAGCATTAGTCAGTATTACCTGCTCAAGAACAGAAATAAGCTCCATGGCAGTTACTTTAAATTGACGAGAAAGCGTTACGAAATCTGGGTCTTGTTCAACTCGCTCCATCTCTAAATGAGATGATAAAATATTAACAAACATGAATAGAAAGGTTTAGAAAAAAATAATGTGGTTGTGAGGTATACCGGCCTTCGTCATATCAAGACGGGATATTCTTGCAGTAGAGTACGTCCCCTTTGTATTAAGCTCCTGGACACTAAATCTGCATAGACCTTCAAGAACAACTGTGTATGTCACCCTCCCACTTGGTTTCTCAACTCCTCTTGACAAATGTAATGCACGAGCAGCAACGCCCCTGTCATTGAAATTCAACACTACACATCACATCATGAACACGTGATCTACACCTAATAGGTAACAGTAATCCTTTGAAAATTATCAGCTATCCTCCTATCAATAATGTACCTTGTATGCCAATGAAGAGGTTCTTGTTGACTTTTCCCATCAAACTTGTGAGAGTCTGACAAGCCTATTTGAGATTTTGAGCTTCTATCTCCCAAATCTGTCCCTAATTCACGATAGTATTACGAGTTACATTCCAGTGAGTTAACTAACCCCTAAAATAAGTAAACAATATATCATAATCTCAATAACCTTGTGTTAACATGGAACCCACTGATATCATCTCTGCAGCATCTCGAACTGGCAAAATGCCAATCATACCTTTCTCTTCCCTCTGCCACAATTCTTGTTCCACCAATTTCACACTGCAGTTATCAGAATCACCAATCACAATCAACTTACAACAATCCAAAAATCACTACACCATTTGAAACCTATCCATAAAATCATGTGCGTACACTAATAGGGTACCCGCGCTAAGCGGGCTACCAAATAGGGAGGAAGCGGCAGTGACTGATAATAAGATTGTAGTATCAAACGCTTCATATGTATTATTAGATGTAGCGGAAGGATCATATAAGAACACTTCTAGAATAAGAACAGTAAGAACGTTCAATTTTTCTAATTTGAATCAAATAAGTCTACAAATCTAACATGGTTTATTACTTTTATACCCTTATTCAAGTGTTTAACCTTTTGAAACATCAAAGTCAACAAAAGCATAGCTTTTTTATTTCCACATCTGTTCCTTGTGCATCTATGTTGAATATATGTGCATACGCTTTTACAACTCATACAAAATTTGCATCCATGTATCTATTAGTGATATACATATAAAAACGTCAACTTTGTAAATTTGTCTATTTATATTATCTGAAATTAAAAAACCTGAGCGTTATTACCATTCCTGTTATAAAAGGATTCTTAATTCTTACAAGAAACTTACCCTGTACACGTGTGTGTGTCTATATATATATATATATATATAAGTATATTATCAGTTATCTAGCTCATATTCACTTCACAATTTATCATTAATCAATTAAACCAGTAACCCTAATTTACACTCCCAACTATAAAATTTATATCAGCCAACTTTTTGATCAACCTCAAATTCAATCCTATCATATTCCTGTTCAACTAAACAACAAATATACATACATAAATACAAAAAGTTAGCTAGAAAACAGAATAGCAAACGGAATTCAGGTTAAATTGATCAAATTGAGCTAACAACATGAAAATTAATATTACCTGCTCGGAGATGTGCATCGAATTCGAATGATTGCACCAGGTAACAAAACTTTGTTTCTAAACGGAAGAATTCCAATTCGACTAGGAAGCTCCACCGGATCCGCCATACAAAATAATATAACTCACTTACGAAATTGTATGAAATCGAAAGGAAAAATATAGATATGTGAAAAACGTGCGTGTATATATAGGGTTTCAGGAAAGTAATAAAAGAAATACAAAGAATCTAATTTATTTATAATAATTATAATTATTTTATCGGATATAAATAAATTGGTGAAGATGAAGAATGGTCCTTTATTGGCTTACTTTCGCGATGGCTTTTCTGTTCCCTGGATTTTTTATATTTATATTTTTTTCTTAATAAATGATAATTTAGAAATTGGTCCTTCATATTTTGTCTCTTTTAATAAGTGACCTTAATGTTTATCTAGTGATCAAAAGTGGTCCTTCTGACTTGTGATTGGCGAGACCAATGTTAGGATTAGTACTCGTTACAGTAGAATCTGTATTACTCCGTATTTAAGTTTATATGATGGTTTAATGAATTTTTTGGTAATTTTGTGTGTGGAGTTGTATTATTGCAGCCAACCAGTCTCTATTGATCATCATACATAACACAAATTGAAAAAGTCGCAGTTAAAAAGTACGATATATAGATTTAATTTTAAGATCTTCAATTTATTCTTAGTATTTTAAACTGTTAAAAAATTAAAATTAAAATTAATATCACCAAAAAACCATAAATATATTTTTATAAAGCCAACATAAAAGTCAATGTATTATACAAACTATTGAAAATAGCTTGTCTATTATTATAACATTCAAAGTTCTTATGTTTAATATAATAAAAAATACATCTATATTTGTTTAAAAATTATAGTATTACTAGTTGCAAGTAGGAATTAAATACGTTGAAGTGTGAACGAGTGATTAAATATGTATATTTTAGAAAGTTGAAAGATAAAAAGGTTTTTTCTTTCTTTTATAAAAGATGTCACGTAATAAAATAACAAAACTGATAAAATATGTATTACTAAAACTCATTAAACTTCCTATTTTATCTTATTTATTATTCTCAATCATTTAACTTTTAATAGTTTTCAGTCAAACTTACTTTAAATAAAATAACAAAACTGATAATTTATCGATCTATCATAAATTAAAGAGAATTTGTTAGGGAACAATTATTTTGAAATGAACGGAATAGACTTTGTAAAATCTATATATAGACTCTACTCTTAACTAATGTGCGTTTAAACCTGACTAATACTAACTTGGTATTTAGTTCGGATTAAAGTTCTAAAATAGAACAATTTAAGTCTTTAAGACAACCTCCTTAAATATTGACGTACATAAATCATGTAGTTCCATCACTCTCTTTCCAAACTATGTTTCTAATTCTTTTTTTGACTTATTTTGGTCACATATTTTAGACTAAAAAGATAGTCGACTTAAAAATGACATGCAGTTGCCGCCTTCTTTTAAGGTTTATTCTCAACTCACACTTTATTATTCTTGTTTTTATTTACGATAAATAAATAAATAATCCCAAATTGAGTGTGAATTGGTCGAGGCTCATGGACAACTGGACAGCTTTATAATGATTTTAAACTCGGCCGAACCTTTTTTTCCACGTTTAGATTACAAGTCAATATCACAATAAACTGTTGCTCGCCTGCTCTATTATAATAGTATATGTATATGTATATTTCTACATCTTGTCTTATGATATGATCGATTAGTCACTTACTATAAAGCTACATGACGTCATCTACATGACATCATTTAAAAGGAATGACTTAATCGTGTGAAATTACTCGTATCTATTTATTACCGTATCTATCTTCTATCTATCTATTACTATTATTAAAGGAAAGGTTGTTGTTGACCAATACTATCTTTGTTTAATGTCTTGAAATTGTTGTCTATTATTTGCTGCTGAGTTTGTGTGAAAAGCGTGTGTCAAATTTCAAGCTCCTTAGTATTGAATTATTGATGTTCATTGCATTATATTATAGGTAGCAAGGTCGGTAAATTTTTATACATTATTTTTCAGGTGCGAGTTTTCTATGGTTTACATTCAAACATGAACGACTTTCTTGTTAACAAATAGACTAATAAAGAATCTTATTTAGACGATACATGAGTTGTATAAGGTAAACAGTGCTCTTGTGGATCATATATTCGTAAGCTACGAACTGATGATTCTTTTGGTAGAAGATGTTCGATTCAGTCAAAAAAGTTTCGTAAAGTATTATAGCTTTATTGTAAGTTATTTAAAACTGTTTAACTGAATAAACAAATTGTTTTAAATGATATATATTGAGGTCGTAAATTAAATATTATTTTCTTGAGTTATAACATTTTATCTTCTCTAAGTTGTTAATGCTCCGAAGTAGTTAATACCTTAATATGAAGTCAATGACCAACGCTAACATTGATCATTTTTAAGGGTGTTTGTTTAGAGATCTTTGGGATTGGCTTTTGAATTTGGGTATAAAAACAAGTGTTCGGTAAGTGTGTAAACGTATTAGATTTGAATTGAAACTCAAAGGTTAAAAGATTCTAATAAACTCACTAGTTGCCGTGCTTTTTGACAGAGGTTTTATAGTACAATTTTATTGAGAAAATTATCTATATAAAAAAGTCATTTGATCCATTTAATACGTTTATAGACATTTTTATAAACTTTTTATAAATTTAGACTCGCAAATCACCAAAAATGTAAAAACAACTCGGTGATTCCGACAAAAAAACGAGGATAAATCAAAAGTCACCTCGTGACTTAACAAAATCACTTTTGACAAAACTTTTTCTCAACGAAAAGCTACTAAAACATGCTTTATAAGGTCGCCGAAAAGGAATATATATATATTGGAGATTTGTTGGTCCAATCAAAAGTTGTCTCGTGTACAATGTAAATCGCCGGTCAAACGAAGATTTCGCCACCCTAAATACTTGAGTTATCGGAAAAACATGTCTAATAATAAAATTGCCGAAACTATATATATTCCGATGAAATATTTGACTAATATTCGTATTTTCATTTTGTTTCAGTTCCCGTATTTCTTGTTGATGCTAATGTTTTTTTTATGATACATGTGGGCAAACCAGCATTAGGTAGTCTAATTGATCCTCTCTCGTCACCTTCATTTTTATCAACTGGAATATATATTCAAAATTTTTAAATATTATTTTCACGTCATGAATATTATTCAAATATTCATTTTTAGCATCAAGTAATCTATAATTGATCTTCTCACGTCATGGATATTATTCAAATATTTCATCAGGATCCCGGGAATATATATAATTTCGGCGATTTTATTATTAGACACATTTATGGATAATTCAAGTATTTATGGTGACAAAATCCTCGTTTGACCAGCGATTTACATGTTATCTGAGACGACTTTTGATTGGATCAACAAAATCACTAGTATATATATATAGGGGAATGATTCATAGGGAAGCTTCAAAATTTAGGGAAGGAGTGAAGTAAATCTTAGCCCTTGATTTTTTTATTAAAGAACGTTTTTAACATTCATTAGTGATGAATGTTAAATTTTGAAATTTTTTGTAATTTTTAAAATTCATTTATGATGAAATCAGTTAGAGCTGGCAAAAATAGCCCAATTAAAAGATTCTGGGCGATTTTGGGCTAAAAGGGATTGTCCAATAGGTGATTTTGTACTTCACTATTTTTTTAATTGGGCTTTATTGGACTGGACTCTAAATTTTCATGGGTTCACATGGACATCTTCATAAAACTAAATGGGCAGATTGGGTGGACGCTCGTCACATTCCGACCGCCGCTGACCTTTGTCTTCCTCCATCTGCCGAACTCCGGCCACCATCCTCCGTTCGCGTATTCCGGCCACCGTCCTCCGTTCGCGTATTCCGGCCGCCACAATTATTCAGTGTTTCTATTAATCGGTTTGTCGCTGTCTTCCTTTATTCTTTTTAAGCTTTTCTATTCATCTGCTTTATAATTCGGTAGATTTATAATTACTATGCTTACTGTGAGGATGGAGCGATGATGTTACTGTGGGGATGAGTATGTCGAGTTTCGGTTGCTTGATGTTTATCTATTAATGAGGTGAATTTTAAAGTTTTTATGTTGGTGGATCTGTAAATTTCATATGTTGGCTTTGATATCAATTTTTTAAGTTATAAAAAGTTATGACAGACGAGAATTAATGTTTGACATAGTTTGTGGTTCATGAATGTGTTCTATTTATCTTTACTTAAAGAAGGTTGATTTGTAAATAGGCATTTGTGGGTTGTTTATGTAATCTGATTTATTAGTGATTCTTACTTTATAGTTTAGAAGAAGCTTTTTAACATAGTTTATACTTAGAAATTAAGAACAACGTAAACATAAGAATCAAGATAAAAATGATCTTGCTTATGGTTCTCTAATTCCTCAAAGTTTTCAATTTGGATTCAATATAACAATCCATAATATTTTTATCAGGTTAAATTATATATTATAGATTACTTAATTTATATATATATATATGATGAACTGTCAAAGAAAATAATAATATACATTAATCAAAATAGAATATGAAAGTTGGATGGTTTCTTGTAAGGTTTATATGAAGTCGAGTGACTAAATTAGAGTTAAGTGAAAGTGCATAGCTATCTATTGCAATTCACCACACTAAAAAATTTCAAATGATTCCAAAGAATTACAACAATCTTAGATAATAACCTCATGGTTTATTACAATTCAGTCATTTCTGAGGCTATCTGACAGACTTTAGTTTCATTAGTCAGTAACTACTAAGTACTAACTAGTAATTTACTGTTTGACTTTATAACAATAAATTATGAATGATAATTGTTTTTTTTTATTTGTAGATTAAAGAAATAGTTGGTTAAGATGTCAGAACAACAAAGTATCGGTGAAGAGAATGAAGATGATGTTCGTTCATCGACATCAAACAAAGAGCGTTCTGATGTATGGAAGTATTTTGAAAAGTATATTAAGCCTGATGGGTCTAGAATGGCAATTTGTACCGGTTGTAATAAAGCGTTGAGTGCCAATCCTAATTCGGGAACGTCTAACTTGAAGCGACATCTTCCAAAGTGTTTTGACCTTAGTGTGTCTGGTCCAGAACGAAAACGTGCTCCTTTGGATCAAGCCATGTATAGAGAGAAAATGGCAGTAGCAGTCATCAAACATAACTACCCGTTTAGCTATGTCGAACACGAGGCAACGAGAGACTTGCATAAGTTTCTACATAGAGATGCGAATCCCATATCAAGAAACACAGCAAAGGCGGATATCTTAAAATTATATGAGAAAGAGAAGATGATTCTTAAAACAAAGTTGACAAAGGTAACTAGTAGAATATGTTTGACGGCTGATCTGTGGAGTTCGATCACGACAGATGGATATATGGCATTGACGGCTCATTATGTCGATGAGAATTGGGTTTTAAGGAAAAAAGTCCTTAACTTTAGATTTATTCCACCTCCTCATTCCGGTTCTATATTGGCAGATTACGTGATAAACTTTTTAGTTGATTGGGGCATTGAGAAGAAGGTTTTCACTATCACGTTGGATAATGCAAAATATAATGATGGGTTAGTAGATACTCTAGGACTTCATTTGTCTTTGAATGGTGGGTCAGTTTGTGAACGAGAATTTATGCATGTGCGTTGTGGAGCACATGTATTAAATTTAATTGTTCAAGCGGGATTAAAGGTAATTGATGAAGCTATTCGTAAAGTTCGGGATTCGGTCAAGTATATTAGAGGAAGTGTTGCTAGAAAATTTAAGTTTGCTGAATGTATTCAACAACTTAATTTGCAATGTGGAAGACTTGTGTATCAAGATTTTCCAACTAGGTGGAACTCTACATATGTTATGCTTGATTGTGCATTAGTTTACATGCAAGCTTATTCTCGATTAGAACTTGTTGATCGATACTTCTTGACTTGTCCATCAAAAGAAGAATGGACAAGAATACAAGAAATCACAAGGTTTTTGAAGCCTTTCTATGAGATTACAACTTTGTTTTCTGGTAGCTTGTATCCAACTTCTAACTTGTATTTTCACAAAGTATGGGAAATTCAATGTAATATTGAAAAAAAGATCAACAGTCCAGATCCCGTTATTCAGAAAATGGCAAAGTTCATGAAAAAGAAGTTTGATAAATATTGGGAAAATTATTGTATCGTCTTGTCATTTGGGGTTATTTTGGATCCTCGGTATAAGGTTAAGATTATTGAGTTTTGTTTTTCAAAACTTAACCTCGAGGAGACAATACGTGAAAAGAAAGTGAAATTGATTGTTGATGGCTTTTACAAGCTATATAAGGAGTACGAGATTCAACCCGAGATAATACATGATTATTCCACAACAGGAAGTTCAAATGTTGGCGAAAGTGATGCGCGTGAAGAGGATGAATTGGATGGATTTGAGGCATTTCCAAGTCAATATCAAAGGGTTGATACGAGTGACAAGTCAGAAGTGACTAAGTATTTGGAGGAACCTGAAGTTAACAGAAAAGTAAAGATTGATGTTTTACAATATTGGAAAGATAATCAAGGGCGGTATCCACGATTGGCTCAAATGGCTCGTGACATATTAAGCATTCCAATCACTACTGTTGCCTCTGAATCATCATTTAGTATCGGGGGTCAGATCATAAGTAAGTATAGAAGTTCCCTATCATCATCAAATGCCGAGGCATTGCTATGCACTCGTGATTGGTTATTCGATGTACAAGGTATTATAGTTCATGACTTCATCCACTTTGTAACTTAGATATAATATTTAATTTTTATTTTGTAATATATGATACTAATTTTAAGTCCTTTCACTTTTAGGTGAGGAAGAAATGGAGGAAGAACTTGGAGAAGATATAGAAGCGTTGATTCCAAGTATTACTAGTATGAATTTTTAGGTTTTCTTTATTTAGGTATGACTTGAAAGACTTGTTTATGCATGTTTTTATTTAAGTATGACTTGAAAGACTTGTTAAGAACTCTCAATTGATAAAAAAAAAATAAAAAAGTAAAAAAAAAGAAATCAAAATTGCCCGTTTGACCCGAGCCCGTTTTGACCCGTGCCCGTTTTGACCCGAGCTCATTTTGACCCGAACCCGTTTTTACCCGAGCCCGTTGTGATTCAAACCCATTATGACCCGGCTGCCCGTACCCGTCCGCCCGCCCGTTTCGCCACCCCTAAAATCAGTGGTTGAGATTTGCTACCCTCCTTCCCTAATTTTTTTACTTCTCTATTAATCTCCACCCTATATATATATATATATATTCCTTTTTGGCAATTCTATAAAAGCATGTGTCAATAACTTTTGGTTGGCAAAAAGCTTGGTCAAAAGCGATTAAGTTAAGTCACAAGGCGACTTCTGACTGATCCTTGTTTTTTCACCAGAATCGTCGAGATGTTGTTACATTTCTGACAATTTGCATGCCTAAATTTGTAAAATATTTATAACACAGTCTATAAACACATTAAATTGATCGAATGATTTATATAGATATCTTTTTTTTTTATTTGTATCCATCTATTTTTAATTCACTTTTTCTCTCTCTTGCTTTTTGATTTTCTCAATTTATTTTTGACTTTTATTTTATTAAAATATCCTTATCCTTATAATAATAACTTAAACCCATTACCAATTTTTAAAACAAACTTCATTTTTATATTATCATATCCCTACCATATTTCGATATCTTTAATACCTCTACGTAATTCTAGACTCATACTCGAAACAAACACTTCCTTAATAATATGAAAAGCCGTATTCACAGAATAAAATATATGTTACGTTAAAGTAAAACGTGGCTAGATGTGAAGCGTTGATTATCATAAAGGTGTCACTGAGCGGGTGCTTCATGGGACCTCCATGGACCATGGCTGCTTCTTTTGTAGGGTCGCCTAGTCACCGACACGTGTGGTCCGGTTGACTGAACCAAATGTATATCCTAAAGTATGGGTAAATACTTTATATTATTGTATATTTTATTATTTATTAATTTTAATGTGAGCAACTTAAAAATATTACTTTATGGTAAACCCTTACGCAAGTAGCAAATATATTGTTTTAAACTAGCTTGTTATATGGCGTGCAACGTCCGTGATGACTTTCTTATTAATTTAAAATGATTTTCATGTTGTGAAATGCAGATCTAAATATAACGAAATTGGGTCAACTTAGTGGTTATCTTTGAATGCCCATTATTTGTCGTTAAACAATACAATGGTCGTAAATATAGAATTGTACGGTTATCAAGTCTATTAGATGACATGGAAGCATGAATTTTTAAGAAGCTGTAAGCCTGACACATTGAAAAAACGCTTACGTGTTAAAAGGAGAAACCAGTCGCATATAATCGTAAATATGGAATTGTACGGTTATCAAGTCTATTAGATGACATGGAAACATGAATTTTTAAGAAGTTGTAGGCTTGACATATTGAAAAAAGGCTTACGTGTTAAAAGGAGAAGCCAGTCGCATTGACATTTACGACTTCTCCTTTAGTTAGATAGATAAATAAATAAATGTGTTAAATTGTAGATTTGTCGAGAATCTGAGTATTCAGTCAATTGTACAACACAATCACATAATGCAAGATTGGAAATTATATGCAAGGTGCATTAAGATGTTTGAGAATTATTGTTGAACGAACGTTATTTGATTGGTCAATTTGTTTGAAGTTAGATCTCACATGTAGGGTAGATTGTAAACATGATTCTTTGCGTGTACTGTGGTGATTTGTAGTACGAATAGTAATAAAAGTCTATTTTCCAACAAAGGAAAAAAAACAAACGATTGAATGACCCAAGTTACCAAATTTATTCGTACCAACAACTTTAACACAAAGAAAACCAATGTGAAGTCTTCATCCAATGTTTCCCCTCACTCTTTTCCCTACATAATCCATTTAAAAGTTGATGAAACACTTGTTTAGTCGAACGATATTTTTTACGTTAAATATCAGTAGATAATGAAACTACATTATTATAAGTTTTCAATAACAGATGGGTAAAACGTCATTTATACTTGGGATAAAATTAACTCGTTAATGAATAGGAGTAAATTTTTTATTTTTATAACATACTCTACTGGTTTATGTCAGATCCACTCAAGTAAAATGTGAATATAACTTACCTAGTCATCATAAAAGCACACAGAGTAGTAATTCATGTGTTACAAATTGTGTTAAATGTGTTATATTTATAGATTAAAAATAGAACTTTTAAAAAAAAAAAAAATTAACAATCATATAATCATTTTTATTTTTATTACAAATCTTTTTAAAAGGACCTTTCAAATTGACATTTTGAATTGAAAATATTTAAATTTAAATAATAAATAAAAAGAAAAAATTGAAAATTGAATTGCAACGTAGAAGTGAGACGATGCGAGACGAATACCGTATGAAACGTCGTTTCAGAGTAATAGAGCGCTGTGTTCTGCCTGTCCTCCGTGTACTATAATGGTTCAACACTTTCACCAAAGATTTTTATACTTTTTTAATAAATTGTATTGTTAATTAACTTTGTTGAATGACAAATAATGACTTTGTGAAAATATTAGTGAAAAGCAATTTTATCACTCTCCGTTTCCCTTCCCTCGGCCTCTCTGCATCAGAAAAGAAAAAAAAACACCCGAAAAACAATTATATTTTTCTCTTTTAATGTTGTAACAATCACTGCATTTTCAAAAGTTAAATTCAAAAACTTTACAATTACTCGATTAGGGTTTCGTAATGGCGACAGCTTCACCTGCCTTAAGCAATAATAGTGCTGATACTACCTCAATCACCGGCTCCGGCAACGCCACCTCCGCCGTCGTAAGGAACACCGCAACTACCATCACTTCTCCGATGTCAATGAATAATATGAGCATCAATAATTCGAAGAATCTTCGCGGTCTTAATAAACCTAAATGCCACAAGTGCGGAAATGTCGCTCGTTCTAGGTTAATTTCAATCTCAATTAAATTAGATTTTCATATGATATTTCTTAATTTCAGTTTGCATATTGTATACTATATATTTTCTGCTTCTTATATCTGTGTTTGTGTAATTTGAGTAATGGAAGCCTTAAGTTTTATGGCTGTTTGTAAGGAAATCATTTTAGAAACGTGATTTTTGATAACAGGCTAGGGTTATCTATAAGTTGTTCAAAATTTAACTTACATATGGCCTCTAAATTAGCAATTGAAGCTATCTATTAGTATCTAACTTTTAGAATGTAATCGTCTAATTGAATAGTTACTATTACTCAAAATGCTTATTCGTTTGCAACCGTTATATCATCTTTTCATCAAGAAGGATCTGTTTCAAGCGTAATTATAATTGCCCTTGAGACTAATGCAAAGAATTAAATAGATAAGTAGATGACATACCTTGGGAAAAGCCATACGCTGGTGATATAATCTATATCATTTAAGATAAATGGAGGTTTAATCTACTAGAATTGTATATGAGTTTTGTTGATGCTAGGAATAACCAAAAGCGAGTGCAGCAATGTGCTTACTAAAACTTTTAACTGAAAGATATGCAAAATGATTGATTTTATTGCTCATGGTCATATTGTATATGAAGTGATCCTTGATGTTGATGCGCAACGTGGAGGCATACATTTGGAGGTATAGCAATCAGTTGGTTTTAGCAAAGCTGAAAGAAACACTGTATATAAAATTCATTTGAGGAGCTTCATCTCATAATTAATGTGGTGGATGTAGGTCTGTTTGTTATGGATCCAAATTTCTGGTCTAATGGAAATATCATGATGATAAATCAATTTAATTCATATAAATAAGGTCATCTAAGAGTGAATATTATTTGTCATTTTTCTTTCTAGAGATTGCTCAAATATGCATCTCAATGGGTCATGTCCAATCTATACTTACTGCAGTTTTTATTTATTTTATTTCAGCCCTGTTATTCAATAAAGAGTTATATTTCTACCATCCAAGTGTGATTTTTAACATTAAATTAGTTGTAAAATAACTTTTCAGGTGTCCGTATCAGGCATGCAAAAGTTGCTGCGCAAAAGCTCAAAATCCATGCCATATACACGGTATAATAGCTAATAGGATTATGGTTACCATGTTACATATCAACATATGGCATTTTCCTTTTGAGGAATCAACTACATACACATGTAACTTTTTAATTAATTTGAGTTCACTTGCAGTGTTGAAGGCCGCTTCGTCATTACCGGATAAGACACCATCCGCAGGCTCATCTTTGACAGATCAGCACTCAAATGAGACTCCTGTGTCTACGTAAGTTTTATGCATCGGTTATCCGATATTCTTATTATTCATCCCCATTTGCTGAAGGTGCTCATTATTCTCTTATATTATGCATCACTAGTAAACAAATTCGTTTTAGTATCAGTATAGTAGACATAGCAGTTTGCCTTTAAGTACATGTACTGCATGATTCTCTTTGCAGCCATTAATTGAATTGTTGCTTAGGGAGGAATATAATTGTTTACTTTTTTGCCTTCCAATCTCTTACTATCTTAATACTAGAGGTGGCAAAATGGGTGAGTCGAGCGGGTTGGATAATTTGATAATCGGTCTAAATGGGCATTTTTTCTATACAGGTCGAAGCAGGCTGAGTTGACCCGAACACTTTTTGGCTAAAAAAATTTCAGTCTCATGATTACAGATTATATGTTGTTTCAATAATAGTGTAAAATTTTGAAAAAACTGATGTAGATAACTTAAGCCTTCATTAGTAAACTTTGGGTTTGAGGTACTTTGGACCTTCTTTAAGCTTTTGAGGGTACGTATTTTACCTGTAATGACCCATTGCAGAGAAAATGTAACCCTGTTAATGGGTCTAAATGACTAAATGGCCACCTCTAGTATATCCCTAATTCTTCTGTCATTCTTTTTAGGAATGCACATAGGGTCACCTCACTCCGGCAGCTCTCAAACAATTTTGCTCAATTCAACAATCTCCAAACTCCAACTCGTGCAAGAAAGCCAATGACAAGAAAGGTGCATACGATAGTTCTGTTTAATAAATTTTCCACTGGTATCAGCATGTTTTATAAAGTTTCTCAACATTATGATATTTGAAACATACAGGAGGCTTACCAGCTAAATGAATGGAGGTTTTCGAAGTTAAAGGAATACAAGGATAGGAACATAGAAATAGAAAACGAAGCTTTCGATAGATATCTGCAAAATATCACACTGTTGGAGGAAGTTTTTGCTGTAAATTCCAAGTCAGAAGAACCCGTGTCTGCTGAAAATGAGTTAGAACGAAAAACTGAAATGATAGTATCAAAATTGAAATTGAAGCTTGTAGCAGACCCGATTAGAATTGAAAACTTCAGGGATAGAATGAGGTTCATAGTTCACAATGGTTTAAGAAAGCTCAAAAGTGAGACACCTACTGGCAATGAAGAGCCTGAACCTGTTAACATACCTAAGAAAGCAAGGTATTCAACTCTAGTTGAACTCAACAAAAAACTAAGTAATGCTCGAACAGACGAAGATCTGGAATCTTGCCACCTACTGAAAGCTCAGCTTTTCAATCTACCTGAACAAAAATCAAGTGAGCAAGATGAAAACATTGAGGATGGCAAAGTTGAAGAGAAGTCGCAAAGTTCCACATCGAAATGGTTTAGCACTAGTACAATTGATCAAGAAGCTCTTAGTCAAATTGATGCACAATTTTGTTCCCTTGAGAAGATTGAATATCTGTAAGATTAACTAATCATAAACACTAGCATATCATAGCTTAATGATGCATGGTTGGGAGTAAACATTTGGATTGCGGTGGGTAGTATCAGGTAATGTTATTATATTTGTATTGATTGGTAGCATCGATTTACTAAGTTGATAGAACATTTGTAGCATCTTTGGTAAATGATGGGTGTGTATGGTTATACTAATGTTTCGAGGATTGAACCCATTCTTACCTGTATGTGAGTTGGTGTTGTGCGTGTTAAAGCGAATCATTTAGTTCAGATTACATCTTTTTGAGGGTAATCTGACCATGACGGAATGTGAATTTTTGTGCGCATGGATATGCTTACTGAAAAGTGGCTTCGGCATTAACAGCCAGGGCAGAATCATTTGACTGCTTATCTGATATATGTTCACTGTGACGCTGAATATGCAATAATCATGAGTGTTTGAGAGATAATATGTTCGTTCTATTTTTTATGGTGCATTGGTTGAAGGATAACACTTGTACGATGGATACATACAAAATCTTCCGTATATAATTGTATTAGAAAAAAATGTGAGTGTAGACTTTTAGCTAGGCTTACAATTTTAAATAGTTATTACTGTATTTGATAAACAGAGTTTAATTGCAACTTACAAATTGTCATCAATATCAACTTATAAAGCTTACGCTAACATGCAACCTAACTGACAACCAGTCTTGCATAACATTTAAGATTTGTGGTCATGAATGTCTTATGGTATAACTTTTTAATAGTGTTAAAGATGTGCTAATATTACCAAGTATCCTAACTACCAAATCTTAGCAATAATACCTTAGCGTTTGCCATCAACTTACCTACCGGCTTTCTTGATGGAATAACATGGTTACCACCAACGGCGGACCAAGGAGTTTTAGTTACCAGTAAGTTCATAAAATTTAAAGGTTGATTCACTTTGTAGTTTGCGAAGACAAAGTTGAAAGTATGACAGTTGACATTGTAAAGTTTTTTAATCAACAATTTAGATATTAATGCTCTTACCTTCAAGTATTGACTTACGACCAACAACTAGTTGAGTTTACAAGTAAGTTCTTCTAAACTACTGAGTTGCACCGTCTAAAAATAATCAGTTTCACTTTTATAAAATCATCAATTTTTCAAAAAGTATCATACTACCTCGACTTAATGGACTAGTTGCATGGGCTATCTACCTCTGACTACTACGTAGGTCGTCCGTCATTAACATTTAACACTTCCCCTTTTAAAATGAACAAGGAATTATTAGAAATGTGACATGATAAAATTTTAAAAAGATGAGCTATTATAACGTGTACTAGCACTAGTGGAAGATCAGTGTCACTACAAAGTACGGACAAAACCAATTTTATTGGTCCACCCTTGTAATTAATTCCTAACAAAAATTTGTCTACTACATGATACTACGTTACTACATAGGAGTTAGTTATCGTAAAACAAATAAAATAACATATCAACCGTCAGATGAGAATTGATGAAATTAATTTTTCAAAATAGTCAAAGAATCATTAAATATTTCTGAAGGGTAAAAGGGTCTTTCAAAGTTACGGTAGTGCACAATCAGAAATCAAAGTTCTGGTGGTGCACCGTCAGAAATCAAAGTTCCGGTGGTGCCCAATAACAATTCCGGTGGTGCATAGTATTTTTCGGTGATGCAAAGTAAGAATTCCGATGGTGTATAGTAAATGGGGGTGGGGGAAGAGAGAGGGGTTGTTAGCTAAAATAATGGGGAGGTTTAATTTTAATTAAATGGTTATAATTATACAAACAAAATTACTATTTCACTCTTTGCCTAAAATGTTATTTTATTTGTTTTACATTAAGAATTATTGTATTTGATCTAACCCCTTACTACATATTAGTCAGTAATAGATAAAAAAATTGCGTAATGTACTGGGCCCACTATAATTGAATCAAATCAAATAAAATAGATATATTATTATGAGACATATGACTACGTTGAATATAAAGATTTGGAGCAGTCGAGAATGGCAAAAGGAGCCACCTCCAACAACACCTTTGAGATTTATAGGCTGCTTACAATCCCTTGTGACCACCACCACTCTATTCAAAGATATTACTTCAAATTATAAGTGTTTTCATTTTAAACAAAATTCTTTTTTCCTCGATTACTATATGTAAAAAATTAAGAGATAAAAATATAAGAGGTGGTATTTATATATATAAAAATAACTTAGTAGCAATTCCACATCGATGATGGAAAATCAGCTACATGATGAGTATAAAATGAAGGATTACTATCACTTTTGCTTCTTTTTTAATAATTTTTAAGATAAAAAGTTAAAGGCGTAATTAAATTTGAGCTCGGACAGAACTGAAATTGTACTTAATTTACCATTAATTGGGCTACATTCGTGGGAGGCCCGTGAGCCCAATCAATACATACCGGATCCCGTCCCTTTGTATAGGCATACGACACATGGATACATACATATATCAATTGTTTGGGGTAAAACAAATCATTGTTGATTACTGTGAAGGAAAGTTTAATGGTGTTTTAGGTATGATTGAGTTCATTGTATTATATTTTACCACTATCCTTTTTAGGATGAGTTATTTAATAACATAAACAAGTTTCACATTTAGCAAAAATAAATTGTTAATTTATAAGGGTAGATTAGTAGCGGAGATGTGAGGATCTTCAAAGAGAGATATAGTTCAGCTTTTATGCCTGTAGTCTAGTTGTTGTTTTTTAAGGAAAATGATCACGTTTCTCATGACGATGGGCACTTCAAATGACGAGTCAACTATAAATTAGGAGGCATGTTCCATCTGAGGGTTCGTTGTTTAGAGAACACATCGCATTAAGTTGCAAGAGTGAGCGTATAATTATTATAATTAGGAATCAAATGATACCTGGAAATACACCTTGCACTCTAACTAATTAATTAGTTGAACATTGTTTTTGATATAAATATCTAATTTATTATTTATTTATGATTATTGAAATAACAATGTTTGACGTCGTAGTATTGTGACTTCGTAAGTGCATACTCTAAAATCCACGAAATGAAGTTGACCGTTTTTATCATGTTCCTACTTTTGGAACCAAATCAAACTTGACCAGGAAAAATCAAACCAAACTTTTGCTGAGTTTGATTTCATTTCAACTTAAATCAAAATACTTCTAATATCATTATTAAGGAAATCAATTAGCTCAAAAACATAGACAATCATGTTTCATTACAAATAAATGAAACTTGATTAAAAAAATCTATGTATGACTACATATATAAAACTTTGTTACATTCAATCATCTACAAAACCCAAAAAAATAAATTAAATAATAATAATAAAAATATAAATACAATTGATGGTGAGATGTGGAATGATGCAAGGATCTACATGTTACATAGCTTATGACGTCGATGACATATATCGCCATTCATGGTGAGATGTAGACTAATTTGGTCAAAAACCAATTTAGTTAGGTTCGGATTCTAGAAGTAATATTTTTAAGAGTTAATTTGAAAAATATATATAATTACTAACGGTAATAACAGTAAATAAAAGAGGTTATTTTTAACAGATGTAGAGATAACTTATACGCAGAATTCTTGATATATTTTTTTATACAACTTATTTTGGAAATGTGTTTAGATTTAACTTAATTAATGTGTTGGATGTGTTGAAAATTGATACCCCAAAAGTCTTGAAAGATGGCTAAATTGAATTGATTCTTCAATCAAACAAATTAAAGGGGCCAAATATTTGGAAAATATCACCACATTTGGACATCGACGTACACCATGCGCCAACAAATAGAGTTGGGGGTTGGTTTTGTTGGTGTTGAATTTGTCAATTATTTTTCTTACTTATGTAACTCAAATAACTACAAAAAATACGTACATATATATGAAGAGCCACCATAAATACAACACTTATTGGCAATCTAATTTAACATGCTTTTATATATTAAATGTAAATAATCAGTTATTATTTGCATAATTTTTGTAAATTTATTAAAAGTGATAGTGAATTTATTGTGAACTTTTGTACGAGTATTATGCTACTTAACAAAGAAAATTTTGATATATCTATCCGTGTGTATTCGAGATGAATAATGTTATATAGACGTAAAAGTAAACCTAACTCATATATCATTAATATACTACTAGTACATTTTATTTCTTTTAATTTAACCTATAATCTTATTATATTAACTAATTAAACTTTTAAAACCGTTTCATATATAAGTTTAAGTCAATATGTATATTTTATTTTGAGACTGTTGTTTTAAACAAGTGGCAGACCTATAACATAGTAGTCTTGAGATAACTTTAAAGAGTTAGCCCTAGCCTAGGTGGGCACAAATTAAGGGTTGTCGTGTCCTTTCACCCAGGATTCAAGAACCAGGAAGTGATGGTTCATAAACAAAAATAAACAGATTAATAAATGAATAATAAATAATTATGTATATACAAGAAACTTGAAGATTAAGGTTTGAAGATATCTTTTGTTTAAATACACAAACACTTACGTTTATCCTCAATATCTTGACGAGAAAAACCAAAACAAGAGTATGTAGTTGTTAGCACCGAACAAACCACACTCACATTCATTGTTCTACCCAAAATAGAAACTCAAAAAATAATAAAAACAAAAAAATATATATCAATTTCATCATCATATCTTAACAAACCAACAAAGTTTAAGGTAAAAATATCATCACATCACAACAAACCAAACCAAACATGACTTGAAATCACAAGAAAACTATTGATACTCGTTAAGTTCAATCGGTGTTTGATATTTGATATATCTTACACCTTTATAAAGGGTTTAACCATTTTATTCAATAAGTTAAAAATTTTAAAAATAAAAATGACACAAATACTTTTATCTTCAACGAAATAGATTAATTTATCCTTACTTAATTTTAAAAATGACATAGATATTTAAGATATAATTATAACTTGAATAAAATGAAAATTTAGTTTATAAATAAATAATTATATATTTAAAATATATGTTTATAAAATTACTAAATAAAATAAAATTTTTTATTGTTTTGTACGAATGTCCCCTAGTTTCATCTAATAAGTTTATAGTATTTGTGTAATATAATGCATCCCAAAATATAATGGGCATCTCTATAATTTTACCCTACAAAATTTGCCCCTCTTAAGTTTGTCATCCCATTTAGTATTTTTATTTTTGTTTTTTTTCAATTAAATGCTCATTCACTTTTTTCATTCCCATAAAGAGCTCATTTAATTTATTTTCTTGTTACTTATTTTCTTTCAAAAATCAAACTAATATCATACGCATTCATGGAAGGTCCTCAAGTTTTACCTTTCACTCCTCTCTAAAAGAGTACAGCCATTAAGAGTGATTATTAAATTATAGCAGAAAAAATATTTATTATACCTTTATAAGTTCACAAACCATTGAAATTTCTTATGGATTTATAATATCAGGCAATAATTAGTTTTAACCAAAAATCAAAAACCAAATTAAATTTTGTTATAATTACTCACTTCATACAAGTTTTATAGATTTATTTACAGATAAATTGTACATTATAGGAGCATGATATAAGATGGTGATACTTTCCTCAAACTTTTTGATAAATTTTGTTAGAATGTGTATAAGATTTATACATCATAGCTAATGAACACGTAGTTTTGGTAAATTTATCAAATTAAGAGTCTACGGTTTCAGAATGTATTAAATTTACACATTTTATCAAGTGTATGTAGCGAACTTTAAAAATTTATATTGTATGTATTTAAGATCCAATGACACAAAAAACATGTATTTTATGCATTTTAGTTGTTTTTTGATAAATATAAAAAATATTTTATAAGTTTTATATATACAATAAACTCATTTAATAAATTTTTAATACGTCCTACGAAACCTTTTTAAAATTTATCACGTACAATAATAAAAACTATCAAATTTATTATATTTTAAAACAATAGATTTTCCATTGCGGTAAATCTACTGCGGTGAAGTTATCATTACTATGTCACGATAAAAAAACCAAATCTTTCAATACTAAATGTAATATATTTGACCAAATTTAATACATGCATGAGTTTAATTTTAATAAAAATATACTTTTAAGTTTTTTTATAAATTTCACTGTCGCTTACCAAATATTAGTCCGTAAACAACTTGATACAAATGCATTTATTAAAGACTTTAAAAAATTAAAGATTTATGGAATCAAGCATCTTTTTCATATCTTCCACTTCTTTTATTTTTTGGGTTGGCTTTTAAGTTTTATCAACCCACACCTTCTCCATCTCCTTTCTCCCATCTAATTTTAATATATATCAATGGCGATTCAATCTCAATACCCAACAAATATTTTTCTCGATACAAGGTTTCTATATATCTATCATTCTATAAATCATATGTGAGTTCATTTAAAAAAGTTTATACTTTTCATGCAGAAGTTTACAAGAAGACAGAAAAGATTACTCATTACAACAAGTTAAAGAAGAAGGCATTGATTCAAGAATTATTGATCATCAATCTCCAACAGACATATTTTTCAATAATTTTTCAGGTACTATGAATCAATATTTAATAGTTTCGAGTTTTAAAATAAACAGCTTTGAAACTGCTGATCATACAAAACCGACTATTTCTCGTTTAAGAATGTTAGATCAATCAGTTTCGTTCGAATACTCAAAACTGATTATATATAATTTTAAAACCCAATAATTAGATGATTAGTTTGCAAACGTAATATTAACAGGGGTAGTGGGATATTGCATTGTTGATTATTAATGTTTGTATTTAACATAAAAGTGTTTTTCTATTGACAGTTGGGAGTTGTGATATTAATCCAAGAAAAAAAGTTGATATGAATCAACTCATTGACATCACCGAACTTAATTCAAGAACCGCCGGAGTAAATACCGGTCTCCGGTTAGCATTTTCCGATCCACGGCAACACTCTATGTTAATATCCAAAGATTTTTCATGTCAAGTAGAACAACAACGTGAAGAAATCGAGCATTTTTTGCAAATCCAGGTCAAAAGCAAGATAAAAGATTAAATTATTAATCCGGGCTTAATCTTTTACACGAATGGTGATTTTAAAATTTTAGCTTTTATAGGTGGATGGAATGCGGCGTACGTTAGCTGAGAAGAGCCATAAACACTATCGTGCGCTTCTTGAAGCGGCTGAGGCGCCAGTGTTACGGCGGTTGAAGGAAAAAGATTCGGAGGTGGTGAAAGCCGCTTGGCGGAAAGCTGAGTTGGAGGCACAAATGGCGCAAGTTAGCATGGAGGCCGATATATGGCGGGAGAGGGTGGCGGCGCAGGAGGTAGAGGCGGCGGCGCTACAGGCTCAGTTACAGCAGGCTATCGTTGGCGGGGGTGGGAGGCGTAGAATAACAGAAGGTGATGTGGGTGCGCTAACATGCGCCGATGGTGTTACGGAGGATGCCGAGTCAGCATATATTGACCCGGAACGAGTTGTGGTGGCGAGTGGACCCGGTTGTAAATCGTGCGGGAACCGAGTTGCATCGGTTGTGCTGTTGCCTTGTCGACATTTATGTGTTTGTAGTGAGTGCGACGGTGTCGTTTTCGCCTGTCCATTATGCCTTTGTTTGAGAAGCTCTAGTATTGAAGTTTACATGTCATGACGTGGACTAATGTTTAGGGGGTAAAAATAGAATTTTGCAGTGTAAAAAGAAAGTGAAGATTGAAGAATATATATTTTTATTTAAATCTTTTTGTATTTGTGTTCGTTTTGTCTAAACAAGTTATAATTTTTACAACAATCTTAAAACACTTCCGAATTGTAGAGACTAACAATATGCGGTGGTCGTAGGAATATCTAAGGTTGTGTTCAGCGCAAGGATTATAGAGAAAATTAATTTTAAGAGAAGCTATTTAAGTAGTTTTGTATAAAAATCTTTAGCTTCAGCTACTTACGTGGTAATAAATGTAGATTTTAGTGTAAACGAGCAGGAACAGGAGCAGCTACGGATTGCTTGGAACCAAATTAACGGAGTTGATGAACTATGAATATCAGTTTCCACATATTTCTCGTATTTCATTCCATCCGCCGCCGGTCGGGTTATGGTACTATGACCTGGCCGAAGGGGATGAGATCCCAGAGGGTGTTTCAGTCTATCTATCACGAAATCTACGGGCCAAGAAGCCTTGTTGCACTTTTATCACTGGTATTTTGGTTTGAATGAATGATAACAATGTATATGGAGCTGATGATGTTTTACTCTCCTTGTGTTATTGACTTTTATTTGTGTTGGTTTTGACTTTTTAGCCAATGACTTTCAGTTATAGAAGACGTAACTTTAGATAGTTGATATATATTACATGAAGGTTCCTAGTACTCTAACATACGGTTCATAGTTTTACTTCATAATAGGTTAAGTACATAGTTGTATAAGAAAAATGATATGTGCATTTAAACATAAGTATACAAATGTGTTGGGATGATTGGTGAGAATATGAAATCCAATTCTAATTTATTTATATTTTCTATATAATAAAATAAAACTCATTAACCGATTTGGGCCTTTGGAGGAGATCTAATCCTTAATAATCTAATCACTAATCTGCCCTAATATCCATCTGATGATATAATAACTCAAATAAATCCAATAGAGATTTGATTATGTCATCCTTCATTAAAGTTTATATTTTTACAAGAATTAGATGTTATAATTATTATATATTTAATAATTTTTTAATGAAATTATTATAATCTAGTTGTATGCACTTACATAGTAATCTATATAAATTAACATATAAAACAAACAAAAAATTTTAATAAAATATACTATAACCATAATAGTGTTTTAAAACCATGCATTTTAAAATTTATGTAAATTTTAAGTTAATTCGTATTTGAACATTATTATATAAAATTTGACAAAGTGAGATGATAAATAATGCTATGTTAAATATTTATACAGTTTTAATGATATACTCAAAATGAGTTCGCACCAAATACCTCGTATGATATTTTAATACACACATTATCATCTATAGATTATTCATCTACGTTAGATTGCGTTCAACATATTATGTCAATATTATCAATTCATGTTAACTTTCCGTTGGCATGACCTAACTTACAAAATATTGAATGTACTAAAATATTATTTGGTTTTTACGTTGAGATAATTCTGATGCTTCTCTTAAATAAATATCAAATTTGGCATTAATTTATTTACCAAATAAATCATTAGTTAATTTTTAAATAATAATAACAATAATAAGCAAACTATATATAACGGCAACAAAACTAAGAAATATAAATACAATTAATTACCTATTTTAAATTGTACATATATGTGCGATAGTTTATAGGATTTCAAAATAAATAAAAAAATCTACTAAAATATAAAATTGTTATTATTCATAGACTTTCTAAATGTATACTAGTCAGGGACCTGCACAATGCAACGATAATTAATATAAAAACGTTTAATTGTCTATAATGATAACTGACGTAGTGATAATGATTGTATTAACTTAGATTGTTATTATTCATTTATTTATTTTTATATGTTTTCATTTCGTTTATACTTTATGTTATTAAATAATTATGAATAAAAAATAATAATGTTGATAGAATGACAAACTTTAGAATATATATTATAAATTACAATTTGATTGATCGAATTTAATCAATGATTGAACTTTATTTGTTACTAATTTTTAAAAAATTTAAAGAAACATAAATATAGATTTGTAGTTTATAAATAAAAAGAAGCAATTATGTAAAAATTAATTGTTTTTTGTTAATTTCTATAAATAAATATGTAGTTAGTGATAGTGTATAAACATAATTTTTGATTTTTATAAATTTAAACATTAAGGAGGGCAACCAAATTCTTTACAATGGTTTAAAATATAAATTTTATAAGATTTCAAAATAAAAAAAATTCACTAAAAGACAAAATAGTTCATGTTCGTAAACTTCCTAAATATATATATATATATATATATATGTGTGTGTAATTTGTATTCATAAAATTACAACTAAAAAGCATCTAATAACATATATCCTAAAAAAATATTAGCATGTAAGAGCAATGTGTTAACGTCACATGATATTATATTTTTACTCTTTTAGATAGGCAAGTACTCATACAAACCACTACCATATTTATCCACAAATATATACAATCGTTTCATCTCCATAAATTAAACCTACAATCTAATAGTTAAAAGATCCTCTTAATATCGCTAGATCAATGATCATTTCATAGCATCAAACACTATTCTTTCAACAAAAAATACTTTTGAAGCTCTCTTTGGTATAAAGGCACATATTCATTGTCTTCGTATTGTGTATATGGCCTTTTTACCCAACGTTTCTCTAATGAATTTGCGAATGATCATATCGAACTAACTAGGCATATGTCCTTGTCTTTGGTCCCTTTATACTCGTCAAAATTGACATGTGCTCAACCTTTTCTTAATACTGTCTATTACCCGTTTGATAAAGAAGTGTGCTAGGATGAGATAATATTGTTAGGTGTAAAATAAAGTGCATTTAGGTAGGTGCAGATAATTATTAGAGTAAGCAAATTGTATGGGTAGAAATTGAAAATCTGAGGCCCAATATTTCTACTCATTCTTTTAATTGGGTTATTATATTATATATTATATATTATATTACTTCGTAAAGATTTCGATATATCGCTTATCGTTTGAGATTTAAAAGGAGCATTTTTTGGTACTAACCGTATTATAACCACTTCAACTATTAACTATCAAATCAAAGTTTTGATATAATACAATAATAACTTAACTCCATATAACAATTATTATCATCTCACGGTACTATAACTGTTGACATTTACAATCAAAGTAACTTATTTAATTTTCTAAAAATATCGATTGCTTATAATATGTTAAGTTAAATGAAATAAGTATGAATATGTATATATATTAAGTTAACCCGTAATTAAATGAACTTCCTGTGGCCCATTTTATGACAAACTTAAGACAAATGTTAGGCTGTAAATGTTTTACTTCAGACAGGCTTCTGGGCCCAACTCATTATGGTCTGTCCAGATAAACTTTTTATGCATACTTCCAAAAGAGTTGATTTTTACACCAACAAAAAATGATTTTATGGGATACTCAATTCATATTTGTCTCAATAATTTTACTAGTGCTAGTTTAGGCCTTTTTTTACACACTTCCAATGTTATCTTTGTTCATACAAATTTCAATGAAGTGAAATAGTGCTACTTTTTCAACCTAAATCTAGTTGAGTAATAGTTCACAGTCATAATATATATGTGAATAAATACTTGCAATAAGGAATTATATATTTGTTTTTAATTGTTGATAATAGTGGAATAGTATTTATAAGACATCTGTAAAAAATGTTACAGCTTTCCCAACATAAAACATGTAGTTGACCCCAATTGATACTTTGGTGACTTGTATATCAAGGTAATATTTTACCTGAATATCTTTCAAATCAACATGGCAATGACAATTTTGTAAAGAAAAAGTATTGACATTGGGACACCTTAGACCATACTTCATGAACCTTCCCTTTACATAATCTCTTCACATGTTTTGCTTGCCTTTCTCCAACATCAAGATTTAGTTTACAAATTATTAGATTTTAGGTGAGAGTAATATAATATGATCCAACTATATTGGGAACCTTAGAGAACACTTCAGTAACAGCTTTTTTTTAGAATCTCTTCACATGCTTTGCTTCCCAGCCTCCAATATGAATATAATGTACAAGTTCAATATTAAAGAAACTAAAGAAGCAATTAAGTAATGTGTAAATATCATCAATGGTATTGAGTAGAAACACATTTCCTACATTTATATACATACAATTATCAAAGATAATTCTGACATAATACAACTCATAAATAGTGTATGCATGTAATGTAGCAATCCAACATACACTAAAGTTCCCATGCTTTGCTTCCCAGCCTCCAACATGAAAATAATGTACAATTTCAATATTAAAGAAACCAAATAAGCAATTAAGTAATGTGTAAATATCAAGGGTATTGGTCTGATACACATATCCTACATTCACATACATACATATACATACAGTTATCAAAAGGTAATTCACTACTCCTGACCTATTACAACTTATAAATAGTGCAAGTAATGTAGCAACCCAACATATTGTTCTTATATAAAATAACAAAATTAAATCTCTCTATAATAGATATGCTAGATTGTATTTCAGTTAAATATATTTACTACTTTCTCATATTATTAAATTTTTTAGTTTGTTGTAATTTAAGTAGTAATATCTTTCATTATTAGTGAATTTGATAATTGTTTTATGTTGGTAAAAAGAATATAAAATGTGCTAATCTTAGAATAAATAAAAACTTTATTCATTTCATGATTAGTATTATAAGAAAACGTGACACTAAAATTAAATTTGAAGATGCGAAAGATGTAAAAATAAATTATGCAACTAAAAAGATAAGATCAATCATCTGTAAAACTTCTCACATTTAAGAAGCCCAATAATATAATGTTGAAACATGCCTGTAATTTTGGTTCCATTAAAAAAATGTGATCCTATATTTATTGCATCTATCAATTTTCAGATTGCTTTAGATTACATACATTTTCACATTATTTTTTACACCTAAATATGTGAGCCCATAAGAAATTTCTAGAATTCAATGAAAAGTTTTTGTTTCATATATTGCCAACAATTCAATCAATGTAACAAATATATTTGGAGCATATTTTATCGAAATTGATTTAGTTGACGGATTGGGTTGAAATTGACATGTCCACTCGAAAACGGTTCAACGATGAACGCTCTTTGCTTTTCCATGAGCCCTGTCCGTTTTTAGCTTTTCGGAGTCGTTTAGAACCGAAAACACGTAATACTATTTTTTGGAGTTTATTGTGAACTTTTAGATTATGTTTCCTGTTATTTCGTGATTGTGTTTGTGTCCGGACTTTGTAAACCCTTTAAATACATTTCTAGGGTTTCTTTTTCGTTACGTTTTACTATACTTTGAGTATTGATCAAATAAGAGTAATTTCCATTTTGATGATTTCAATATAGTTTTTGATTGTTTTTGTTATTGTTTGGTCATCGTTATTCGATCCTCATCAACTTCCCCATACCGCTTGGCTGCATACCATCTGGCTTGAATGTTGATTTTTTTATGCTTGCATAAGAAAATGCATATAAGACTCTAATGCATTATTACTAAAAAAGCACACCCCTAAATGGTGGTTTATATTTTTGGAAATATAAAGATTAATGATCATAATGCGACATATTTGCCCAATGAGTTTTGAAGTTGCTAGTGCAAAATTTATAACACGAAATCGATGATAGAGTCTAAGACGGTTATGCATTCATAGTCTCTATTCTATAAAGTATATGATTTAGCAATGAGAAATGATACATCCACTAACAAGTTACAAACAAATTTCCACAACATGAGGTGGACTAATAAGATGAAGTGAGAAAATCATAAAAAAGAGACAAACTTAAATTGTGATTGATTAATCTAACTTTCCACATCATATTGTAAACTTTATTTTATGAAATAGATATGACCCTAGCATTTTTCTTTAGCAATTATGAGTAGCGGTTATAGAGTGTTATTATGATGGATATTAACCATGTAACTTTTGAAATAATATATCATAGTTTTTATATTACGACAACATTTACTCATTAATTTATTCGTTCAAAATATTTAATCTTACGTGCTACCACAACGTGCAAGTAAAGAATATTAATTATAATATTAAAGAATAAATGTGTTCATATAATTTATTAATTAATTCCTTTATTACCAATTGATATACTAATACTTGACATACATGCTATACTCGGTTTCAAAGAGTTAATCCTAATCCAAACTAATTAAATAAAATGCAATTGTTCTTAAGATATACGATATATATGCATTTTTAATTATTATTAAAAAAATAAAAAACTTTGGAAATCAATTTCCAGGGACCTTTAGGGCGCGTTTGATTACAGGAAACTCCTCGTGTTTTCTAGAAATTTTTTTAAGAAAAACTAAAAAATTAGGAAACATGTTCAAATCTGAATTTGTAAAAAAGTTTTTTAAGAAAATAAAAATTCTTGTTTTATTTTCCATAACTACAAATTAGAAAACTCATTTTTAAAGTTCTCTATAATTTTCTAATTCTTCTTTTTGAAAAAAGACAACTCCATCTCTCACATCTAAACGCGTTTTCTAAATTTTCATTGTTTTTTTGAGGAAGTAAATTACTTTTCATTCTCTAAAAAAATAAAAAATAAAAATAAAAACTTTTTCATAACTAAACGCACCCTTAAGCTCTTAGGTATGATTCTCACAAAGGGGATAAGCAATACTTTGTAGTTTGTGTAAGTTAATGTCGTAAATCCTAGGGTGCCAATGCCACCTAATGGCACTACAAAATCCTAAAATTATTAAACAAAAACAAAGGAATTTTGCTTTTGAACTACATTCTTAATTTTTTATTCCTACGGTGAGAATCGAATATATATCACTTTTCATATTCTTGCTTTAATTTCTAATTAAAAAGGGTTGATAGTCGAATAATCATAAGTCAATCGTAGTTGTTCCCTATCTATAAATTTATCCACCACGACTGTGTTCAGTAACGAATTACTACTCGATAGTCCAATAATTATCCTCAACAAAATAAATAATTTAAAATAAAATAGGTAAGTGTCACTTTTACTCTTATGTTTAAAGCAAACTTATCTTATATAATTTATGAAATAAGTTAGTGAAAATAATAAATGAAGATAGTTTTAAGAGTTTGATTATTTTTTATAAATAAATAATCGTTTAAATCAAATAAAAATAATAATGTGGAAATTAAAATTGCAACAGTAAAATTATGTATTTTTTATTTAACTTACATTAAAAAATGATGATATAAGTGTTACCTAGTGACCAGATTTAAAAAGTCATGAATATATATATTTTTATGTTTAAATTGAAACTCAAAAACTAATAATCACTATAGATTATATTACGAGATTATAACGACGGTATTTTGAGAAAAATAAAGGGTCTTAATTACAAAAATTAATAATTAAAATTATTTTATTCCTTCTTTTCCTCGAAATACAAATGCCCATCTAATCCAACACCATCTTTTAAACTTCATAACTACATCAACATCCTCGCATTTAATCAAATTAATTAACATTCTAGATAGCTATAATGTTTGATCCTTTACTACCTCTAAGTAAATAGTCCAATAGGGAGTAATTAATAAGTTATCAACTCTCTACCCTTATGGATTCAAATAGTTTTGTTAGTGTCTATTATTATAATTCTAACACGTCTTATATCTACAAACCTTTATGGTCAAACCTCTACTATGTTAGGTACCCATGCAGGGTTAGGTTTATAATGATAAAGGAATCTAAAAAGCAATAGAAAAAATCATTTGTGGACGGTAAAATAAAGTTAAACTTAAAATACTTTTTACACTTCGAGTGAATAATGCCACAAAAAGAAACAAATAAATTTCACCATATTTTGGACCACTTTCATCATATAAATATTCGATCTATTCACTTTAATATATATGCGACCTTGACTTGCACCTAATTTAGAGTCAATTGTGTTACGGGTTCACATCACTATCTCATTTGAATATATTAAATTATTGTATTATTTTCGTATTTCAACAATTTAATAGATATGTATGAAACGCTCTTAAAGTCGAAAGTAATGAACTATTCCGGTATCTTTCAGGTTCAACTAAAAGTTATTGTGGAAGCATACTAGTAACCCACTACTTTAAACTTATAAGGGACTCAAATTTCTTATCTCATATCAGTGTGGGACGGATTGTTAGAATGTATGTACATATCATATATGTACTATGAGAAATATGTAACTAGCTAACAATCATTTAATTGAGTACCACATATCATCTTATTACTAGCTGGCAGTTAATTAAGTCGCCCTTTACTTTGTAGTTCTAATTAACTATATCCGGTTAAATACTTACATACTCAATTAAGCAGTTTACTTACGAAAGATTAGAAATAATTACTAATTAAGCTCGTGTTAATTGGTTGGTTATCTAGTAAAGTATGTAGTAATAGTGCATTTTTTCAACAAAAGAGTGTATGGCAATTAAAATGATCAAATCCATAAAAATTACTCATGTAACGACCTTTATTAGATGAACTTGACAATCGAAATCTAATCACGTTTATTGTCATGGGAGTACTATCTTTACGTTCTAAAACTAGAAAGATTATCATTAAAACTTCAAGTTTTCGCACCTTTTATCAACGAAAAGGAAATTAACACGATTGTATCTATGCTTGCCGGCCAGATTATGTAGAAACAATATTTTGTACTCGGATATAAGTTTCATTATTATGACAAATCCAGTACAATATAATTATAAAGTAAACAAATAAGAAAGTAGTTTTAATAAAATTATAATATATTAAAATAAAAGTAAAACATAAATAAATGAGTAATAGCAATATTACCAGAACATGTACAATGAAAATAAATAACTAATCATATATATGCGTAATAAATAAGTAATTAACTTATATCAAGAAGATCGAATTCTGTGTTTGATAAGATTCGCTTAAAACATATTCACCTACAACGGTCGAAGCAGTTCGTACTGCCAGACTTGACTATCACTACTTAAGATTTTTCATCAGAGAATACTTATATCTCCTTCAATGAAAAGGTTATGTTTTTGTGTGTCTTATAATAAAGTCTAGACACCTCTATTTATAAGTTGGTTGATCCATCTAGGTTTAGTTTACCCATCCGATATGGGACAAAGATCAAACTCATCAAATTACACACCACATATCTTACTTTGTGAATTGATATCTCATTTACATTAGTTATGATTTGAACACATATTACCTCTTTGCGAAAGCTCTCATCAGACATGACCTTTTTCACTAAATTTTGCAACATATTAATCACTTTGTGTTAGCTTTGGGTTTCAATTACTTGATATATAGAGCCTAATCTATTTTCCCTAAAATTATCATTTACAAATCAAACATTCGTAGCACTCAATTATCGCTAATATATGTGCTATAACAATACTAGTGAATAAATAGGGTTGTGTGATGCATGGCCTATGTTTTAAAGGATTAATGTTGAATATATATTATCTTTAATTTTGATACTTGATCGAAACGATTTTTTCTTTTGTGTATTCTCTTCTACTATTTTCAAACAATAACACTCTCGATTAGTGCATTTGATTTGATATACATACAGAAAGAAATTGTCATTAACCAAGCTTATCATATATCGAGAACAAAAGAAGATGTGATTAGTCTTACTATGGTGTGGTGTATTTTTTATTGACCTTGTATGTTACAATTTTAAAATGAAACTAGTTTTTCTTGTTAGTATATTTTTAAAAGTATATATGACAATTTGTAAAGTGTTTATGTGTTCAAATTATACAAGTTCATGTTGTTTTTGTATATTAGTTAATGTGATAATGAGACAAGACTGTTAAGAGTGTTTTGTATAGCAAGATAAGAGAAGATTTTGAAGAAGGTTCATTAAACAAGTTTTAAGGTAGTATGTGAAAATTATAAAGATATTAGGGTCAAGTTAAGACTATCAAATACGTTTGAGTGTTACATTTGAGTTAGGATAAAAAATTAATGATTGATAATGTTTCTAAGTTTAAGATTGTCTTTATCTCATATAGTTACTTAATTGACTATATATCTCAAGTTAAGTTTTATGAATATAAGAAAATCAATACGATAAATGAAAAAATTAGTTATTCAAATACTTAATAGTGATGATTTGTTAAAATATAGTAAGAGTGTGAAAGTGATATACCTCTTTATATTAATATATATATATAGTGAAGTAAAGATTAAAAATATAAATATAAATAAATGTAAGACTTTAATAATGATGTCAATGCGAATATAAATATAGTTTTGTTAAGTATTTTCTTTTATCAATTGACTAATAACTAAGTGTTAAGTTATTAAGTATTATGTGATATAAAAATATATGTGAATGTAAGATAATAGTAGAAATGTAAATATTAATACAAATATAAATTGTTAAGTTATTTTGTGAGTTGATGAGTAAAGTATGTTTTAAGTTTTTTTTTCTAAAAAAAGGTATAGAAATTTTATTTATAATTTCGAGCTGTGTGTACTCCATAGTAATTTATATATATTACAAGTCATTACTCATTAGACTATTATATATGTGTATTATACCATTTTCATTTATATACTACCAACTCACATTTATATCCGTACAGTGTAAAGTACACTCCCAAAATTTCAAAGTGTCATATACTTCCATATCAAGCCTAAAGCCTCCATCTAACTCTTACGTCCTCTGCTTTATCCCACGTCCATTTGTAGTTCATTTCTTATCCTCATTGTATTACAACATTTACACAATAAAATATATTTAAATTTTAAAGGGTGATATGATTTATAAGATATAATTATGTATATAAGATTAAGAGTTTAACTAAAATTGATATATAAAACTAATGAATTAAAGAATACGAATAGAGTATATGACATGTGTATTGATTAGAATGAAGTAGAGTTGTCTTATATACATATACTCATTATACTTATAATATATCTATAATTTATAACCTTTATAAATTATTTAATATTTTCTTCTTTAATATTCATCTATTTAAATAATATAATATATTATTATGAAAAATTAAACATTTACACAAGCATATTAATATGACATGATTATAACTTTTATCATGTCATTTATTTAAAAAATCTTATTCGTATCAACCTTTTAACAATTGATTACTTCATTTTTGATTGATTAAAAATAATAATATTCTGTTGCATTACGCAGGTAATTTACTAGTATATATATAAGAAAATATACAGCAAAGGGAATTAGTCGAGTGTTTAAAGTTTCTTCTAAATTCATTATATTTAATAGTGACTTGTACGTTATGATAAAGCCACTTATATGCATTTTATTAAAACATTCATTGTTTTTTAAAATAAACAAGTAATCACATTCTGCAAATATATTGTTATGAAATATAATTACATTTATTGTCGTAAGAAAAGAATGCACATAGATATTCGGTTCGTTATTATAAATTACAGTCAAGTTTTAACATCTTAAATCGTAGAATTAATATAATTTATCATAACTAATTTGAATTGTATCTAGATAAAATAAAAATATAAGACGTGAGGATAAAGAAATCAATAATTTTTTATTTAAATTTGCATTTACTTTATATTGTAGTAGTTAAACTCTTATGAATTACGAGTTTACTCTTACAAATCGAATAAAAATGAGATGACTCAAATCTCGTCTTCTAAATAACTTTGACTTTTAAAGGTTGTTTATTGACTCTTTCGAGTCGTTTGTAATTTTTCTGAGTCTAGTGTGACTTTTCAAATCAAAAAATCAGACAAACTTTTATTAGAACATGATATAAAAATAAAAAATAAAAATTGAGAAAATATCGATTATAATTTATTTTAATTAAACATGTGAGTTAATTGCTGGTCAACAAGTTCGCTGTCGACTCTCATTATATTCTATTTATTTTAAGAATAAAAACTTTAAATTTTAAATACTAATATGTATATATTTATTCATCGTAAAATTAATAACTTTTGCAACTTAAATCGATTCACGAATTCCAACTTAAAAATTAAAATTTTATATTACGTGTTAAATTACAAATTAATAACCATACTTTTACTAAGTAATTGTTTTCATGTACATAATATTTAAACGGATCCAATATATACATATATAGAGATGATCTACAAAGAAAGAATAATTTTAAGAGAAACATTTAAGAACAATTCAGATTTACTTCTATTAAAATCAAAATTATTCATTATTTCTTAATCATCCTTCTACGTATATTATATTTAAATAAATACTGTTTTTATATAAAGAAAACTCAGGGTAGAAGTAGAGTGAGCATTAGATGCGGCGCAGAAGGAAGAAGTATAAATGCCAGATAGATTCAGTGGGGCCACGCGCGTGTCACGTGGCATGAAACCATCGAGACTTGGTGCTGCGGTGGTAGGGTGGTACCATCTGCTCCTCTATACGTGTACGTCGATCTCTTCTCTTTGCTGCTATCTTGCCCGCGGGCAACGGTCATAGCCTCTATTTAGGGAACACACTCTCTCTCACACGCATATTTTTTGTCACTTTTCCATAAACTTCATTTCAACCCTTCAATTTTTCTAATACAACACTTTAGCCCTTCTGAAATATATTTGTACCATCTTTCAGTTATATACATTATTATTATTCAAATAAATACTTTGTTTCACTTCTTTTATGTGAGGAAGTACTCAACAAAGTTATAACTAAAACACCTATGTACGATATATGACAAAATGATTATTATATATTAGAAGTTATGTTCATGTTACATCAGGTACTTGTACAATGAATATAATTTGAGGTCGAATACCACATCGATTCAAAAGACATTAATTATGAAAGAGCTTTTAATTACTTGAATAATATTCTGATTCATCTTGCCCCCTTGTCAAAAGTCATTCACTTGTAACACTTATGAGTATGGTTGTAGAGTAGTTAACCTTCCTTAAGATTTAGTATTGATTAGGTTGGTTTCGTCAAATTTATAATAATTTGAATTGCACTCTACTATGTTTTTTGCGCAACTTATATAGTCTCTCTTTTTAATTTTGTTGATTTAACTTATATTATCACACAGTTTCTCAATAGATAAAGCTATTCCGACTTATATATCAAAAATAATTCTTATAAGTATCTTTAACGTATTCAAATTATCGAATTGAATTAACTTTTTTCAGATTGAGTTTCGACTACATTAACACTAACAGTGCGACAATATCATAATCTGAAATTATTTTTAAAATATCATAATCTGAAATTATTTTTAAAATATCATATTCAAGCATTAGATTAAACACATCTTTTATTGCATAAACAATACACTTTTTTTAGTGACTTCCTCTTTTTTACATTAAAATTTGATCTTAAAGTGAAAGGGAAAATATTAGCAACACTAATAACCATGAGGGCCAAAACTTAAACGAATTAAACATTTAAGAATGGAAGGTAAAGGGCGTTGGGTACATAATCATTGTTATGGCATGGGTTGAATCACGTGGGCCCCAAAGCCCCTTGCTCGAGAGTTTGGGCCCCACAGAAAACGACAAACTATACGGGCCAAAAGTGAACGATGATGACGTCACTAAAAGTGCTGTTTTCTATTACCTATGGCTTAGTCCACCGTATGGGTTTCAGTGGATTGGGTGATTAGAGGTTACACGTACGGCGTATAGATGTGGTTTCACGTTTGTCGGTTGTAGCATGTGACGGTGCGTGGATTACACGCTCTTTCAACGTTAAAGTTAATTAAGTTATTCTCATATCAAAAATTTCTTGTTTAATACTTTTGTTTTTCACTTACAAGTACGTATATTATTTTAATGTAAAAATTCATTTTTTAAAATTTAATTACATCAAAAAAGTTATTTGAATGTATTACACTAAATTTTCAATGTTAAATTTTTTTAAGTAATTTAAATTATATAATTTAATAATATAATATATAATTTTTATATAATTATTAAATTTTTATAATAGATTTTGTGGCACTCAATATATTTAATAATTTCAAAATACACATGAAAAATTATAAAAACTATATATTTTTTAATAAATATAATAGTAAACATTATATTATTTTGTAAATTTTAAAAATATTAATTACAAATTTATAACCAATACATCATACTGATACATTTTAATTATCATATATATTATTTTATTTGAGTAGTGTTTAGTGTAGTATTTAATATTGCACCAAATCGGATGCACCACTACCAGCTAATTTTTTCAAATACGTCGTTATTCATTTTCCTTTTCTCCATCAATTATTTCAATATATTTGCTAGATTTGTATTTAAATCTATATATGGACATAATTATTTAGACACAAGTATCATTTTTCTTATATTTTACTAAAAAGCTTTGATCAGTACCATTTGTGTTCTAATCTAATGAGATAAAAGTTTTCAAAATCACAAACGGCTCTGGAGAATTTCGTACTAAGTGGCCGTGAAAATATTTAACCGGCTAAATAGAAAAATTACCGTAAGGTTCATAACCATTAGAGGCCACTAACAAGTATTTAATGTACTTGAGAATTTTAAATATGAAAAATATGCATTTAATACTTATTAATTTGTGTAACATTTAATGTTTCTGCTTAGCATATAAATACATATTAAAGAAAATTTTAGTTTCATTACATACACATTATTTTGGTTTATTAAGAGACTTTAATTGAGAAAGAAATAAAGTGGTTCGGTAGTTAAATTGGGGAGGGGAAGTTATTAAAATATATGCTACGGAATGTAACTAATTGAATTTATTTTTAGAATCAATTTTCAAAATAAATAGTTTAATACTTCTTTATCGAGACAAGATGAGATTATACGTTGGTGATGTTAAATGACATGATAGAGTTTTTAAAGTTTTATATACAAATTTATATAAGTGGATATTTCTTATCTATGTTTGTTTCATAAAATTTCATAAGATTCGATTCTATTTTATAACGAGTTTGATACATTTTATCAAATTTATTCTGTCAACTAAACACATTTTCAATTTGATTTGAATGGAAAGTGGTTCCTAAACGAAGATACGTGATGTCATGTAATAAATCTCATCGATCAATAACAATTGTTATCTTTTACTTAAAATCATAGTAAAAGATATAGCCTAAAGTATCATCGTAATGATACTCAAAGATTTATAATAAGAGGACAATTATGTATGTATATAAGTTAGATGATCAAAAATGTAAAGTTTAAACATTTCCATATGATAATATATATCCAAAGTTTAATCATTTAAACATTTTGAGAAACAAACTTGAAGTTACAATTGTTAAAGATAATAACATTTTACTAACATTTACCCCATGGCCCATGCGGCTCAAATATTTTGGTATTCTATGTAATGTAAATAATAAGTGTAGTACGACATTTACTGAGCCTTTGTACGATCCATCCAGAAAATATGTTCCCTTTCGGAAACTGCCAAATCTAAATTGAAACGGCAACTTTGTACCTTTCCGAAAGTGAAAATGTGAAATAGTACAACTTCAACTATTCATACAAAGTTTGATTCTGACCAATAGAGTCTCTCATATTTGCAATTTGATAACGCTAAATACCGGTTCTTAGTCCTTCTCCTACATCTAACTACTTCTAACTCGCGTGTATTGTGTTACTGGTAGATTCTAGACTATAAATTTAAGAAGATTGAATGATACGACATCTTCGTACTATTTCAATCAATAGATTATAAAGTTTTGTGTTTCAATTCATAGTTGATGCTTAATGCATAGTATTGGTCAAATGTTGAACTTATACACATCATACATGATACGTTCTTTTCATTTTTATATCTAATATCTAATATCTATATCTATTTTTTAATGACCAATCGATCGTATATAGACTGTGGTAAATCACCATCGACAACTCTCAACCATACAAAAAACCATTAAAATTCTCTACAAATCATTAACCAAAAAGAACAAAAGAAGCCATAAAAAACTATTCGACATCACAACACCCTATTATCGAAAACTATTAAAATGTTCTGCATGTACAAAACTTATAATTTGCTCCTCTACATGAGGATGAAACATGTTCATGCACCTCCTAAACATACCTGTAATCGACTTTGTATTTTGACTTATTCACAAATCAAATCTTTAAACTTAGTTTCAAATATATATATTTAGACACATCAAATAGTTTTCATTCCAAAAAATTAACATGTGACCCCTCAAATACAAAATGCACCATTACAAATTTACAGTCACTCAATTACCTAAATTTATAATATAAAAGACAAAAATGTGAGATGGGAATGTATCAGTCTCTCAAACTTGGAGAACTGATACATCCAAATATGATTAGTTGAAGGGGGTAAAGTGTAGTTGAGTGAACTTCAAATGAGATTATAAAGAAGTCTTGCTTTCAACCAATTATCAAGCAAAAAAAAAAATTTGTTCCAAAAAAATTAACATGTGACCCCTCAAATACAAAATGCACCATTACAAATTTACAGTCACTCAATTATCTAAATTATAATATAAAAGACAAAAATGTGAGATGGGAAAGTATCATTCTCTCAAACTTGGAGCACTGATACAGCCAAATATGATTAGTTGAAGGGGGTAAAGTATAGTTGAGTGAACTCCAAATGAGATTATAAAGAAGTCTTGCTTTCAACCAATTAATTCAAGCAAAAGAAATGGAGTCTACAAGCACAAGAAAACCTTGTTTCCTTGAAGACAACAATGGCCTTGCTTCCATTGCTGACCATGCTTTCTCGTCTTCACCTGAAAACCACCTTCACCTTATTCAACGACCACTTTGTTCACCAAGAAAAACAAATCCCAAAAATTATGCTTCTTTTTCTCATGTTTCATCTCCAAGATCTGAAGGGAGGATTTTTAATGGGAAATTTGAAGAACAGCCACCTTATTTCCTAGATGCTTGTTTTCTTTGTAAGAAACCACTAGGTGGTAACACAGATATCTTCATGTATAGGTAATTACTTAAATTTCACTTCTTATTTTGTAAGTTGAACCAAACCCATGATTTGTTTTTCTTGATTTTGTTATATACAGTTTCTAACTTTGATTTTAAATAAAAAAAAAGATGATAACTTTATTGCTCGTTGGGCTTTACTGCCTTCCCTCACTCTTCCATGAACCAAGGGAGATTCTTATATAAAAAACTATTTATTATTATATTTTTTGAATCCAACCAATTTCTTTACTGGAGTATGTTATAAAAAGTGTCTAGTTTTAGTTTAATTACAAAAAGATGAGAACTTTACTGGTCTTTAATGCTTTCCACTCATCTTATATGAACCAAGATGAAATCTTGATATAAAAAAATTAATTTCTTGAACTTTTTTAATGATTTCTCAGATGGGGTTTTTTGGATTCAAAATATTGATGTGGGTTTAAATTTGATGATGATTTTGCAGAGGTGACACAGCTTTCTGTAGCGAAGAGTGTAGAACACAACAAATTGATAAAGATGAAGCAAAAGAAAGCTGGAAAATTTCAGTTTCAATGAGAAAGAAAGATCAGATTGAAAAATCAACCAGTAATTCCCCAAATAAAACCTCCAAGAATTACCCTTTTCAATCTGGTGCAGTTGCTGCTGCTTAATTAACTCCTTCCCCCCAAAAATAGAAAAAAACAAAAAAGAAACAATAAAAAAGGTAATTATATTTTTTCCTACCATGTGAAGGATGAAGATGGAGAAGAAGTGAAAGATTTTGTCAATTAGTATCATAGTTTGGAGTAGAAGATGCAGAGGATGAATTTCTGGGAAAATTCTAAAAAAAGGTAAAAGAAGTTTATGATATGAGACCTGTGGGACCAACCCCCCTCCCCCTTTCCCTCCCCTTTTTTTCTTTATCAACAAATTCGGTTGGATTAATGTAAACTTTTTACCGAATGAAATATGAAGAAATTATTAGACTATTACATTTGTTTCAGTTTGTTTTATTTTCTTGAAATATGAAGAAATTATCATGGCCAATGGCACGTAGTTTCATCAAAAATGGGAAGGGTACTTTTACAAAAAAAAAATCCAAAGGTCATCGATTCGAACTCCTGACATTTTTATAATCATTTGCCTGTGAATCGAGTATACATAAAACTAATGGCGTAGTCAGAAATTTCATTTTGGATGGATCAAGACAAAACAAACACTAAGAACGCTTAATAACAATATAATAAAGTGTAGAAAACTTACAATAAGTAGAAAGTTTTAGCGCTATACGACGCTCTCTTACATTGTTAATATCATCTAAAATAGAATCTAAACTAAACGTATCAGCAATTTCTTTCTCAATATAAAGAACTAGGTTATCAGAAATAAAGTCATCATCCATTCTATTAGGCAGTCTATTTTCACGCTCTTCATGGCTAAAAATGCACGTTCAACACTTGCAGTTGACACTTGAAGAGTCAACACAAGACGAATTAATCACGAGATAATAATGCCTTGTTTTTCCTGTCTCCGCTAAGCCTGGACATAATTCTGAAATACAAGACAATTTACCCAACAATGGATGGTCCTTCACATAAGTTTTAAAGTGCTTTAGTTGAAATTTTAAAGTGTCCAATTCTTGGTCATTGAAATCAAGAAAATAGTATTTCTTTGCAAGCTTGAGAATAGAATCCGGGTTGAAAGATTTGTATCCCTCTCTTGGATCTAAATCAGAGCTAATTTTCAAAAGTTCCACAATTCTTTCACTAAACATTGAGTCAATTTCTTGCAACTGAAAATCTATTATCTCGTTAAATATATGAAAATGGTAGTGATGCTCGTTAGTAACATGATCGCGATTCCTGACACTTCTCCCTTCAAAATACAGAGCACTGAGATCAGGAATATCAATATCATGCTTCTTGCAAAAATTAATCGCATCTCTAATAAAAGAATCCCATTTGTTATCTCGAAGCGTTTCGATCAACTCTTTTGTTTGGGAAACCATTTGGATTGCATTTACGATCTCCTGAGACTTTTGCTGCAGAGCTTGGCAAAGAACATCAGTGATGCCCAAGATTCTTTTCATCATAAGCAAGATAAATAGGAACTCAAAAGAAGTCAATCTTTTTAATGCGGCACTAGCTTCTCCCTTCATTTTAAAGTTAGAGCCATCTGTTTTTATGTTTTCCAAAACTCTACAAGTTGGATTGCACATTCAAATAAGACTACTAAGTGAGGTCAAATGTGAACTCCAACGTGTATCTCCAGCACGCTTCATTGTACCTATTTGATTATCTCCTCTACTAGTTTCAGTTTCACCATATTCTAACATTTTTGTGATTTCAGCAGCTTGAACAACTTGCAACTCATCTTGTCATTTACAAAAAGCACTAACGACATTCACAATTAAATATACATTAGAAAAAACTCATATACAGAGTGTATCTCTCTAGCTGCTGTAACCAATGCAAGTTGCAATCGATGAGCCATACAATGTATATAATATGCACATGGATTATCCTTCTGAAATAATGCTTGTAATCCCTTCCATTCACCTCTCATATTGTTGACTCCGTCGTACCCTTGTCCACGAATATTCTCAGTAGCAAGCTTATAAGAAGAAAGAGTTGCACCAATTGAATAATATAAAGTGGCAGATGAAGTGTCTGTAACATGGATAAAATTGAAAAATCGCTCTTGTATGCATCCTTTACTGTCAACAAATCTAAGAACAATGGCCATTTGTTCCTTTTTACTTTCATCACTTGCCTCATCCACAATTATACAAAACATGGAACTTCCAATATCTTCTACTATCTTCTTACGTACTTTCTAAGCAAACACATTCAATATTTCTTTTTGAATATCATAGGATGTATATTTTGCATTTTTGGGAGCATTGTATGAAGCTGTGTGTTTAAGCAACTCAATAAAGTTTCCTCGATCTTTTAAAAGCAATTCCCTAAAATGAAATTAAATGAACATGATCTATCAATGTTTTAACCCTTAGCCTATTCTTCATAATTTCTTCATCTGTTTGTCTTTGCATCACCTTATTTATATGTCCCGATTGATTCATCAACGTGTCACAAAATCTTATAACATTATTATGTTGAGAGATAGGTCCATCTCCCATATGTTTTTAAATGAACAATACTTCCCTTTGACATTTTCCTAATTCTGAAACCGTTAACTACAAATGCATCTTTATTGCTATGAGTATTAGGTTCTTCTAAGAAAAGATAACAATAGAAGCAATATGCGGCGTAAGTAGTTTTCGAATACTCTAGCCAAGGGTAATCGGAATAACATTAGCTACAAAACTACGTAGATGACTATCTGACCCACTTTTAGGGTATTCATGGAGTACAAGTTGATGAGGACCTGATCTTAAGTAAGCTCGTCTAATCTCATCTCGTTTATTAATCGGATAACTCCACAAAGGTAAACGTAGCCTAGGATCATGTTCGAAGGATTTTCAACTATTGATGGCGGCTGTGGAGGATTTTCAATAGTTAGAGGTGGAGGTGGATGTGGAGATGGAGGATTTTCAACCGTTGAAGGCGATGGTGGAGGAGTCGTAGATGTTGAGAAAAAAGTATTTATAGTTTTTCTTTTTTTCTTCATAGCTCTACAAAATTCACAAATTTCAAATACAATATTAGATTATCAAGAAACTATATCAACAAATATCAACAATTACCAACACAACAAACTATTAAGCTAAAACTATTTATGAATGGGAAAGTGTGAATCATAACTTAACAAACTATTATTTATTATATCAATAAAATTACTAACTTTGATAATTAGCAAAACCTTAACCATAACATGATATTATATCATATAATAATTAGAACCTTCTAATAACAATAAATTTTGTTTGTTTGAACCAAATCAAAAGTTATAATAACTAAACTCTTAAAGAACAATAATAAATTTGTTAGTTAATGTGTTAACAAATAAAAGCTCAAGTAATTAATTAACAAGTATACTTTTATTTTGGTAAAGGGGAAATCCCCAGTAAAATAAATTAACAAGAATACTTGATGAATTGAAAATAGGAATAATGAATATTGGTACTCAAACCTGTGAGGCGCTAGGCGTCGTTGAAGCTTCACAAATCGTAGGGTTTATCTAATTTATTATATGAGATAAAAATTGAGCTAATGGAATAAAAATTGAATAAAAATTGTTATTAATCGAACTCAAACGGTCAAACCTCCGTATGGAATAAAAATTGAGCTAATGAGCATTTTTCTAATTTCAAAATGAGAGTGGGCCATTAACATTTTTAAGTTTAATATTCAAGGTGGACTAAGAATATATTATTATGAAAAATATTATTAAATATCATATACTTATTACTAAACATTTTTTTAAGGTGGGTCTAGGACTTGCTTTTGACCAATGTGACTACACCACTGCATATCACATTATAGATAGATAATCAATTGTAAATTAATATGAATTACAAATTATCGAACTTTTACCATAAAACATCATTTAACTACTAACCCAGTAATTATTATAAAAAATATTTTAAAGTTGTACTGTTTACATCATTTTTAATAAAGCTGAATATTAGCTTATGCAACAACAGCTCATTCTCAAGTCTCAACATATATCATGATAGCTCTAGATAAAACACAAACATACACTTCCTATAATCAATTGTTTTACATTTTTGTTTTTCATGAAAAATACATCTGTGAAGGAAGAATTGCTTTAGATCCAAATTTAATGTGAGTTTAATTCTAGTAGGTTAATTTTTCAAAGTTTCTTGAAAAAAAGAAAAGAATAGGATAGGATAAAGGGTACACTTGATGAAATAAGTTTAATGACTATTAATTAATAGCATCAAAGTCTTTAGTTACTAGTCTACTATTAATAGATATGCAACTTATTGTGGATGATACAAAATACTGTTATAGGTTGTTTGTGAAAAACAAAAAGTTGTAGGTTAAGATTTGAAATAAAACTCAAATAGCATGTTTGAGGCTCAAGAGGGCAAACCCTCGTGTTGTGGGGCTGTTAATTACTATGATTATTGACTAATTATGAGAGATTAGTAATTTTCATGAAAGTTTAGGACATATTATAAGAGAAATTGGTAAAAAGATCAAGTAGACTCTAAATTTGATGACGCAGTGTAATAGATACTTTTCCGTTTATTTGAAAGATTAAAATAAAACTATTATTTATTAAAGAATTAGGATTATTATTGATTCTTTAAAATCTATTAGAAGTGACTTTTTGCTCGTAAACTAAACTCTTCAAGATATCACTATGGTTCAAGATATCTTCAAATAAAACAACTTGATTATGAACTTATGTTATATGTTATGTATATATATATATATATATAGAGATAGCAAATTCAAGGGAAAAGGAAAACTTAGTAGAGAAGAGGTAAAAGAGTTTTTTACCCCTTCGATTTGGTAAAATAACTTTTTGATTCAGTTTGAAATCATATTTATTTTTTAGTGAATCATAGTTGTTTTTTGCTGAACCATAAATTTTAAATATATATTTCTTCCATTCTACCCCAAAGTTTCTTTTTCTTTTAGATCCCGATACTATATATATATATTTAGAACTAGTATTATTCTAATTATAAGTCTTTTAAACATAACTAACACTAGTACAAAACTTGCTGTTGAATATTTGAATGTGTCATTATTTAAAAGACCTTTTTATTTACATATATTAAACTTGTAACTATCATTGAGATACATACATAATTATAAATTGATTGATCGAAGGCATGCGTATGTGGGATAGTTTGGACATATTCACTTTAAAGCAAGAAGGGGAAATGGATTGTAACTTAACCTTTGTCTCCTGTCGGTTAATGTACTAATTAATCAATTGTTATACTTTTTCTTTTGTTAGAAAATATAATAATATATACAATATAATAAAATTACTAAAAGTAATAATTGAAGTTAATCGCGATGTCACTGACATAGTATAAAGAACTTTCTTCCACAATATACATCACTTCATGAAATCATCTCACCATAGATCATGACCAAATATGGTCTACGTTGAATGTCAAAAGTAAATAATGCAAATTTCATGTATGATGTGATATTATAATAATAATAATAATCTTAATAAATCAAAAAGGAAAAAAAAAAGTAAAAAAAAATAACAACTCATTATATACAGCCAATTAATTAGCTAGGGACTATGAAATTATGATCACTCAAATCGTACAAGAAAGACAATACCTAATGGGGTAGGTCATTTCAGAATTATCAATACCTATGGGGGCCTTATGATAAATGGTCCCTTTCTTTTGGTCTAGTTTTTGGACCCCATCCACCCACTAACCCAAGTACCATGTAAATTCTAGCAAATGAAATCATGACCCATTTATTTCTCAAGCAAATAAATAGGAATATTGATGAATAGGAATAGGAATATTGATGAATAGAAAATAAACCATTCCAAAACCAACCAAAGTGTTATACATTATGCTTGTTGATATTACAAAGTCTATTAGTGAATCTTATATCTATAAATATTCATTTGAACAAACAACCAAATTGCTGAGTTTATATTACTAATGTGCTATATACACATATGTTAGAACTATCTAATTGTACCATCGGAATAACAATTTCTGTGTATGATTATGCACACTTAGTGTCACATAGGATAGAAATACGAACGAAATCACTTAACAAAACTAGAACTCATTTTTTAGACCAACATTAACTATTTTATGCAAGTCGAATTTAGGTGGCTAACTTTTTACGTTGTGTATTGCTAAATATCTTGCTGTCTTGTACGATTTATCGTACATTTGCAAGTGGCCTATGTTTCTGGATCTTTACAGCTATAAAACTAGAAAAAGAATGTATTTTTAACAAGTGACACGTACAATTATCGAGAATTTCATTCTATTTTGGAGTAGAGAACATAGCATGGAAATATGTCCTTATGCCATATGTGTATGAGCTGTTATGTGGTACTAATTTGCCATATTCAAAATACTACAACTTTGGCTGAATCAAAAACACCAAATAACTAATTATGTATTGACCCTACTAACTCACTGTTGCATGTATATTTGTACCTTGTAAGCATCTTTCAATTGGGGTGATTTTGATTTGTACAAAGGCTTTGATGCAAACCTTACGTTCATGAAATTAAACTTTAATTTGGTAATAAGAAATTGAATTACTCAATGTTGCAATTTGAGTAGTTGGAGTTTTTGGAAAGTTTTCATTTACTTTTGAATCAAGTAGATTAAGGTCTGTAATGACTACTAACTTTTAGTGAATATGGTGTCCTATCAATTTGACTTAAGCTGATTCTAATATGGATTTGCCTTGTCGTTATGGCGAAAATTTTGGCATTAGTGGCAACAACACGATAAACTAGTTATTAAGATATCTTGCAGTTTTTGTATAGATGGATGTCATTACTGTGATAATATCTTTTTACAAAATACAAATCATACTAGCTATCTCCAATAAATATGAAAAATGTTATGCCACAACTTCTATGTTTTTAAGTTGCTCTCCAAATTTCATGGATCTTGAAACAGTCTTCATGATTTGATAGCCGAAAACTTACAATCACACATGTAGATCAGAAATTTGTGTCGTTTTACACGATGAAAAGATTGATTGACGTATACACAACTCCAAATGGTCCATGTCTAAGTTGAAATAGAAATGATGTACTACTTGGATAAAGACATATAAACACAGCCTAATCAAAGAAAAAATAATTCAAGTGACTGAGGATTTGTATTTACTTGTATACTGCGAAAAGCAAAACCTATAGTTCAAGAGTACAAAACACTACAATGCAAAACCGTTGCAAGAAACATAAGCGCAGGGTATATAAGAAAATTGATACATTTCCCTTATGCGTATGTTTTGGTATTAACAAATAGAATGACAATTTGTATGATTTTGTATAGTTTCTTCACTTTGGGTTATGCGATAATTATGAAGAAATAATCTAGCTTGTGATCAAATTGATGTATTGTGATACCATTGCAGGGCAAAAATCACCTTTTGTTGACCAAAGAAAGAGCTCCTGTTGACCTTTAATCTGTAAACCAGAGAAGTTTTCGAGTAACAGCAGGACGGCCTAGCCTGGAATATCCTGTATGTCTTTGTTCTCTGGATGCACAAGCTGAAATTTGGAGATCATGAAATATATTTTAGATTTTAAGGTACATAACAAGCTAATTTAAAAACAGCATGTGCAAGATCATCATTTCTGATTGTATTTCGTTAGTATACAAAAATATATCAGCGAGAATGTATACAAGGGTACGACTAGTCGATACCATTATTGCAAGTCAACACACAATTAGAAGTGGCGAAATGGTCGGGTTGGGTCGGGTGATGGGTCATAACGGGTTCAGGTCATAACTTACAAATGTTGAAGTTTCAAGCGCATTATTGTCAAGTTTTATTCAAGTGATATACACCTATACAACATAGGTGTCGACAAACACTCCCTATATTGTTTTTATCTACTGGAAGTTTAGTATTCAAACAAGGACCCCATGTTAATAATTCCTTCTTCAGAAGATAAAATTTGAGTTTTTGCAGGTGCATTTTGATAATAATTGTATGAGCTGAATAATAGATATCTGATAATCAGTTGTAATAAAGCGGGTTTTATAAGACATACAGTATTTGGATGTGCTTTTTAAAATCTCAAGTTAAGTTAAAAGAAATGGTAATTAGATAATTTCTTTTATTTTTAATGCTTTGGTAATTGGTGTTGGTGCAGCTAGTTACTAGTATGAAACAGATTACACAAATCAAGATCATCACTTGATCTGTTTGAAAACAGAAATCCAAATTCACCTAACACTTGAAAAGAAGATCGAGCAAGATAAATGTGATAATATCACATAAACAGCCTTAAGTAACAGCAAAATATGGCGGCAGCACAGTGCCACATACATAAAGATGATGTTATCAGAAGTCGGCATGTACGCACCCTCACAATAATGATCGCTATGACACCAATCACAATAAGAAAGAGCATCGACATAATGCAACAATCAGTTGCAACCTGTATAACAAGTCCAAATGAGCAACAAAGATAACAAATATACAATCTTCATAAAAAATGGGATCACGAGTAATTTAGAGGTTGACCTGCCTTCCAAGTTCCTTCACCAACCGAGAAGCCTTATTGACCGAGAATCGAATCAAGGTCATCAACTATTCTGTTCACTTGTTCAGTCTGCAAAAAATGATTTTTAGTCTTCATGTATAGAGATAGTGAAAATGGATTGAACGTGCATAAATGCTGTCAGGTACACACGCACCTGCCTTTTGAGTGTTGCTGCAGTCTCGGATCCAACATTTACCGTGTCATATACAACCTGCTAAAAAATGCCAAAATTAATATCATCTTAGATTTCATGAAAGTTATAAAATGATTGATGGTACCAACCTTTTTCGATCATTCTAGCTTGTTCAGTCTCATTCATCATTTGATTATCCTGGCCGTTAGTTCCTGATTTGTCATTGCTGCAACACTCTCTCATTACTAAACACATAGAAAACGGTCTGCAAAATTAAAAAAAGTAAATAAACTCTGTTTATATTCAAACCCAGTTCATAATATATTAAATATTGGATTTGGAAACAAATTCTTGAAGTTTTCTGAAAATTTTGCATCACATTCTTAGACACAGCTAACAACACATTATCTTCTGCAGTCCCTTTATCAGGCTCCTCATAGAGGCCAGCTATTTTGCTTTCAATGTTGCTTGCATATCTAAATCATCTAGCAAAAAAGTGAGTAAATAAATAAATAAATTAAGATATTAAAATAGCACTTATAAATCAAGATTTGACGATATTTGTCGCCAGTATAAGGATAAAGACAGTTGGAAGATTACAAAACTTACTTCTTTTTTAGCGAGACAAAAGAGTTCAACTCTTTGATCTGGATACAAATAACAAATGTCGTAAGTAAAGCCTTCTTTAAACTGAGAGCATAATCGAAAAGAACTTGAGATCGAGTGTACTATTGATTGCTTTTTCTCGTTCAGTATCTTGCTAGTACGAGCATCACTTGCATAGTTTAAATCCTTGACTTCTCTATCGAATTCTTTAATAAGCCTACACTAACAAAAAGATACCATAAGAAGCGGCAAAAATATTTCATTTCATGATGACTTAATTACCTATTGCATTCACGCATTTTGTTGGTAAGCTCCTCTAACTGCCTGCTCTGCCTACTAGAGTCCTTGATCTTTTCCAGCTTTTGAAATCCATTCTGTTCAAAAGTAAAATCACCACATTCTCACCAAAAGGCTTTAGATATAGTTTGAACTTTTATCATGTGTTCTCCTTGGTATTTATATCTCAAAAAAATAAAAAAATAAATGGTTGGTTTTATCTCGAAACCAGTCTCAATAGCTAGCTTGAAAACTACATAATTTACCTTAATTTGCTAATTAAAACCAGCACTAGCATAATCATCCTAGACAAATACTCTCATTTGTAGCCATCTAAACCAGGGGCGGACCTACTTGATGGGCATCGGTGGCTTATGACACAAGTGACTTAGACCGGGTAGTGTAACTTTTTTAAGACTTTTTATTAGTGATACTATTGAATTGATTAAGTGCTACCAACCAGCCCAAAAGTGCACCTTTACCAAGTTAGCCAAAGGTTAATTAAATGCCTCCAGTGATCAAAATTCATGAGTCCGCCACTGATCTAAATGAAAAAAATATTAATAAATCATATAACTAATAATATTCAAAGTGTTTGTCATTCTGCTTGAGTGTTGTGTTTTTAAGCTCACCTAGATCAACAAAATAGCTAGGTTTGTGATATTATACATGTAAATCATGTATACCTAGCTACATTGACACAAAATGCATCGAAGGAAGTTAAAACGTACGAGAGTGCTTGAAATATATCACTAATCTGTCCATCAATCTCCCCAAGCTCTTCGTTTCTTGAAGATGCCATAATTCTTACATTAAAAATCAGAAAACAACACTAATCAGATTTTGTATTAAGTTTATTTGTTAGATTTGGAAAACATTGACAATTTTATGAGATCCAATGTTTTAGAACTTCAAATTCCCACTCACCAATCTTGTCCATTGTTGTAATATAGTTATAGGAGTAGTATAGTAACATTGACATACTAACATTATTATAAATCACAAATTTAGTTACACAACTTAATTTTGATAGTAAAATATATCTTTATATTTAATCACTGGCTTCTAAACCCGTGAATATACGAGTTGTATGAGAGTCGGCAATTTTAGTCAAAATCTTCAAAGATGGACTTTAATGGACTATTTTGTATGAATATTGGGTTGTATTGGACTCCTCCTTTTTTCGAATGGGTCATACTTGACGTCTATGTTTCCCACTTCGGGTATAATGGGGGAATGAGTTGATGAAACTAAAATTTCATTATTTCCAAAAAGTAAACCAAGCATTGCACTACTACCATGCTATTTTAATAACAATGATAAAATATTAAACAATAACAAACGCAAGTAATTATAAATAATATTGATTATTTATAAATTTTACATATTCTTTTGCAAATTATTTTTTTAATACGTAGTAATCATATTATTTTGCAATTTTATTTTTAACTTTTATTTTTGGAGTTAATTAAGATACATAACATAATAAATTGAAATCAAAACTAAAAGTTAAGTCACAAATGTTTTTATTTATGTACATCCGTTTTGACCCACACCCGTTTTAACCCAATTGCCCAAATTGGTTAGGCCGTCATTTCGCCACCTCTAGGTGGTACAAATATAAATAACTATGTACATTTTTCATTTTAGAATATATATATATATAAATCTCTATTTATATATATTGAGTCATGTATATTTTAAATCACAATAAATATATTTATTTAATTATATCATATTTTGGTAAATTAACTCCAAAAAGATAGACTTTTAGAGAAAACTGGTTATATGTTCTATTTACAAAACATATATATAGATAATAGATAGATGATCACGAGACAATATAATAATTAAAATAAATATTAAATATAAGTATATAATATAGTTTACTTAAATATATAAGGATTAAAATGGATATTAACTTAAATTACAATAAAAATTGAAGATTTTGATTGTTAGACTCCGATATATAATAACTAATAGTTTATTATTTATTATCTTTTAATGGTTTAAAGTATAAGGTTTTATTTTTAAAATGAAGTGAAATAAAAAAACTTAATTAATCAATTAAACTTTAATTATGATATTATTATGTGTTAAAGTTTAACCATTTAATAAGATTAAAAAAGTTTATTAATTAATTAAATATTTAATGATATGCTCATCTCATAGATAATTTTTATATTATACTTACAATTAATCACATTTAAAGACACTAGTAGATGTTGACCAAAAAAAACTCACTAAACCAACAGAATGAATAGAAACCCATAATAAAGCCCGGTCCAAAAGTATTGCCAATATAAAACGAAAAGCAAATTAGGGTTTCGGTTTGATCGATAGGCTGCGGCGCTCTCATCTCATCTTCTGCAACTCTTGGTTTTTCATCTCCAAATGGTACTCGATATTAAATCTTTCTTTTAATCAGTCTTAATTTGGTGTATGTTCAATTTCAACTACTAATAAAGTAATGCTTTTATTTTAACTTTTATTTAAACTGAATGCATATTATATTTTACTGATCACCAAATAAACCCTATAATACTTTGCAAAAATCAATAGAACTTGATGCTATTCTACGATTAGTGTTGTGTTTCTACTTAATTTGTATAACCAATATGTGGTGAGCGATAAAGTTACAATCTTTATAGATATAGTGTCACGTTTTGCCTTCATATGTCAAATGATCTAAATTGTAATTCTTGATTGGTGTGAGTTTTTATTGTAGTTATGATTTTTTTTTATTTATTTCTTTTATGTTAAATTATATTTTGAGTACTAATTATATTTCTTATTAAAACTTGAATTTTAGACAAAGAGGACAAAGAAGGCTGGGATTGTTGGCAAGTATGGTAAGTATATTTTCTCCTTTTTAAGGTTTTTTTTTTTTCTTTTTTCCTTTTCAAGTTAGTGTTATTATTTGGTTGTATTAGTAGCTGCTGCAAGCCTTTAAGTTTGCCTTTTTCATGATTGGCTTTAAACAAGTATTAGAATTTTTGGGATTCTTTTAAACAAGCATTGTTATTTTATTGTTATTATGTTGTCTAGAATTCATGATATAGTCTTGTGTTAGGCTATAGCCTTTTTTTCTCATCCTCAACAAGTGAAGAATTTGATCCCTACATATTGTAAAGAATGCATATAAAGAATACATTGTGGTGAATTCGGCTTGATTGAAACGTATGGGGGTTCTCTTGTTTAATTGTATTTTTTCAACCTTGTTTAGGTACACGTTATGGTGCTAGTCTCCGAAAGCAAATCAAGAAAATGGAGGTCTCCCAACATAGTAAATATTTCTGCGAGTTTTGTGGGAAGGTACATGTATTCTATCTTCCATTTAATCTCTTTGCAAACATCCAGTGGTTTTCAGCATCACTTTTCTCTGCCTTCTGTATAATTCTAAATACTGTGAACTTGGAAAAATTTCACAGTATGCAGTGAAGAGAAAGGCTGTTGGAATTTGGGGTTGCAAGGACTGTGGCAAGGTCAAAGCAGGCGGTGCATACACCCTAAAGTAATGGCTCTCCTTATCCTCTTAGCTTTCACATAAATTTGGGGTTACCCTTTAAGCTTATGTTTTGTAGATCCAATAGACGTGGCAAGATGGGTGAGTCGGGCAATTGTCCAAATGAGTTATCTGTTAGTTACTACAATGAAATTGTTCTATATTTGAATAAAATGATTTGGAGGGCTGTATAGATTAGGAATAGACTTCTAAACCCTTTGAGCCATTCTTCTTGGAGCAAATGTTTATAGATGAACCCTTTAAGATAAAAACAATCCAAATCAACCCGTTCGTAGATGGGTCGGAATAGCTATCTTAAACCTTCAACCTATTGAGTACTGATATAATCTGTTTTTGTAACAGCACTGCTAGTGCTGTGACAGTGAGGAGCACAATTCGAAGGCTAAGGGAGCAAACTGAGAGTTAAATGACACCTTTGGAGTTGTACTTTTGTGTTGAAGTTGTGTCTCAACTTCTATTAATGTTGTCAACTTTGTTTTAGAGGCAGACAGTTTAATAGTTGAAATGTCACTGATATATCAGTGTTTGAGAATGTTAGTTTTGTTCGGAATTTTTCAAGTTACATGTTCGAAGGTTAACTAACTCTTAATCAGTATTATGTCTTTTACTTCAGAAAATAGTTTGACAATATAAAATTGACTCATTATTAAACTGGTTCATGATAGATTTGTAAAGCTGCATCAGGAAAATGTTATGGAGATGGTAAGTTCAACAAGATAGATTCATAGTAAAACCTAATAATGTTCATGGACATGACAAACTCGAGCTTTGCGGATACAATGAAAAATTGATCACATAGATTTACATGAACAAAACTTATCTCAAAGTGCCAAATTGGATATACAACACTTGATGTGATGATCGTTTTTGAACAAATAACATCTTCACAGGCCGCATGAAAAAATGGTCAGCCCAGTTTGCATATAAACTTGGTTGCTCTGCATATATTCCATACTAAATACAGAGAGCACTTCAGTTTTCGTGCACTTAAAACAGCATAATTAAGTTATTTATAGGGATCCTATTTGTTCCTATCTTCAACCACCATTACTTTCCAAAAAAAAATGCAGTTAAAGAGCAGGATTCCAGAGAAATGATAGAATGAATGCAGTTTATGCGCAGTCAACGGTTTATCTGTGCAGGAATCAGATGATGGGCAGTGATAGGCTGCCAGTTTTATCATGGTGACGGATTTGGTTCTGGACTGCTTTGACAGCTGCCACCCTTGCTGCATTGGCGGCTCTGTTTGATGCTGTGGCGGCTCGGTTCACCCTCTCATCCACCTCTGCCACCGCCAATGCTTTCTCAGCTATACGTCTTGCTTCCTGGAGAAACATTGCAGATTAACAAGCAACCATTAGAAAAATGATGATGATCATAAATTAACCATCAATGATGCTTTAGATATATTGTAAATATATATGGGCATTGCGTATAAGGCTAACATTAAATTATTACGGAGTAATATATCCTTATCTTTTGCTCCTAACTTGAAAGGTATCTCTACCTCTTCACAAAAATGTCATTTATGTGAAATTTATTTATTGACTTCTAGATAACAAAGAAAGTGACAAACATTCAAAGTTCAAACATATGATTGTTTGAAAAAGAATAATTCAAACAGAAAGCACAACAGATGACTAGTTTCTACTATTTGTTTTACATCATGTGATTCTAACAATTGAATTTTAACATAACCACTTTCAGAATGCACATCCAATCACCCCTAATTTGAAAGTCACACAAACAGATCACTCATTCGATAACTAAAATATTATAGTCCAGTTCTCCCGAAAAATAAATACAATTTTCGTTTTCATAAGCTAAATCAATACGAAAGTAGTCTCAAACACATAACCACATATGGCTTACCAGAAAGGACCTTTTGAATTTAACACACCAAGTAAAAAGATATACATCATCTAATATTATGTAAAACAAGTCGATTTAACTAGAAGGTATCCAAAATCGTGTATTTAAGTACCTGGACTGCTTTAAGAACTTTGGCATGAGAAACTGAAGTAGTAGAAGATTCTGGAAGAAATGCATTCGGATATGTTGAAACTCCAAGAACCCCGTTTTCCCAGTGGCCTGATTGAGTATCTCCATTTCTGAACGTATACAAACCAAATCCTTGCCTTCTTCCTTCATGCCAAGCACCCTCATATCGATGACCATTTGCAAAACAGTATACACCAAAACCATGCATTTTATCTGCGAAATACTCTCCAGCATAAGTGTCTCCATTTCTGCATCATCGTCATCATCATTATTATTATCAAAAAAGTTCAATCACTTCATAATTAGACCATAATCAGAGAACAACCCGTGACTGATAAAATCATGAACAAATTAAGTATCATTTCTTAGATTTATTTTGTGACTGTTGATCCTAACATATAGTTAAAACTTTAAGCAAAACGTTCTACTGTTTGTCAAATGTCCAGAGTACCTAAAATCAACAAAGGAACCTTGTAGATCTTTATCAATACAATTTTATTTATGATGATGATAACAAGCCAATAAGTAATTTAACAGATCTCAGAGATCCCAATAGTAAACCAAACCGCCAACTTATTATTGAATAAATACCAAACAATAAGATTCTACTCTTCTATTTTGTGGAACACACTATACAATGCACAAATGTGCATACGAGTTCATATTCACAAAACATTTAAACCATGTATCAAGTATAAAAGTCAAAGATCATTAGTGAAATGGGGGAAATCTACTAGTAACATGATTGGATAAAGAATACTATACATATACACATATAGAGAACATTCAAAAAAGTATGAAACGAGAAGCATTGAATCTTGTTTTACCTGAAATGGTAGTGACCAATTCCATGTTTAACACCGCCTTTAAACTCCCCACAGTACTTGCTACCATCTTCACAACTATGAACCCCACACCCATGACACTGCCCCTTAAACCACTCTCCACTGTACATATCCCCAGTGTAAAACCGATAAACCCCGTATCCATGCCTCAACCCGTGTTGATACTGCCCGCGATATCGGCTCCCTTTTGCCCATGTCTCGACACCATACCCATCATACTTTTGGTCAACCCAATCACCCTCATATCTCCCATTCATGTTATAATAATAAACCCCACTTCCAGAACACTTCCCTTTATAAAATTCACCCTCATAAGCATCCCCATTACTATAAACCTTCACCAAGAACCCCGAAATTTGGCGTTCCTCAAATTGGGTTGTCTTTGACCCATTTGACCCAATTGACCAAACAACTGGTGGGCATGTTTTTTTAGCATCATCCAATGACAAAAAAGGAAATATTTTTGCAATGTATGTATTAATGAGATTAAAAGAAGATACCAGCAAACCAGAAAAGGCTATTAACAATAGTATGTACACATACAAAGATCTATAGTGGTTAAAAGAAAAAATATAAATTGGAGGTAAACATAAAATGATTAAAACCTTAGGTGGAAGTTTATTCCAAAGCAGCTTAAAGTAGGTTAATTTCAGCAATTTTGAAGCAATTTCTTTTGTTGCTAAAATTGAAGCATGAGTTGAAGAAACTGGATTTTGTGAGTATGAATTTGAATTTGAAGTTGACGGAATTTCATTATAGTTTGATGGAATTTGAATTTTGAGATTTGAGATACTTAATTTGTAGGTATTGTAGTTAGGGTTATTGTGAAATGAGAATTGGGAGGTTTTCAAATCGGAAGAAATTGGTAGTTGTTGTTGTTCTCCGATTTGAATGCCAGATTTCTTTTGACGCATTAAAGAAATTGAAACCTTAAAATTAATTGGATTGTTTGATAGAAACTGTGAACAGCATTTTATTGATTTGATTTTAATTTGATGGTTTTGAGATTTGAAGATTGCTTGGAATGATGATGGTGTGTGTCTGGTTTTTCCGGAAAATTAGAGGGAAAACAAAAGAGCATGTGGTGTACATATAGATTGTACGTATGTCTTAAAAAAAAAAGAAAAATAAGAAATCACTTCTTTAGAAAAAGGATAAAAAATGATTTCTTAATATCTTATCTTCTTATACACAAACGCTACATACATTAAAGAAACTATATTTGGAGATTTAATCCTTTGTAATTCAATTGACTTGTAATGAAGAAAACACATAAGGTTTCCTATTTATGAAATATATGTTTTTAATACGGTTTAATAGATTTGCTATTTGCTTTGATACTCTATTTTCAAGTATATTTGTTAAAGTAGTTATAAATTGTAACTGTAACTATAAGATATAAGTTGTAGCTAGCAATTCTATTTTCAAATGAGATTTTTTAAAATATATTGTCGTCCCAAGCGTAAGCAATGGATTCCACCTTTTATGGTTATTATGTTAAATTTTGTTTTAGTTGTAACAATTTAGAAAATGATTGTACCTCTCCTCATTCCTATTTCTAAACCCATTTGTCCACTAATACTTTACCTATCTTATATTAATTGCTTTGAGTATGGTTGTATAATAGTCTACGATACATTAATTTTTAAGTCTTTGGTATATAGCTTGTTTGGCATAGAATTTTTTAAAACTTTAATTTTTAGTTTTTAAATAAAAACCTTCTATAGCTAGTTCACTAAACATACTCATAGTGATAATAGATTAATCATCATTATAATGATAATGATTAAAAAGATAAAAGGTTTAAAATACATTATTTTTAGTCCTAGATAGAATAACGGTAGATTTACCAAAGATAAAAAGTTTAATAATATGAAATTAATCATTATAATAAAGAATGGTAGAAAAGATAAATTTAGGTTTAATAATGATAGATTAACTTTTTGAGTCCTAGGTATAATGATAATAGATTAACTACTGTGATAAATAATGGTAAAAAGTATAAATAAAACTTGTAATTTTTTAGTGTTAGTATAATAATAATTTGATTAATAATTATCATAAATGATGGTATAAAAATAAAATAGCAATAGTTTAACTAAGTTATTAATCTAATCCTTCCATTTTCCCTACTAAAAAATAAAACCTCTACCTCATTGTCTAATTAATTACTAACGGTTTTGAACCACTAAATTGCAATTGGATTGTACATAGTTTTGTGATTATGAATAAAACTCTCTGCTTTTTAATTTTGAATTTTTTTAATTGTTTTCATATCCGTCATGAATTAGAGGATGAATATTAATTTACATTGAGAGCATTTGTGTCTATATATGCTTCACTTTCCATTTCCACATAAAACAAAACACCATAATATGCAACTATAGTATCAATTTCTTTACTGGAAGATACACTAACAATATGTAATGTTATCGAGGGTGAGGTATGGAGGAGTTATAATATAGACAGTCATATTTCTATTCGAAGGTAAAGAAATTACTTTTAGAGCGACTTCTGACAAACACATACGATAAAAAGAACAAAAATATTATTTGATTGATAATTTATACTAGATAATGATAAAAATAACAATAGTTTAACTAAAAGTAATAAATCTAATCCTTCCATTTTCCCTAATAAACGATAAAAATCTCTACCTCATGGTCTAACTATACTAGCGGTGGTTTTGATATTCCTCATGAACCAGAGAATGGATATTAATTTTCAAATTAAATTGAGAGAATTTGTGTCTATATATATACTTCATTTTCCATTGCCACATGAACCAAAGTAACATACTATACAACTATGCTATCAATTTATTAGAAGACGTCACAATAGGCTCCAATATAATAGATAAAGTTATCCATAAAGGTTTTTAGGCTTAAAAATTACTACTTGATTTATTGCAAATTTGTAAAGACCGTTCAATGCTAGCGTTTTAGTATGTCACTATTAAAGACAAATTACCATATAAAAATTTGCTTGCATGGACATTCATATGTTTAATCTACATACAAATATAGTTACTAGCATATATGTTTTGGAGTAATTCTTTCCAAACTTCTATACGTGACAGATAAATAAATTTACAAGTATTTAAAGTTATGTGATATAAAATGGTCAACCACGATACAAAGCAATAAGTAAGAGTCATACTAACAATATATCGTATATGGTTCGAGATGATATTTGATATTTACTAGACTTGTTTGAATGTTTAAAAAACATACGGTATATTCTTTTGTGCATGTCATTTTTAAACAATATGATCAATATTCATAATTTATAATATTTCTCTTTTAGAAGAACTAGAAATGTCTTGAACAAAAACAGTTTTATACATTTTATTGCTAGCAATACTAAACTAAAAATAATCAATATAATTATAATTATCAGTATAAAATGATACGCAAATATCAGAAACTTACAAAATATGTGCGTTGCATGGGCTATATCCACTATTCAATATCTAAGTTTAACCCTTATTTATGTAATTCATTAAATTAATAATTTATTTGATAATTTCCTTTCATGAGGGTTCTTGATATTTAAATAAATAAATAAATAAATAAATATATATATATAATATTTATATATATAGTATACAAGTCTACTTTATATATGGTTCACAGAATCAACATGTGATAAATCCACTTTTATAATTTAATTCAGAAAGGTTGGTCTTCATTCATTTTGATTTGTGTATTAAATTCAAGTAAAAAACCTTTTCAATAAGCTATGTCATTAAAAAAGAAAAAAATATATATTCCAAACTATATATGCGTTCAATTTTAATTCATGTATGTACAAACAAGAATTTTTTATTCTTCCCTACTTCACTATTCTAATAACGCATCATGTGCAATCGCCATGCGTCAATATTCTTTCTATATCCTTAAGAAACAAGATTGTCCTTTTACTCTTTACTTTGTACCAATACGTTTGTAGCAGTAACAAATAAAAAATATGATAGTAGTCGATAATAATAAATAAAAATAATATTAATAATTAGATTTTCTGTATTTATCTAACTAATCAATAATTGACATTTGTAAATACTTTATTAGTAAAGATCTATAAAATGTGAAAATGTTTAGTTATTAAACGTGTTACTATTTTTTACATATATTAAGTCAATTAGAAGGACATAATCGATATTCTACATCTTTAAAAACGTAGATTTGTTTTAAAAAAGGTGAAAATCCTTTATAACAACAAATAATAGATTATTATATAAGAATTAAGTTCAAATAAAAATAAGATTTTTCGTGAGAATGGAGGACTCAATTTCAATCATCTATTTTCATCTAAATAATAAAACCCCTACATATTTAAAAATTGAATATTTCACAAATTACTAGTCAAAAAAATTATAAAAATTACACCATAAAAATCAACGTTTTTTCTCTTCGATTAGAGATCTCACAAGGTATACTTTTGAAAAATTTTGTTTTTTTTTTTTTCATTTTTGATGAGTTTTGAAAACTGATAATATATGTAGTAGTTGCTGGTAACACGTGTTATTAGTTTTCAACACTCACCAAAACACAAAACAAAAAAGTTCGTCAAAAGTGTATCATGTGAGATGTCTAATCGTAGAGGAAAAAATGCGAATTTTTATGGTGTAATTATTATAATTTTTTTACTAGCCATTTTCGAAATATTTAACTTTGAAAAATGTGAGAAGAAAATTAAGTTTTACCAAATGAATTGCTATAATTCATTCCTCAATTCTCACTAAAACTCAATCCTATTATATAATAATGATTCTCATACGATTCACGATTTGGTAAACAAGCATAAAGCATCTACAAATTAAATACTCCGTAAGAGTGTTAAGTACGTACAAATTAATGGTTTTATTTAAGTTTCTTTTATTGAATATTGAATATGAATATTTATAAATTGTGACCTATACCCGATAAATGTTACCAGAAAAAAAAAAAAAAAAAGGAAAAAACAGTAAAAAATATTTTACAATCTTAATACGGATAACCCGTTGGGCGATTGGGCTACAAGACAATTGAGTAGACATGAAAAAGACACAGGATATGGGTTTGGCATACCCTATCCAAACATCTTTTATGGGAACTTCATTTTAAAGTAACACTAATCACTACAGAAGAAAATAAAAAATAAAAAATTGAAGTTATAACATAGCAATATGATTAATGTGTCTTTTATTGCTAAGATGATCATCAAGCTTTCATAATTCTGTTCCCTTCTTTCATATGCACTTTAAGTTATTCTTACTACTTGATTGGTTAAGTTTTAGTTCAAATATTCAGCAAAAGATACAAAAGTGGCTTATTGAAGAATAATGTCACAACATGATTGTCACAAGAAGAAAGTGAAATTGTAGGCTCTTTTTTGTTGTTGTTGTTGAAGAAACTTAATTGTTGTGCGACCACAACAACAAAACGTATTGTGAAAATGAAAGCGAAAAGCAAACAGTTGGCCCTTGTTTGCTCCATCAAACTTGCAGTCGGCTACTCCCACCGTTCGTTTCTTTGTGTTCCCACCAAAAACCGTGAGACATTTTTGTGTACCACGAGAGACCCAAAATCTGAACTGTCTGTGGTTAAGGTGTTTTGGTGGGTTTATCGATTTCCAATCTGCAAATGACAAATTTTACAAAGTTAAGGACTTAAGACTGACTTTTCCATGCTTGTCAACCGTCAGGTAGTTTTCTCCTCCTGAACATTTATCCATGTAGTTACGGAACCTGTTTACCACAGATAAATTAATCATCAAAATCTTGAGTACGAAGTGCATATATATTATGTTTAATCTAATTAGAAGGCTATGTCCAACAGATAAACAGTCTGCACACATTTCTTTTATACACAGTTTAGGACAATGTGTAAGTTTTTGTTACTACTAGCACTGAAAAATATAAAAACCAAGAGAGTATTTGTGTTTAAAATTACAGGAAAGCATAACAAAACTTCACATAATAAACACATGGGTTTGTAAGGTGTGCAGAAAACTAATGTACATAAATTAATCATTAGTTACCAATTACAAAGGCCCTTTGGCTTAACGGTACGTTATGATTGCTTTCAATCAAGCGGTTTTGGGTTCAAGTCTAATTAGGATACAATTTATACATGTGTGATTTATATATGATGTGTGGGAAAGATTGTAGTGTTTCCATTCTGAAAAGACAAAAAAAAATTAAACACAAACTAATATGTTGTGATAGAACTAATTACCTGTGATAGCCAGAAGCAGATCCAGACTCGCGTTAACTCCCATCCAAAATAGGCGTTGTACTCTGCAGACTCACCATCCACAATATCCGGTACAGAGTAAACACCTCTGTCAATTGCATTAACAAAGTCAGATTGCAATGCGCCGGCAATGAGAGTGTCATCAAACACAGTCATATGTGGGTAGGATTCGCTTGGTGGACATGTTTTCGTGTTGTCAGTACATGTAGAGCACTGGCTGCATAATTTCTTGCTTTCTAAAACGCTTCGTTTGATTGTATTCGCACCCACATTCACAATTGCAAGTAGCAGTACTAGTACTAGCAGATTGATAAAAACAATGTTCCTCCATAACACACTATTTCTGTCCATATGCTCCCACAATACATCTAACTGATTAATAAGTCAATCTTATATCAACACATCTTCATTCGGCAGATGACACTAAAATGATCAGGTCTTTGTGACATTCACTAATCCTAACGTCGTCTAAAAGATACGATTACTAATTGTTTATATGCATCTGTTGTATATTCTTTCTATTTTTTGGCTTGCCCCTCCTTGTAGGTATCCCCAAATACTCCAAATCTAAGACATAATTAATATCAAAAAACTTCTTTACAACGAACATTTAGCGAATATCTAACGTTACAAATAAAACAGAAGAGAACAAATAGATTAAGCAAAGCTAGTTTTGTATGTATTTACATTTGAACACATAAGATAAAAACAAATAAGAATAAATCGATACAAAATAAGGTTTTAGACACCACCAGTGACACGAGAGATGAGTTTATGGCTCCTGAATCGAACCAGTTGCTTTTGATGTTCATTATTCTTTGCAGACTTGCTTCTTTTAGTCGAGACTAAACGGGTTCCTTTATTACTTTCTTGTTGTGGGTACTCGTAATTGTATCCTTCCGGATAGAAGTCTGCGATATTGTAGTTTTGATCACAGTAACGCTTCACGGTCATACTTCTTTTGATGCTCTTATACATCATGGCGATTAGTCCTTCCATGATCAATCAACCAGAAATATATTTTTCAAGCTCTTGCCTTGTTGGTTTTCACCAATAATATAGACCCAAATGATCAATCAGATGATATATTATTATCATCATTATTACTTATATTCATATGATATGATACATGATTAGCTCATTTGACTTCAATAGACACGCAAAGTTTCCATTTTTCTTTCTTATCTTGTTAAGTTGGTGGTGAATTGGTCTACGGGACAAGGTTCCCATTAGGCAACTGGCTGAATAAAATTTTATTTTATTTTAATATTGTTTGTGAACAAAGGCTAAATCAATTCAATATAAGAAAAAGTCTATGAAGTGGTGACATGTATTGGTATAACAATAATAATAAAATAATATTTAAAATGGGTTAGATATTGTGTCATTTTCTTTCTTTATCTAATCTTTACAACTACCTTCATCTCATGCTTAAGGGTGAGTTGACTCAATAATTATACCCTAATTATTATAACGATGCGTTTTATGTTTTCGAGAGTGTACGCGTTGATTACACATATTTGTTTAGATGGACTTAGGTGCCAATTTTGATTATTAGGCCATAATGAGTCTGTTTTTATGATAACAAGTATACATATGATGGGAGTTTTAGTGCCGGAGTTAAAGTCGGAGCTGAAAATATATTCCTCCGATGAATTCCCGGCCGAATTAAGTCGCCAGAAAATTAGAACCAGCAGATAAGGATCACGATAAGGAATGATCCTTGCTATGGATCTATGTATTCTTTGCTAATGGAGAATAATTTAACAATTCAAATAAAGACAAAAACTACAAAAGGAAAAGAAAAGAGAGGTTATAAATGTGATATGTTAGAGAACATATAACGAGTGTTCGACAATAATGTTTAGTAGAAATATTGTCGTTGAAAAATAGAGAATATGAATTGTGTTTAATAATTTATTTTTGATTTTTTTATTTGTTAGAAAATTTAAATAATTTGATAAATAGAAATAAATGACAATATAAATTAAATAAAAGAAATTAAATTCATTAAAATTAAAAATAAAGATTACAAGTCCTAAAGATATAAATTAATAAAAATAAAAAAATAAATCAAGCATTTCCGGAACTTGAACCCGATTCAAATCTCAACTTCTCGCAAATCTTCTTTTTTTGCTTTTCTAATATCATTTTGTATCATCCCGTCAAATGTCCGTCGTCATAACTAAAATTTGGAGTTGTGTTTCGTTATCTTTATTCGTAGCTTTGCTTGTCAAAACGGACAATTTAAAAGGTATCGGTCACCGAGTCGTCAAAAGAAGCGTGAGACAAAGCGGGAGAACTAGAGGTCGCCTTTTAGGATTTTTCTTTCCTTGCTTTTTCTCGTGCATGTTGGAATTGATCATCACTGAATAGCGTGGCATTCGGCTTCTCCTTGTCAGCCTCCGGTTCCTCGTCCAAATTCAAGTCATCTAAGTGTACCGTCTCGCGGCGTCTTGGAATGTTCTCCCTTCCGACGACAATGGGGTTGTGAGTTAACCACTTTTGGCGTTCCTTCAAAAAGTTCCACGCTTGAATTTTTTTTAAAGGATTTAGCTTTTCGGTCTTATATTGTGCCTCCACCCGAATCTGAAAGTCATCCGCACCTTACCCGCTTCTTTGTTGTAATTGAAGTCGCTTCCGAATGCCTCATTTCGAGGTCAACGCATCTTTGATCTGAATAAATGGAGAATTTGCGGGCATGATATTCTTCCTCGATTAGAATATTCAAAAACAGCAATCCAACTTTGGACTAATCGGAGTTCGTCCTCCAGTTCCCAACCGCTTACATTGTTGTAAACTTTTTTTAGTTTCGATTGTGATGGTACAACCGCCGGTTGTTTGACTTTCTTAGACCTATTTCTACGGGATGTTGGTGTTAGTACCTCGTCTTCCACCGATTGGATGTTGGGTTGTTGGGTGTTTTGTGATGCTTGCCACATTAGGGAAGCAATATATTGATTGTGTGAGAATTGAGGTGTTTGATATGATGGCGTTTGTGGAATTAGATATGGAGAACCAAAACCGGGTATGTTGAGATGTGCGTTTAAAGATAATGAATGTTGTTGAAACAGGTTTCATTGAGAGTGTAGGTTATACGGGTTGTTCGTGTTATTCGAAATTGTGAATTATAAAGTTTTTCAAGTGTGTTTGTATATGAGGATAGATGTTTTGATGAGTTAAAAATTATGTTTGAAGTTTTGTGATATTTATAAATAAAAAATAGGTTTTAAAATTTATTTATTTTAAAAAAAATAGTCATATGACTGTTTATTTATTTATTTTATTATTAATTTTTGAAAATCTAACCGTTAGAATGAGAAAAAAATAAAAATAATTAAGTTGAATAGCGTCTGGGTGTAACGCCATAACTGAAACGTCGTTTTAGCAACATTTCAATCGAAAAACAAATTATGTTTCACTCCCGCTTCATGTACTCTTAGGTTCTCCTTTTTCATTTTTTATAAATGTTAGTTTTTGGATTAATTCAAAGTAAATCTAGTTTCTTTTCCTTTTCCTTTCTTACTTTCCAATTATTTTTATTTGATTTTACTATTTTAATTAATTAGTAATTAATTCTCTTAATACTATATTTTTATTTTCTAAGAGATTAGTAACTTATTTATTTTATATTTTCGTTTCCTTTCAATAAAATCACCTTTTGCAAGAAAATACCAATTTACAACAATTAATTTTACAATAATAACAAAATGCATCATAAAAACTTTTTATTGTTCAACTAAAACACGATAATATAGTCTATAAAATCGACACATCATAGTTTCAAAAAAATAAGTGCATCATTCGATAAAATCATTAAAAATCACTGCATCATAGTTACTAAAAACAAGTAAACGGATCATTTGATAAAAGCACTACATCATAGTTTAAAACTAGTGAAACACATTTAAAAAAAACAAAAGCCAAGTGTACCATTGTTCAATAAAATCATTAAAATTGTATGTAATCGTTAAATTTATAGATTTTGTTTAAGTGTAAAGATTTTTAAAGTGTAAAGATTTTTAAAATATATATATTTGTTAAAGTGTATGAGTTGTTAAATTGAGTTAGTTAAAGTATATGTAATCGTGTGAATTATTAAATTGAGTTTGTATTTTGACTCTTCACGACCATCAATATCAATTTCACAAGTTTTTAAAATTCAACAAACTTTTTGTTTATAAGACTATAATTAATTTTCAGTTAATATAGGACTAATTGTGAAATATGAAAATAATTCTAAATATAAAGTGGGACATAATTCGTTATGCATTTAAAGGTTTATGGACTAGAGAAAACATAGATTGAGTTATTTAGAAAATGAGATGTCGATGTATTATTCATAAACTCTGTATTAATTGCATGCGGGCACAATTCATTCATTTACTCCGTAATAAGAAGGCTCAAAGCAGGTGATAAATTTCACATGAAAAGTCTAGGGATAGACAAATAGATACGAGTATATCCTTAGTAGCTAGTACTACTTTTATAGTAGAGTAGTGGGTTGTTTGTTGATCTCTGTCGGCGGCTTAAAAAGAGAATGAGCTTTTCAAGATTCTGTTCTATAATTTCATATATTTATGTTGCATTATATATAAGAGTAGTTTCGTGTGTGTTGGTGTAATATTTTCACATGCATATACGTTTGTCACGCATGTTATTATTAGATAGTGAAAGCTTAAAGTAGACAATCATGATGGAAATATATTTTAAAAAGGACCAACTTCCTAGGAGGCATGTGTGTGACTAGAAGCAGACATTAGTCAAATTAAGTCAAGTCGGTCAAGATTTGATTCAATAGAAATAATAATAATAATCGAGCGAATTTTCATGCATGTTCATGTTTGTTGTTAAGCTGTTATCAAACAAAGTTCCGATCAAACGGTTCACGAACTATTCACTCTGAATTTTTAGTTTGTTTACGGGCTTAGAAAGTAGAAACAACAGCAAGATATTAGAGAAGAGTAGAGACATTTGCTATTAATTAAAATACATGATAAAACACTTTCAAAATATTCATTAATTCAAAGGTTCATACTATACAACTGATTGTTCAATCTTTTTTCGTTTTTTTACTACCTTATACCCACCACACTAAGACCTCCTGTACAATGGTTAATTTTTCCAAACTTGAATACGAAAACCTAATATGCTTCAAGGGCATAACATTCATTTGGAGAAAGTTACACCGGAGGAACTTCATTAACATTAGGTTCAACACCTACATCATGCTCAGCAGTAATGTGAATTCTCACAGGTGGAATTGTTGTAAGAACATCTTGTAGCCAATCTTTTACGTTATTGATCAATCGACGTAATGGTTGAGAGCAATACGAAAATAAGGGTATCAGTGGATAAACATACCAAAAAAGGATATGTGGAAGGATGATTAAGGCCGCAAACGAAGCAGTGAATTTGGCGGAAACATCTCTAAACTGTAGAAATATGTGTTCATTAGTCACACGAATGGAGGTTGAGGCGAAAAATAAGAAGAGAAAGGCTAGTAGACTGAACTTGATCCAATTGAGATTAATGAATGTGTCAAATGGATCCCATTCCCATGGTTTGTTTGTTGCCAATTTCATCAAGTTCATGGCTATTAAGAGAAGATATCTTGCATCAAAATCATACATTTTTTTAGGGTTGAGTTTAAATCAAGTTAATGGTCATGAATGAGTTATTTATAGCCGATATAGATCACTTTTAATACTTAATGAATTACACTTGCGATATCAACAAACCCTAGCTATAACATGGCAGACAATTATGGCTTCCACTATGGCCCTATGATTTCTTTAATTATTTATTTGTTAGTGATTACTAGTTGTGGTCATTAACTTCTTATAAAACTCCTGAACTTATGCATTACATCAAAGATTAAATTAAGATACTGACGTTGCATCAACTTTAGCGATGCCTGGATACTACTAGATATATTAATCAAATTTAACTTTTTGGATTCTATTGCCCGGGTTTGATTGCAGTACATGTCAGAGCATTTATTTAATTCTTGACGAAAATTTGCAACTTTTGTGAGTAGTTTTGCAAATTTTGATGTAACTTCTGTAAGTAGTTTTGCAGATAATATAATAAATCCTCGATCTTGCATACAAATAATCCCAAGTATGTACGGATACCACACAACTTAATTAATTTGTTAAGAAACCTATGAAATAATTAGAATATCCTTTTATGAATAAGAGGTTGAAGTTTCAAATTTTATTTGTAATGATAATCACCTTTTAAAATTAAGGTAATTACAGGAAAAATAATAATCAATAAATTATAATAGTAGTTATAACTTTAAAATAACAATAAAAGAAAAACAAATAAAACATATACAATTAGCTCAGGTTGCTGCTGAGAAGTTGAAATCAAATCCAACGAAATTTGATGAGAAGAGACAGGCTCGGTCCAAAGGGGGTCCGGGGTGTGCGACCACACAGGGCCATGAAAAAATTAGAGCCCGAAATTTAGCCAATGTATATTATATATGTTAATATATATCACTTTACGTAAAACAAATCATAAGTGTACAATAGATAAATTGACAATGTGCCCCCCTTTAGTCTTACAACATTTCTGTTTTGTCCCAGGTTCGTATCTTGAAAGCTTTATTCTTTTTTTCTTTTTTTTTTAAAGGCTTTTTTATCATTTTTTATTAACCCATTATTATGGCCCATTTAATAATTGTAGTTCATTAAGAATAAATGATTATAATTGATTACCCCATTGCTTATATGTAAAAAAATTTAGAGTCCATTTTTATTTTTCACACAGGGTCTTCGAAATCAATGGACCGGCCCTGAGAAGAGGCTCTTGCATAGATGTGACATGACTCTCTTGCTCGAAACATCAAAAGAAGAACAAACTCAGACTAAAATATCAACTTAATAATGAAGGAGGATTCACAAACCGAATTTTTTTCTTTTTAAAGATTAAAATCTGGTTGCAAGAAACTCTTGAGAAAAACAAGAAAAATTTACGTAGGTACTGCGTATGAATGATTCTAGGATCTCAAATTTTAAACTTGTAACTAATGTTTTCTGTAAGTTTGACGGAAAGAAAGGTTACAAATCCTTCAAAAGAAAGAATTATACTCACAAAGAAAATAAGAACTGATGGATGCGGTAATTAATCTCCACTATAAATGAAGAGATAGAAAATTACAATGAAAACGTTTAAAAGATTAGAATTCTAAGAGAGTTATCGTAGTGTAATGGGGAGATTTTCATAGAAAATTTTTAAAAAAGGTATACCATATTTCTTCAATAATTAATTTCGTATTTTAATAAGATTAATCGTGGAACGAAGAGAAGCACTCATTAGCACTGAACACATCCCGTAGTCTTTGGGAGGTAGCTACTACACAATTTCCTTTGTTACACGTTTCACAAAGATTCTCATGTTCTTTTATCGTCTTTGTTGCACTTTCGAATTGTTTAATATTACAATATTGGCGGCGTTATTAATTAAGCTAAGTGGGCCTCGTAACTTAATCTAAAAGATTTGGTGATTAGACATGATTATTGCATGCGTCGTTAGCTATTGGATAGTTCCATCAGAATTCAAAAGGAAATAAAATCAACATTAAATACAAAATCATCTGATTGTAAAAACAAAAACGGTGTAAAGAGACACGTGGTCAGATCGACATCATCCCTATTACATCATCCTATTATAATCAGGGGCGGATCTAGGGTAGTTCTCGAGAGTTTACGAGAATTCGATGAAAGTTTGTCGATTACTGTAAATTTTCATTAAAAATTTTGATTTTTTCAAAATGAACTCGGTCCTAAAATTCGGTGTCACGTAAATACTTGTACTTAAGCGATTTTTCAGTATGAAAGATCGTAGGCGACTTAATTAGGAGGTACGTAATTAATTTATTTATTGATTTTAATGAAATCGTACATTTTAGTTCATTTTTATTTCCTTTATACTCGTAAAAAAGAAATTTGTGCACTTGATAACTTAGTATTCTAGATCCGCCCCTAATTATAACGCGAATTAATGAAAAAATAGGACCATACATATTGTTTTTAATATCTATGTGATATATGTTTTTCTTTATTGTTTAGGCATGTTTGTGGAATAAGTTATGTAATATGAATGATGGTATATATGTTTCTCTTAATGACCTGATTTTTCGTTGGATTTAATGGTTAAAATATAAAGTTATAAACAACTAATTACGAGTTAGAAGTTGGTGTGCACGATCAAATATAAAAACCTAACAAATGCGGCAAAATCATTGTGTTTCATTCAGCCTTTAATTATTTTGTCTTCTTTAAGTATTCAAATATACGCATAATACTTTAAATGAGGGAATTCAAACAGGTAGAGTTGCTTTTTGAGAATGTGACAATTAATATAGGAGTTTTAGTTGGTAAAATTAAATATATTTGTTGATATTTTTTTAAATTAAATATTTTTAAAATAGCTAATAAAAAAATTGTAAGAATTACAGTATAAAAATCAGAAATTTTGTATTTTCAATTAGACATTTCATATGATATACTTTCGACGATTTTTTTTTTGTGGGTTTTAAAAACAACTATCATATGTGCTATCTGTACCAACAACTAACACATGTGAATGTCTAATAGCAGAGAAAAAAATGTTAACTTTTATGGTGTAATTTTTATAATTTTTTTACTAGCCATTTTTGAGATATTTATTTTTTTAAATTGTGAGGGTTTTATTATCTTGGTTATTTTATTCTTATCAAATTTTCATTTCCATTTGAACTTTTTTCTACTACTCTAAGTAAACCGGACTCTCACTCATTTTATTTTCAAGAATTTACAGGCAGTTGCCAGTGTATTTAAGTCGTGTCCCATTAAATTATTATAAGTTTGTTTCGGCTAGGATTGAATTTTTCGGAATGATTACTGAACAAGTTGGGTTAGGGTTGATCGATGTATATGAACGGTACGGTTCATGTCTAAATGCCAGCCCAAATATGCGTATACACGATTATTAATTGCCGTGCATCTCCTTCTGCTGAATCATAGCCCTCCATTTCTTGCTGGAAATTGTAGTTCATAAAATTAAGCATGCACACCTTAATTATGACTAGATTGACACTTGCATGTTAAGATAATACGATACTTATATAGTCTTTAAAATGAGAGCATTGCGTTTTTTTTTAATTAAGTATGACATATAATATTCATCCCATGAGGAGGATATATATATGACTTCTCAAGTAGTCTCCGGGGAGGAAGGTGAGAGTCAATTTCCTATTTAAGTTAAATTATACAATCCTGATCACTCAATCACTTTTTTCATAATAATTGATCATATTTTTTGATTGTTTAAAAGGTTAATATGCAAATTGGTTATTGTACTCTATAAAGAAAGTTTAATTGTATTATCGAACTTTCATATTATTCAATTGAATTACAATATATTTAAATAGTTAATTAAAATGTTACTTAAGTTTCTAATTATATTCACGTCACTAGTTCGTCCATCTTACTTGTCCACGTCATGCCACGCAATATGATGGATGTCACGCCAATACACAAGTTAGTTATTGTACTATACGAAAATGTTCAATTTCGTTACTGAACTTTCTTTTTGTTTAATCATCACTTTGTTGTAGAATGATATCATATTATTTTGTTCCATCAGATGACTTATCTTCTCTTGAGCATTTTTGAAATTTGAATATAGCTAATACAACATTTTATGATACCATCAATTTGATAATTCAACATCTACCCATCTAAGAAAGGTGCAGTTTGTTATTGGATCCTACATAATAAACAAACAATTAAAAAAAATTATGAGGTTTACCAAACCGATTTAACCACATTACCTTTCAATTGTAAATCTTACGATGAAATTCATGAATAAAAAAAATGTTTGTCTGGGTTGTTATATGTCTAAGAAGTGTGGCATTTAGTCAATTGATCACACATACAATCAATTCAAGAGTTTCCAGCCATTAAATTTTGTTTCTTTATGCTCGATGTTGAATTACAAAATCGATGGTATCAAAAAATTATGTATTAGCCAATATTTGAATTGAGAAATGCTTAAGGATGATAAGTTGTCTAATGAAACAAAAAAAGTAAGATATCATTTTACAACAAAGTGATAATTGAACAAAAAAAAAGTTTGGTAACAAATTGAATATTTTCGTTAAGTATAGTAACTAATTTGTATATTGACGTGACATTCATTAAATTATGTGACATGATGTAAACGGGTGAGATGAGAAATCTTATGATTAGAAACTTAAATAATATTTCAATCAACTATTTAGATATATAATAATTCAATTGAACAAAATTAAAATTTAATAAAATTGAAGCTTTTAGTAAAGTAGCATAACTAATTTATCTTATTAAAGGATGAAGCCTTTTCAAAAGCAATGATGATACTCGATACCACTACAAAAATAATTTAGTTTCGGTACCTACCTAGTGATCTATAGTCGAAGAATTTCTCAAGATTAACTAATGGTAATATTTGAAGCCTATTAAAATATTTATTTATATTTTATATAATGTATTATATAAAAGTACTAAATATGGAACTAATTAACACCCGTATAATCTTAGCAAATTGTACCATTTCACCGTTCATATGAGTATATTTATTTAGAGAAAATTACCAGTATAGCCTAGCCCGATCAACATGGGAATTTTCTTTCTTAAAACGGCATATTTTATAAATAAACGAACCAAAAAACCCTAGCAAGGAATTAGGGACTCGATTAAAAGTTACATGTAATCTCAAACGAGGTTGGGTTTACAAAGTCAACTAAAAATATTTTTCTTGCTTCGAATAACTATTCAAGAATATTACAGAAGCATGACTTCATTAGATAACACCAATCGATTTGCCTTCTGTGAATTGAAGGTGAAAGATTTGCGAAACCTCCTATTCTAACACTAGATTTTCAACATATGGTCAAAATCTTTTTATTTTTTTTGTCCATGGTCCGCAAACCAACTGAAATTGACCCGGCGAGATTCGTATATTTTTATTAAATAATTAAACAATAATATAATGAAGAAATTTTAACCATTCATTATCCTCATTTTTTAATTTAATGGTGAAAATTTAATAAGAATCAAAGTCAATTTTACTGGTATATCCATGAACTTCGAAAAATAGCATAATCAGTCCTTACAAATTTCATAGTACTACCTTATTATTTAAAAATATCAATTGAATGACAATTAATACTTAAAAAATTGGAAAGGTTGTAATGGCCTAACTTGCAAAACTCCTAGTCCAGAGGCAATTTTAGTCATTCGAGATTGTTCAATGACAATTTTAGTAGTTTTAATTTAAATAAAAGTCTAGGATTTGTTTTATAGTATAATTAGGACATTATCTAGCTAGGAAACAAGAGTTTTCTACCTCTACATGGAGATTCGCCTTATAAATATTGAGATCTGTTTCTATCATTCATTACGTTTAATAGTAATCACTTTTCAATTACGAATTTAATTCATATGTTAGAGTTTACGTCCTTTCGTTTTTGTTATGCGTAGATTATTTCATTCACGTATAAATTAACTACTTGCACCACCAACAAGTTGATGTACTCTATTTGGTCACATGAAAATTTTAAATCACAACTAGTTTAATTAACGAAATAAAGGTCACGACATTACTTGTTTCTACGGCTTCATTGTGACCACCGGGGATCGTGCATTTTTCTTTTAATAAGTTGAGTGTATGTATATGTTCAATGCATATAGAAAAGAGTTGTTGGTCCGATCTAAAAAGCTCACTTCATATTTAGATATATATTCTGTTAAGGTGGCTATTTTAGTTAAGGAACTTTAGGCTATTAGGAATCTCATGCGCAATGGATATCTTTCGATGAGAAAAAGTGCTGCATCACTACTTGAATCTAACTTCATAATCTAATAAAAAATTGAAGTATAGAATATTGGAAATATACGATCGTCTTTTGACGCCGACAGAGTAATTATATAACTAATTGCGACGTACTAATTCCATTAGAAAAGAATCAAGGATCTCTCTTTCTCTAATTATTTAATTTAATATAGGAACAAGTGATTTTTGAGTTCTATTCACATGGTGGATGTTGCTAGTCATATGCGGTCTTTAATTCGTGACATTTTCTCAAATCAATCACTCAATTTAATATGTCAAATGAAACCAACTAAAGTAATCAAAATTGGTTTGATTTGGTCAACTTGATGATTTGAATCAATTTGTTTTCTTCTTTGGTATATAAACTTTTAATAAAAGACATGTTAACTAACATTCAAGTTAAATAATACGAGTAATAGTTCAATTGTAATTATTTTACAAGTCTATTAAATATATAAATACATAACTTAATATTAGTCAAAAAGTGTTTAACAATATCAACTAATATAAATTGACTTTCATAATATTGTTACATAATCAAAAGTTTTTGTTTACTATCTTTAATTTGAATTTTTAGTTGCATAAGTTGGCAAACTTACAAATGAACACTTTGGATACCGTAGAAGAAGCAAATATGAATTTTGTTTGTTAAAGACGTATTTTAAAATAAACATTTTACGTAACAATTTGTATAAGAAAATACAATGCGGTCTGGTTTGGTTTAAACGACCGGTTTGATTCTTAACCACAAACTGAACCGTATATGACAGTTTGAAAAAAACCCAAACCACCAGACCAATTATGAAAACTGAAACAGACCAAACCAACCAAATCACTTCTATTTGACAGGTTTATACGGTTTCGGCCAAACTGTGAACATTTCTATAAGATACTATATCTTCTAAATAACTATCATTTCATTATGTTTTAAAGTCTTGTAGCTTGTGAATATTAATGAGAAATAGACCTAAAATTATAATTAAAAATGGACATGTGTTGGGTCACTGATCGTTAATCAACTTAATCACTAAAGGGGCTTGAAGGTAAAGTTCACTGCAAAAGAAGATTATCACTGGTGTTAAATCTCAACCATGTTTATTTACTGGTTATACTTATCACTAATGATCGAGAAGAGATTTGAGCATTCAATAAACGTAGTAGTCTATGTTATTTAATAAAGGGTAGTCACTGGAAGAAATCAAGTTAAGTCACTATACACGAGCATGTTAGCTCGCAGTGAGTGAGGAAGCTTTTTACTCGTCCAGTGACTGAAGTAATAATGAAATAAAGCTTTGCTATGTGGTCAACATTACATCAACAACCTCCAGGTTCATAGCGATGGAGTGCATGTCATCATACTTGTTTGTGATTGATGGATAATCAACTCACAACAAAAGCATGATCAAACGGGGACCACATGATATTCCTTCTAGCCGTTTGTAAGTAAGAAGTTAGTCTATCACATAACGACATGTGTCATTCCAATTTCCTAGATTATACGAGATATTTACCTGAAATATCTTGTCTATAAATAGAGTGACATACTGTACTTAGTTACCTACCGAATTGCATCAATCATGTATGTTAGTGATTCAGTTTATCTAAGTGCAATTTCGTGTCAGTGATTGATAGAACAACTTGTGAATACAATTTTCTATTATAGCAGCGAGTGTTACCATAACTTGTAATCATATTGAATTAACCTTCTGCTTATGCTTAGATTATTCCGAATTCAATATGTTGATGAAATTTGTTATTAATAAGTTCATCGAACAAGTTACTTATTCATGTTGCTCTTGTTAACAGCTTTCACATTTCATTATTCATAATCTGTTTGACGATTAAGTATTCTAAACTACTAATATTTGGTTAAGAGTTTTTAAATACGATAATCAAGTGTTAAATTACATTTACTCCCTCTAAAAATTAAGTTATTCTCCGTACATTATAACTCCATATCACTTAAGTCATAAGTGATAATTGGGAATAACAACATGATTTACTTATCATTTGACAAATCACTTAAAAATTTTCTCTCTCATAATTTTCGTACATCGCTTTATCACATTAATCAATCAAATATTTAAGTATATTTTTTGCCTTACAATATGAATAGTCACTACTAGAAAACAACTATTTAGCGACGTTTTTGCGACATGCCATACAAAGATGCAAACTTGCGACATACTAGGCGACTTTTAAGTGACACATGACGCAAACTATGTCACAAATCACGTCTCTAAATAACATTGTCGCAAGATAGGTCTGTGGATGTGTCATTGATGTTGTGACATAACCACCTTGTGTCGCTAAGGTCGTCTTTAAATTTTGTGACAACCCCTATCTTGTCGCTGTTGTGGCACATATTTATAAGATTCAAAAGAAGTCGAAAAATTCGGACACTTTGTTATATCTCTAGACACGACGATGAATCCACATTTATTCTCTGAAAGTAATACAACCATTTTATATTTTATTTCTATTTTTATGCGGAGTATTAAATCATGTAAGAGTTGGGCCTAGAAGCCCAAAAGCTAACACGTGTGGGCAACCTGTATTTTGAAAGAACTTAAGGGTATGTTTGGTGAACTAGTTGTAGGCTGTAGCTATAGCTGTAGGTTGTAGCTGTAAGTTGTAGGCTGTAGCTGTAGCTTTAGGTTTGGAGCTTTTCGCGAAAAGCTATTTCTAGTAGCTTTGAGAATTTGAGCTTTTCGTTGGATTCTAAAGCTACATCTTGTACATGACAAACAAGATTTTTATCTTCATAAGAGCTTTTTGTTCAAAAAGTAAAAGCTAAAGCTCCTAAAAGCTCCATGCCAAACAGGCCTTAAATGCCGTTTGGTTTGTTAGAGGGCTTAGCAACGGGTATAAGTTTGAATAAAAAGGAGAGATAAATATATAAATATCTAATTATATCTAATAATTATATTATATTTTATTTATTAGTTTTAATGAATAAAAAGTTAAATTATAGTTTATATATTTTATAAACTATGAAAATAGAGAGAAAGAGAGAGTAAAATGTTAGTATCTTCGTTCCAAATTAAATGTCCGGTATCAGTTTGCACACAGTTTAAGAAATTATTTTGTCTGGTATACTTTTTTACCCTTGCTTTTTGCACAGACTCTCATGTATCAGTTTTGAAAAATGATAAAATAATAGAATTAATTTACTATTTTTGAAAGTAGGCATTTATTTTGAAACAAACTAAAAAGAAAATATAAACTTTTATTATGGGACGGATGGAGTAACATTTATACTCTGAACCCATGCATGAAATGAAATGTGAAGAGTTTCATTGTACATGTCAATTCAAGGTTTATTCCCTTCCTTCAAACCGATGGATACAAAATAAAGAATATTTTTAACTTTAATTCGTTAAACCTGTACCCAAAACCACAAAGCCAACACCCAAATTCCTTACTCTTACACTCGCACTCGCACTCGCACACACACTGGAACGCTCATAGAACCCTCGACAGCCATTGCAGAAGCCCGAAAATGGAGCCGTTTAGAACTGTGAATTGACGTTTTTCAACGATTATTCGGCTCAAATCAGGTGCTCAAGCAAGGTTTATTTCTCATCTCTATGTGTATTTATGAGTATACTTATGGTCACAAGTTTGTGTTAAACATTATACAGGTGAGAATCAACTTGAGGCAATGTCATCTTTGCATTCTCTACACATACATTGCATGACACCCTTCAAAATCATGAATTGTTGTACAATAAATCGAGTTGCTTTAGTGAGCGTTTGAAGAAAAACTGCATATCTGCCGTCCTGTCTCATCTGAAGATGACCTGGCGACAAACTGGAAGGCTTCAATGCAGGGCTCTAAACATTGAAAGTAATCGTACTAAGTGCTATATTTGAAGTAGCACGTGAATGGAAACGATTGAGAAGAAGTCACGTGGAAACCAGCTTTTGAGAGGTTACTTAATGGCTACTCTCTTTTACGAGCCTTCAACCAGGACCAGGCTTTCATTTGAATCAGCAATGAAACGGTTGGGTGGGGAAGTTTTGACAACAGAAAATGCACGAGAGTTTTCATCTGCTACAAAAGGAGAGACCATTGAAGGTAGTTTCTAGAGGTGTATATTTCTGTATAGTTCCCTTTTCTTAGAATGGGTCGGTTCAGTTTATGTTTTATCCCTATGAAACGAGTAAAGCAAAAAAAGTTAGCTAAAAGGAAAACCGGACAAACTTGTGAAATGGGTTGGGGTCGTTGAAAGTGCAAGTTAAATGCTTAAAACCACCTACCTTGTTTGTAAACATAATTGTATGTATGACGAAATAATATATTTTCCAATCATGTCTAACAACTTAATTACTTTTAGAACTTTTGGCCAAAATGTTCCGGGTCAACCCAACACGTTTTGACCCATACAAAATTACCTCTTATTAACTATTACCAAACCCTCACCCATTTGGCCAACTCTAGTTGTTTCAAGTTTTCCTTGAAGTTTTGTTATGTTGACTTTTGATACGATACTGTTTTGCAGATACAATAAGGACAGTTGAAGGGTATTCGGACATAATTATAATGAGGCATTTTGCAGTGGAGCTGCTAGAAGAGCAGCCATGACAGCTAACATTCCAGTCATAAATGCTGGTGATGGACCAGGAGAGCATCCTACTCAGGTAGATTCTATGTGTTTAGTTTCGATACAGCTACAGATTGTTCGTAATATCTAGATATATATTTTGTTTTCTTTGCATTAGCTACTGCAATCATTGTGCATTTGGTTTTTCTTATGGGATTACTCATCTTGGTTCTAATTTGTCACAATGTAACAGGCTCTTCTTGATGTTTACACTATTGAAAGAGAGATAGGAAAATTGGATGGAATTAAAATTGGACTAGTCGGGGATCTTGCTAATGGGTGAACCGTGCGATCCCTTGCATATCTTCTCACCAAATAGAAGATGTGAAGATCTACTTTGTTTCTCCAGAGGTTGTAAAAATGAAGGTATCCACTTAATCTGAAGATTGGGTTAGCCTATGTAGCAAAGTCACAGGAAAATGATTGATCAAATACATGGTATTATGTGTTTCATTAATTTGCGTCATCTTAGGTGGCTAATGGGGCAGGTTGGGTAACTGATGGGTTTGGGTCAAAATATTTGACTTTTGGTCTGTCAGATGTGATTAGAATATGCATTCTTTTCAGTCATAATCTACCTTCAAAAATAATTTGATATAGGAGGTTTTATGCTTATGAAAACACACTTTTGGGCAAATTTTGACCTGTCTTGACATCTCTTCTTAAGCTACTTTTTATCCAACCCGTTACCGTTAGAGTAAAAAGATGACCTGAATCAACCCTTTAATAAGTAAATGGGTCAAAATTTGTACCTCTACCTAAATCTACGTGGAGTGGAGAGGCAAGACAGTAAATGGATTAAACTGAAAAAAGATAAAAGATCTATCCTAATTACCTCATAAGTGAACATTACTGTTCAAATCATGCTCCATATCCAACAAGAAAGACCATCATGACAAGACTTATCTTCCCTTAACTTGCAATATATGTCACAATCATGTGCTTATTTATATGTTTGCTTGGTGTAAATGGGTCAATAGGATGACATTAAGGAGTACTTGACATCAAAGGGAATTGAATGGGAAGAAAGTGCAGATCTAATAGAAGTAGCCTCCAAATGTGATGTAGTATATCAAACTCGCATCCAGCGAGAGCGGTTTTGGGAGAGAATTGATCTTTATGAAGAAGCTTGTGGCAAGTACATTGTCAATCGTGATATCTTGCGTGTCATGCAGAAGCATGCAGTGTTCATGCATCCTCTCCCAAGGCTTGATGAGGTAAGGCTGCTCTTAAATTTGTCCGAGTAGTATACTGGTTTCCTAACATTAGTATGCAGTAAAGTAACAACTAATTTATTTTTACTTTTTCTGTACATTACAATAGCTAAAAAAATATATCTTAAGTAAAGTCTATCCCTAACTACTATGTCTATATCAGGTAGATGTGTCATGCAGAAGCATGCAGTGTTCATGCATCCTCTCCCAAGGCTTGCTGAGGTAAGGCTGCTCTTAAATTTGTCCGAGTAGTATACTGGTTTCCTAACATTAGTATGCAGTAAAGTAACAACTAATTTATTTTTACTTTTTCTGTACATTACAATAGCTAAAAAGATATATCTTAAGTAACGTCTATCCCTAATTACTATGTCTATATCCGGTAGATGTGTGAATTTAAACCCATTTAATTGATTACTTCTGATTGATTTGCCTTTGTTATATCTCAAAGGGGTCGAATTGATAGTGGATAAATAAATAAAATTACGCATAAGTGCAACCTACTTTCAGAAATTTTCATTTGCTTGCTAATGATAACAACTTCCTTATAACCTTTTATCAATCATACAACGTACATTTACCTAAGGATGCTATGCACTTCTGATTGATTTGCCTTGTTCAATCTCAAAGGGTCGAATTGAAAGTGGATAAATAAATAAAATTAAGCATTATTGCAACCTACTTTCATAAATTTTCATTTGTTTACTAAAGATAACAACTTCCTTATAACCTTTTATCAATCATGCAACGTATATTTACCAAATGATGCTATGATTGATAATAAGTTGACAGTAGGTTGCTAGTGTAATTTTCGGTATATGTTACTTTGATTGGAGAAACTGTGAAAGCAGGTTCTTATTCTCTGTAGTTAGCCCCATTTCTATTGTACATAACCTTCTATATCCTTTTATCAGAAAAGAAAGAAAAAACGTTATCATTAAAAATCAACTTTACACATTAGTTGCTTATAATATATCGGAGTATATATATATAGGAGTGGGTTTAAGGGAAAAGGGGGAGAAGAGTTTTTTAACCCTTTAATTCAGCAAAATAACTATTTGATTCACATTGAAATCATATTTACTTTTTATTGAATCATACTTGCTTTTTCTGAATCATAGTTTTAAATATAAATTTCTCTCCTTTCTCATTCAAAATTTCCTTCTTTTTAGATACTGATACTATCACCGTGATGAATGTTGACAGACGGCCCATATATGCTTCCCCCTTCTCCCAAGATTACCCCTTCCTTCTGGATCATCCCTATATATATATATATATATATAATATATATATATATATATATAAGGGGGGAGATCAAGAGGGAAGTAAAAAAATAGGAAACGAGGGAAGCAAATCTCAACCCTTGATTTCATACATTTATATGTGATGAATGTTACTCAAAATTTAACATTCATCACAAATGAATTTTAAAAACGTTTTTTTTATGAAAAAAAATCAAGGGTTAAGGTTTGTTTCCCTCCTTCCCCAGAATTCGAAGCTTCCCTATGGATCCTTCCCCATATATATATAGTAAATGGACAAAAAGGGTCTGCATATAAAAGTACAAACCAACCTGCCTGTTTAAGTTGGATTTTTCTTTCATGAATCATGATGCAAATAGTGCATTTACCTTTTGTGATGCTGTGTAGATCACAGTGGAAGTAGATGGGGATCCAAGAGCTGCATACTTTAGACAAGCAAAAAATGGACTCTTCATTTGAATGGCTTCGTTGAAGCTCTTACTTGTTGGTTGGTGATGATCCGTGTTTTGGAAGTTGCAACATCCTTCGTATCCTTTTGGAATTCTAACACCAAAAACTGCAGGGATAATGTTCGAGGGAAAGATGCCATCAACACTATAATAGTTGCTTTCTGGACATGGATGTTAACTGCATTCATCGGTGCTTGAAATTTTGAACCAAGTGGACTCGTGATAAGGTTACAGGACAACATGCCCGTAACTTTCGTCATATGCAGCGTATCTTGTTATGATCTTTAGTTTTTAAGTCAATAAGTTTTCAACTAGAGTCAGAGTTCTAATAATAACAAATGCACAATCTTTCTGTTATGTTGGCATTTGAGATCTCATATAGGTATATTGATATTACAAAGCATTATCACGACATTACGTTTTACAAAACGTACTAACTCATTAACCTTATAAAAGAACACTCACTGTAAATGGAACATTTATTATATGAAACACTACTAATTATTTATTAACAAAAATTAATTTTAGTTTTAACCATATTAATTAATTCCACTATTATATTAATATATACATCATCTACATTAAGAAATATAAAACTTTCCTTCTATAGTAATCTATTTGTCACATTTGTTCATACACGACTTACTTGTAAAAAACTGAATTTTTTGTTATCCGGATCCACTTTCAACACAAAACTAAAAGTGCCATATCCATAGATAATCAACAAAATTGAAATCAAATCCTGGAAAGAGAGAAAAAATAGAATTCAAATGGTAGATGAAAGTGATATGAGTCGATTGTAAAATGAATCGGATGCAAAAATAGATGCATAGGATGTACGAAGAAAATAGAAATTGTGTTTTAGGGGCATTTTTGTTAAAATGAATTCATTCTGTTGTATTTTAGGAATTTTTTTCTGGCCGGATCAAATGGAATGTTAAATTCATTAAGGTGATGGAATCAGATGGAATTTGAAAACTTTCCATTCCCTTTCATCTTTTAACCAAACATCACGTGGAATGGAATTCAATTAAATTTCAAACAATTCCTTTAATCAAACGCACACTTAAACCGTTAAAAATAAACAGAATCTAAAAAATTAGGTTAACCAAAAATCTCATTAGTCAGTAGTAGGAACTAGCCCAAACACCCGCTAAATATCCCTGTAAATTGTTAATTTATTTGCACTGTATCACACTCCATCCGAGCTCAATCAAAAACCTTATATTTTCAAGGTAATTTCTCATTTTCAATATCATCTTTATCGTTTAACCATATGTATTCATGTTTTTATCACTTATAATTTGTTGATTAAATTTTATTGTTCAAAAAAACCCTCGTACACTGATGTATGATACATACGCCATATTGTACCACTATTAGCCCTAATTTAGAGTTATCTGCAAATATTTTCGAAGATGATAGAATGGTACTTAGGTTGTCAGTCAGGAAATTTGAGCCTTACTGAGTTCAAAAATATAAAAGGTTCGTTTTGACTTTAAAAGTCAAAACAGATAGTAAATGTTATATGCATTGGGTTTGACTGCAACTAGTAGTTATGTATTTAGTGAAGGGGCGCTCGGATGTATATTTTGAAAGTGATTATTGAGAGTTAAAAAATGAGAATCAAACTCGGCTAATTAATAGTTTTACATTTATGTCAATAATCAGTATTCATGCTGCAAATTTTTATGTTATGTTTCAAATATACAAAAGAAAAGAAGAAATATAATCTCGTATACTTGTACATTATTGTTAATTTGTTGCATGTATATCCAAACACCCCTTAAAGAGTTAAAGGAAATAGTGCAACTTTAATTGGACATCTCAAAATGGAAATAATTGTAACTTTGATCGGTGTTGTAAAAAACGACCTGAGTGACCGATTAAACGAAGAGTAATCGGCAAACTGGGTGTAGGCCCCGACTTGGGCTGAAGTGGCCAAAAAGAATGATCAAACCTAGTCAATAGTTAAAAAAACAAGATTAAACGAGATTAACCGGTTAAAATCGATGAAAGTAAAAAGTCCACCTTTTAAATAAGATTTAAAATTAGGGTTTAGACTCAATTGGGCCGCTATTCTTCTGTTTCTCTTACGCTCGCACTCGATAGTCGATTCTCAAACGCGATTTCACCAGGACACTAGGTACGTATTTGATTGAACAATACAAGTGGTAGATTCTGATTTCTTCTCTTTTCTCTTTATGTTCTGATTGAACAATGAACAATACTCGATTCTGATTTCGACTTACATGTATAAGAATTTTCTGATTTCGATTTACATGCACTAGTTTTTAATTTCGATTTAACCATGAATGTTCTCATTATTTCACAAGGACACCATGAACAATACTCGATTCTGAATGTTCTGATATTTTGATTCTGATATCACCATCAATGTTCTGATTGAATGTTGCTGTTTTTGTTTTTATGTATTTCTGTTTACTGAATTTCTGATTTTGAATGTTCTGATATTGATACTCTGTTTGTGTTTTAATCGTTTGGCATTGATTCTGTATTTCTGTTTCCGATTCTGAATTTGTGATTCAAAAGTAACATATATTTAGGGACAAATTTTTATGTTTGAAATATTTGAACAATTGAACGATTATGTTTATGTTTCTAAACAATTATGTTTATGGTTCTATTTCGTATTTTGCATATATAATTTTGATATTTATTATTTAAATTAAAAGAATCTAAACCGTGTACTCCCCGATTAATCCCCATTTCGGCCGTGTACTCCTTACAAGGTCGCAGCTGTGTACAACCCACCTATCGCCTTTTACAACCTTGGGGTCAACTGATCATATAACTCATTATAAGGCTTTCCTGTAGGAAAATCCCATGTAGCCCACACCAATATTCCAAATTTTTGATCACTGATCACATTTATAGTTTTATACCATTTGTTATTCTTGACCTACTCTCGGAAGGAAGTTATTCTCCTGTTAACTTTCGGTTATCGCTGACACTTCCTGCCTTTAAGCTTCTATAATGTTTAGTTTGGGAGAGAAGCTCAATTACTATTGTAGACTATTAGACTGCATAAACTGCAGAACCATTAATTAAGAAATTGATCACAGATGAAAACATTGATGAGCTTCGATATCGATTGCTCACGTGTGTTAAAAATGCAAAAAAGATATTATCTAGTGGGCAGTCTGGCACCTTTAATTTTATGACATGTGAAAAAGTTAGAAAAACTACTTAGCACAGGAAGAGTTACTGAACAAGGACAAACTTAAAATGTTCCCCTGAAATCTGAATAGCCAGGAAGCCTGGTAGCCAAAGGTGTACCTTTGATAGTTATTGTACTCAAAACATAGCTGTCAGATGTCATAGCTACAAGTGGTTGTGGGTTCAAGTCCCAAACCGGGGAAGGGTGTATGGGTGTGTGAGTATGTCGTTAAAAAAGGATTGGTGGTAACTAGCCCCTTGGACACCATGTTCTTCATACGTAGAAAAGTCATTTACTTGTTACATGCTTTAGATCACTAATTATTTGAATTGAAATTGGATATCCATTGTCTGAGTATCAACAAGATTAAATGTTGGATGTTAAACTATATAGCAATTAATCAATTACCATCAATCCTGATACCGGAAACACATAGGTCACAGACTCAAAAAACAAAATGGTTATGAACAAGTGTAAACTTATAAACAACGAATTCAAAATAACCGTATCTGAACATTTTATATATAAAATTGATTAAAACAGAAAAGAGACTTTGTCAGATAACATATGAATTTAGTACAAAGTAGCATGTGTTGAGCTAATGCTACGTTTGCTGTGGGGCAATACACAGCAGCATGGCACTGGCCTATACTACAACAGCAATACCCAATCCCACGGAAGGCGGGGGAGGTAGTTGTGAAATGTCTAACTTGTAATACTTTACAGTATTATATATGTATGATCTTGTTAGTTGTGGCTGATGTTGTGTTATTTCTCTTGAAGCTTAAGTGTGAAGAGATGACTGGGGCCAAGATTGTCGGCGCTCTTGCAGGATCATTTGTACTTGCATTCACATGCGATTATATTATTTCTGACAGGAAGCTTTTTGGAGGTATATTACCGTATTGATGAACTTGAATTTCAATCCAATGCCTATTTATCTGTCTATTGTATATTTTGTCCCACTTATACGATCAGATATACCTTGACCTTATCTTTAATGGATACAGTTGTTATATATTGTTTTCACCTATAAATGGGTTCGATTTTGTTTTTGTTTTATCTTTAACGGGTCAAATTGGCTAAGCTAAAGGAATTAACTATCCTGTAAATGTGTTGGACGTTCTAACAGCATCTGAAGTGTAGTCAAACTTACAAAACCTTGTTAATCACTGTACAAAAATGTTGGTTGGCCCAATCTGAACTGGACAATATTCTGAAACGTTAATTATTTAGGAAGTTATGAAAAAGGGCTTGTACATTGGCCCAATCTGACCCCAGCAGATCCAGCCTGTTTGACACTCAGTGAATTTTAACCATGTGGAATATAATTATAACAGAAAAAAGTAATTATTGTTTAAATTGAAGTTAAAGCATACATCATTTCACACCCGAATCTCTCAGGCAGAATCTCTCTCTCTCTGTCTCTCTCTTCAATTTTATTTTATGAGACATAAGTTATGTTTTCCTTTTCTTCTTTTCATTTAAGATTATTATATATGCATGTTTATTTGTTTTTGTGCTGTAACAGGTACCACTCCATCCACGGTTTCAAACAAGGAATGGTGGGAAGAGACTGACAAGAAATTACAGGCATGGCCTCGCACTGCTGGGCCTCCGGTGGTTATGAACCCAATCAGCCGCCAAAATTTCATTGTCAAGGCCCGTGATTAATTCACAACTTTTTTATTTTCTTACTCAATGATTAAACTTCAACTGCAACCCTCAGATAAACTCTGTTTGACTTGACCTTTCAATTTTGTCACCATCGTCAAATATTAGTCGATGATACACATAAATTTCATGGTGGGCTGCGGTTAATTTAATCATTTGCTGCTATTATTGTCATTTCTTTCTGCACCGGTATTTGGTGTTGCGACTTAAAGCTTAATAAATATTTGGAGGCTATGTCGTTATCGATTTGTTTAAATTCGAAAGTTTTTCAATATAGTCCCTGAGTCCTGACCCTCCGATTACAATAATGTATGTCTTGATTGTGTGTTAATTACATTAGATTTCACCAAACTTGGTGTATGACTGTATGATATGCTATAACACTAAAACTATAACTTGATAATGTTGCGCACTGGTGGATCTTACATCAGTGTCATCTACTCAGTACTCCCTTGAAGCTGTATCCTAGTCACATTTGCAAATATAATTATGTTATTATATATAAAGTTAAAGATACATCTGACTTACGTTTCTCTTAAAACACTGAAAGTGTTACTTGAACCTTTATGAACTTGAACAAAATTGAAATTTGTGTTTTTAAGTACTAGATTTGCGTTCTTTTGTTTTGTTTTTTTTTTTTCCGGTTTTTAATCGATTGATCAGTTTTAAATACTACACTTAACTAGTTAACTTTTTATAGTTTATGATTACTGAAAAGGTGTAAAATATTCATTAATTTATAGTCATATACTCTTATAAAAAGGAGTGTCATTAACGCTATAGTGTGATCTGTATCAAGTAACTAAAACGGTAAAACCAGGACAAACAACATTTATATGAGAAGGGTGGTGATCTGAACATGAAATGTAACTATTTCATACATCAAAACTCTTTGTTTAGTGATGTTCTACTTATGAATCACCTTTTTGTCTTTCACATGAAAATAATATAAACGATGTATAGTAAGAAATTGGATGAACGAATATATATATATATATATATATTATATATAAAGTGATAATTTTGCATATTATATATATAATAATTTTGTGTTTCAAAACTTCCCACGATATACAAACCTCTATTGTTGTTGTTGGAGGTATCTTCAAAATCTTATGATTCTTACTTCTAAATTGTAGTTTTGAAAGGAACATTCTTTCTTAAGAGTCACGTGGAACTATCTCGTCTCGTTTATCTATTAAAAGAAAATGGAAATTATGTCATAATTATTTCCGTAAGTTAAATTTAGCCCTTAGATTTATTTTCTTAAAGAGTCATGTGACTTTTTAGAGTTTAGTCATTGATGAAATATATCTATGTATCCTTGCTAGTAAATGATATTCTAAATAGACGATTGCTACATTCATATATTTTTTGTGCCTCATGTTTATTTTATTTTTAGCCTTTTTTATTATATATCTTTTGCTTTATATTGTACTTATCATAGTATCCAACCTTTAGTTTATTCACTATTAGAGCATTGAACTCCCAGTTAGATTTGAAACCACAAAAGCTTATGTGATGCAGGTTAACTATTTCTTTAGCTATATAACGTGACACTTTAGTTGTCATGTGTTTTGAAAATGGTTACATGAATTGTGTACATTTAGTTTATCTATAAAGAATTTGTTTCACAAAGACTTCGTGTCTTGCATCTTTTAACATCGAGCTACAATTAACTTATATGGCTATAGTTTTGTGATGCTTAGGATGATCATGTTGCTGTGAATCACGATTCTTTGCTGCACCTGTTTGTCTTGTTCGAGACACAACATTGCTCGAGATAAAGCGTTGCTTGATTGACCCGTTTCTAATTAACTGGGTCGAAATTGCCACCTTTTTTGTGAGACTTGTACGACGTACTGATTTATATGAAGTTGTTGTGCAAGGTTATTTCCAAGCTCTATTAAGTGGAAGTGTGAAACTGCTAGCATGGCTTCTCTGTGTTCCTCAATTGACGTGATGGAGTATTGTATTAAGTTTTAAGAAGGTTTTGGTCCAAAGATGCATTAGTTGCAAGTTTACGATTGATGTTGGATCAAATATTAACCGGCCTTATTAGTTGTAAATGGTATACCAACTTTTTAACTCATTCAAAACTTTGATTTTTATCTTAGAAATTGTTTATATTATCTTTTAGCTCAGTTTCGGTTAAAATTAGAGTTCGTGATATTGACCTACTTCTCGTGATTGGATCGATTCATGATATGTTTAATTTGGATTTTTGGTTGTTTTAATGGGATTAACTATGTATGATGTTTTTAGTTTTTAATGAGCTTTATGATTCTTTTCTTGTAGTTTCAAGACCGACTGTGTATGTTGGTTCATATCTCCCATTCCTTAGGCTATTCCCGTATGAGTGATTGAGTTGTGCATATCTCCTATTCCTATATATGATATAGTTGGCATGAATACATAAGTCATTATAACTACCATGCATAACTATATAATTGATTTCGTTGATATTAATATCTTTAATCTTGAAGACTTCCGATATCAAATTAAACAACTAAAACACATCATAAGTAAACAAAGCGAATCAAGCTATATGTATAAGTACATAGTTTGCCTTCTAAAAGTTAACTGCATGAAAATATTCGTTAATGTACAAAAACAAATAATCAACAACTTATCTACACATTTAATATAACTTTTATAATATATAGTACATCATGTTATCACATGTGTGACATCATAACTAATGATGTAAAATGAATCATGGTACAACGAAGTATACTTTTGCAAAAAACCATACGATATAATTTCTTTGCAATACAAATACATACTATAATCCGTAACCTATATAACAAATACTCTTATAAATTTCGTATAGTTCCTTACCAGCAACATGATATTACAACATTTTTTCACATATTATCTCGCAAATTCGCAGATTATAATTTATTTTTTTATAATTTTAACGTTAACAACCCACCAATTAATACAAGTGAAATCCCCATTTATTAATTTCCACGTGGCACCCTCCTCTCGTTCCTCCGGACTCCAAATCCATTCCCAAACCAGATCTGATAAAACGTTTCAAATCCGATCTTCAACAAAAATAAAATAAAATAGTTAAATAATTCAACGGCATAATAGTCTGACATGATCAAAGCTAAGAAAGATCTCTGAAACATCGTAGACTCCCTTCATACTTTACCCTAACAACGATTTCAACATTTCAATTGTGATTTTGAGCTAATTCAGCTACAGCGTTCAGGTAATTGTTTCTGTTCATATTTGCCCTAATTTCGTTGTATTCTGTTGGAAATGATTATTATAAATACGCTTATTGAATTTGTGATTTGTTGAAATGATTTGTAGATTATGCATAGAAGTCAACATGCTTTATTTATAGGGTTACACAATAAATTAAGAATTAATAGTAATGAAATTACGTGCTGGAAATACAAAAAGACCTGTAGATCTATATATCTCTATATCTGTACGATTCACATGATATATTGCTAATTTGAGAATGAGTAATCATGATATGTGTGTCTAGAAATGAAGCGATTAGTATTATGTCTCATCGTTATAAACAGAATAGATCACTTAAGGTCGGCTATGTAGGTACATATCTGTGTATTTCTGTTCGAGTTTTGTAAAGTTTAAAGTCTTCGAGAAAAACTTTTTATTATCAAGTATGCACATACTGTGCCATATTGAACCTTCTGCTAGCTACCTTTTGCATATGTGTTTATCTTGTTTTTGCTTTGGAAAGATAAACCAGTGACACTTGTGCTTGTAGTTGTACGATCAAGTTAAATACGCTAATATGTTCGTAAACGTTTGGGATTGCTTATTTAAGCACTTATTTGCTTATTATTTTAACAGAAGATAAGCAAATACAAACACTTTTTAGAAACTGCTTATCTGCTTATTTCTTAAGGAATAAACACTTAAAAATAAGTATGTTGGACATGCTTATTTTTTAAGCACATAAGCACTTATAAATAAGCAATGCCAAACACCCCCTAGAGATATGTAGTTAAGTTTCTTTTTGCTCGGGCTGCTCGGGCAATAAATAAGCAACCAGCCATGGAAATGGTAATACTTGTTTTGGCCAATGTACCTAACTGCATTGCTATTCCATGAGCTCTTATAATAGTAGTAGTTTTCTACTTTCGTATGACACTCAAGATGATTTGCTAACTCAAAGATATTGTTGCTACTAGGAGAATCATATGAGGCCATGAAAAATGATTAATGTTCAGTAAATAGACTCTCTAGGCTAACTTTTTCTGTGATGACATCACCAGCTAGGATGCATCTACATGAGTCTTTGTTGTACTGAAAGGCTATCCACAACCATTTAGGTGGACAAGTTGTAGATTTCTAGTTGCTAGATGCCCTGATGCAAAGCTATCCATTATTATACAACAACCTTTTCCTTTGTATAGGGTCAACTGATCATATAACTCATTATTAAGGCTTTCCTGTAGGAAAATCCCATGTAGCCCACACCAATTTTCCAAATTTTTGATCATTGATCACATTTATAGTTTTAATGTTTTATACCATTTGTTATTCTTGACCTACTCTCGGAAGGAAGTTATTCTCCTGTTAACTTCTTTCAGTTATCGCTGACACTTCCTGTCCTTCAGCTTCTATAATGTTTAGTTTTAGGAGAGAAGCTCAATTACTATTGTAGACTACTAGACTACATAAACTGCAGAAGCATTAATTAAGAAATTGATCATTGATAAAAACATTGATGAGCTTCCCTATCGATTGCTCATGTTTTTAAAAATGCAAAAAATATAATATCTAGTGGGCAGTCTGGCACCTTTAATTTTATGACAAGTCAAAAAGGTTAGAAAAACTACTTAGCACGGGAAGAGTTACTGAACAAGGACAAACTTAAAAATGTTTCCCTGAAATCTGAATAGCCAGGGAGCGTGGTAGCCAAAGGCATAGCTTTGATAGTTCTTGTACTCAAAACATAGCTGTCAGATGTCATAGCTACAAGTGGTTGTGGGTTCAATTGCCAAACTGGAGAAGGGTGCATGGGTGTGTGAGTATGTCGTTAAAAAAAGGATTGGTGGTAACTAGCCCCTTGGACACCAAGTTCTTTGTACGTTGATAAGTCATTTATTTGTTACATGCTTTAGATCATTATTTATTTGAATTGAAATTGGATATCCATCGCCCAAGTATCAACAAGATTGAATGTTGGATGTTAAACTATATAGCAATTAATCAATTACTATCAATCCTGATACCGAAAACACATAGGCCACAGACTCAAAATACAAAATGGTTATGAACAAGTGTACACTTATAAGCAACAAATTCAAAATAACAGTATCTGAACATTTTATATATAAAATTGATTAAAACAGAAAAGAGACTTTGTCGGATAAAATATGAATTTAGTACACAGTAGCATGTGTTTAGCTAATGCTACGTTTGTTGTGGGGCAATACACAGCAGCATGGCTCTGGCCTATACTAGAACAACTACAACAACATTACCCAATCTCACGGAAGGCGGGGGAGGTAGGTTGTAGACAGTCATACCCTTACCCGAAGGTTAAGAGACTGCTTCCAGAAAGACCTTCGGCAGACCCGTAAGCATAAATAATAATAAAATCAATAGCTATTTAGTTATATGTAACTAAAACATTATACTCATCTATTCTAGTTCTACCTATATACATCATACATAGCTATTTAGTTATATATAACTATCTCAATATACAATAATCGTATCAATCAACATAAGACAGCTTACTTCTCCGTCCTAATTCTAGTCCTCCTGAAATTCCTATCAGAGGTCATGTCCTCAGTCAATAGAAGCTCCTTCATGTCAAGCTTCAGTCTATCCTCCCACCTACGTGTTGGTCTACCCCTTCTTCTCAAGCCGTCGAGAGTGAAGGCTTCCACTTTCCTAACTAGCGCCGTCTGTGGTCTTTTCTTTACATGTCCAAACTATCTTAGTCTTCCTTCTCTCAACTTGTTAGTGATGCTCGCGACTTCTAGCTCCGCCCTAAAGGCTTCATTTGGTATCATATCTAACATGGTTTTACCGCATATCCATCTTAGCATCCTCATTTCCCCCACTTCCATCCTCCTTTCTTGTGACTTAGTTATCGGCTAACACTCTGTTCCGTACAACATAACAGGTCTTACTGCTGGCCTATGCTGTGCTGAATTAATATTTATCGTATATATTTTTAAGAAAATAATTAAATAAGTAAAGCCATAGCCTTAAAACGCATACCTAGAAACACTATCTCATAAGGGATTGATATGCTAGCGTAAACTTAAAGAGAGTGCCGTAATCAACTTAAAATGTGAAATGTCTAACTTGATTTACTTTACAGTCTTATATATGTATGATCTTGTTAGTTGTGGCTGATGTTGTGTTATTTCTCTTGAAGCTTAAGTGTGAAGAGATGACTGGGGCCAAGATTGTCGGTGCTCTTGCAGGATCATTTGTACTTGCATTCACATTGGATTATATTATTTCTGACAGGAAGCTTTTTGGAGGTATATTACCGTATTGATGAACTTGAATTTCAATCCAATGCCTATTTATCTGTCTGTTGGCCAACTGTATATATCTTGTCCCACTTATACGATCAGATAAGATATACCTTGCCTTATCTTTGATGGATACAGTTGTTATATATTGTTTTCATCTATAAATAGGTCAATTTTGTTTTTATTTTATCTTTAACGGGTCAAATTGGCTAAGCTAAAGGAGTTAACTATCCTGTAATTGTGTTGGACGTTCTAACAGCATCTGAAGTGTAGTCGAACTTACAAAACCTTGTTAATCACTGTATAAAAGTGCTTGTTGGTTGGCCCAATCTGAACTGGACAATGTTCTGAAGCGTTAATTATTTAGGAAGTTAAGAAAAAGGGCTTGTACATTGGCCCAATCTGACCCGAGCAGATCCAGCATGTTTGACACTCGGTGAATTTTAACCATGTGGAATATAATTTATAACAGAAAAAAGTGATTATTGCTTAAATTGAAGTTAAAGCATACATCATTTCACACCCAAATCTCTCAGGCAGAATCTCTCTCTCTCTCTCTCTCTCTCTTAATTTTATTTTATGAGACATAAGTTATGTTTTCCTCTTCTTCGTTTCATTTAAGATTATTATATATGCATGTTTATTTGTTTTTGAACAGGTACCACTCCATCCACTGTTTCAAACAAGGAATGGTGGGAAGAGACTGACAAGAAATTGCAGGCATGGCCTCGCACTGCTGGGCCTCCGGTGGTTATGAACCCAATCAGCCGCCAAAATTTCATTGTCAAGGCCCGTGATTAATTCACAACTGTCTATTTTCTTACTCAATGATTAAACTTCAACTGCAACCCTCAGATAAACAAACTCTGTTTGACTTGACCTTTCAATTTTGTCACCATCGTCGAATATTAGTCGATGATACACATAAATTTCATGGTGGGCTGTGGTTAATTTAATCATTTGCTGCTATTATTGCATTTCTTTCTGCACCGGTATTTGGTGTTGCGACTTAAAGCTAAATAAGTATTTGGAGTCTATGTCGTTATCGATTTGTTTAAATTCGAAAGTTCTTCGAGATAGTCCTGAGTCCTGACCCTCCGATTACAATAAGTATGTTTTGATTGTGTGTTAATTACATTAGATGTCACCAAACCTAATGTATGACTGTATGATATGCTATAACACTATAACTATAACTTGATAATGTTGCACACAAGTGGATCTTACATCAGTGTCATCTACTTAGTACTCCGTTGAAGCTGTATCCTAGTCACATTTGTGAATTCAGTTATGTTATTATATATAGAATTGAAGATACATCTGACTTACGTTTCTCTTAAAAAACTGAAAGTGTTGAACATGTATGAACTTGAACAAAATTGAAATTTGTGTTTTTAAATACTAGATTTAGATAGAGTTAGATAATATTTTAATATAATAATAATTAATTAAAAAATCTATGAATTCTACTCAAACACTGAAAATAAAAGATTACTTCATATTTTATGATATAGGTAAAATGATACGTGACGACTTCTCATAATTTAAAAATAAATAATTTTTTAAATTTAAAAGATAAACTAAAAAATAAATTTAAATAAAATTAGATAATATTTGAATATAATAATAATTAATTATGATATCTATGAATCTTACTCAAATACTAATTGAAAAATAATATTAAATTATTAAATTTATAAATATTATAAATATAAAAATTATTTAACTTTAATTATCGTGCATCACATAGTTTAAATTTAGTATATGTATATATTAATATATGTATCTATATATAAAGTGATAACTTTGCATATCATATAACGTTTTGTGTTTCAAACTTACCTCTATAGTTATTGTTAGAGGTATCTTCAAAATCTTATGATTCTTACTCCGATCTTTATATCATATTTTATGAATATTAGGCATAAAAATTTTAAATGTAAGACAGAGAAGAAGTAAGAACATGAGTAGTATTTGTTAAAAAAAATTAGACGTCTTAAACAATTCCTTAACCACGAGGCAAAAGTAATGTTGTAACATCCTATTAAAATTTTTGAAAGGTGATTTTGAAGATGTAATATTTTGCTCGAACTCACTTATATAAACTTCTAAATTGTAGTTTCGAATGGAAAATTCTCAAAGAGCCACGTGAACTATCTTATCTTACTTATCTATTAAAAGAAAATAGTAATTACGTTATAGTTATTTTCATAAGTTAATTTTAGCCCTTACATGTATTTTATTGATTGTAATATCACCAATAATTCTAATTAGTCAAATTGACGATCATTATAAGTAAACAGCCTCGAATTACATTCAAATTTAAAAGGATAAAATTCAACCATGCTTTCATCGAATGTTTTTTTAATTCTAATCACCTATAAACGATAAAAATTTAAGTGTCTTTGTATAAATAACTTAATTACTAAATATTTTATGTGTAATCTTGCATAATCACATGTAAATAAACTAGTTCTTAATCGAAAAAAGTTAAATATTGAAAATTGATTAGATAAGTGATGGGTCAAAATTGCAATATGTTATCAAGTAAAGGACGTTTGTTACTTTATCTTTTGTTTGTTGAAGTCTAAACGGAACACTTTGGATGAATATCTTATAATAACATATAACAATAATTGTTTTCCTATTTGTTCGCAATTTAAAACGTATGTATATACATTAAATTACTTAAATTTTAAATGATAACATTCAACTTTAAAAATAAAAAGCAACACTTTTTTCCAAAATGTAATATATAAAATGTAACATAAAATGACCCAATGACAATTTTTTTAAAACCCCAAATACAAGACTAAAATATCACAATCAAACCATAATGACATAAAATTTTATTCATTAAAATTAAAATTATTAATAAATATCGAATAAATAGGAGATATAAGTATATAATTTAATATTATCTTTTCATCGAACTATACACGAGTCCATAAACTACTTCATGTATATTAGGGTGTACTTGGTTGATTGAGAGGTATGTGAATGGACTTCTGGATTCGATAACCAATAAAGAGTTTGGTTGATGGGCCTGTTTTATAGATATAGCCTAGGTATCAAATCCACAAATAAGGCATAATCCAAACCAGTTTACCAGAACATTTCAAAGAAAAATCCGAATCAAGTGCCAAACGAGTTTGAGTTTTGTTCTGATGCTGTTAATTGGTTTCTGGTAAACAAGATAATCATATATTCATATTCATTATATACAAAAAATTATAATATCACCATTCACCAACACGACACTAAAGAGGCCAGGGTAAATGACAAACCCCATATTCAACCCTTTCTGCAACACAACACTCTCGCTATTGAATTTGTCACATTATGGCAATTGTCTCATTTGGAGATATCGTCAACTTCAGAATTAAACACGAAACTTGGGAAACTAGTTGTAATCTCCCTGCAGCATTGTATACACGCAAGTTTAAGTCTATACGATCATAACCTTAAAGACGTGTACAGAAATAATTAAGAATGCAACTAATCATACCGTAGATATGGAAGAGTCATTATTTTCAACAATGAAGGGTTTCGGTTAACAAATCTGTGCCATTCTGATTTGCCTATTCTTCCGTCACGGTCTTCATCCACATCTGAAAACGTCTGCTCAAGGAAAAGAATAAACACAAGTTATTTTTTCTATACATTTTGCTAATTAGTACTTGGTTTTGCCTTAAGAAATGTCGTAATTAGTTTAAAAAAAACCTACATCATCCAATATTTTCTCAATGACTTCGTCATCCAGCTTCAGCCCGCTCTCACATAGCAGTTCAATTAACATTTGCTTAACCTGCAAAAGTTTCAGATAGTGAATATGATAAAAAGAAATGTAAGGTGGACAAATATGTAAACGAGAATGTAGGCAAATTGGTGTCATTATACCTCTTGGCGTTCAATGAATCCTGTTCCATGTATATCATATAGCTTGAACAAAACTGGAACAAATGAAGAGCGTTACAAGATCATTGATGATTACTAGATAGGAAACTATAATCTGTAGTTATTATGATCAACGTACAACTAATTTTGTCTTCTTTTGGGGCTTTAGGATGGAAAACGTTTAGTGACCTAACAAAGTCGCCAAAATCTATAAACCCCTTCTGTTTCGCATCAAAAAGATCAAAGATCTGCCAGAGCATTAGAAAACGATTAACATATTTCATATATTTGTCAGCTAATATATGTGATTGTATATAATAAGTGGGATACGTTGTAAGTTTGTTGTTTAAGGAAAAAGAAAACTGGCTTCAACATTGACACGGAGTTTGAGAGTAGGTAAAAAGTGTTACCGATTAGCAATATATAATTTTCTAAGGTACGTAATGTCTTTATGAATTATATTACTTACATTGGCACACTTTTGCAAAGTACATTACCTATAATGGTAATAAAATCGGTTGGTTACCTACCTTAGAATAAAAGTGAAAGTACGTTGTCAATCTATGTCTCCAACCCTTAGATAATAGGAGGAAGTAACCAATTTTGACCAAAAATGTGAAACACCAATTTTTGTTATCCTTTAAATCTTTCAATTTTTGTGACAAGGTTTACCATTTCCGACCATCATATTCGTAAACAAAAGCTCATATTTTACTAATTTTATAACAGGCCAGATTATACTTATTCACATGATCTCAGAAACAGAACATAATGGGAAAAGGTATATTACATAAAATAAAAATAAAAAAATTATTGCTTAATAGTAAGTGAGCCTTTAATATAATATAACTTAAAAATCACAATTGAGATCTGATCAAGTTAACCACACAAAAAAGAAATTAACTGTAGGAAAAACATACCCTGTTTGCAAATATATTATCTTTCTTTCTGTTCTCAAAGAAAGCCAGTTGGAATTTTTCCTGCATATCCAATGAACTTGCAATATTTAATGTGCAATAATGCATAAAGAAATACAGTAGTCTTTTAATGTGTTATAGTTAGTAGATAACAAAACAACAATGGATAACATTAACTGTAATAGACTTATATTAATCAACTCATGAATGAATGTGTAATAATGGATTACCTTGTTGATTAGGCCATCGTCAATTACAAGACGGCTTATGCCCTTGTATAACTCAAACAATGCTTCAACTTCGCTCACACTAACTGCATAGAGACGGAAAGAATCAATCTTCAAGCCAATGTAAGTCATATGTATAATCGATACAGAAACAAATACACCCAATGAAAAAGGAAAATGGATTTGCGATACTAGCATCTCCACAAAATACAAAATTTGTCTTTTAAGTAAAATTATTCATCAAGAATCAGTGGATGAATTGCTTTGGGAGACAGTACTAGAACACTTGCATATAACCAAAGTTTCAAACCTTCAAATCAAGTACTTTTTTGAGAGCCATAACCCAAAGAGAATTAATTTCTTTTTGATGCACGAAAGTGAACTTACAGGTTGTTTGAGAAGCAAGAACTGTTGGATCCTCTTGTCGCGGATGGTGTTTTCTCGACTGTTTCTTTGACTGTTGTTCGACCGGTTTTATTGGATTAAAGCTGAAACACCCTTTCATCATGACTAGAATAATGGCTACTATTGATATCAAGGATTATCTCATCATTTAAAAGCTACAAGTGAAAATCAATCAACTATTCAAACATAACTCATTCACATATATTGATAATTAATTAATTTACTAACTCAAGTGCTACATTGTATTTCTTAGAATTAAATCCAAGACTTAAAATTAAAGATTTAATGTCGACTAAATAAATGAGTAAACAATTACACTAGACAAAGTCTTCAAATATATAGTGTAATTTTTTGTATGAAATGATAATGTAATCATGTTCTCTTTGTCCCCTAGTTCTTATCTCGTTACCTTTTTTTAAGTTGCTTTAAATATCAACTCCTTCACCCGATCAATATCGCATAATTTATCACTAAATATAATTTAATACTCCATGTTGGAAAATGTCTTGGTGCGATCATCTCTTCTGAGGTGATTTATACTTAGTTCAAGACTGTGTGACAGTCGACTCGAACCTTGTAAAATTAGTTCAGCAAAAGGGTCGTTGACAAAAAGAATAAAAACAATAAACTTGAGATTGTAGACGTACCGGAGAAGAAATTATGGACATCTCATGCTCGATAGATGATGTTCAATCGTGAATATGTATCATGTCGAAGATATTACAAATCTATAAGATACACATATGACTAGAAATGTATAAATTGTGATTGGGCGAAAAACTAGAGGAATGGAATACACGTTAAGACAACAAAGAAACCAACGTTCCATTTATAAGTGGGATTGTGGGAGTTTTTTTATATAATAATAAATAAATAAATAATAAATATAAATAAAAAAGAAAACGATGTCTTATGGATCAAAGCATGATAGAAGGAGATTAGAGAAAAAAGATGAATTATTGCAACGTACATCATTATTCAAATCATACCAAAAGGTGTAGAAGTTTTTAATTAGTTCTTATTTAAGCAAAGATAGAATTAGCAAATGATATATATCGTTGTCGATTTTACCAAGTTTAACGTTGTCCCCTGAAAGACTTCGAGTCGAGCTCTCCAAAGTCAGCAAAATATCATAGCGTCGAGTTTTTTCCAAATCAAGACCAAATTATCGTGCTAAAGATAATTATATGGTCATAACTCGTAACCATTCAATTCAATTTTTGTACTCCCAACTCCAGAACATGTTATATAATTTTGTATATTAATTAAGATATTCTTTTGGATAAGACATTTATCCGTGGCGTTATAAAATTTCCGAAAATAACAATTAAGTTTCCAATAACACGTTTATCATTTCGATCTCATTAATCTTAACCATATAAAGAGATTTAATTTAGAGTGAAAAACTATCTAATTTGGGTTAACACTGCAATTATGATATTCAATCCATATGGAAAGTATATATGAAAGGAAATTCGAGTGTGACAATTATCCATTAGATAAGCTCTCATCATGCTTGTTTAGGATAAGATACCTTTAACCTATTGATACGTAGTAAATCATTAGATTTGATGCAAAGAATGCGTTAAGGCTTTTAGCTTTTCTGGTTTAGCTTATGATTCTTCGATTAACATGTGAACTTGAAATGTTTATTACGGTTAAAGAAAATTGAAATGTCAAAAATGACAATATTATAATTGTCATATTCTATTTTTTTATATTTAATATTTATTTGTTTTAGTTAGTAGAAATCTTTTACATTTTAAAAAAGATTGATTTTTCCTTCAAGTTATCATGTATGTTAGGATTGTTATATAGAGAATTTAGTTGTTAGGGTTTCAGACGGTTGAAGTTTGATTACGAATTGAAAAGAGAGAGAGATTCTCCAGAAGTCATGTTTTGAACACCCTTTTAGAGTTTACTGAATTTTCATTCTTGTTTATTTGTATGGTTTCTTCTAATCACAACTACCATTTCATCAAGATCATAAATAATGTATTAAATTGTCATGATAACAAAAACGAAAATAATGTTAACATATCTAAAAGCTATCAATAAGACTTTCAGACATTTATTAATAGTTGCATACATTTTAAGATAGATAATGTCTATCTGAATCTGAATATTGATTGGAGTATAATTAATTTACTTATGTTTAAATTCTTTAATGAATAAGATAAGAACTATTGTTAACAAAACGTTTATATCCATGTAATAACATCAAGAATAATTGCACGTCATCTTAAACGAAACTGTTTCTAAGTTTGATTATGTTAAATGTGTCGATACTTACTACATTATATATTGAGTTACGGTCAGGTGGTTGTTTTATGTGGTACAATACACCACTATACATCGTAATATTGTTCCTTATCCAAAATCTATGTTGTCAACGCATCTTCGAGTATTTTGAAAAAGAAAAAAAAAAATGCACTTAATTTACTTGAAGGTTGAAATAGTACTTCCTTTGTTGACTAATCATTTTCAAATATTTTTAGCTAAAAGCCTAAAACTGTAAAAGAACCCAGCACCAATAATTGACTAATTAAAGAGGTGATGTCAAAGGATTATACAAAATTGCAACCAGATGTAACACTTGGATAAAGTTAATTGCAAACATTTGCAGTGAATTTTTTTCATTTTAAAAGAGTTGCTATGTAGCATACTATAACACAACCACACAAAAAACACTTTGCATGAAACTACATCCAACCACCATAGTTTTCTTTTAAACTAGTATAAAAGAAAACTAGCTACTTAAAGACAGTAGTTATTTGATCAGAAGGATTTGTAAGACCATACCTTCTTTTAAAAAGTCTAAAGGAAATCATTAAATGTATAATTATATGGATTGTTGTAATAAAGTTTAAGAAATATTAGCAACAAGGGGAAGTTGATTAAATTTGTGAATAATCATTTGTTTTATATATAGATATATATATAGATATATATTACAATGGGTGTTTTAATATAGAGATTTGCATATATTTAAAAGAGATAACAATAAACAGCCCAATTTTAAAAAGTATTTTTTTATAAATGAACTATGACTTTTGACCCGAATAATGTTTCAACGTCACAAATCTTTTTTGCCATCTCCTTAAGTTTATTAAATAGCATTATCTTTAGTTTTTCATTATAAATATATTTAAATCTAAACATATTCATGATGTTGTGGATCTTTGACAACGAATTTTGCATTCTTTTCCGAGAGTTTTTTAATAAGTTTTCCGTTCATTATTGCATAAAATAATATTCATATATTTATCATATTTTCTCCTTGTTCAATTATATAAAGTTCTTGTTCAAAAAATAAAAATAAAAAGTATTTAAAGTGCATTAAGCATTATTATCCACTACTTTCGTATTAAATACTGTTACACGTCTATCATAACTCTTATGAGTTTTATTGAAGAAGTTGCATTTCTTAGAACCATTATTGTTGCAAATTGTGCTTAAGTTATCAAAGTCAACAACACAATAGTATGGGCTATATATAATTTAGGTGTATAAATGTCTAGTCTAGAAACATAATTCGTCAAGGTCAACTTATCAAGTTATTCGATTTCACTTTAGAATAATAAATGGACCCATGAATTCTTGGCTACAAAACATAAATAATAAAGGATTGTGTTGTCAAATAATCGAGTAACAATGACCAAATGTAAGATTCTTACCTCTACAAGCTTCCTTTTCAAATTTTTCATTTGAAAATTGCGAAAACAATTCAAGAACAAAACGCGCCCACGTAGTTATAATTTGGTAATTATACATTTATTCGAATTATCACCTCTATCAACCAAACCAAGGGCTTATCATGCATTTCCCGTTTAACACAACTTTCAGTGTAAACTTGGCAAGTTCATGCAATCGACTTATTGCAAGAAATGAAAGTCTATCGATACGAGTGTATGACTAAGTTGATAATAGTTTAAGATTGTATAGTGATCATCGAAGAGTTGAGTCGTATTGCACATCAAACTTAACAAGGTAATATATAGCAATTGATCTCAAAAACACAATACCGATATTTCATGTCTCAGATTCAAAGAAAAAGGAAAGGTAAGATAGAAAAGAGCTTTAAACATGCACATCTTTTAAGCACCAATGACTTCAGTTTCTTCAGGTACTGGCTCATCTGCAGGTCGCTCCATTTTAACACCAACATCATCCGAATAATCACCATGCACCTATTAAATCAGCAAAAAGATAACATTATTTGATATTTACATTATTTAGAGTAACATAAATAAACCAACACCAAGAAGAAATATATGCAGAGCATACATCAACCAAAGGTTTGGAGAAGTCCCGCACAAACAAGTCCCAAGAATACCAAAAAATAATAATGCATATCCACCCAAGATTCTATGATAGTTGATGATGAGACCACAAGAATTAACAGAATTTTAGCAGTTACCAGTTTAACAAACGACTTTAAACAGATAATGAAAACTCAATGATAAATTTGATAGATTTAAATGATGTTATAGTTGAAAAACAGAAACTAGCATAATATACTAGACTTACCTCCATCAATTTGCCAATATCAAACTTGGGTGACTTCAAGATCTTAACCTTTCGAATGAAAACATTCTGGAGAGGGTAGATACTTGATGTTGCCTTCTCAATCTCTCTTCCAATTGACTCAGGGATGAACTTTTGAACAAGCTCCTTGAGATCACAAGATTGTGCTTGGGTTACCATGATCTCCCTCATCTTTCTTCGGATCTATAAGTAAACCCAACCATATACTACTCTTAGATGTTAAGGAAGCCGTATAGATTACAACTTGAACCCATTTGCTTATGAACGAGTCAATTTGACTTGTCTTTTGTTCCAAATGGATCAGATTGAAATTCACCTTATGTAAGCACTTAATTGGTTCATTAACAAAAAAATACATCATTATTGTTATAACATTGTTTTGTAAACACGATTAATACTTATGAGAAAGTGCTAAACCGATCAAACACAATCCGGCTCAGACTGTTTTAACCCCAACTCGTTTTGACCCCTTACTCTAAATAGAAATCCCAAATTACTGAATGCCACACTCAAGAATTTACCTGACGGATCTGGCTCGATTGTGCATAGCAAGTCCTCTTCACTTGGTTGGCACGCTTCTTGGTAAAGCCAATGCAGAACATTCTCAAAGTATAGCTGTCAGTAGTCTTCACATCAACATGAGCCTCAATCAAAGACTGCCATTTCTTAACAAGAGACCTCAGCTTGTCTGTTGTAAAGTCCATTCCCTAAAAAATATACACAAACTAGAAGTTCAATAACCAAAGTTTGTCATGAAAGAATAAAACCAGTATAAGATGGCACTGTACCCAGAAGTTGGTCAGAATGTTCTTCCCTTGAACATCCTCGGCCCTCAAGCGGATCTTTCTGTAGGAATGATCCTCGTCATTTTGGAGGTCAGCCAATGAAATCTCAAAAACACGATGTTTGAGTCCTTCAGAAGCAATCTGACAAAAAGTGACTTTCAAACTTTTAGTCTCAAATCAAAATAAGTGAGAAAAATATTTTTACTAAGGCAAACTAAAATAGACCCAACTATTGAATTCGAATAAACTTCAGGGGCAAATACCTGAATTCATATAAACATTTATGTAAAAACAAGGTATTGCAGCATGTGTACAGATATCTATATATATATATATCAAACTACAACAGATCCAACCCTTTCAAAGAGTTTCAAATATCTATTACACTTCGTCAAAATGTCACTCATAATACTATTACGTTAAATTGGTCCAAGTTATTTGTACACACATAAACTCGGAGAGGTTTCAAATTACAGTCAAGACAAGTAGACTCAAGTCCTGGTATCAGTATATATAGGGGTGTTTGGGATTGCTCATTTCAATTGCTAATCGTCTTACATTTTTTAGAACGAACTTTTTAAAAACAATTTATATATATATACACATATATATTATTGTAGGTGAAAGAAAAACAATCTGAAATAGGTGAAATTACAATAACCCACTAATATCTAAGAATCTCCTTTTTAGTAGTGATGAGCTTGGTAGGGAACTGGTGCCATACCGGACCAACCGGTTGGTACCGATTAGTTTTTGGGTTCCAAAATGAATAACGAATATCAGCCGTTTGAACCAGTTGATACAGATCCGGCTAAACCAGTGCCAAACAAGTTTAATACTGAAATTTTAAAAAATAAATAACTAAAAAATACAAAAAATGAGTGTTGGAGGTGCAAGCATACAAATGAAACAAGTTGACTCATATGTAGATGACTTGACTGCCTACATTGATTTAGTCAACTTCCGACACAAAGTAGGCAGAGATACAAACCAGTTTGCTTTAAAGATGACATACCATATATAGCACATTTGGATAAAATGTAATGACCCACAAATACAATCCAGAACAAACTTTCAGAGCCTATCATGTTCACATCATTTTCATTGAGTAATTATACAAATGAACCGTGCAAATAATTAAATGTCAAGGTTCCAAGCATAGAAATGAATAAAGTAAACTTCATTAGTAAACAACGTTGAAACCTTTATTGATTTTGTCATCTTCCGACACAAAGTCAGCACGAGTATGAGCCTATTTGCTTTATAGATGACATATACCATATCATATCCACATAATGTATTTGAGAGATCAAAGCATGCCCCTTCAGTTTAGAATGAGTCAATGTGTAAATCACAATTATGTAGCACCTCACTAGCTTAAGAAGTCAATAAGCTATATTTCTTTGCATGCAAGATTTAAACTGATCGGACTAGGCTAACACTAAAGTTTCGCATAAACCCTTTGGACTGCCGGGTCCGATACCAAGCCCACACGTATCCCGAATTGGCCCAATATCAAAACGGAATCTCGGACCATATACATTCTATTGGTACCGGTTAGTACCAGATCGGTTTCGGGAAATAGTTGTGCATGCTCATCCCTACTTTTTAGTCATTCTACATGTTATGTAATTCGATAAGTTATGTGCAGCATTAAGCAAATTTAAACATTATCTCCGGCATTGCTTATTCTTACAACTGCTAATCTGGTTCTACTTTAAAGCATAAGCATAGATAAACCTAAGCTGTGAAATTAAACCATCTCAAACATCCACTTAACAATAGAAAGTTTCTGCAATCACAATATAACAATCATATTCTCCAAAAAAGAAAAACGAAAAGAAAAAAAAAAACAGATTTCAGCTCCACATAAAATACTTAAGCGCCCGCCCACTATTAAGAATCAAATTGACAGCTTAACTACAGGCATCACAAATTACCACATAAACTAATGCAAAACACTCTATAACATCAAACTTAACCTCATTAACAAACATTTCACAAACACATAACAAGTAATAACTAATAATTAATACATAAAATAAAAAATCAAATATTCATCATAAAGAAAAGGTAAATGGTAAATTACCTTGGTACCCTGTGTACGTGAAACTATGGTTTTGCCAACATTCCTGGTGTTGAATAAAGATGGTGCTTTAATATCGTACCAATCTTTCTTTGAAAATGGATCAGCTCTGTTTCATGTATATACAAACATACATAATTATTATTTAATATATAATACATCTTATTACATATTAAAATCGAACTTATTAAAAGGAAAAAAATGATGAAATTGACTCACGCTTTCTTCTTTCCACCTTTCTTCCCCTTTGAAATCCTCTTGTTCTTACTGCAAAATTTTCAAATTAAATAAATTATTAAAACGAAACATTACAGAATATTTAGATACATAATTATATATCCAGATAGAGATATAAAGAGATAAAAAAAAGTACCCGACAGCCATGGTTGAATTGAATTGTGAGTGACGAAGAGAATGGGGTTTTTTAAACGGCGGTTTTAGGGGATAGAAAACAGAAGAAAACCCTAGAAATCAATATAGTTAATTTTAGTTTCAGGCCCCCAAGTATTCCTTTTCTTTCTGTTTGTACTCTTAACTAATAAGATCGGGTACCGTTATTTAGTTAACTAGTTAACTTATGAACATCAAATGTACATGGTTTTTCTAATTCTTGTTTGCACTTTATCTCTTAAAACTTTATTGTTTAGCAGATTGATAGTTCATTTTACTTTTCCTACATAAATTATCTTTTTGAATTTTATTTCTATTTTTAAAAATAGGTCTTTAAACAATAGCTTTTATGTTTTATGTATCATTATGTTTTAACTTATTATTGATAATATTGATTGATGATAGCTATAGCTACAATGGATTAGTACAGGGCAATATATTCAACTATTGCACATTATCTATTGTGTGTATCCAACTATTGTATGATAACTATTGTATGTATCTGACCTTTTATTGCTTGTAATCGATGAAGTCTCATCCTTTTAGACGTGATGGATGTGTTTAATGACGTGGTGACTTATACAGTTGTCACATCATAAAATTTACCGACTCGGTTAAATAAGTCACAAGATACATATAATAGCCATTATTGAAAGTTCAATACACATAATAGACCAAAATGAAATTTTGTACAAACAAAAGATTTCGTGCCATAATTAGATACATTCTCATCACTAACCCTAGTTTTAACAACTTGAATTATCTTCTTAATAGTAAAGTGTTACAAGTGTATCAAATTTTAAATATAGTAAGTGGGCAAAAGTAGAAAAGGATGTTCCCGTTGTTTTGTTAATGAAGCCTTTAAATGAGCATTTTTTATATTGGGTTTGTGTTATTTGATGGACAAAGAGACTTGAACTTGTATGGAACAAATGGCGTGTGTTGGCGATTTAAGTCTAATCAAAATTAGTTTTAAGTAATTGAAATTTACACGAGACTAAAAAGAGTACATAGCGATATTGGTGTTTTCTCTTGATTTTTTATGTCTATAAATTCAAGTGCTGCTTTTAATTATTTTAGGGTTAAGTGCATCATAATGTATCGATTACATATGTAACCTTCAAAGTGTGTATCAAACAATTTAGGTTTCTAATATGTGTAATGAACTTGTTATTTATTATCATTGCATGTAATTTATGCTAATTTTAATGAGGTGTCATATATCTATATATCTATATCTATCTATCTATATATATACTATAAGAGTATAAATAGTTGCTTTAGAATTTGCCACGTAGACAAAGATGTCACATGACATTTTCTTAGATTTGTCAATTAATAAATTAATTAGATTAGATTTGGATACAACTTAATTGAATTATTGATTAAATTCAAAGTTCCTACAAAATGTTGCTATAGATAAGAAGTTTTCTTGGTTCATTATTAAATATATTATTAAATATGAATCTCCTATTACAATTTAAAATTGACTATAACTATATTTAATTATATAATTTTGTAAAAAAGTGTTGCTATATATCTTTGATAATACAAAATTAGTATTTGGTTTGTATTGAAGAAGGACATCATATGTTTTTGTCAACATTTTTTGCATTCAGTAATGGCCGATCAAGTCACCGTTATATGCTTTACGCAGTTAGTAATCATTATGGAAGCATGGGAGGTGGCCATTATACTGCCTTCATCCGAGTAAGTAGCACTCTATTTCCTCTCTTATATTCATTTGACTTATGAAAAATTCTTCTTAAATGTAGATATTCTTATTTTCTTATTTTGTTTGAAACAAATGTTGGCATGCTCACACGTGCATATCTCAAGAGAGTAGAGATTGCAAACATGGGCGGTTTAGTTCAGGTCAGACAAGCCAATTTTTAGTGTGGGTTGAAATAGGCCATTCTAATATATTTTTTTAATAGATAATTAATTCATTGAATATGATAAAAATAGAAAAAATGTTTAAATAATAATTTTGTTATTTTTTACATAACAATTAATGATTCAATAGATTATATCATTCCGAAGTTTTGCATCCACCACCACCCCTTCCACATTCACATATAACATGGTAGCAAGCCTTATTCCATTATTCAACAATATTAATATCCTCCGTGCAATACTACCCGCCATCAATGGACACTTCTCAACTCATGTTTTTTTATTAATATTGATGGTAAGCTAAGAACTATTTGATGAGTAATTTGTTTTATTTCTTTCCTTAAATGATGTTGTGCTAGTTAGTTATCATAATGCATTCATCAACATACATATATGTCATTAGCAATGTTGTTTACTAAATCCATGTATATTTATTGTTTTGCGTATTAAAATTGTTATGTTTTCTTGATATTTTTCCCTTTGCTTGTATATACTAATACTAACAGATTGTAATTTTTAACTTTTCATTACATTTTTGATCATTAATAGTTGATGTTGATTTATTTTTGTTTAAGTTATTCAATCAATAACCTAATTGATTTTAGTAACATATTTATTTTTGTGATGAATTTGATTTAGATGGTATTCAAGAAGCTATGAAAATTGCAAGCAAGGAACTATGTCATCTAATGTTTCATATGATAGGCATGTTTACTTTATACTTTAACATAACCTAAATATTTTTCTTAGAATTAGTAAACAAATATTATTGTGATATTTGATCTTACCGACACACCAATCACTTGAATCAAATAATATTGTTTTTTTTTATCTTGTTGAATCACCCATGACTTAAATCAAAACTGCAAAACCTCAGCTCAAATATGAATGATTTGTAGTTATAAAGATAACTTTGATATTAATATATTGGTTTAGGAACAAATTATTATTATGGTTGGGCAAGGTCGGGTCAACTTGTTACCATTTCACCTAAACGCTTTCTTAGATATAGTAAACAAGTAGTATTGTTACATTTATCTTGCCAAAACACCAATATAGATTAGTTATCATCAATCAGTGACATAACATATGTGTTATCATCAGTTGAAAACTTCATTATCGGCCTCATAAATGTTGATTAGACTTGAGCTAACCTCTAGGTTTGAGTTTTTCAAACATATGATATGTTGATAACATATGATTTGTGTTATTTAACATGTGTGTTATTAACACTTGAGTTCTCAACAAACGTGATCTTAATACATATGTTGTGTATTAATAAGTATCGCATGTGATATGAATCTTTATCACATGTGTTATTACTACACATTCACATTATATTTAGTGAATGTGTAAACTCTAATTTCTTAATGAATATGAAAATCCTAATCCTTTTTTATTTAATTAATTAATTACCAAGTGAGTATTTTGCCCTTCCATTTTAATAAAAATGGAGACTTCTGATTAATTATTTCGTTCTCACATTTTCGTGTGTATTTTAGATCTCATCCCTAATTTTATAATTAACATTTTTTTTCTTTTACGTTTATATTTTCCACATAAAATTTTAGTTAACTTTAAAATTATCATACCAAACCCATGGTTTTCATAAACGTGGTTTAAAATTGACTCGATGAAATTGCCCTTTACCAAACGATAGTAATAAAAACCAAAGGTAAAGCCCTGCTAAAAACCCTTTCTTCCTCCCTCCTAGCGCAGAGCCGTTTACATAAAAAAATGGCGGATTCATTGCTAATGTATAGTTTCCGGCGAATCCCTCCGGCTGCTATTCCGGCGACGTTAGATTGTATCTTAGCTTCTTCAACAAGTTCATCTCCATCTTCCATTTTCTCTTTACTCCTTGATTCACTTCCAATCCTGTTAAAGGTACAAACCCTGTTTCTTCTTTTTTTCTTTAATTAATTGGTTAAAGGTTTTAGCCTTATAATGTTACAAAAACAAGGGAGACACTATAATACGCAAAGTAAGTTTTTTCCAAAAATAAAAACTATCAATTAAATACTTTTTGCTCTAAATTAACCACTTACTACTTGTTCAGTGGAGTACTAATCAACCACCATTCTACCATAAAGATTTTAAGTTTCTATATGGGTTTGCTATTATACTCAAAATTTGATAGAAATAAGAATGGGCAAGTAAAAAATGTGTTTCTTTTTTTAACTTTTTCTGAAATTGTTTCCTAACTTGGGGCGGATTTTTTAGATAATGCATGGTTATTTACCCCTTAATTAAGAAATTTATGATATTTGGGTATGGAGTATATATGATATATATTATATATATAGAGTTTGAGTTTGGCTGTTGGTTTTTTGGAATAGGAACTTACACACGCGACTGGTGAAAGCTTGGATGATGAAACTTGTAATTTTATTGCATCGTATGTGGGTGCGCTCTGTCACCTTTTAAAGAAGCCAGGTAAATTGTATTTTATATATTTTTTTTGCAATGTCACTATTCGGAATTAGTTATGTATGTGGACTTGGAGCTAAAGAAAAGATCTTGTGAACTTTGCAATTTGAATTTTAAGTGTTCCTTATACGTATATTATGTTCTCTTGCAAGTTGAAGTTAAGGCGAGTCATAAAATTGTGCCGTGGGTAATTCGTTTGTGTAGCGTAAATTTTTAGCGACGTCCCTTTTTGAAAATTAGTAAATTATATGAGTTTTCTGCAGGGCTTAATGTGGAGGCTTTACATAATTTTGTTTGGAAGGTATTAATTCCAATAATGAGGATGACCCAGAGTTATGATCGTGAGATTGTTGACGAGGTATATGTGGATTTATGAATATGATCCCACTAAGGGTCCGAAAATGGGCAGGTCAAGCAACTTGGGTGATAGGTCAAAACGGGTCAAGGGCTGGGATAACCTAAAACACTTATTGTCCAACAATTTTGTTTGATTATTAAATAATTAGTATGTCAAATTTGGTTTCAAAAGATATGTTATTTCAACAATAATCTAGTTTTTCTGAAAAAAGTTGATTTAGGAGGTATTATGCATTAAAAAAGCGCCTTGGGCAACTTTCTGCTTGTTTGACCTGTTTTCTTATAAGCTAATTTTATCGATTTTCATGTTAGAGATAAAACATGACCCTAATCGACCCATTCATCAGTGAACAGGTTGAAATTGCCTCCTCTATTCCCACTGAATAGATCTTTGCTTACACGTTTGTTCATTGTCACATGATTATTATGTAGGCTATAGCTTCTTTCTTGGATGTGGTGACGGAAACAAATGCTTGGGGGGTTGTAGAAAAAACAGTGGCTCCCTATTTTATCAATTTGGTTGGTTTAACTATGGGAATGCTTCAAAATGAACCGTCTGCTGTTGATAAGTGGACTGGAAAAGGTCAAAGTCCTGAAGACTCTGCATCAACCACTTTTGAGTCTTTCTCGTTGTTCATGGCATGCCATATTTTAGCATTGATTTTAGATGCTTCTGTAAAAGGTAAACCTGTTTCAGAAAGTACATCTGGATCAATTTTGGCAAATGGATGCAGTGTGCATATATTTACAGAAAACCTTCTCTGGGATATTTGTAACGTGACTTTGCAAATGCTTTCACACAGCCCGGAACATCGGTCTTGTGCCATCACTGTTTTCCTTCCACAGCTTTTGAAAGCATTTGTATCTGAATATGCGTTCAAGATCTCAGTTCATGGGCAGAAATTTGTATTATCGAGGTAGGATCCAATCCTTATTGCATTCTTACTATGTTAAGATGAAATTATGCACACAATTTTATAAGCATATTTGCATAATAATGTAACCAACATTGCTCTAATTTCTGTCTTAATTTACCAACTTTTTAGGACAAGAAAACCATGATAGTTTTTTTTATTCGAGGTAACCAACTTTCAAAATTCTTGATTTAAGGTACTATGACCTGGTTACAGTCACAATGATGTTGTGGTAATTTCGTGTATGTTGACTTACAAGTTCATGTCAAATCATTCTTTATTTTTTTTGTTTTTCTGAAGTTGGTTACCTGAATCGAAATGTGACTAAAGTTAGTTAACTTCTTATGAAAACTGCTCTATTCAGACCAACTGGAGAGTACTCTTAATTGCATTACAGCAGCCACATTCTAAATACATCCATATTTTTTTACTTTTTCCTTCCAGGAAGACGTTCTTTCCTAGAATTTGGAAATGCTGCCAGAATTTGTTCTCAATGGGGCCTTCCGAGAGAAGAGATGCATACACTATGCTCTCTTTGTATATATCTTATTTCTCCAAGAGTGACGGATATGGCGATGATTCTACAAGTGGAGACATAGCATTCGACTTGAGGGCTGAGAAGGAGTTTTGGGATGAGATGAAGAAAGGCTTGGTAAATTACTGTTTGGTTACATTCGATGGTGCTCTCAGTTATAGAACACTAAAAGGGTGTCTAGATGTCCATATTGAAAGTGATAAAGTGATATTTAATATTATTAGAATCAGATTATCAATTGGTTATTGGAGATGCTTTTTGCATGTGCTTCTGCTGTTTAAACATATAATAATCAGAAAATCATATGTATTAGTATTTACTATTTAGCAATTCCTAATTTTTTAAGGTTTCAATAGATAAATACAAAACAATGACATTTCAGTGAACAAAATGAGAGATGTCTTGTGCAACAGAATCTGTTGATCTGAACATTAAGAAGTTACTATTACGAGCATCAGGTCATAATAATTAGATAATTATTGTCAATATGTAGGTCCAAACACTCCATAGAAGTACTAGTAGCTTTTTCTCTAATACTTTGAATATGTGTTAGGTTGATAGAGAAGGCATAGTGAGGAAGCAGTCATTGCATATATTGAAGAGTACAGCTATTACCAGTGAGGGGAAGCCACAAACTAGTGTTCTGGAGACAATATCCAGTGAGAAAACTTCAAATTCTAATGGTTTGACAAAAAGAGAGCGATGGGCTAACAAAGAAGCCAAATCTCTTGGTATAGAGAATTTATGTGATTCAGTTGATACTGATTCAAGTAGTCAGCTGAAATGGGGTGCATTTTTCCTTCTGTATGAAATGCTTGAAGAGTATGGTACTCATCTTGTTGAGGCTGCATGGAATTACCAGGTTTGAACAGCATTTGCTTATTACTATTTCTCAATACATTTTCAGATAGAGGGTAAAAGAAGGATTTATATATTTGACTAGACTATTGGCTAAAATTCCAGTTTTGTTATTCGACTAGCCTATTGGCTAAAAGTTCCACTTTTCTTTTTCTTATTTTGTACTTCTCTAAAGTACACCACTTTTAATAGATAAGTAAAACCTAGAGAAGCCACTCAAAGTCGCATATGACTTGAGGTTAAAAATGCATAACCTCACAAATTTTTATATCCAGAATAATCCAATAATTTTCACTAAATGGTTAGCATCCACTCGTAAATGATATACTTTTATTCATCTATTCCGTAGAGACGGAAAGATTATATTGTGAAGTATCTGGCTTGAGTGAAATTCATTTGTTTGATATTTGTGTAGATGAACCTGTTGCTTCAGACGTCTCAGCCTTCTGATAATCCATTAAAGTCTGCTGGTGAAAGGCTTAATCTTGATCCGATGGAAACATTAGAAGATATGTTTGATTGGTTAGCTGTCTTGTGGCAACGTGGCCTCTGCCATGATAATCCTCAAGGCAAGCAATGTGTCTATTCATATTTAGTCATCAAATTATTGAATCCTGTCTCAGTTATTAGTGTGCTTAGAGTGGCAACTTTGGCCAGTGTACTGATGAATGGGTTGATTCGAGTTATGTAATATCTCGAATGGGTCAATTTGTCAAAATAAAACAATTAGCTTAAAAGAAAATGGGTCACAACTCACAAGTCGCCCAATGCATGAAACCTTATAAATGATTTTGTTCAATGAAGTAGTTTATTGTTGAAAAATAATGTAATATTTGGTATCATATTTTGATACATTAACTATTTATTAAAAAGTTTAAATTTGTGTGCAAAGCGTCATTTGGGGCAACCCAACCTGGCCCCTTTCAGCCAACACAGAAATTACCTTTTTTGACATGTTCTCCGTAGATCTTATATTTTTTGATCTCTAATATGTATTTTTCTCAGATGTTTCTTTTTATATATGCAGTAAGGTGTTTGATCATGCAGTCAGTTTTCGGGATAGAATGGAAGAACCATGGAAATTATGCTAAATTTGTGCCTAGAGATTTTGTACTTGGTCCTTTTATACAAGGGTTAAATGATCCTGTGCATCACAAAGAATTCGGTTTGTTCTATATAATTTTTTTCCACTTCGTTTCATATATTTCCGTTTAAAATAATAACTGTCTATTGATTTCTTCCATATACTATTTAATATCTCTAGGAGTAAAAGGGGTCTACTCTTCAAGGACAATTGATGGTGCTAGTACATTTTTACAACAATATACTGCGTGCCTAAGTGCAAGGTAATTTTTTTAATCCAAAACCTTAAAGTAATGCTTTATAAAGTGACATGTCGTTATTATTACTTTTATTTTCTACTTAGTCAAGTATTTTAAACATTTCTAAGAAACTTATAATAATATTTTATAATCAGGGAACAGATGACATTCTTGAGCAATCTTGCATGTCTTGTAAAAAACTACTCATTTGGTCGTGCTGGGCTAATGAGTGTTGCTGAATGCGTTGCGGCTGCTTCTGCTGGAATTCAGCCACTCGGCAAGAATGAAGTGGCACATTGTGATGAAGATACTACTTACAACGATAAGGCCACATTGCTTGATGTGTTCAGATTTATTATTGAGAGCAGCAAACAACATTTTAATCCTAATTATCGTCTTAAAGGTTGAAAAGTGCTAAATTAGTAGATATTTCTGAAGGGGTGGCAATTTCGGCCCATTTACTTACAAATGGGCCGATTTTGGTTATGTTTTATCACCAACAGATCAACGAGACCCATTTTAAAGTATTAGTTAAATAGGAATATGGTCAATTGGGTCAAAAGTTGCTTAAAGTGTATCTTTAATGCATACAACCTTCTAAATCAAAATGTATGCGTAGTATTAGATTTTCTAGTTAAATAGTTTATGCTATCATACTCGACACATCATATGTTCATAAGGAAGTACAAAAAAATGTTTGGGCCAGATCCTATTTGTTTTGACCTGTTCCCCAACCTGCTTAATCTGCCCATTTTGACACTTATGATATTTCAGATGATACCATATATTTAGTTATATTTATTTTCCACCAAGTATGTAACTTCTTCTGACACTTGTTACCTAACACATCACTGCCAGTCTGCGGAAAGATTCTGGATGCTACTATTTCGGTAATATCATCATCTGCTGTGCCTCTCGAGCCCCTTCTTCACTTTATTTCGTCTTTCCCTTCGGAGTTTCTTAACTATGGTGGTAAGCACACATGTTATTCATGAATGTTATTTTCTCTGTTATTTGTTCTTTACTTTTATTCATATATTTTTATTTCACTACATTTTGTTTCTAGGTTCTTTAAGAGAAAAAGTGCGGGGATGGCTTCAAGGTTATGAAAAGCAAGCTAAGGTCATAAAAAAGCTTGACGAGTTCCCTGCAACTTTCATAAAGCATCAATACTCAGTGAAGGATATTGTTAATTATGATGATGAAGACATGGAAACGTGGGAGATTAAAGCAAAAAGATGGGCACAAGCTCTTTTTCTTATAATAGGAGAGGAACATCAATTAGATTCTATATTGCAGGTGTCTTTCGTAGCTTCATAGTAATCATTTTATTTCACAACGTTACTTATAACCTGATACTTTTTCTTGCAGTTTATTAAAACACATGGCAATGAGCTCTGCAAGAAGAGTGGCTTCCAGGATTGGTTACCAGTAAAATATATGATTATCATCTTAAGCATTCTTCAAGAACTACAGGAAATGAAGAACAAAACAGTTGATAGTCGTGCAAAAAGAAGTACCTACGGTTTGCTTGAAAAAGTGGATCATGCAGAGGATATGGATACTTCCATGATTTTTAAGTTCGCTAAATCGTTCACTTACATATTGGTAGATATTGTTATATATGTACACAATTAGACTCTAGTAATCAATGTCACTTAATAACACTAGCGCTATGCAGGAAGAGCTGGTGTCATATACCAACCACTCATGTTCTGTCTTCTGGTGTAAGGAGGCTGGGGACACAGCCCTGCCTTCATCTGTTAAAGGGAGACTAGGAGGGCTTAGTCAACGACGATTATCATCTTCTAACACAACTGCTGTATTACAAGCGGTATGATTTCTAATCTAGTCTGTTTTGCTTAGTATATTTGGGAAACCTACAATGATGATGAATTCTGATAATATAATTAAACTATGCTCCTTCAAGTACTTGTCCTTGTGGTGGTGAATTTTTATTTTCTTTTCTCTTTTCTGCATTCAGATAATATCAGTCAAGACTTTAGCATCTATCTCTTCATATTGTGCACAATTTCAAGAAGAGTCTACAAATTCTTGTCTCAATCTCTGGCAACTCTCCTGGAAGATCATATCTTGTACAACATGTAACTCAGAGGTACTTTCATGTAATAGAGTACTACTTTATCTCTTACGATCCAAACTGGCAAAAGAAAAAATTTTATTCGAGAAGTTAGATTATATATATTTTATTCCATTATTTTTTGTTTTTGGAAAAGCAGGTTCTGTAACCTTTTATGATAATTATTAGGATACTGTATATATATATATATGAAGACTTATTTTGTGGACAAAAAGTGTTTCGGTCCAACTCAACTCGTACAAAAGTTACCTGTTTTTTTTACGCAAAACCCATTCCACATCTAGTGTCACGAAGTCTTTGATTTGAATTGAGTTTCTTATGTGAGTCTGTCTAATATTATTAGTTTATTTGGTTCTCTATGCAGACTAAAGCAGAAATCTACCTAGGAGGATATGAAGCATTACACCATCTTCTGAAATCTCTAGTGTTTATGCCGTCATCTTCAGCGTTAGCTCTTTTAACGAGACCATATAATTTTTCAGCATCAAACGCTGAAGTCAAACCACATATAGATTACTTTGTTCTGATATTTTTGGAGCACATCAATAATGTGATTGAGGCTGGATATTTGACACGCGCAAGAAGAGCAATATTAATTGACTGGAAGGTGAACATATGCAGTACTGAATTCCTTTTATCCTTTTTTTTATTTGACTCAGAAAATGTATTTACTGATCTTTCTTTACATATGCTACTATGGACTTACTGACATTTACTTGTAATTGTTTTAGTGGATGTGCTTGGAATCTCTGTTATCAATACCAAAGAATGCTCTTCAAAGAGTTCACATAGATAATTGTAATTACTTATTTTCAGATGACGTGGTCAGAAGGATATTCGATGATCTAGTTGACAGGTAAGTGGAAATATTGGCGGGTTTGTGTAACGAATCAAAATGGGTTACATTGGAAAATGTGAGTCAGGTTGGGTTGACCCGCAAACATTTTTTGTCCACATTTTATAGTTCTTATAAATAGTTAATGTGCTAAAGAATGTTTACGGAAATATGATTATTACAGTATTAATCTAAACCTTTCGGCTACTTTCAACCTGTTCGGCCTATTAGACTGTGTAAGATATAAAAACATACACAACCCAAATGACCTAATCTTTAGTGAATAAATCAAAATTTTCATCTCCTGTCTTATAACAATTTAGATTGTTGAAGTGAAGGTTCAATTATTTTACAGCCTTGAAAATGCTGGTGAAGGTTCGGTTTTGCCCATGCTAAGATCTGTCAGACTGGTTTTGGATCTTTTCGCTTCAGGACACAAACGTTCAGGTGTTTCCTTGTGTGATGGCAATGGCATCGATGTCCAGGTTTCAATAAAAAATAAAATAAAATAAATGATTATAATAATAATTCCTACAAAATTACTTTTTTAAATTAGAGGCTTATTATTCACAAATTTCTTATCTATGCAGATGATGTGGCATTTGGTTCGTTCTTCATGGTTATTACATGTCAGCTGTAATAAGAGAAGGGTGGCACCTATTGCTGCACTTTTGTCTTCCGTTTTACATGATTCAGTGTTCAGTAATATGGACATGCATGAATGTGACAATACTCCAGGACCTTTAAAGTGGGTATGTATTAACTTAATTTTTTTCTCATCTTTTTACTTTCATGCATCAATATATGCATTTGATGTGGCAGTTTTGTCCATACCCCACCCTTGGGGGGATTGGGTAGTGTTATTGTTGTTGTTGATGTGGCAATTTTGACCACTTACTTATGGATCAATATATGCCGATTTGGGACATTTCTAATATTAAATAAGTTAAATAAAATGCTTAGCTAAAAAGGGAATGGGTCTAATGGGCCTAATGTGTTAAACAGTTTGAAAGCTGCCTAAGTTCTATTTTGTAATCATATTTAATCAAGTTAATAATTTATTAGTAACTACTATAGTAAATTAAACAAAAAGTCTTTTCTGATCATCCCAGCCCGTTTTGATCTGTTACCCAACCCACTTGACCCGTGCATCCTGCCACCTCTAATATGCATGTGTGTTTATGCATATGCACACATAACAATCTTCCATACATAAGAGGTGGCTACATTAGACAGGACTGGCTCTTTCTGTATTGCTTCTGTTGAAATAAACTAAACTGTCGACATAATTTTGCTCTAATTTAATACTTTTGTGTAGTTCGTGGAGAAAATTCTAGAAGAAGGAACAAGAAGTCCACGTACTATTCGTCTTGCAGCATTGCATTTAACAGGGCTGTGGCTCTCATACCCGAGTGCAATTAAATATTACATGAAGGAGTTAAAGTTGTTAACTCTCTATGGTTCCGGTACATTAATTTCATAAATACACTTTTCTTCAGCCCACTACTTATTTACTGAATTGTGTTACCATATTCCAAAGATGGCAAAGTATGGGTCAAAGGCGTTTGGTTGGGCTGGGTTGACTACAAATTTTATATTCTACTTTGCGTAAAATATTGATGTAGTAAATATGACGACCAAAACTATTTCTTATTATAATAACTTAAATTTAAAATTTTTTAGATAAGCTGTTTTGGAAGTTTTATGCATGAAAAATGTACTTTTGGCAACTTTTGACCTGTTAGACCCATACGACCCCATTTCCTTTCTAGCAATTTTTCTATTTGACCCATCTGAGATAATATATGATTGGCGTATTCAGAAATAATTGGGCCAAAATTTCCACCTCAACCATATTCTTACTGTAACAGTTGCAATATAAAGTTTCTTACATGAGTTTTTCACCAGTTGCATTCGATGAAGATTTTGAAGCTGAAGTGACTGCAAATCATGATGCAAGGACTGAAGTTTCAATCTTGTCAATAAGTCCTGACCCAGAGTTAACTGAGGTTGGTGGTTACATTTGTTTGCTTATATTGAACACCAAATTGAGCCAAATTTCACATGTTTAAGTAAAATTAAGAAAAATAGTGAGTTGCCAGTTCCACTGCTTTTTATCCTTTTTATTGTTATCTTTGTCTGCTTTGATTAAGGTTTTTTGATGAATCATTGTTTTGACGTCCTAAAATGCCCAATATTGACTAATTTGACTTCCATCATTAGGTATTCATCAACACAGAGCTTTATGCAAGGGTATCTGTTGCTGTTATGTTCAACAAACTAGCAGACTTGGCTGATATGACTGGCTCAAATGATGAAGTTGAAAGCAGTCATGCCTCCCTAGAATCTGGCAAACTATTCTTGCTCGAGCTCTTACATTCTGTGGTAATGGGGGTTTTAGTTTGAAACCCAATATACTTGTCAAAATTTTATATAGAAAAAGCAGATTTTTGGATGTGCGATTTGAAAGTGATTATGTGATATTGAATAATAAATTCAGATAACCAGTTGTAAAATGGGTTCTGTTTCTGCTGTTTTAGGTTGTAATAATTAGATAATCAAATTTTTGATAGTTTGGGAAATTATGTCTATTTAAGAAACCGTATGTTAAATAACAAGTAAATTCATGTGGACGAAATGAGAAACACCTTGTGAAATGAAAATGGAAGTTAGTCAACTTTGTTAAAAGGAGTGTTAATGAGTTGTATACAGGTGGTTTTAAACTGATTATGTGCCATAATTAATCAATAGTCCAGAAACAAAGTTTCTTTATCCATCTTTTTTTCAAAATGCAAATAATTTGATGTATTTATGTTTTAGCACTGATGATAGCTGATTTTGATGCTTAAAATGCAGGTGAACGATACTGATCTTGCAAAGGAGTTGTATAAAAAGTACAGTGCGGTTAGTTTCTAGCCTCTTGTTCAATCTTGTTAATCTAGCTTCTAGTTGCTTCAAGTTCATCCTTAATTTTCTATTTTTTTCTTCGGCAGACTCATAGGCGCAAAGTTCGTGCATGGCAAATGATATGCATATTATCAAGATTTGTTGATCAAGATATAGTATCTGAGGTTATGGGTCACTTGCATACAGCTCTTTATGTAAGTAAAATATATTTGTATTATATCAGTTATCGTTAAAACAATTATACATCCTAACTTTTCACTTTCATGCATCTTGATTTAGAGAAACAACATGCCAGCCGTTCGACAATACTTGGAAACGGTTGCAATTTATATATATCTGAAATTCCCATCACTGGTAAGAAAGTTTACACGAAATGCGTAAAAGATGTATTTTTAAGAAAAGTAAAAATTAAAAACTTGTTGCAGGTTGGTGAGCAGTTAGTCCCAATGGTTCGGGAATATGATATGAGAACTCAGGCAAGTGTTATGGTTAATATTATATTAAATTACTGTTAAGTTCCAAATTTTTAACATTAGTTATAATATTTTTCTCATTTCAGGCTCTCTCATCGTATGTATTTATAGCAGCAAATGTCATTCTACATGCAAGTAAAGAGACTCAATCAAATCATTTGGATGAATTGCTCCCTCCTATTGTTCCGTTGCTGACTTCACATCACCATAGTTTACGTGGTTTTACCCAGGTGAGTAATGATTATGTTTAGAAATAAATATAGACTAGTTCAATATTTATTTGTTTGTGTACACTACATGAATTTGTTGTACAGTTATTGGTGTACCAAGTTCTATCCAAACTGTTGCCTTCCCTTGATTCGGGTGCCTATGGAACAGTCTCGTTGGAGAAAAGATGCTTTATCGAATTAAAATCTTATTTGGAAGATAATTCTGACTGTGCACGGTACGATTCACATCTTTAAGTTGTAAAATGTTACTGAAAAAGATGGCGTTGTGCTTAGAAGGTAGTTTTTTGGGTGTTGCAGGTTGCGAGTATCTATGGAAGTTCATCTTGACGCTTTTGATCCTAATAAATCCATAACGCCAGCTGGAATTTTTAGTAACCGAGTTGATGTGAGATGCTTGCACAAATTATTAAATACTGTCTTTACACACTGTTGATTGTACCAGTTTCCAAAAAATTTCTTGTCAGAAGACATTATGTTTCAGATAATGTGTCAAAACGGATCATATTTAGTACAGGCTGACTTGCAGATAGTTTCTTTCTTTTTCCCTAAAGTTGTATGCATAATTAACTTGTAAAATATTAATAAAAAAAACTATATTTTTACGGTTTGACATAAAGCTGTATGGTATTGTAATCTTTGATATAAAGCAGTTTGTGCATTTTGAGTTAACTTTGGGTGATATTTGATCGGCTTGACCCGCTCTACTTTTCTCCAATTTAGTTATTTTATAAATCATTTCATTTGACTTGTTAGTGACAAAGTATAACCCAAACCTGTTCAGTTGCCACCTCTAATCTATGCTAATCATATTAATTATTTCTTGTATACAGGACATCGAATTTGAATGTGCTCATGCATCCCTCTTAGAACGTGTGATCGACTTCTTAAATGTGAGTTCTTGACTTTGAGGATCCCCTTTTGTTGTTCTCTCTTGCATTGAGTGAATTCTCATGGTTAACATTTGCAGGATGTCAGAAAAGACCTCAGATCCTCAATGGCTAAAGATGCAACACAATTGAAAAATGAGCAGATGCATATGCAACATTCTGAGTCAATTAATCAAGTCCCGGAGGAAACTACTGCAAAAATTCAAAACGACATGTCTTTGGATTTTCAGAAAAAAGTTATCATTTGCAAACACGAGACACAAGATTCACATTCCAACTCGTTAAATAACAATGACACTTACAGTTCACTAATGGGTATGTTTTAATGCTAGTTAACATTTGCTTAAATAGTTAAATATTTTAAAAGGGCCCAACGAGTAACTAAATAGTCTTGAATTGAGTGCAGATGTGGAGAAGGAAGATCAGCTTCTTGATCAGTCACTAAGAGCCAGAAATATTGCTATTGGAAATTCAAAAGCAGGGCGACAACAAATAATTCTTGTAGCATCATTAATTGATCGTGTGCCCAATCTTGCTGGATTAGCAAGGACGTGTGAGGTAAAAAAAATTCTGAGTTTATATTAAGTTGCGTTTTTGAACTATAAGTTCTAATGAGTGTCATAACCAATGCAACAAAACTAATGATATAAGTGTTAACTAAAATTACCTATTTACCCTTCTTTGGACATAGTTAGTTAATTAGTTGAGACTTTACTCTAATCGAAACAAAGTCTCATTCTTTCACAAAATGTCCTTTTTACTCATTTTATCTGTTAATTTCTTTATATAATCAAACTTAAACAGCACTTGTATTTGTTAGATTTATATAATACTACTTTAAACGTCAGAAGCACATCCGAAAATCCCCTTATTTAGCAAAGAAATAGAAGAAGAGGGTATGTGACTGCAATGCAAAACGATCATCAGTTGTACAATGTAGATCTACCTGTGCACAAGAATAAAACGACTGCTGCTGAGAATTTGACTTGCGTTTTTATGTTACATGTAGGTTTTTAAAGCGGCAAGTTTGGTGATTGACAATCTAAACGTATTACACGACAAGCAGTTCCAACTTATCAGGTTTGTTTGCAAATAAATTTGAAACTTATTTGCATTGATAACGTAATGTTTGATTTTGTTTTTTACTTCTTTTTTTTGGTGTCAGTGTGACTGCAGAGAAGTGGGTTCCCATAATAGAGGTACCTGTAAGCAATGTAAGAGGTTTCTTGGAGAAGAAGAAACGGGAGGGGTTTTCTATCATGGGTTTGGAACAAACAGCTAACAGCGTTGCTCTTGACCAATACGCCTTCCCCAAAAAGACGGTGAGTAACATTTATATCCGCATTCCTTTGCAGTTTTGGTAGTATTAATTCCATTTTGACGTATAACTTGTACATTTTGTCCCTTGAATGTAGGTTTTGGTTCTTGGTAGAGAAAAGGAAGGTATTCCAGTTGAGTTGATTCATATACTCGATGCTTGCATTGAAATCCCTCAGTTAGGAGTTGTGAGATCACTCAATGTTCATGTTAGTGGTGCCATTGCTCTCTGGGAGTATACACGACAACAAAGATCGTGATAGAATTTTTACTTAAACTTGAAATACTAAGAAACAAATTTTGATGCGGAACAACATAGAAATGTGTAGATCGAATTTGGTTAATTTTGTCCCTAAAGAAATTAGTATTGTCTGCCAAGGGCATGATGAAATATGCATACAGTTGCTTAACATGGATTCGAATGTTAACAATGTTGTAGTTTGTTTCATCTGAAGGAAGTTGTGTTATTATTATGACAACATAGTTGAGTGTCCCACATATAAGTTGATGGTTTTGTGCTGATCCCATTTGACATGTTACCCGACTTAACTGATTCACTAATTATAGAATGAGGATATCTATCGTTATTGTTTTTGAACATCAAAGTAGTCAAATTTCATGGTCTCCGTTTTCTTCATGTACAAATTATCACTTTCTTCATGAGAGTAAGCGCCGTTTTCACCTACATTTTTGTATTGTTGCCATCACTTTGGACATAAATGTGTTCTCCGTTTTCTTCTTTGTTGTCTCCGTCTTGTTATTGTCAAACTTGAACAAAGACATCCATTCAAAGCATGCTCGATGCTTGTTCACCTTCTGTGTCTTTTGACATGGAACTACCTACGAAACAAGAGTGAATTTGAAACACATTTTACATTATATCCCAACGCTAACCTCAACTACTAATCATAATTTTTTTTATTTAGTTTTCAATGGCAACATTTACACAAGTCTAAACATATCGATTTATATGGTAATATTTACAAAAATCACTCACCCTAGGAGAAGATTGTTGCTCTTTTGTTTCAGAAACTACAACAGACTTGGGTTGACGAGGAGATGAAGATATCACTGTCGATTTTGCAACCTCTCGTAAGCGTTGTGAGTAGCTAAGAAGCTCAGCTCTTCTATTGTAACCTTCACCGTTCTTTGACCGGTCAATATGGAGGTGGTAGTCATAGTGACGATGGTGACTGTTGTTATTTGTTGTTGTTAATCTTCTCTTTGTTGGTTTCTCCACATAAACCGCTACAAACACAGTCTTGTTTTTTAAGCATAAATCATGCAATTCCATATGTGGTTACTCAAAGAGATATAGAACGGAGTGATTGAAAGAGAGGTTTACCTAGAATGATTGTTAACTGATAAATAGGTAGAAATTAAGTGCAGGCCTAGGAAGGCAATGTTGCATGAAATCTTTGGATTCACCGTTACAATAATCTATGATAACGTCCCTACAAGTTAAAACTTTTGATGACCTTTTAATATATGTTGTCTGTTAATAAAGCTAGATAACAAATTTCTTTTTTATCTAGAATGATTGTTGGGACTTTTAAGGAAGTACCAATGTAGTTTAAAGAAAATGGGCTGACTTACTATCCAAGAATATGTTAAAAAAAATCAGTCTGTACAGATACTAAAAAAAAGGTTATTTATCTAAAATATCACACTACATTTGGTTTTGTCCAATATAGGACTAATTATTATTTTTATCAATAGGCCATTGTGCTTTTAAATTTTGTTCATTTTGAGTCATTATGTAATGTCTACATACTTTGACACATAATATGATGCCTTCATGTGATTGACAGGATGTTGACCCATTTGGGTCAAAATTACATTGACTAACATGGGGAAAACAAGTTTGTCAACTAATATGAGACTAATGTTAAAAGTCTAATTTTATTTCTCGGAACGGCAAATAACTCGTACACACCTCGGATGAGGTTTGAACTTTGAACATTTAATTTGATTGCTGGTTAGTGAACATCTTTTAATTATTTAATCGTTTAGTTCCTCTAAAAAGCGTTAATGGTTGTAAAGAATTTTAGATAAAGCTATCAACATCATTGATTTTATCAAGTTTCAGTTTCAATTTTATTGCAAATATTGTACTGTCAAACTACGAAGTAGAGTGAGCTTCTATTTTTTGTGCTACAGGTTTTTCTTGAAACAGCAAGGAAATTCTTTAGAAACACCCGAAAGATGGGAAGGAAATACAATTACAAAAACAAAGCCAATGCTCTCAAGAAGAAAACAAAGGCAAAACATAGAAACAACACATGAGAAAACCCAACAAAAACAAAACCCCCATCCAGACATTGATACAAATAGACCCAAGAAATTAAGCACAGCAGGAACCCGGATCAAACACCCAATAGAACCAACCATTAGATGGTTTCAAATTTGACATGTTAGAAATCCACAGAACCTTTGGCACTGAACAAAAACATCTTCTTCTCGAATCTTAGCTCGTTGCTCCATGGAAGCATGAATAAGACTGTTTCTCCATTTCCAAATAGTCCAAATCAGAGGCCGACAAACTCCAAAAAATGCTTTAGAAGCTTTATGATCAAAATTGGTAACGATAGAATTCGTGGCCACCAAATTTAGATTGATATCGACTAAGCTCGAAAGTTTTCACCAACTCAATAATTTAGTCCAAATTGGCTTCACAACATTACAATTAAATAAAGTATGGGTAACGTTTTCCTCCACCAAAATTACAAACAGGACAGAACCGCGAGAAACAAGATTTGAAAGGGTCCCCACTCACTCTCTTACACATTTATTGATCGTTGTATGTTAGATGATACTGATGCATGTTTCTGCCAATGAAGTACAATATGTAAAATCTAGTACCATCATTTATCGCTAGGGTTTTAGATTTTTAATGCTTCTAGGAAAAATGGCTATGAGCACAGAGTATTCATTCATCCAAGTACCATTAATGTTCTTGATGAACATCTTGAACGAAACTGGTATCTAACAACAATTTGACGGAGTTAGAAAGTTATTATCCAGAGGGCACAATTAGACAATGAAATTAAATAATCAAAAAGTTATCTATTAAATTGGTAAAATACTGTTACTAATTTAATTTTCTTACATTGTATGAAATTTTTTTAGTGAAACAGCACCCCCTTACTTAAAACCCTGTTTACTTCTAATCAAATGTAAATTATGATAATGTGCATCTTAAATATAAAAAGTTTTACATTATGAAAGGTCAGAAAGAACTCTAACTGTAGGCATTTCTCTTTAATTATTTTTTCTTAATCTTTAATGAACCTCAACCTCCAAGCGAGTAGTACATGGCTAGTAGCTACACAATAGTTCAATATATAAGCTTTACATTTGTATTAAATCTTTTGTACAACTCATCAATCCATTGAGCAAAACTTGTTTCACATGATGTAGAAAGCTTTTAAATGAAGTATACACAAGTGCATTATCCCAACCAACATCATTTTCATATAAAGTCCTGTAGCCCCTTCTGACCAATGATGCTTTAATAACCTGTAAATCATGCATTAAAACCTGTACAGAGTACCTTGCTACAAGAATTCCGAATCAGAAAAGAAACCCCACAAATTTAATTCACCAAATTTTTTTCAACCACATTGTAACAGGTCCAATTTAAGTGACCAGTTTTACTAACATCAATTGTTAGACATTTTCTATATATGCATTCCAACGTTGTAAAACTGTATATATCTTCATGCATCAAACTCAGCCATGAAAGTTGAAACTTTTGTTTTATAGAACAGTAAATATAATTCAAAATTCCAACAGACTAACACAGACAACATTACACAACATTACAGATACTATCAGAAACAGTAAACTAGTGCTCTCAAAGTTACTTTAAAAAGGTGGGATCCTGATTCTTGACAAACAACACTGACCGTTTTCTTGAAAATAGAAGACTTCGATTAGCCAATTAGTCTTTGTTCTTGTCCTGCCAAGTCGCTTGCCACTGTTTGTCATAATATGTAGTCTCTTCAATCAGTTTTTTCAGATTGTCCAAATCTTCATTCTTTCGAATAAGCAAAACACCAGAAACTGCTACGAATAGAAGTGTTTTGCAGAAGAAATTTCCCATTTGGTCAACTAAACCGACACCGGTCAAACTATCTACAAAGTAAGCCATGAAGAACCCGACCATCGCAGCTCGGCCTGCAGAAAAATAGTCAAATAGTAAGAATGGTTGATCCGGTCTATGGTTTTTCTCTAATGGGTCAAATAGGTAAAATGATATTAGCACAAAAGGAAAACGAGGTACATGGGTCGAAAGTCGGCCAACATGTATTATACTATTATTAATGAATAAAACCTCTTTGATCATTATATTCAAAATGTGGATCATTTCGAAAATCACAATTCTTGAAATATATTAGACAAGGCTATTTATTTGTAAGAAAATATAATCATTGAAAAGAAAGTGTTTTGGGTCAACCCAACTAGATATGACCCAAAATACATTTCCCATTCTGACTGGTTACCCAAGCTACCCTGGACGTGTGCGTGTGCGGTGTGCTGGTTAATCAAATATGGTTTTGTTATTTGGTTTCCAATATAAAAATAGATAAATAAATGAAAAGCAAACCATTGAGTAGTTCGGCTTCAGGAAGATGAAATCTCTTCATCCATGCCCACCAGGGAATAATGGAGGTGTCGAAAACCACAGGGAAGTCGTTATTGGACGATTCTGGGTTGTCTTCAAGCCATTTTCTTCTTTTAACCTCTATTAGCACAATTGGGCAATACGATTTACGCTTTCATATGTTGCTAGATATGGAAACATGAGAGTATTTATAATATCAATTTTCATCTCCATCTAGCAGTAGAAAAATGGCTACAAAGAGTACTTAAAGAAACTGAAGATGTCAAAAAGTATCAAAAAGAACACTCCATTTGGCTAATTGGCTACACATAATGAAAAATACAACCTACTTTAGCCTTTTTTTTTTTTTTTTTCTTTTTCCATTCTGCTAGTTTGATGATTTCTCAAATGAAATTGTCAAGTACTCCGTACAACAATATTAGTATACTCCACTAAATAAATTAACGAAATTTCACCAATTTAGCAGTTCCTATTCAAAAGTATCAATTTAAAATTTGAATCAAGAAGACATTGTTCATGCAGTTCAATTGCTCAACTATCAGATTGCCATATGACCAAAAACACAATAACCGCCCAATTTCCCAAATAGAAAAACATAATCATCTCAACAATAAGCTTAAACTAATCTTAAATAAAATAAAATGGGAATTTAAAGTTCATTCAATAATTTTTATTTTTTAATTTTGTACAGAAAAAAGAATAAAAAGTGAAACTTCATTTATAGAATATAGAAATATGTAAAAGAATCTGACCAGCATCAATAACAGCATCCCAATCAGTAGCTCCACCTTTCTGAAACTGCTTCAGATCCCAAGTCCCAGAAACCCATTTTGGGTCTTCAAATTTCACCACCACTTCTTCCACCGGTTCCGGTACCGGAGCTCCATTTCCGTCCGCCGGTGATTCAGAAGCTTTCTTATCATTTTCGAGAATGGCATTTCCAGACCCATTTTCAGAAGCTTTAATTGAGACAAAAAAGCTGTGACTTTTGGGTTTTAGAGATAGAAATGGGTGGATTGTGAGGTGGGTTTTTGATGAAGATGGGAGAGATGGAAGATGGGTTGTTGTTGTTGACGAGTATAATGCCATTGATGAAATTCAATAAGAATGGTGTGAGATTTGATGAAGATAATAATTTGGATGTGAATTTTTGGACAGAAGAGTTGGAATAGAGAGTGGATTGTAGCTTAATAAAGACCGAATAAATTATTAAAAATTAATATTAATTATCATTATCATTATCATATTATTCTCCTTCCTAATTAATTAATGTTATACTATCTTCAGCTACGATTATAGTTCATGTTTTGATATATTATCCTTTTACTCCATCAATAACATTTTCTCATCTCGTCTTCTTTATTCATTCTTCATCTTTATTAATAACATGTTATTAGTATAATTCATCTAAAAAAATAATTCAATCTTTTTAACTTATTATTTTTCTTTTTATTTCTAGTCCTTTTGTTTTATTTTATTATGTTCAAATATATGTTCATACGAACCTTAAGTTCTTTTATGAGTCCTTGAAGTGAATCATAATCAAATAATCATATATCATGATTAAAGAACCCGATGTTTCTACGCTTTCTTAAGGAGAATTAAAAAGCAAAACAAGTACAAGTTATTATTTTAAAAACATAAAATTCTTATGATTTCTCGAAAAAAATCAAAACTAAATAACTAAAAGTTATTGTTTTAAGAAGCTGTTTATGATTCCCCGAAGAGAATCAAAACAAAATAACCCGGATTTCTAGAAGTTATGTAATAAAACCCGAATATTTATCGATTTTTAAGAACGCAAGTCATCGAACATTGTTTGATAACCTGAAGTTTATTAATAGTAAGTTATATAATGATTTTTCTTTTACGTCTATAATAATTTAATAGTAAATTTTCATAATGATTACATATTTGCAAGTTTTATGTTTCATTACTTGAAAGTCTTGTTTATAGTATTTATATACTTGCTATGTAATTACCTACAAAATTTGCAATGTGCATCTCTAGCTTTTATGATTCGCATTACTTAGTGTATGTAACACCCACTCTTACGGCTTAGGGGTAATCTGGTAATTTTCTTAATTTTTATATTTAATTATAATTTTTATATTATATTAATATGTCTATTAGATTGGAAAGTTAGGTTAAGGTAGAATAGTTAATTGTGTCTGGTAAAATATTAATAGTTTTAAATTTAAATAGTTGTCGGTAAAATAAAATAACTTGTCTCGCAAAACGGTTTTCAGGTTCCAGACAATAAGCCAAAGAAGGGAATAATATTAATAAGCTTTTGAGTTGGTTGGTGATATAAATCACCAACTTCATCCTTTTCACCTCATTTTTGTCACCACCTCATTTCTATCATTCTCTCGAAGTTCCCTTTCCTAAATCAAACACCAAATTGACATAAATTGAGTTGTGATAATAACCTGCTGTGATTCCTTGTTTACTTGTCATCATCATCATCTTGTTATCACTCCTAATTGTAAGCATTTTGTTAGTTAGGTTATAAACTTGAAATTTGGTCAATCTTTGTAATGGGTGTGTAATTGATGTTTGAAAGATGTTATATGATGTTACCTGATGTTTAAGAGATGTGAGAAAACTTGTTAGATTGTTAGGAAACTGAGTTTTTTGTGTTTTTGGAAAAACAGTTCGGTTTTGGCAGCAACAGTTCATCCTGCGAGTTGAGTTGGCTTGCGAGTTGAGATTGGCCTTGCGAGTTGAGTTGGCTTGCGAGTTGAGATTGGAAGGCTATACTTTTAGCGACCAAATATTTAACAGATTCTTATTAACTGCGGATCGGACTTTTATTTTTCCTAGATTACAAGGGTCACCTGCTTGGATAAATATGTTATAATAATGTTTCGAAATTTGTTAATTGAGTAAATAATTAAACAAACGAATTGTTATAACTTGATATAAATTGATAACTGTAGAGCGGTTATAACTGATAAATTGCAACTTGGTGATTGTTTGTCATTTGATACTGAGTAGTGAAATATGTTATACGAATATGGAAAGAGTTACTAACTTCTTAATTATTATATTCTCAGATCAGCAGAAGACTCAGTAATATAAGATCTCTGAGTGTGGGCTGAGACAAGTCAGGTAAGTGGATCTGCAACTCATGATTTGACATAGTTGTAATGGTGTGGTTACAACAAGTAACGTAGATATTGATAGACTGTTTAGTCTGAATTGTAATTGTGTATCTGCTTGTTATACATGTGGCCTTCGGGCATCTGTGTTGTTCAGAGGTCAATTGCGATTGGATTTGGTTACTAATATTGATCAACACAGGTTCCAGGAACATGTGTTGTTGCTGGAAACTGTGTCGTTGTTTAGAAGTACCAAGTTATCGGTAAATCTTGTATGGGCCAATACAGATTGTGATAAGCGTTACTTGAGTGCCACCGCGGCTGTAGGGTTCCTCAGTAACCACCGATCCTCTTGAGTTTATGTGTTTTCGTGCTTAATGTAAACATATTGTTATGCTAAGTTGAATTATTAGTTGTACATTCATTCACTTAGCTTTGTGCTAATCCCACCATTTATCTTCCTGCAGGTTATGTATAAGTTGTGGGTTGGGCAGGAAGATGGTCTATTGGAAGGAATGTTTGACATGCGCTTTAACTCTGATAGTTATATAGATGTTTTGTTAGTTATCATGTATGTAGATTTCGAAGAACGATAATATATGTTTTGTTTCAGGGATATTTAAATGTTGTAAAACTCGCGAAAAGTTTATGGTCTTTTTGTAACATAATATATAATATTATTTTATCCATCGCTTCCGGAGTCAAATGACACATTTAATACTGAATAAATTGAGGGGTGTTATAGTGTATTTGATATAATTATATTATCAATATTTTTATTTTTTTAAGTTGTACTCTATACATATGTTCCGCATAATGAATTTTTTTTTCTTCAAAAAATTCTTGGTACTTTAATGAGAACCTATCAATACTATATTACTATACATAAAAAAATATATGTTTCAGTAGAAACAATCTAGAGAATAGATAATTTTATTCCATTATAAGTCATGTGCCTAAACTATTTTTAGATACCATTGATTTTTATAAGCAATTATGAATTTACGATTACGTACATCAATTTACATTTACATTGTATATGTCACACTCGTATACCAACATAAAACAATTTAGATTAGTTTTTAACGAATTATTGGTTTATTTGAATAAGTGATTTTAACTAAATACTATATAAATTTTGTTTGTAGCTCTGATGGCAAATCTTACTAATTTGGAATTCACTGCTTTTAACATATCGGGCATAAACTATCTCTCATGGATTTTTGATGTTGAGCTCCACCGTAATGCAAATAATTTAGGAGATGCAGTTAAAGTTGAAAATAGGGCCTGCAGAAGCGCGCCAGAGCAATGATAACTCTCCGACGTCATCTTCATGAGGATCTTAAAATGGAATATTTAATGGTGAAAGATCCGGTAGAACTATGTCATAATTTAAAAGAAAGATATGATCATCAATGACAGCAAAATAGTGAACTTCTAATGAAACACCACGAAGCACGACTTAGTGGCTCTTATCCATTCCTATAAGTGAATACAATCTCATATGTGAGAGAATGAGGTTGTAGACGTGGTACTTACTGAGGGCATAGTAATAAATGCTCGCGGACGTGATCATGAAAATCCATGACGACGTGATGGTCATAATTATAAGCCATATGATAATAAAGCGAAAATACGAGAAGGGGAAAACTTCACAACATTAACATGGTGAAAAGAATGATGACCCTTGCCATAGGTGTGGGACGAAAAATCATTGGTCGCGTACCTGTCGTACAAACAAACATTTAGTAAAGCTCTATCAAACATCAATCAAGAATAAAGAAAAGAATTCAATTGATAATGAACCAGATCTAAATATACAATTTGATTTCATCGATAATAATTTGTCGGATACACCATTTGATTTCTTTGAAGACTTCCCAAACAACAATGCAAACTTCGACGTCATGATTTAGTTAACGATGTCGAAGATGACGTTGGCGGTTTTTGAAAAGTGATTCTGATTATTGGTTTACTATTTTTTAAAAATTTTAGTATGCAATGTTTAGAATTATTTTTTGTACATACCATATGGTTTTTATTTATAATTATTTTGAACATTTATTTATTTTATGTGAAGAATATAAATCTTGCTATTACAGGTGGAGAATACGGATGTCTTGAAAAATACTAAATATTATTACGAGTTGAATCTAACAAGGTCAAATATTAACACCATATATGACATTAGTAACTTGATTGAAGGCTTCAAAAGAGTTTGTCGGCCCATTTGATTGGTCTACATCAGCACGGATATCAGAAAATATCTACTCTCACACTCTAATTGAAATTCTTCTAGAACCTTCTAGAAGGTAGAGTTTAACTATATAAACTAGTGCTCACCCTCATAAATATTCAGACACTCCATATACTCAAAATTTCCTCGCAGTACGATGTTGAAGATTAGTCCCTTGACATCCCTCGATTGAGTTTATTTCGACCTGGGTTTGTACGTACATTGGAGTGTGAATGATTAATCACCCATACACCCATCATTATTTTGCACACAAGATGATCAATGCATACATATTTCTATATCAATTGTTTATGAAATTTTGAGAAAAAATTATTATCAGAGCTTTTTCGTTGTTATTTTGTTAATTTTATTTGTAAATGTCGATGATCATATATTTTTGTAGAGAACGCGGAGCATACCAAGTACCGAGATTTATAAATGGCCGTATACATGAACCAATATTTATAAGTTAACCAGTTCGGTTAATAATTAGATGGTATTTACAATCACTAGTAGTTGGCTGAAAATTTACAAGTTAATCAGCAAACAATATAAATGTTAACAGTGCATGCCTATATGCACATCAAGTTCGATCTCTTTCAGTAATAAATTGAATTACATTCATACACACATACATATTCGTATGCAATTTTTTTATTGTTCTATACGATGATAACAATGCGTGTGTATATGCACATCAACTTCAATATCTTTTAGCAACAAATGATTCACATTCATGCATCGTATATATATATATATATTTGTATAGTTTCTTATGATTTTATAGAAAAATAAAGTTTATATGTGAAAAATAAAATTATTACCTTTCAAAAAGTAAAATAAAATATTTCATTAGATTAGATTAATTATTATTTAAAGCTTATAAGTATATTTCGTATGGACATCAGATATTTTATTTTATATTACAGATAGGTTTATCGGTCCTAGTAGGTCCGTTTAATTTCTTTTTCTAGTAAGATGAAATTAAATAAATTTATACGGAGTAATTAAATAGTGAAAACATTATTTTTAATTATAATAAAGGATAATAAAATAATACACTCGCGTATTTATAAAGCAGGCAAGCAGCTACTCCTTGTAACATTCAACGGTAATATTATACTCGCGTATTTGTAAAGCAGATATACAGAACTTATAAATAGAATCCCAAACACCCGTTAAAAAACAATATCCCTCTAATTCCTAAATCCAAAACCCTCAATCAAAGGTATCAAACCAAGAGCAAATATTTCCCGCCTTTATTCTACTCGCTCATTCTGCAACATCGCCGGAATCTGCAACATCGCCGCTAATCAACTGCTTTCCGCGAACGAATTCACGCTGTTAGGTTCCACTCCTCCATCGCCGTCGCAAAAGATTCAACTCATTCACACTTTTCGTCACTCCCTCCTCCCTTCTCTCCTGTCGCTTTTGTCGTTTCCGGTACTAATTTTCGTTCATATTGTATAATGTGTATTTATATGTTTCTATATGTTTTCTTGCATCTTTTTATTATGACTCTAGTCTACGTAGGTATACGTTTAGCTTACAAGATTCTATATATTACATATGGATATTTATTTGACGGTTTCAAGAAAATGCTAACTACATTATAAATAGATGTTGTATTTGTAATAGAATACGTATTAGGTATTGTATTTGATTGTTACTGGACTTGATATGAGTGTAGTTACAAAATCTGGTATTTTGAAGACAATTAGAAACAAGAGCAACACGTATTCAGTGCTGTTATTGCAGAATTTGATTGCTAAAAAATCTGAATTAGAAAGAGGGAAGTTTGAAATTTTGTTATATTTTTACTTGAAGGGCTTGTAATGTATATTTTTGTGTAACATCTTTGTTGGGATTGGTATGTTACCCGGTTGAGTTTAGCTGTGACTAATTCCTCAGGAAGGTTGTATGTTTATTCATTCATATCATATTATAATTGTAATTTGTAAGGTTTTTGGTTTAATTTTGTATGTAGCCTCCGAAGCCTTTTAACATACAAGTTCAGTTAAAAGAAGTCAGGCTTCTGGACTCGGGGCCAATTCCACTCAACGATCAGGATATTCAAATCGTTAGTTCACATGCTTTAACTAATGATATCCTTTATCCTCAATTTTCTTTACTTTTCTCTCATCACATGATGTGTGATTTATGCTATCAAGCTGAGTGATGATCACTATTTAAATGAAATAGACTGTGTGCGGCTGCTTGTTTCTGCTAATCAAGAGGTAGACCTATTCTTATCGTCAATTAAGTCTGTCTTGCTTGAGTTACATCTCATATCTGGTTGTTATAATTGCATTACTTTCGTTTAGTGGGGATTACTCGGGAGAGGCCATTGGATGTATCACGCCTTGCAGCGGGGCTTTGGCATACAAAGAGAAGAGATTTAATATGATGACGTGATCGATATGATTAAATGGCGGTACACATACAAACGTATAACAAAGAACCAATAACAAATTCTTGGTGGGCAATTCTTCTTTAATTCATAAACTTATCAAAACATAAACTAACTAATGGAACAATTAAACCTTATATTTGCATAGATGTTCAAGCTGACATCTTAAGATACATAGCGGGCTTCGACAACGTCTAATATCTGTTATAAAGGTTTTTTTGGTTGTTTTTATCATACTTTTCATTTTGTCTATAAGTTGCTTTTGGGCATCATGTAGAAGAAAAAGCTTGCATAGGCACTGATAAATTGTATTGACTACCTTTTATTCTATATTATATTATTATTATTATTATTATTATTATTATTATTATTATTATTATTATTATTATTGTTATGTTATTGTTATTGTTATTGTTATTGTTATTGTTATTGTTATTGTTATTGATTGATAGGGGAACCCTTATTATTTCATTGTTGTACTTCCATTAAAAAGAACCTAAGTTTTGATTGTTTAAGTTCATTACTTTTAGGCCCGATGGATGTAAGAGATATTTTTACCCCTTTAAAAGATAGTAAAGGGGACATCAGTGGCAGTACTGACATTGTAAAGTACCAGGTATGATTTTGGCTGTAGACCCCATTATTTACATCCTATTTTGTTTGTCTGAGTAACTGACCGACTTGTAATCTGTTGCAGATCACATATAGCCTACTTTTTTCTCTTATAATTTCTTCGATATCAGTTGCTCTCAGTGCATCTCCAGACAAAATGTCCATCTTGTCATAGGATGCTTCATATGGGCATGATTTCCATGAAACTGTAAGTGCAAAGCCCTTATGCACTATACTACTAATAAACTTAGTAGCATGATTTGGAACCTGTTATCTTTGTTTCTCCAACAGGTTATGGCTATTGGGAATGATCAAACAGTTAAGGGCTGTATGAACTGCGTTAGACTTGTTTGGGCCGTGCACTTAATGATAATATAAGATGTAACTGATGCAAGGGACTAAGGGAGACAAATAATGATGCGGGAAATTTTAGTTCATGCCTGGAGGTTATTTTCTTGAGCAACGTTTTCCAGTTTTTGCTTAACACAGTTCTTCAAAGGCTCGCCTATCAGGTGTATTTTTCATTTTTTCTTTTAAAGCTTGGTTTTTAGTTCTGAAGTCTTAAGGAGAAAGTTAAATTCTAAAACAAGACATTGTTGAAAGCCTTCTTCTACTTATCATTTTTACATGTAGTAACTTCATGCTGTTATTTGTTTCACGGAATGATGATGAGGATGGGATCTACATGTATAAATGTATATTGCATACTTCCACAAGCTGATAACATCTTTTCCATTTCATCCACTCGCTAGAGACAAGGTCTGTCATGTCTTCTTATGTGTGTTCATCACGATCGCTTAAAAGAAATTAATACTACATATTATCTCTTGAGCTGTAGTCATAGTAGTATGCCATTTCTGCCCTGGACAAGACACTATTTTCAAAATGAGTTTCCTCTTGAAATGATGGTTTTCACATGGTTGGTAGGTCACAGAAACCAGGGAGAAGGCCGTGACCGCTCTTAGTCCATACAAAATGTCTGTCTCACATGATTATACTCTAGATGGCAACATGCATTCTCAGCAAGCCGCTGAATCTGCCCCTCAAACTTTCGTTTCTCTCCTCGAGTTTGTTAGCGAAATTTATGAGGTCAGGATACATTCTCATTGTGTCTTCTTTTAAGGATTCACATGATTAGACTGGAGTTCATTTGTCTTTCTATATTGCAAGTCAGTATTACCAGGGATTCAAGAGGGAGATGCAAAAGCTCTTGTTGCGGTGTTATTTGTCATGGTTGATTGGCTGTGGAAAGTGGGAACCCTATTGAAAGGAAGACACGGTTTCCTGTTCTTGAGCCATTATTTAAACTTCTTAGTTATGAAAATGTGCCTCCTTATCTGAAAGTTTGTTCATCTCTACTGTTACCTATCCTATAGGCTTTCATAGTTATTTCCTTTTCTTCACCTGTTGCCTGTTGTGTTGTAGGGTGCTTTGCATAATGTGTATTATCCGTCTCTGATGTTTGCAGGACTTTATGTGTGGGAAGACTGTGTTTCAAAATATTATGGGTATTCTTTTGCCTGGAGTGGATGCCGTAATTGCTGAGCAGACGAATCATACTTATGGTTTACTTCTAGAAAAAGCTACTCACTTCTATTTCCCAATTATAATCCTGGTTTTGGAGAAGGATTTATTAGTTGCTGAATTTTGGCGCCCCTTTTACCAGGTTACCATGCAATTTTTGAAAAGTTGTTTTAATTGACTTCTCTAATCCTTCTTTTTGAAAGTTTCTTACATGAATAATAGTCTTTTATTATACAAACAATTGAATTATAGTCTTTTGTTACTAAATCGTGATTACTTATTAGCATCAACGTCTGATCTCTTTTACTTATATGTTGTGATTGGTTGTTCCTTCGCAGCCTTATGATGTTATTCTTTCTCAAGATCATAATCAGATTGTAGCTTCGTTGGAGTACATTAGCTACAAATTTTCACCCACAGTTTCAACTGTGGTCCATAAAAATAATGAGCATTTCAAGGTATCCTTACTATTAACTATATCTGTTATTATTCTAGGGCAAACTGCTAGTAAACGGAAATGTACTATTCAACTTTCACTTATTTGCAATACATACATTTTTTTAAACATCTAATACAACAGACTTGTCATATATTAATTTTTACCAAAATATGCAATATCTAACCATCTGATGCAAACATTCTTACCATTGTATTACTTTTAAATGCGTCATGGGTTCTTTCTACCATTAAACGCAAGGAAATATTGCATAAATGGCAAACATGAAGTATCTTATATTTTGCATGAAGGGCTTCTAATGTATATTTATGTGTAACATCTTCGTCGCGATTGGTATGTTGATTGGTTCGGTTAACCGTTGAGTTTAGCAGTGACTAATTCTTCCGGATGGCTGTATGTTTATTCATTCATATCATGATAGACATGTAAATTGTAAGGTTTCTGTTTTAATTCTTTATATGTAGCCTCCGAAGCCTTCTGACAGAGCACTAGTTCAGTGTAAAGAAGTTAGGCTTCCTGATTCAAGGCCAATTCCTGTCATAGGATGCTTCATTCAGTCATAGGATGCTTCATTCAGTAGCATAATTGGGAACCTGTTAGCTTTGTTTTTCCAACAGGTGGCTATCGGAATGATCAACAATTGAGGTCTGTATGAACTGTGTCAGACTTGCTTGGGCTGTGCACTTGATTATAATACAGGATGTAATTGATGCAAGGGCGACAAATAATGATACACGAAATATTAATTCATGCCTGGAGGTTATTTTCTCGAGCAACATTTTCCAGTTCTCTTATTAATTTCTTCGAACTCCCGTATCAGGTTGTGTTTTTCTTTTAAAGCTTGGTTTTTAGTTATGAAGTCTTAAGGAAAAGGCTAAATGCTAAAACAAGAAATCGCTGAAAGCCTTCTTCTACCTATCATTTTCACATGTAGCAACTTCATGTTGTTATTTGTTTCACAGAATGATGATAGGGATATGATCTACTTGTATAATGCATACTTGCACAAGCTGATAACATCTTAGATATAATTCATCCACTTGCTAGAGACAAGGTCTGTCATGGCTCCTTACAGATGTATAACATATCTGTTGATTACGATAGTACATATTATCTCTTCAACTCGAGCCATAATAGTATGTCGTTTCTGCCCTGGACAAGACATCCTTTTTAAAATGCGTTCTCTCTTGAAATAATGGTTTCGGCATGGTTGGTAGGTCAAAGAAACAAAGGAGAAGGCAATATGATGTACTAATTTTGTTAGAGTGCCACTCCTGGTTCATACAAAATGTCTGGCTCACATATTATGCTCTGGATGTCAACATGATGTACTAATTTTGTTTTCGGATATCTGTTTTACATGATTCACGTTTTTGATTTGGAAAGTTAGCGACGAGATAAATTTTCATGGTGTTGTTGAGTATCAAGTAATTCTTTATTTTAATTCATATGAACAGTTAATGTTCGAGTATTCAGTTTCACTTCATATAACAAGTTTCACAAAGCCTCGTAGCACCGGTAGTCTGGTCGACTTTAGTGGGTCAAGTCCATCCCTAATTGTTGAGCCCTATTGATTAAGCCGGACCGTAAAGCTAAAAAATGGATATGATTTGGGCCAATAGTCCCGACTCTGAGTCTCTGACCAGACATGATATATTATTTCTATTTTAGAGTTTTTCAAATTTCAAGGACCAGTTTCTTTTTTAGTTAATGTATAGGGTTAATATGACCTCTGCCATCGGTTCGTCTTTAAAGCTTTCTCCACTCGTCTTTACCTGTCATCTATTGGTACCATTGCTTCTTCCAAGCGTCCTGGGGAGTTAGCTTCTTCGTGAAGAAGTTGAAAGACGGAAGGAGTGGGGCAATTTGTGGGCCATTTGTGTTTTTTATTATTTTGTTTTTTTGTTTTTGTTTTGTGTATATAACAAATGTATTATTGGTAAATTGTGAGGTCCAATCTTTTTGAAGAAGCTTCTTCGGTTGCCAGTGTTTAGTCTTTGTTCGGTCTTTATAAAGAAGTGTAGATGTGGCCCTGACATGACGCGGAATTGGGAGTGGTCTAAGGGTTAATCCTCAAACTATTTTACTCAGTATTGGTTTAATTGTTGAACTTACTTTTTGATTTTATTGTTTGATTTTTATATTTCAATGATTTAATTTTACAAAAATCATTGTGACGTGTTATCCTAGAATTATTAATCCTTAAAAGTTGGAACTACATATTCCATATAATACGTCACAAAAAGCAGCAATTAACAAAATGCCTGTAATGAAAATAAACATTGTGAACTTCAATAAACATTTCAAATAACAAAACCGGCCTGGTCATATATTTGTTCTTCCTTGATTAATATACTCACTAAAAACTCCAAGGGTTGAACCATTGTGCATGTTGAACGAATTACAAACAAAATGATTTGATACAATTGTTACATTTATCGTTTTGATTTATCATCATTGATCTTTAGAAGGTTAATTTAATTTAATTATGTTTGACCGATATGCTTTACGGGAAAATGTGATGGTAACATGTTAAAGTTTGATCTGTTGTCATTTTCATGTAATAACCGAGATATGCTTGTTATTTTAATTTATTTGATAATGTAAATAAAAAGATGGAGATATTTCTGGTTAAAGCGACTTCCTTCTTCTGATTCTTAGAGTACTCTCTATGGGAGTCGTTCTCCCACGTTCTCGAAGCCCATAATTGCGCGCTATATAGAGAATGTCGCGTTCTGAATTCCTCGTCTTCAGTTGCGGCAATTAAGGAGAGGACGCGGAGTTCTCTCACTTTTTTTAGTTTTTTCAAATTTTTGTTGGATTTAGGACAAAGTTAATACATTAAATGTGGTTCCGAATCAATGAGTTGTGTGTATGTTCTCGTATGGAACGAAATTAAGTTTTTAAGTTCCAAATAAATTATGATAATATAGCGCTGACATGACATCACCTAAAACTCAAGTTCGAGTGTTATCATAGTAACACAACTTCTTGGCTGTAAACATTTGCGGCCAATATAAACCTTTTATAATATCCAGACTTCAATTTTTGTTCCTAATGTAATATTTGACCTTTTCTTTTTCTTTCGGGTCATTGAAAATTTAATTTTTATCTTTTGTATTACTTATGTAAGTAAAACTAAATCATATTTCTTTTATATGTAATATAAACGAAGAGTATCGATCAAAAATTACTTGATAAATAATCATTATTGTTAGTTGAGTACTCATAATACTCCAAATAAATAGTGACGATTTAGTGATTATTTTGTAGAAGTGTTGCTGGTTGCATCCTTTGAATAAAAGTGTTTATTTATTCGCAACGCTCCATCAACAAAGTTTGCTACTATCACTGACGCAAACATAAACCACTGCTACAATAGTGACGATCGTAATTACGTCACTATAACAACAACAAGAGTTGCATTCACAACATTTGCCATTCATCAAGCCTAAAATCAAGTTAATCTTTACAAACATTTACCCCACAGCTCGTATTATCACTTAACCTGAAATCTTTTTGTTCTCGTGTAAATCTCTCAATTACAGAAAATGATTATTACACTAAAATTACAAACACCTATCGCCACAAAAATCAGCAAAAACCACAAGAAAAAGTTTTCCAAGTTAGTTTTTTGCGAAAACAAAAATGACAGACACTTCAAATTTTATGAATTATGATTACAATTATGAAATCTTTTAGCAACATAAAATCTCTCCCCCATTATCTTGCAAAGTACATTCGCGTCATCATTACAAAAAGACATGTGGAAGTAAAATGATTGTGGATTTTAAGAATTGAAGTTGATGGGATTGTGCCATCTCACTTGAAGTCTAATCTTTTCACTAGTTGTTCTGTTATAGCTGTTGGGCTTTTTCATGAGATGGTGGAGGGAACCGTAAGTGGATGATGATGGTGGTGGTGGTCTTCGTCGTGGTTATGGTGGTGGTCGGCAAATTAATCTAGATCCCACTAAACCACTTAAAACCTTATATTCTCCATCCTTATTCATACATGTGTAGAAACCCACGATTATTAGTCACTATCTTTACGTAGAAAGGAATCATAATTCGAAACTTGTCACTTATTCTACAGTATTGCATCACTTAGTGAAAATGATAAACAACTCAAAGTCTCAAACCAATCAGCTATATTTGCGTGTGTTGTGCATTATAATTGTTACGTACGGTTATTTATTAACACTTTAATATGTATAGCTCGAGTATGGTAAAAAGCCAAACTCGAGCAACGTGTTGATGAGTACAAACCAAATCTCACATTAGATGAAAAAAAATCACATGACAATATATAAACTTAATGGGTTACTCTATCTATCGTTGACTGATTTTATCGTAGAATCTCATATAAGCTTATATCATATGTTGGGCGGGCTATAAAAAAAATTCTAACAACTATTATCCCAATCATAATGTAAATGGTCCATGTGCCCCCGGTTTTGCCAAACGATATTGGATGTTGGTGTGCTCTGTATAGCTTGATCCAGTTTACTTGCGTAAATTTTTGAACAACGGTGATTTGTTAAAAACATTACGTAGTTAATACGTGTTTCCTTTATCGGGGGCATAAAATTGTATGTTCATATAAAAAGAGCCGGAAAGAAATTGCTAAAATGTACAACTAGGAATGCACGGGGTACAACTTATGGTCTACTTACAATACATTTCAATCAAGAATTACACAAAACGTAATTACCAAATTTAGTTCTTATACTATCAACAATAATAATACATCAATATATATTCAAATGTTGCTCAATATATGGTGAGGGCGTATAGTCTCATTTTGTTAAAGGTTAATTGTTTCGTTATGTATCCAATTTTATATTTTTTACTATTATATGTAATCACCTTTAAAACTTACTATTGTATGTATTGAACTTTCCAATTTCGTATATTGTATGTAACGGGTGACCGAATGACCGGAACTACCGGTTTCGATACATACAATAGACATTTTTACAAAGTTCGATACATACAATAGATATTTTTTTTACAAAGTTTGATACATAAAATAGACATTTTTATAAAGTTCGATACATACAATAGACATTTTTTCAAGAGGAAAAACCGAATACCTGCTTATTCGATCACATGTTACATACAATATACAAAGTTGTAAAATTCAATACACACAATATCATTTTTAAAATGTGATTATATACCATAGTAAAAAAAGTGAAATATATAATGAAACAATTAATCCTTTTATTAATGGTAAGAAATCACCAAATGGAGGGTCAAGGTTAGACGTCACCTACTCAAATTGTGACACAAGGATTGGTCATTGCCATGTGAAAGCAAATTTTGTTTTTGTAGCTATTATGTTTACTTACTTTTTGTTCAATTACTATCAAGTGTGATTTAATTATGTCAATTAGCATTAGTGGTTGTTGCCGACGAACATCAACAAGAGTAATTAATCCACTTGTTCATCACCCCTTGCTTCAAATATTCTCTTTTCACTTTTTTATTACAATTCAAAATTGCTGTCTAGTAGATTTAATAATGATCAAAGGAACATCTTTTTCATTTGGATTTATAATATTGGCATGTGTGACGATGATAAATAAAAATGTATTGTTTTCTCTAAAGATAATAAGAAAACCATGACAGCAATAAGCTAGATATTGCCAATAACGTTTAATTCAGCTGGTAGTGGATGAGGGCATCTTTGTCACAAATAGTACAAGATTTCGGGTTCGAGTATGGATACTTCATAGCCACAATTGCGGAGTGAGTTAGGTATACCCCTACATTATAGATATAAAGCCGATTTTGGGACGGTTTGAATTGCCGGTTATCAACCTTTTTGTCCCAAATAAGCTAGATATTTATTATTTAATTAAAATATCTTAGAGAAAGTTTAGTAACCATTTTTTAAACATATTAAATCAAACATTATAAAATTTACAAAAGTCTATATCCAATAGTGGAAGTGGAATGGATGATCGAAGTACTTTACCCGTTTATTTTAGGAGGCTATGAGTTGCACTAAGCAACATGGAGTATTCAATCATTTATATGAATATAAAACTCAAATTTTGTGAGTTATATAAACCATAAATGTGGGTGTCATATTTAACTCGTTTTGTAGTTTTTGGATCGGGTGAAACAAATTATATGAAAATGAGTCCATTTGGCTTAATAATAACAATAACGATAGTAATATCAAAGGACATTTAAACCGGTGATATGTGAGGAATTAATGATCAATAGGTTGTGGGTTCAAGCTAGCCTCGTTGAAGACAAATATATGATGTTATATGTGTGATTGTGTGTATATATATATAGATATATATATATATATATATGTTTGTGTTATATAGGTTATAGCTACTTTACGTGCTATGATAATAAAGATAATAATAAATTCGATCACTGGCTATCCATTTTGCTAGACATACTGGCTAAACATGTACTTACAAGACAATGATGCAACAAGTTAGGTATGCAATGCCTCCAGATCAGCTAACAACGTGACTTGAAAATCCAATGGAGAATGTTTAGTCTTTTTCTACAGTTAAAAGTTGGAAGTTCGTTTGACTAAGCAGCACCACGGAGAATGTTTAGTCTTTTTCTACAGTTAGATCAGTCAGTGTCATTGTCGCTTACAAGATAAGACCAAAAACGCGACCATAACCCCGTTCTGTCCCTACAAAGTTGGTTTGGCAAGGAGGTACCAAAAGATTCATAGAGTGCTTAATTGCCAATTAAATGTCCTGTCCAACTCATTAGTGCTGATCATTACATTATGACGTCACAGGCAATGTAACATATTATAAACTAGCAAATGAATAGAACACTATGCAGATTAAATCTCAGATTAGTGAGGTCCATAAGGCCATAATTATCAGTGGTCAAACACACTGCCTAAGGGGTATAGGACAAAGAGTCTAGTAGTCGAAGAGCATTCAGAAACAACAAGCCGAATGTAAATATAACAATCTTATCTGTAGTTAACATTCTGAATCGTCTTAATTGGTATATTAAGAGTCTAGGTGGGAAAATGGGTGTGGGTAATTAACACAAACACTTCCTTCTACATTTCTATTTATCTTTTAATACTTAGTTTATACAAAAACTATAGTATATGTTAATAAATTGATGATTCAAATTTTTTAATGCATTGATTCAAAAGCTTATGCTCTAAATATACATTTGGGTGACTTTTGAAGCTAATTTTTTTATATGACCAGTTTGATGTTAAACAATACCAAAATTGACTCACTAATAAGTAAATGGGTCAAAATATCCACAGCCAGCTGATTAAGAGATATAAACAATCTATAAGTAGGATGTAAAATTACTACTAAAATTTTTTATGACTATATATTTCTTAACAAAGTTTTATCTTTTTCAAATCACTATTACGTGCTTACTCTCTTATTGTTGGTCGATAGGATTATAGGAGGGTGGAAACCATAAGCCCTTGGCATTCATTGTGTTCCAGATGGACTTTGATCGAGTTTTCAAGAAACAAGATCTATAATAACAATAAAGATTACAAATATATGATAATTAATTGGGTCACTATCTCTTTCTCTATCTTTGTTAATGCTGAAACTAATCATCCTAAATTCCACTTGAACAAGAATTGCACCAACCCTCATTACCTCAACTATAAATATGGTTTCTTTCCATGATAAATTTCACATCCCAAATCCTTTTCACTAGTCCTGTAAGAACAAAAAACTAAGTTATGGGCTTAACACTCGATAACTATCGCTCTCTTTTGTGTGTGGTTATGACACTTCTACCTTCACTTTGCTACAGTCAAGACTCTTATGTTTCCTCTAGAGCAACTTATTATGGTAGCCCTGATTGCTTAGGGACTCCAAGTATACACTCCTCACCTTTCTGTACTATTTCCTATTTTAGGTCTTGTTTTTACACTAACATATACAATATATTATCATAATGTATCAGCTGGTGCTTGTGGTTATAAAACTTATGGAAGCACCATCAATGGTGGTGAGGTGAGTGGAGTCTCTGCACTCTTCAGAAATGGTACTGGTTGTGGAGCATGTTATCAGGTAAGCATAACTCCCTTGAATGTAATGATTAATGACTCGATATACACTACAACAAAATACTAGTTAGGCAATTGTTACATACCTTTTTTGACATATTCACACAAATAGAAATTCGGTGCCACATATTGATCTACGTACATACTTTTGTCCATACTTTGAAAGTTCAGACACTTTATTCTGAAATTACATGTGCCAAGTTTTTATTGGCTATCTTTTTTTTCCTTTTTGTGCTTATATGCCAACTTTCTTTGCACATTTATAACTGCAAACAATGTCACAAAATTGATAAATCCTTGTATGCAAACATGGAGAAATTAATTAAATATGTACAATGTGTATCCTCTGTCTTTACTATTTCAGGTTCGATGCAAGTATGCACCGCATTGCAGTGAAGAGGGGACCAAAGTGGTGGTGACTGACCACGGTGAAGGAGACCACACAGACTTCATCTTGAGTCCCCGTGCCTACAATAAACTCGCTCGCCCAGGGCAGGCTGAAGTATTATTTTCATATGGGGTGGTTGATATTGAATACAAGAGGATTCCTTGTCAGTACCCAGGGTACAATCTCATGTTCAAAGTTCATGAACACAGCAAGTTCCCTGATTACCTTGCTTTAATCGCGATATACCAAGCAGGTGTTAGTGATATCACAGCAGTTGAATTATGGCGGGTAAGGATTAAAATCCATTACAAATTATAGATGTGGGATGACGGGCAGGTAGGGCATATGTAACGGGTCAAAACAAGTTTGAGTTGAAACAATTCGATCTTTTTAGTAATGATCTATATAGGTCAATTTAGGTTAGGTTGCCAACAAACGGCTTTTAGTTGTTTTTTCTTTTTAAATATATTACAATTAAGCAATGCATTCATATCCGAATAAAAAGTTGTTTTTTCATTATGATTAAATAATAGTACTACGCTACTAGTTTAAATATCCGAATAAAAAGATTTAGAAGGTTATATATAGTACTCTTATTAAAGCTAGACATTGGGAGTCTCTCAACCCCTTTGACCACTTCGACCCATTTAACCCGTTTAAGATAAATCACAACACATATCAATTCATTTGTCCATAATTTTGGTGGAAAGTGATGCGTGTAACAAATTTATATATAGAGTCCGTAATAACTCTAATGTTGTAATGTTTCACTTTCAGGAGGACTGCAAAGAATGGAGGGGTATGAGAAGGGCCTACGGAGCAGTATGGGACATGCCCAACCCACCAGAGGGAGCTATAAACTTGAGGTTCCAAGTGAGTGGTTCAAAGTGGGTTGAGCTTAAGAGTTTGATTTCTAGTGAGTGGAAGGCCGGGGCTACTTACGACACTGCCATTCAGCTTGATTAAGTGCATCTGCATCGTGACGAATGATGCAATATCTATACATCGTTATACGTTTATCTATATGTGTACACGTAGCTAAGTAAGCTAGAATACAACACACCCATAGCTTTTTTAGTTGTGTGGTTAATCTGTGTTTTTAGTAGTATATGTTCTGGTAATTAAGTTCATGCTTGAATGAATAAATTCTATATGTTCATGTCTTTCGTGGTACAATATTTACTAAACGTATAAAAAGGTAAAAATTATGTTTCTCTCATCAAGTTGGCCAATTCCATATTCCTCAATGCTAGGAGCCTAGGATATAATGTCATCAGTTTAAAGTTATTGCCCAATTGGACCCATATATATTACTAAAGTGTAAGCATACAAGTGACAGCTAGATAGCTAATATTATAACAACAAGGTTGGCATTCACTTAAGAAGCACTATGATTATACAGAACACATGAAAATGACAACATAAAGTAACAACTCTTTCCTTGATATACTTTTTAGGGGACTGTTTAGTATTCGAAGAAAGTGCTGATAGCACTCGTGTATTTGTGTGTCTTTAACTTGCCAGATATTTAATTACTTTTCCAAGTGGCGAATTCAGAATTTGGAGTGCCCATAGCACGGGTATTTTAATTTTTGGGAACACGTAGCACAGTCAATGAATGCAACAAAGAATGCAAAATGGACCCGTAGCTACAACTACTCCTACCTTCAAAGTGGCTCCACCCCTATTTCCAACTCTATGGCTGCCCTGCCACTTGTATTTGCACACCATGGATGGTTTTCATTATACCTTAATTTAAAATGATTTTATATGTAATCAAAAAACAACATAGTTGTCCAGAATAACAAAAGAAAAAGGTTGTCAGTTCCAAACCTTTCTAACAAAAACCACACTGAGTTTCCAACAATAAACAAAAGACAATCACAAAACATGAATCAAGCACAGGTAGCAATCATAGCCACACCAAGCTTAGGCAACCTTGTTCCTGCCGTTGAATTCGCAACCCACCTCATCAACCACCCCCACAACCACCATATCTCCGTCACAATACTCGCGATCTCCATACCCCAAAGACCACTCATCGATGACTACGTTCAATCACAAATTTTATCCAAAAACATTCGATTCATCCAAATCCACCCTCTTCACCCACCCCAACCACATCTCCACAAATCCACCATCGAATTCATTTCACAACATATCGAAAACCACAAACCAATAGTCAAACAAACACTCCAAAACCTCATAACGGCCGCAACGATTGACTCAAATCCGGTACTATTTATATCAAAGTTCTGTATTAATCATATATTTTAATAGTTAATTAGTTATAGTTATTTATTCTATATACACATTTTATGATCAGGTACCACTAGTTGGACTGTTTATAGATATGTTTAGCACTTCGATGATTGACGTTGCAAACGATCTAAACATACCGAGTTACTTGTTCTTCGCGTCTCCGGCAGCTTATTTTGGATTTGTACTTCACCTCACAACTTTACAAGTCACCGAGTCAGTTGACTCGGTGACTGAGTTGAGGGTACCAACGTATGCTAACTCGGTGCCTTCAGCAGTCTTTCCATCTTTCTGTATTAAGAAAGATGAATTTGGCTACTCGACGTTTTTATCTCACGCGCTTAAGTACAAAGAGACCAAGGGTATTATTGTAAATACATTTAAAGAGCTTGAACCATATGCACTTGACTCGTTGTCTTGTGATTATATTGACTTGCCACCAGTTTACCCTGTTGGACCGATGATTGATCATGTGGGACCGGTTAAGTGGCATCCAAATCGTTCCGGTTTGCAAAACATTATTGAGTGGATGGACCGCCAGCCGTGTTTATCGGTAGTTTTTTTGTGTTTTGGTAGCATGGGGAGTTTGAACCGGCTTCAAGTGAGAGAAATAGCAATGGGTCTTGAACGAACCGGGCACAGGTTCTTGTGGGCGCTACGTGAACCGCCCAATGCAAAACTTGAGCTTCCAAATGATTACGATAATATGGACAAAGATTTATTTCCGGACGGGTTTATTGATCGAACGGTTGAGATTGGATTAGTATGTGGGTGGGTCCCACAAGTGAGTGTGTTGGCACATAAAGCGATTGGTGGGTTTGTTTCGCATTGCGGGTGGAACTCGATATTGGAAAGTATATGGTATGGTGTGCCAATTGCCACGTGGCCGTTATACGCGGAACAACAGTTGAATGCGTTTGAGATGGTGAAGGAGCTGGGATTGGGTGTGGAGGTGAGGATGGATGGTGGAGATGTGGTGGTGGCAGATGAGGTGGAGAGATTTGTGAAGGAGTTGATGGACGGTGGTGATTGCGAGTTGAGGAAAAAGGTTAAGGAAATGAGTGAGGTTAGTAAGAAGGTCTTGATGGAAAATGGATCTTCTTTTACAGCTATTGGGGATTTGATTAATAGTCTTTTCTTAAATGTTTAAAATGTTATTAAATGTGTTAGGACTCTTTTTCTTTTGTTGTACCTAACTAATCGAGTAACATGAATCTTTGATATTTTGGTAAAAGAAACGTTGATGATTTGACTCGATGCTATTATGTGGATTTTACATTTTCCAATATGAATTGATTAGTTCTTGTTCTCTTGCACATCCTCTTAGACTAACTACATTATATTTTATTCTAAAATCCGGATTGATTTTGGGAACTAGTTTTGGTTTCTACAATAAACAATTAGCAAGAAATTAAGACAAATAGAAACAGCATTGTTATATTCGAGTTGATGAAACTGTTGAACTTGGATCACAAGCCCGACCAATCACTTCTAGTTGCAATAGTTTATTTACTAAAACTACAGTTAATCCAAAGCAAACGAAGACAACTTTAACTTGCAACAGCCCCAATCAATTGTCTTCTTGGCTCCTCGAGTGAACGTAACCTCAACTGATCTTTCTTATAAGGACAAATGATTCATAAAATATGTATTTTAAAGTTGTATTTAACAAAGGAGCTTATTTTATATTTTCTATAAGCTCGAACTCTTAGCATTATTTGTATACAAAAATTTAAAAGTTTATTAAAAAAATAAGATTTAGAAAAAAAAGCTACTAGAATCAGATTTTAAAATTAAACCTCCAAGCTTATTAAATAAAAAATTACATAATTATTCCTTATGAATTACTCATCAAGTATTTTTTTTTGTCTTTTTATATCAATTTACATATTTAAATTTCAACTAGTTTGTCAAACATTAATAAAAAAAATTAACTTTTATTTACAATTTTAAAACCCCAACTCCAACCACCTAACTAGTTTCTGCAAAACTTACTCTAAATACCTATGCTTACATTTTGTTGGTCTAGATTATAATAAACAATTTAATGTTCCTTAACAACATTCTTAGTTCATAATTAACCCTTTTTATCATATATTTTATATAAAAAGAAAAATACAGACAACCTAACTTGTGTTTTATCAAATACTTCTTAAGTAGTTTCCAACTTTCTCACACTTTTTTTTCTTTTCAAAAGCCATGCATTTTATAAAAGCTACCCCAAAATTAGGGGCTAACAAAACTGTACATAAAAAATTGAAACTCCAAAATGGAGCCAAAAAACCAGAAAACATATTACAGAACTCCAAAATTACACCCAAAAAACCTTCCAGATCTATTTCATACGTATTTTCATCATTTCATATACCTTAGATAATTTTTATATTAGTGATTATAATTTTATGATAAACATATAATTGATTTATATATATAGAGAAATGATTCATAGGGAAGCTCTAAAATTTGAGGAAGGGGAGAAACAAATCTTAGCCCTTGATTTTTTTACTAAAAAATGTTTTTAACATTCATTGGTGATGAATATTAACTTTTTAAATTTTTTGTAATTTTTAAAATTCATTTACGATGAAATCAATTGTTGAGATTTGTTTCCCTTCTTCCCTAATTTTTTTGCTTACCTCTTGATCCCCACCCTATATATATATATATAAGGGAATGATAGATAGAGAAACTTCAAATTTTGGGTAAGGAGAAAAGCAAATCTTAGCCCTTGATTTTTTCATAAATAAATGTTTTTAACATTCATCTATTTTGAAATTATTTGTGATAAGACCCTATACTATATATATACATATATTTTGTTTCCCTCTTAATCTCTACCCTATATTATATATAAATATATATATATATATTTCTATATATTTTTTTATCAATTAATATATTAAAAGTGTTATTTAAATTTTTTCCATTAAAAAGAATGATAAGACCATTTATTATATAATATTCGATTACTTTTATTCTCTTAGGCTCTAGACCAACAATTGTAACGAAAATATAAATTCTTTAAAATACAACTATATAAAGCTAAAATGTTTCATGACCAGAATAAAAGATCTTCATCGTTCACCCCTCATATAATTCACAAGGACCTAAATCAAATCAAAACTTTTTATGAAACTTGGCGGGAAAACTTATCTTGAAAACAAGCAAAATAATCAATAAATATAAAATCCAAACGTGACCAAATCAAAACACACAGCTAAACCGGAGATGGCGAATGCCGGTGAGGTCGACAAATTCGGACCGCTAATCATACCAAACTGCCAACCAACGGCTTCACAGGAAGAGAAATTACAATCTTGTCCTTTAGCACCTGCTTCAGAGGTTTGTTCCGACGGAATTGTGCCGTCGTCGTCATCTTCCGACGATGCGTCTGAACATGCCACCGGAATAGTAATGCTTACATTACCAGATAGCTCCGACGAGTACCTAACTCCACCGAATTATCGATCTTGTTCGCAAAACTCAAGCAACGACGGTCAGATTCCAGCGATCGTCGATCGAAAAACGGAGAGAGGCGACGGAGACAGTAACGGAGGCAGACACGGTGACGGGGAGGTGATGGTGGCCGATGGACGGAAAACGGTTGATTTAGGTAACGAAATGGATGACCTAGGGTTTGTGGAAAGTAGTCCTAGGGATATTGAAGAGAATGATATACTGATTGTTGAGAATAATGATAATGATACTGAACCGATTGAAGTAGAATATGAAGTTAATGAAATGGAAGTATTTGAGACGGAAGAAGTTGGTTGGTTAAACGAGATTGCACAAAAAGTGTTTGTAGAAATAGGCGAGTGCAAGTGAAATAGTAGCGGTACGGACATATATATAGAAGGAAACGTAAGTTGCGGTTTGCGATTGAGACGAAAGAGAAAAATGATGTTGAGGAGGATCAGTATTCTACGCATGAGTCGTTTAAAGATTCATTGAAACGTGTTTTAAAGATTTTTGTGGGAGGAGAACCGTGAGGTTGGTGATGCAAGTGTTGACTTTCTTGAGACTACGAAGATGCGTGGTATGACTTTTCCTCGTCCTCAATGGTGGCCACCGGAAGGCTGTGAAGATTAAACATGGATTAAGGAATGGTAACATGTTTGTGTTGGCTTAATATCTTTTTGGCTAGTGATGATTGATGACAGATTAATATTATGCATCGAGTTTAGTCTAAAGTTGCTACATCTGATTGTAGATTTTGTGTATAGATCATTCTGCGTGGTTATAAATCGTCGATAAGTTTGTTGAATTCGAACTTGAGTCTGAACTTGTATCTTCTTAGTTATTCAAAATAAAAGTTCTACTAACTCTTCTGTTAAATGCTTTGATTGTTTGACTATGGCAATCATATGAATGAAACTTGTGATCATATATCCAGAATTACGTTTAAAGCAAATAATATCTATCAATGATACTAATATTTATGATAACTAAAATAAAAATATAATAAAATAACAAGCTTTGAAAATATTTTTAGGAGATGGAGTTGTTCATGTTCTGTAGTCAAAACGTGGTATCAAATCCCATTGTGATCGGGCCACTCAGTGTTTTATGGGCCAAATTGGTTATTAAATACAATTCATTTATCAAATGAGTCGTTCACAACAAAATACATCCTAATTATATCGAGAGAGATAGAGAGCAGTAGGTCCAGAAATCAAACAAGAAATTTGAGTTTACTTTCGCTTTCAAGTCGATTTCGTCTGGAAGGTATGACTAAATTCGACTCGTATTTTGATCATGTATTACGTGTTTGTATGTATTAGTTAATATATTTAATCATTTTATTTGAGTCGTAAGTGATCGGAGATCACCGTATCATCACCGACTACGGTGAGTAAAAGGAGATGTTTCGGGTATTGAAATGTATAGTTCAATAGTGTCATCGAAATTTAAACTCAATAGTCATACGTTAAGTAATATTGGACTTAGGTATTTACTTGGTCATTATAATCAAATAAACATAAATTAAACGAAAATGAAAACAATTTTGAATCAGTTTTTGGTACGAAGGGAAGATGACTCTTCATAGAGTCATTTTTGCCATTTACATTTTCTTCAGGAAATAAAGATGTTTTATAATTAATCTACATTTTTGAAAACATAGAGGTAGCCATTTGACTAATCTCTATCCATTTTTGAAAATGTACAATTTAAAGGATCATGCTTTCTGTTTTGTTCATGAAGTGGCTACGTAAGAAATATGTTATATAATATACATATATATATATATACATATAGGGGAAGGATTCATAGGGAATCTTCAAATTTTAGGGAAGGAGGGAAGCAAATCTTAGCTCTTGATTTTTTCATAAAAAAACGTTTTTAATATTCATTTGTGATAAATGTTAAATTTTGATTAACATTCATCACAAATGAATGTTAATAATATTCATTTATGATGAAATCAAGGGTTAAGATTTACTTCCCTCATTCCCTAATTTTTTTGCTTCCCTCTTGATCCCTCCCCTATATATATATATATAGTTTATTTAAAGGATAGAGTTAGGGTTAATGCTATTTATCACCAACATACTCTTCTTTATTTTCCGAGATCACCAACATACTCATTTTAATACTAACGTCACCAACATACTTGGTTAAAAATTTTCGATGTCACCAATCTGTAACCGGTAACCGGGACAACCGGTTACCTTTCACACGTAGCACTTATATACTAAAATGAAACGGGACAACGTAATGACCTTCGTTCTTCGCGCGGCGCTCGCAACGCAAGTTTATACCATCTTCAAAAAAATTCAACGTCCGGGACAACATTTTAAAGGCATCAGCAAATATTTCCCGGTTAAAAATAGTATATTGGTGATCTCAACAGGTAATTACTAAGTATGTTGGTGACATTAGTATTAAAATGAGTACGTTGGTGATCTCGGAAAATGAAGAAGAGTACGTTGGTGACTAATAGCATTTATAACACCCCTCATTTTATTTAAGAATATTATATTAATAAACTCGGAAGCATGAATTTAAAATACATTACCTTAGTATATATTAAACATTATACATAAACAGTTTACATTTTTCAATATTTACACAATATTTAAACTGTTTAAAACTAAAAAAGATGGGGTATTATAAAATTTACAAAACAAGGTTTATTACAAAAACCATATCAGAGACCAAGAGCGCAGTCAAACATTTCCTGATCAACCAATCACCTCCTGCACCCACAATTAATCAAAACATATCCTGCAGGAAGTAAAATGAGGGGTTAGCACGAAGCTAAGTGAATAGATTAATCACACTCCATTCAACTTAGCATAACAAGTTGTTTACACCAAATAATCGTAAACACACATAATTCAATGAGGATCGGTGGCTCTTGGGATATCATAATACCCGGGGATTCCCCAAGAACACTTACCGTCAATCCGTATGGCCAATACAGAATAGACCGATAACTACTGGTTATTAAACTCATACACAGGTTTCAAACACAACAAATGAATCAAAACCTGTGTAAAACACATAATAACCAGAAGTCCAACTACACGTTGACCTCAATAACATAATACGCATAGTTCACATATCACGTAGATTAATAATCAATAATCAAGACTAAACAGTCTAACACACATCTACGTTTACTTGTTGTAACCAAATAGTTACAACTAAATCAAATGATGAGTTCTGAATCCACTCACCGATACCTTTGACGTTTCCACACTCAGGATTCTTATATCACTGAGTCTTATGTTGATCTGAAACAGAAAATCATATACAAGTTAGAAATTCGTTCCATAATTATCATTATAGCCCATATATCAAATCAGGTAATCCCTGAAGTCTAGGCAAACAAAAGTTCAATCAGAAATGAACTTAGAAAATCTTGCAATGACGTTTAAAACTAAAAAATGTCATTTTCGGGCCCTTGATTACTAGGTCGTTTCCAAGTGACCATGCAATTTTCAACTAAATCCAAGTTAGTGATATTTTCACAAAACCGCGTCTCAGACACGCATTTTCAAAATTTGCAAAACAAAATTTTGCGACACTACCACTGTGTCGCACAACAGAATCCTGCGACACTAACATTGTGTCGCAATACTCAATATGGCCGCCTTTAGCGACATAACCAACTGTGTCGCAGAACATTCATGCGACACAACCTGCGACACAAACCTTGTGTGCTCAATGATGAACAGACCAGTTCCCAGATTCGAAATTCTTGAATTCAAACATGTAATACTCAAATTAACTTATTCTAATCCGTGCAATTCACTTATAAACAATTATAACACATAATAATTGGAACCTTACCTCGAATTCACAACGAATTGCTCAAATTTGATTCAAAACCCAACTTCTCACTTCTTTCTCTCTTTTCTCTTTGTTTTACACTTTAAAAGTAGTTTAGAACGTATGGAAACTAACTGGAAATGTTTGGGCGGCGTATTAATATATATAACATCGAATTACACTTAAGCTCCTTGATTAATTTCAGTTCGGCCCGTTTTGTGTCGCACAGACACCACCTGCGACACAAACCTTATGTCGCAGAAAATCAAAATTTCAAATTTTGAAACGACTAATATTTCACTAGTCACAATAAGTCAAAGGGCTTATTTATCTACGTTTCACAAGGAAACACATAATATTAAATATTTTCTAAAACAATTAGATAATCAATTAAAATAATAGAAATTACCAGACCGCGGGAGAGGATGTTACAGCATTAACCCATAGAGTTACTTTAGAATATGAGACCAAAATGTTAACGATTTTAAGAAACACCTAATCAATATAGATATAAGCTTTTAATTAATCAATATAGATGTAAGCTTTTAATTATAAAAGGAACTTGAAATGTTAGAAAAATAAGAACGATAACATTTGAATTAAAATGCTAAGTTTAGTTAAATTGTTTCGTGTTGGTCTAGGATTTGTGACTCTTGATTCGTTGTTAGTACTTTGTTGTTAGAACCTCATCTTTATAGGCCATTTGTTCTTTTAGTGACTTTTATTCTATTCTGGGTATGCAAACTATTTACTACCTATGGGGGTTCCATAGGGGCGTCATTGTGACACTGCTGGTGTCACACTTTTCGTGGCGATGTGATTTGTAACATCCCAAAGTTTGAAAAGAATTTTGGAAATTTAAAATAAAGTTTCTGAACCCTACGAAGTTATTTATTGAGGTCGCGAATTAGAATTGTGCGACACTAAGGTTAGAATCGCATGTGGAATTTAATATAAGATTGAGGAGCTTAAGTGTAATTAACAATTTATATATATATTAAAACTCTTCTAAATACTTCAAAACATTTCCAGAAGACTCAAATTTCTTTCAATTAGAGAGAGAAACGAGTTTAGAGAGAGAAACGCCTAATTCAAGTTGAAAATTGAAGATTTGAAGGATTGGAACCGTGATTAAGGTAAGATTATGTTAGTTGATGTTATTATTAAGGTTTGAACGGGTTAATTTGGTTAAATCGAGCTTTGATTGTGAAAAATTCGGTTTTGGGGTCGGCTGTGTTCGTCCTGCGAGTTGACTTTGCGAGTTGACTTGCGAGTTGAGTTTCAGTTGCGAGTTGACTTGCGAGTTGACTTTTCGAGTTGACTTGCGAGTTGAGTTTCAGTTGCGAGTTGAGTTCAGTTGCGAGTTGAGTTTCAGTTGCGAGTTGAGTTCAGTTGCGAGTTGAGTTCAGTTGCGAGTTGAGTTCAGTTGCGAGTTGAGTTCAGTTGCGAGTTGAGTTTCAGTTGCGAGTTGAGTTCAGTTGCGAGTTGAGTTCAGTTGCGAGTTGACCTGCGAGTTCAGTTCAGTTGAGTTGCGAGTTGACCTGCGAGTTGACTTGCGAGTTCAGTTCAGTTGAGTTGCGAGTTGACCTGCGAGTTGACTTGCAAGTTCAGTTCAGTTCAGTTGAGTTGCGAGTTGACCTGCGTGTTGACTTGCGAGTTCAGTTCAGTTGAGTTGCGAGTTGACCTGCGTGTTGACTTGTGAGTTCAATTCAGTTCAGTTGAGTTGCGAGTTGACCTGCGTGTTGACTTGTGAGTTCAGTTCAGTTCAGTTGAGTTGCGAGTTGACCTGCGTGTTGACTTGTGAGTTCAGTTCAGTTCAGTTGAGTTGCGAAATCAAACGTGTTTTAAAATTATGCATTCTTACGCTAGTTCCCTTTAATGAAATCAAACGTGTTTTAAACTGAGATAAGTCTAGCACACGCCCACGTTGCACGTTTTGGTTCACACTACTTTAATGCTTGATGCATTTCGTTTAAGTAATTATTGAGAATTTCACAATATAAATCGGATGATTTCCGGTAAACACGAACGTTGGTGATAACTTTTTCCCGAACGGTATAAAACTATTGAATATAATTAGTAGTTAACTACTTATATTGTTATGCCACTTAAACTAATCATTTAGAAGCTTAAACATGTCAAAATAATTCCAAGCAAGCTAGCACATAGCTCTAATTTAACCAAGCAAGCTAGCACATAGCTTTAATTAAATCCAAGCAACCTAGCTAGCATGTCACTTAATTCAAATGCAGATTCCTTTTCTACGTGATCTCACTTCGCAAGCTCCTTTCTCAACCATATGTTTTCTCCTACTTGGTTACTTGCTTAATTTCACACTCACATGTTTACTTGCTTGCTTATAATCCAACGCCACTTGCTCCCTTGATTTGATTGAAAGACTAAGCACCTCCCATCACCACCTCCTCTTGCTTCACATTTAAGAAAGGCATTAAACAAGAGAAAACATTACGTACACACACTTCACAATTTCATTTCAAAAATTCTGCACATTTCTCTCTCTCATTTTCCCTCTTATTTCACCACTTTCACCACCTCCTTCAAGAACAACCACCACAAACCACCATGAACCACCACCTTTTATACCTCATTTTTCACCTCCTTTCAAGCTCTTGATCATCATTAGTATTTTTTTTTTTTAAAAAAAGGGAGATTTGGGTTGAAGATTTCAAGTTCTCTTCTTTTTACCATTTCATCCTAGAGCATTGTAAGGAAACTCTCCCTTTTGATCTCTTATTTTCTTTCATTTTAAATACCTACATGTTAGATGTTCACTCGTACGTTAAAATCAACTAATATATATGTATCTATGTGTTATTAATGGTGAAAACTCGTTAAAAAGAACTAGAGAAACTCAAAACTCAAAGAAACGTAGCTGCTATACCTTTGTGTACTAATAAATAGTTTTGAACGCCTTATACTTGTTCAAAAATTATGAATCTTACTTTTCTGTAAACCTAAGACATAGGGGAACATATGATAAAAAGTTCATAAGAAAATAAGTTCGTTTGACCAGTCAAAATGATACCACAAGAAGGGTAAAAAAATGGGCAGAATCTGTTAAAAATGTAAACAGCACTAACTGTGACTTAACAGCACTAACTGTGGTCAAACAGTGTTAACTTTGGTCAAACAGTGTTAACTTTGATCAAACAGTGTTAACTTTGGTCAAACAGCACTAACTGTGACTTAACAGCACTAACTGTGGTCAAACAGTGTTAACTTTGGTCAAACAATGTTAACTTTGGTCAAACAGTGTTAACTTTGGTCAAACAGCACTAACTGTGACTTAACAGCACTAACTGTGGTCAAACAGTGTTAACTTTGGTCAAACAGTGTTAACTTTGGTCTAACAGTGTTAACTTTGGTCAAACAGTGTTAACTTTGGTCAAACAGCACTAACAACACTAACAGCACTAACTTAACAGCACTTACTTAACAGCACTAACGACACTAACGACACTAACAGCACTAACGACACTAACTTTGGCTTAACATCACTAATAATGAAAACAACATTACAAAAACAACACTAAGCCCAGTAAACCCAATATTTTCCAATCTTGAACAAATAGATAAATGTATTTAAACGTCACGTTTTGAACCAATGACAATGAAAATTTTTAATCGATTTAAGAATCGCGTTTTCACTAACGATATACATTTTAGGTTTAAAAACCTTAAATGTACACTGTAATAGCAAAGTAATTATGTTTTCTAGAAACATACAAGTATGCATACGAAACTATCAGCAACGGGTCGTACATACGTTTAAATGGCAAGTAATACTCCTACTAGTTGAGTGAACAACTAGCATAGACATGCCATTAGAGCCGTCTACTTATATAATTGACCTCATGCGTATAGGGCGTTAGGAGGCTATTTCTATTTGGGCAAAAGATACATTTTGAAACGCTAGCACTCTTGCTCACCAGGTGAGTTCGCAGCCCCTCTTTTACTGTTTTTACTGCTTTATAAATTGGGGTGAAAAACATATGAACTGTCTTGTAAAACATGACAATGAATCTTGTGCGACCCTAAGTTAACATGATGTAGTGCATTGAAGTCCTCTTGCTTACACAATATGACCATTAGCTAGATGACGCTAGCCACGTGGATATACGGATAGTACTATCGGGGTGACTACCCGCCATAATTGTTATCGGTTAGTCGCGCTAACTGTCGACGTTGTATCGAAATAAGGATCGTATATCTAGTTTGTTGAGAGGCACAAGCAAGTAATGCGAGTCGTGGATTGGTTATAGACATAGGTGTTGTCACATTAACTCGTAAGACCTAGCTAGTCTATGGGGGATCACAGTCATGGCTTTGTTTAAATGAATATGTTAATTATCTTATAATGTTGCAAAGGTTTATGCTTGCAAACAATTGATTTATACAAGTAAAGGTTTAATGATAGAGTCTTAAACCTGTGGATTCACTCAACAATTTTGTTGACGATTTATAAATATGTTTTTCAGGGAATTAGCAGCGATGTAAGATTATGCATGCATATTTTGGGACCCTTGCTCATCACGATGAATAGGATGCCATCCTTTTGATAAATATTGAAATTATGATTTGTGATTAAAATGTTAATCATATTGTTTTGCTAAACATCTATTGTTTTGTAAACACGACGAACATGTAACCGTGTTATTTAAACTATTTATGGTATTCTAATTATATGTTTGCGATAATCATACGCTTATTGATCGTTCTCGTCACGCCCCCGAGCTTCCGCACTTGTTACTCGTGAAACAATTTTATCGGGGTGTGACAATCTACTCTTTGTGTTGTGATAAGGGATTTTTAGGAGGCATATTGGTTAATCACAATTTTTGTTTTGTGTTTGACTGTGGATGAAGGTGTAGTGTCCAACACCTCATTCACCTTTGTGGGTACTTGAATCTGCAGGTTCATGTACCATTCAATTTAGTTTTAGAAGCTCGGTTTGACGTACCTCTTTGGGCTCTTTGTTTCATTTTTCAGACCTCATGATAAATCTTTGTTATTATACTCATCATAAATATCTTTCTATCGTACTGCTTTATTTTGTATCCGCGCATTGGGCTTTTGGCTCAGTCGCATTGTCTTTCCATGCGGCAGGTGATTGAGTGGCAAAAGAAAAGAGTCCCGAGCAAGGATCCGAGCAGCGAGAGAAGTTACTTTTGGTTTGGCTTTAGACTATTAGTTATTATTCCATTTCTTGTGAACAATTCCTCACCAAGACCTTGTAATGTATTTCGAAAGGTTTACTTTTGGAGACTTTGTTTAGATTTCTTATTTGAGAACTTATAATATGGATTTTGCTCTTTTGTATATTGTTTATATAACTTCTGATTTTCGCCTTTGAAAATGGGGTGTTACATAACACATCCGTAACATGGATTTGTATGGGCTATTCGGGCTCTCAGTGAAGATTTGAGGATCTTGAATTGGTGCATGAATGCTTTTATGGGCTACCAATGGATTTGTACTAAAAGTAATGAAAAAAGGATAGAAATGTGTCTACTAGCTTTCATTTATTATTTTCACTATCTTAATTTTAAACCGAAAAGTCTCTAACCTAGTGGTATATGACTGTGTGTAACCCCATTATATAATAAGTGGTTTAGCGTGTGAGCCTATCCAAGGGTATCCAAAATTGCATTTGAATTTATGGAATATCAATGGTTCTCACATCATATGCATATTCGTATTGCAAAAGAAAATGTTTACTTACTATCTATGAATGTTAGGCTTTTAAACTCCACCGAGCAGTCAAGCACCATTTAACGTATTGGTTGTCATGCTAAAGGAATAACAATAGTAAATCATGTCATATGAGAATGATCTTTGGCTGTAAGATTCCAATGTATGGTTTTTTTTCAATATTATAAGTCAGTCACTCATTGCATATTATATAAAATAAAATAAAAAGTAATGCATGTTTTGTGCTTTTCCCCCCCTTTTATCACGCATGAATGGTTGGAGGTACAGATCTCATCACTATCAATCATGCACCTTAGCCAAACATATTTTGTATCATGCTTCCACAAAACATAAAGACACCACTATCCTTCAACCTACTTCACATGCATCCCACATAGTCATATACATTCACAAATTATCTTACTCCATTGTGCTCTACCAAGATTTAAGATAAAATAAAATAAAAATCATGACCATTAAGATAGTCAAAAAAAGCCTAAACATTAGGTTATTATCTCTTGTAATTTGCAAACTCTTTTTTATCATACAATCTTTTGTCAACCTATACAAAAAGGACTAACATATTTCTTCTATAAGAAATTCATATGCTGTAAGCATTGACCCAGAAAAAGGAAGCCAGAAAAACAACCAACAAACGTTTGTTTGCAGAATTATGTTCGAGATGCAAAAATGCTATGAACCCAATATTCATGAGGTTTTGCAAATGTGACACCCGAATCACAAACTAGCAAACTTGTCTGGATAACCAAGGAAGTCAATAGAACGTATGTAGTAAAAGAGTCATCTACATAACCTTAGTGATCTTGACTAGTTTGTTAGGGACGAACAAAACTTGAATGTGAGAGAAGTTCTGCTTGCGGGAAGGATGTGTTTGATGGCACATCCAGCAAAAGATCCTGATCAGAACTTTCATCTGCATATTTTAAACAATCGAGAATAAGGGAGCTATTATCAGAAGGCAAGGCAAATAGGCTTTTTGGGCTGAATCCATTGCCATCATTATCAATTAGCTCCTTGTGTCCGTAGCTTGCTTTTTTGAATGCGACCTTAGTGTTCTTGGTTGTGCTTTTTAATCCTGAAAGACGCAAATAATTTCATAATGTAGAAAACAGAAACTGAAAGCATGTTACATCACACATAGAATCTTAAGAAATTTGGATTTGTCTTTTGAATTTGATTATCTAATTATTGGGCTTAAAGTCACAATGCAGCATATGCATGGTGCAACCACAAAAGGGGCTAACCTGGAGATGAATGAAACTGAGTATTTGGTGATCTCTGCACATTCACTGAACAGCTAGGTGCTATCGTATCAGGTACTCCAGCAACTACATCCCCTCTGCTATCCTTTTTGCACTTTGCATCCTAAAAGTGAAAAAGGAATAAAAAACGAAAGTAAAATTCTTGCAAATTTCATTGGATATCGGGAATAATATTTATTTGTTCAAACCTGGAGCAGATTATATTGTTCAACCCACTTGCTTTTAGTCATATCGCAAAGAGCAAGCTTCTTTAATGCTCTACATCCTTCACTTTTTGTTGCAGGTTCACAGAGATCAAAATTTCCTTCCGCAAGAAGTTTCTGGAAGGAGACTATGTTCTCCTTAAATTGAGGGTTATCAAACATGCTTCTGAGGCTGTAGACAAAATAATAAAGGCTTATTAGAGTGTCAACTCTAATGTTTCCTCTTAATTAATGTTACCATAGTTTGTATGTAGTTATATATTTCATGTGACCCATGGCAGGTTAACACAATACAAACCTATCTGATAGTTGAACACTATCCATAGGAGGTAAATATTTAAGCAATTGCTGTTTTTCATCATTTGTCATTTGATTTGCAAACACCTCAAAGTTGATGATATCCTGCAAAATAGCAAGTTTAAAAGCATGGATAAGCATCGCAATGACCAGCATGATAAAGACGTAAATTATTTTATCGATACATGAAATTCACTTACATTTAGATCCATTTTGCACAGTGGTGAATTACGATTCACAATTATATGTAACTTTTCGTCATTATCCCTGGACATAGTTAATAACATAAAGATGTCTCATTTATCAAGAAAAAGTATACTGGTCAAACAAACTAGTTCCCTTTCCCTAAAAATTGTCCAGAAGAGTAATATGAATGTCATTGATATTAAGTACTAGAGGTGTCAAAATGGGTGGTCAGGCAGTTTGTGTACCAGGACAAAATGGGTTTTGAATGAAAATGAGTTATGTCGGTACGGGTCCGATGGGTTGCCCTAAGCACCTTCTGTCCAACATCTTTTAGTTTCCTTATAAATAATCAATGTGTCAAATATGATACCAGAAATCATATACTTTCATATTCAATCAATAATAATATAATGTTCTGAATAAAATGATTAAGGAGGTTTATGCTTTAAAAATATATTTGGGGGGCTTTTGACCATTTGACCCGTAAATGGGTCCAAATTGCCACCTATAGTCGATGATATTAACTACGTACCTATTGTCTTGGTTATGATCCATGGGCATTTTGGACTTCTCGTTCCCCTGGCTTGAAAAGTTACTATCTTTGTTAGCATTATATACAGGATGACTAGTCATCCATGAATAAGCCTCATTTTTAGTATCAATAGAAAGAGAACTAGCTTCAGATTCCTCTTCTCGAGCTGATGAGTTTGGATGACGAATAAGCACACTCCCATGTCCTATTTCAACAGAAACCATTGGTGTGTCACTCTCAAAAATCAAATCCTCCTCAGATGATCCAGAAAAGTAGGATTGTTGTTCATGTAAGATTGTATGTAAATCTCTAGTAAGCTTCTCGACTGGAGATTGTTTTGGCCTGTTGAAACATGTTCTCTTCCTTAAAGGTACGGTTGTATCCCACACAACAGATGATTGAGATAGACCTGTACAAAATACTACGCATGCTCAAGTTTATCTCCAATAATTACTATAAAAAACAAATCCATCAATACTTTGTTACCACTTAATTTTCATTTTAAAATTGATTATCTGATAATATATGCAATAAACATATTCTGCTTTCAATAATTTATGAGAAATCTCACTATCTACAATAAACAGCTTAATCATGTCATTAGAAATTTTTATGTACTAATCAATTTATTAACTATTCGGAACATGTCAGACACTAATAGTTCACTATGTGATCATTACAACTTCAAAATGCAAAAGCACAACCGGACATTATCTCATACGACCATTTTATTACCACTGATTATCTGATTCTGGTTATCCAAAATCAGTCACAACCATAGTTTTACTAGTTATATAAACCTGATGTGTCATGATGGAGTCAACTGCTAACCTGTTAAATCACTGGCATCTGCACCGCTAAGCTGCATGCAGCTTTCGGAATTAGAGATAACGGAGCCAGAACTTGATCTATTGCTTGTATCTTCATCGAGTGCCTTAAAGAAACTCTGGTTTTGGTGGTGGCTAGGAGCAAGCCCACCGCTACCAAGCATACTGATGCTGCTTCCACCCACTACATTTTCATAGTTGATTTTTCTTTTCAGTAACTTTGCCTCTTTGTTCTTAATGGATATTGCTTTGACTTTTGAAACACGACGATCCTCAAACTCATCTGGTTCTGATCTAGCATGAAGCGGGGTGTAGTTAACAAGTGATCCTTTAGTTCTCCAACGGGAACCACAAGCATTGCACAAGATAGGCTTGTCTGGAGGCCCATTTCGCCAAAGTGGGGTGCCTGTGCTCATAATCTCAATTTCCATCAGCATTAAAGACAAAATACTGTATTTCAAGCTATTAGCGAAGCAATGGCATTTTCAATTTGGACACTTCAGTTGAATATATGGTTAAATAAATTGTAAAATCATTCGTGTCAACGGAGAAAAAAGACTAAAAGAGCAGCATTGAAGGCATGATAAAGAAAAACTCTTAAAAGTATAATGAAGTGTTGGTGTTTGCAAATTAATTACATATGAGAAAATTCAATATGCATTTAGGCCTTGGGAACTTGTAATTGAGCAATGCTATTAAGCAAAACCAGAATGCAACAAGATTATATATCCGACAACTTTTTTCATGGAAGCCAACTTAACTGGAGTGTTCTAATGGTATGCAGTGCATTAGCAATGGAATAATCATGTAACGAACAAAAGTTGAATGTCTACACTAGTTTGAAGCAATGCCATAAACTTTATATAACCGATTTCATGTAAGGTAATGTGAGGCAAAGAAATTCATGCCATAGATATTTGAAACCTTCATTTTGGATGGTTTTAAGCCGTTATGCATATAAAATGTAGCCACGCAGGATATGTAAGTTGCAAACCCGAAAAACCACATCAACATAGAACTTCTTATTTGGAACAAGTTTAATTGGTGACCACTACGCAAAAGAGATTGGCAAATATCGAACTCGATAATTTACCAAGAAACGGTTCTAGAAGTCAAATGAAGCTAGATAAAAGCATTAAGCTATTCCCCAATTTGATGAACTTTACCAAGTCAAAGATCCAATTTCAATTAATCAAAATTGAAAAACTCAAATTTCCAGAACTTATTATTATTAGGCATCTGCCAAATACTCCAATTTGAAAAGAGAAGGCAATAAGCAACATCTTTTCACGTTTGTTCATGTATCTCCAACAATTTTTTACCAAACCAGCATATGGGTATGCTCAAACATGATCTAAACAGCTAATCTGAGCATTATAAAACAACATATGAGTGAAGAAGATAGCAAAAACTGAATCAATCTTTATCAACACATCAAAAGTCAAACCAAAAAGTCAATACCCTAAAGAATAACTCACTTGTAACACCACAATGATAGCAAGGTCCCTCTTTTCCCATGTCTGAGTAATTTGATTTGATTTTATTTAATTTTTGTTTGTTCTTGTGATTTACAATAACAAATGTAAAAAGCAGGTGAAAAATGAACTAATCTCTAGAAAAATAGAAATTTTCTTTTACAAAACTAAAAACCCAAGAAATATATATATTTACATAAACTTGGAGAATGATTTTGAAGAGACCCAGAAGAAAATGAGTTAACTTTTCTGGAAAAACAACTGAAAATAAGGAGCAGCTAATAAAATAAAATAAAAAACAAGAAAATGGAGAATTATAGATGGGTTTTTTTTTTGTTTTTTTTTTTTTTTTTTTTCTATAATAACATGAACAATGTTTAGAATAATTCAATGTAAGAAGAAGAAAAAGGAAGACAAATTGAGGAGGAATCTTAAAATGGTTGTCAAAAGAAGATGAAAATGGTGGAGAGAGAGACTATGTGTGACCCTTTCTTCTTCTTGTTGTATTTGATGTTTTAACTTTTCACTGGCTTTTTTTCTTTGGCTTTTAATTTCTTTATTATATTTTCCTTTCTATTTTTAAGTAAATAAGTAATGTATTCTAAATTTTTAATTAACTATCAAGTTATGCCTTTTTACTTCAAATTTACTCAGTAATAAAAATAAAGCATATATGTAATTTTCTATTAATGAACAAATCTTTTTACTTCTTACTTAAGTCACCTTTTTAATAGCTGTTTTTGTTATAGAATTGTAATGTATATGACAATTAATATACATGAAATTTATTAATAAACATCATTTTAAGTATGTTATTGTTTTAAAAATAAAATGATCTTCTTATTTTACAAAAAAATTATAAAGGTTGTGATATACAAATTTAATTTGTATATCACATATATATATATATATTAAAATTTATTTCATATTAAAGAGCATAAAATTTTAAAAATTTTGATATAATTTTTTAATCAAAAAAATTAATTAATGTTAAAATAAAAAATAAAAACTTCATTCCTACCATTATCATTTCATATATCGGTAAGTTAATCATCAAAAATTAATTTTTAATTGAAAATCATATGTGGTTATATACCAAATCACATTTGTAATATTTAGAATTTTATTTGTAATATTCATATGAATGACAATGAATACTAAGTTGTAATCAAATGTTAATTAAAATATACCATAAATAAATAATCGTATATCAATTTTAATTGTTTATCATAATCACATGTGATTATATTTTAAGACCCGGTGAAAAATATATTTCTTTTTGTCGAAAGTATAGCTTGTGGATTTTCTAATTAAAGATATAAAAACGTTAATTTCGAATATGTAAATTTTATAATTTATTGACATACCGTTTGTGAGATATCTAATTTTTAAAATTTAAATGAAAATGAGTTTTGTAATCAAATTAACGATCCTATTGATTCTCAATCCTCTTAATTATTTCATTCTTTAATTTTTTACCATTCTTATTTGGACATACACCTTATAAGTGATATTTAAACCCAATTTATATACAAATAACAAAAATTTCTAAGTAATCATACTCATTTTTTCGATAAGGCACAATTTCGTATGCATCCTACATATAGACCTTAAAATATCAAATTTACCCACCTAAATAACAATATATCATCTAAATTTAATATTTAATATTCATCGTCTATACCCAAAATAAATTATTTAAACATAATTAAAATATTTAATTCATACTAATTATATCATATTAAATAATTATAGACAATCGTACCCTTCACTCTAGCTAGTAACGGCAAACATTCCCGTCATATTATTATCAAAACCTATCTGCCGCAAGCCTCCATCTCAATTGTGAATATCAAGTTGTTCATTCCCTCGTTAACTTCTCTACAAAGATACAACCATCACAAGATTTGTGTTTTTTTTCCTTCTTTTTACTCATAACCGCAATCTAATAAATTATGGTTAATATATTGATATACATGGGTGATTTTTCATGCATCAGATACCATCATCTACATGTGCCAATTTAATTAATAACATTTTTATATGATTAAACGCATATATATTTGTATTTTTATATATTGATTGGTGGTTAAGGCTCATCTTTGAATAAAGACTTGTATACTTCAAATATATAATTTTTTAATGAATCTTTATGTAACCATTAAAACGTATATCTATTTTCTTTAAGGGTTACTAATTGGACACCCTTAGAGAATAATGTGACTGACACATATATACATACATAGGGGGTGATGAGATTGACACACTTACACACATACACACTTCGGGTGTCCATCTATGAATCTAGGGTTGTCCAATTAGAATTGGGATAATCACAAATTTGATCCATTGATCAAGTACAGTTAACAAAATAATCCTTTGACCCACACAATTACCAAACTAATCCACTGATGATCATAGGTTTGTTCAATCTGTCGATCTAAATCTAAAATTCAAAATCAAACCGTTTCTTCAAAATGTGAAATACTAATTAATTCATTAAACTATTAATTAATCCCTAAATATTAACAATTGAAATGAAAAAAACATAATCATCAGATCGCACGTTCGATAACCAATCACATACAGCCATATTGACATACATGATTGAAATTTCAAAAAAAAATAAATTACAGATTGAATTTTATTATTTTATACATTAATTTATGAGCACAGTTTTCATTATTTGTATTATTATATGTTACTATTCTTTGTTTATTTGTAATTATATTATAAACAAAAGCCATATTGAATTTGTCAACACCCACAATTTCAGTTGATCGAATATGAGTCACAATTTCGACATAACTAATATATAAAGTAATAAAATATTTTAAACTATGAGACACAATTTCAATGACAAGCTAATTTATAAAGTAATAAAATATACCAAACTAATGGAAAGTTTTTCTTAGGCTCATTTCGATCATTCTTGATCGAATTTGAGCTACAAAATAGGTATAATGACAAGATCAAAATTTGATCTGTATATTTTTATTTTTTTTAAAATTTCGATCATGCAAGATTGAAATTTCGATCATGCATGTCAACGTAGCTATCTGTGATTGGTTATTGAACGTGCGATCTGATGATTATGTTTTTTTTTTCCGTTTCAATTGTTAATATTGACTTAGGGATTAATTAATAATTTATTGAATTAATTAGTATTTGACATTTTGAAGAAACAGTTTGATTTTGAATTTTAGATTTTGATCGGCAGATTGAACAAATCTTTGATCATCAGTGGATTAGTTTGGTAATTGTGTGAGTCAAAAAATTATTTTATTAATTGTACTTGATCAATAGATTATATTTATGATTACCCATTAGAATTTCCCTTTCTTTAATCATGGTTGGATCATTAATAACATGTTTGAAGATCTTCATTGTTAAATAAATCATGTATTATTTACTGATTATAAGTCTTTTCGTATATATGTTTAGATGAATCAATATAGTCTTCACAGCTCCTTACATTGATTTAGTTTTAGGAAATATGGGAATATGTTGGTATAGTTAGTTTTAATGATTAAATAAATTATTTTGCATAGATGATGGATATTAATTTAGCCTAGGTATATATAATACATTGTAATTTAGGTGGCTAAATTTGATAGTTCGAGGTTTATATGGGACATATATTAAATTATCTCTTTTAATAATATCATTCTATCAAACTTATGACCACAATAAGTTTAACTCTAAACCAAACACCACCTTAACATTCGCACGTTATCTTCTGATGTACGTTCATTTCTTTATGGTTTTATCAATATAAAATTTAGCAACTTATAAAAATTATATAGTACATACATGTAATAGACAACCATATATGGATATTAATTAGACTTTATTTTCCCGATAATATGAAATGTCACAATTAGATACCAAAAAATATCCTTGTTTATGAAAAGAGCGTTAAGAAATTCAATACTATACATTTAACGAAATATATATAGATTAATTAATCATAATTATACATGTCATGTTATATTCTTAATCAAAATCGAGATCTTAAAATCCAACGTTTAAGATGCGTCAAATGTATATGATATCAAGGTTATACTCCATGAGCTAAATGTAACGACATCGAATAAGTGGTTCATATGACTCATAACCTTAAACTAACGATGTCTCATGCATCGTACTTACTCATGCATCGTACTTATGTCTAAAAACAATTAACTTGATGAAAATAAATTTGATTTAAATGGATTTTACCTACCATTTTGCCTTTAAATTTAATAACTTTCTAGCATTTATATTCATCACTTTTTTACTATTGTTACGTTGGATTAGTTAAATTTATTGCAAGTATAGAACTATCACTATTTTTTTCTAATATATGTATCCAATTAAAACACTTCATGTTATATGTTCTTAAATTTATAAACTTACTATTATACATATTATATTACCTATAACCAATCTTTTATTTTATTTTTAAATCAATATAATTTATTTTGTGAGGTAAAAAGTTATGTAATGCCACATTTGCCACTCACAAAATTGGTTGATTGTGTAAATCCGAAAAACTCAAAGGTTCAAATGTAAATATACTTCTATAAAATGGTTTATTGATCCCTGACTTGAATGTTTCTAACCATATGCAATATATTTTAACTCGAATACACTAATCGAAAATTAAATCAAACCCGCATCTAGATTTGTCCTAGTAGCCTGTTGGCTGCTTTAGTTTTCCATGAGCAAGAGATGGCTTTGTTTAAGTATATTTAATCAAGGTTGTTAAATATTGAAATCTTATTCAAAAATGTATTTGTCTTTATAAAATCAAGAGTAAAATAGGATCGCGATTATAAGACCCATTTACATGAAAAGTTTATGTCAAAAATAATATACATAAATATTTAATTTAAAGATATTATAATCCTATGACCTTATGTTCGGTCTTAGATATTGTGATCGATCTTTACGATCTCACGATCTTACATACGATCATATGAAAGTTACGATCCTATATCAAAATCGTTGAATTGTATGATCTTACTATCAAAATCGTGATGCTGATAAACTTTTATTAACAATTAAAATTCAAATCACATGCGGTTAATTAAAAAATTAAATATCATCTAAGTTAAAGGAATACATAGAAAAATAAATAGTCTAAGATCTTCTCCAATATATACACCAAAATTAATATTACACTAAATTGGTGTAAAAATTTGGTGTAATTCTCTTCCAATCAAGACATTAAAATGATGTAAATATTTGTTGCAACAATTCATAGTTCCATTTTACACCAAATTTGATGTAATTCTATTCACCACACTAAATTTTATAGTACACTTATTATATAATAATTAAAATAAAAAGTAAAAATTAGTTTATATAAAACTATCTTATTCAACAAGCTAGTTGAGACTTTCAAATTTGTACAATATTAAATGTATTCTTATTATTTTTATTATTTACTTTTAACTGATATCAATAGTTTAGTTGACTAACAATAATTTGAATTATTTGAATTATTTAGCTAATATGAATCTAGTGTAAATAATTTATTTGAAATTAAGTCTAGTATGTAAATTTATTTTAATATGACTTGATATAAAAATGAAACACACTTAGTATAAGCATATTCTTTTTATATTCTTTGATTATATTAAATTGATATAAATAATTGGAGATGAAGTAAATTCACTCTTGGCATTATTTGAAGAGAATGGTAAGTGAGTGCTAGGAAGTTTCACATGACTTTTGCTTAATTTAATAAATTAAAAAGTGTCAAAGAACAACAAAATGTCTATATCTTTGATGAGGTCACCAAGACCTAATCTCACTCATACCCAATGAATTACCACCACAAAATAGTTCTTATTCTAACTTTTCCTTTTCCAAAAATTGATTGTATCGATAACGATCCGAGAAAAATTGTTTATAAAACATAAATTGGCATCTTTAATTGTCCCAAAACTGAAAATTTCATCTTGATTTTTAATTATCTCGTTTCTTCAAAACTTGTCAAAAAAGGCAACGAACGTTAAAAAAGAGCTTGATATAAACAACCAAATTTCATTTGCACAATAAAAAATATTGTAAGTTCAACTTTTTGACAAATAGGTAACATAAAATAAATAATTTAGTTGTCTACATCAAGATTATCCTGTTATATAATTATTTTTCGAACAAAAATAAAGTTTCACTCATTTTAACGTACAAATGAATTTACATTCCCTATATCGAGCCATTTGAAACTTTTGTCATGTTTTCTTATGAAATTCGCCTTTCTTATAAATATCGAAACAAATATTGGCTTTGCACTAACGATGAATACATCGATAAAACACACTTGAGAAATCAATAACCACAAATAGCAACGAGATCTTGATGCATATATTAGCATTGTAGCGAATTTAGAATTTGAAAACCATTGAATTTGATATTAATTAGCATTGGAAAAACTAGTAACAAACAACATGAAAATACTTAAAGTGAGAATCCTAATCGCCTAAAAATGGTTGTAAAAATATCTAAAAGGACAAAATTGCCACCAAAACAAATGAACCAAAAATTAAATTAACCTATCATATGCTTGCCTAATATACCAGGATTGAAATGCCATTTGCTTGTCTTTCCTATCTTACCTTTTAAATGGAATCCTAGTTGTGTTGTGTCATTGGTAATGCATATTAGGGTTTTGAATGAATGGTACATTTAAATATTATAAATAAAGTGTAGCTATTGAGAGCTGAAATAATACTTAGAAGAAGAGAAAAAAGGAAAAGGTCACATTCTACTTTTGTTTTTCTTTCCTTTTTGGGCTAAAATAACAAATGATATGGGATATGCTTAGCGGGCTTAAACTTAATGGCCCAAACATGGGACCTACAAATGAAAACGTGAAGCATTCCCGAACACCAAAAGGACTATTTTAAGTTGTGAAGTTTAGGATGTTTTTGGTTGTGATTCTTTCTACCATTTTTCAATCTTTAATTTATTTATAAAAATTGATGAGAAAATTTTAAAAATTCTGGAAAGTTTTATAACTACAAATATAAAAATTATGGTTTATGATTTTCTACATTTTCTAATATGAATTAAACATATACTCCTAAGGCATATTTTAGTCATTTTTTATTTTATTACTCCTATTGTTATCATTATGTTTTGTTGTTGTATGAAAGATATGATTTTGTCATGCTAATTAAAATGCCAAGTTTCGAAACATTTGGATATGTTAGCTGATAATTTCTTAATATCATTTGTTATAAATACTGTTCAATTTTTATAATTTAAATTTTGTATAAAAATTGTATCTGAACAATGATAGTTATGACCATGTTAGCTGTGAGTATTAAATCTGACTAGGAGGGCCGAGAGTAGCTGGTTAATAAGTCGCTAAAAGCATAAGAATTTGTTAAAACTAAATGTATCCACAATACTTATACGTTAGACACTTGATGCTAACATATATACATACAAGATATTGTGTATAGTTATAGTTATATCTCTTAAAAGTAAGTTATAAAAATTGAAAGCATATATCTTTTATAATTAATTCCAATTATTTCTTTCCTGCCTCAAGATAAAGCGAATATTTATTGTATATATATTGTCACATATTGGCTGTTTTATCATTTATGGTGGTAGCGTTTATAACGAACGAATGGCGTTGAGTGTTAGACTTAGAGAGAAGAATATGGGTCAGGGATAGAAATAGAAATGAGAGTGGTTTGAAAAATAAATAAAATTTAATATAGAAAAAGTGTTAATGTTAATGTTATGTTATTAGGTGTCGATTAAAATGGAAACTCAACGACTATATTAGTGGGCCTATAAATATCGTAACGTACTCAACATCTCATGAAAAGTTTTAATGATTACAAGGTCAAGATAAATCCTTGAAAATATCATGAAGTACTAATACGATTTACTTGATAAGCTTACGTGTCGATCAGTGTCAGGCTGAAATAGGGACCATGAAAGTATGGGCGAACCTTTTCGGACAATTCTTAACGCAAAAGAGGGATGCCTAATAAGTTGACAGCTCAGGCGTGGCTTCAATAGCGAAAAGTAAGTTAACACATAGCATATCAATGAAATGATCAATAAATATAAAATACTAGCTAGGAGTCCTTCAATGAATCCATTTTGTAAAAAATCTTCAACCGCTCTTTACAAAGAAAACATAGTTACATTTACATAGAGGGATGATCCATAGGGAAGCTTCAATCTTGGGGGAAGGGGGAGTAAATCTGGATTGTCCGTTAACATTCTTTAGGGGGACTTAACATTGAATGTTAAGTCCCCCTAAAGAATGTTAACGGACGACCCATATTTATTTTCCCCTTCCCTCAAGATTACCCCTTCCCCGTTGATCACTCTGCAAAACAAATTAACAACTTTGAAAATCAAAAATGGAGCACACAAGATGCAGAACAAACAAGTAGGTCTTTGATCTGCATTATCATAATTTACTCTCTTCTGCTCTTTCTCTTTCTCCGCTCTCTCTCCTCTTCATTCTCCAGCTGCACCCAAAATCAAATTATCAAATCATATACATTGTTTCACAACAAAAAGTTTCATTATTTTCTATATGGTTGTTATATATCCAAGGACAATCCTAATTTATGATCACATAACACTTAGTGTTATAGATGGAATAGTAGGCATGTATTTCGTATGAGTCAAAATCTATAGTGCTACATGATTACGAAACTTATCTTTATTGAATAAATATATAATATTCTACATAAAATGAATTTACAAGGTTTTATGCTTTAAAATTCATTGTGATTGACAAGTCTATTTGCGAATCAAAAGTCATTTAATGCTTTTTATTTTTTTCAATGCTTACATTGCCATTCTTTTTTGAACACGAATGGAACATTTTATTACACTAACATCTATATTGACGAATTTAAGTAACTTAAGCGAAATATAACTAACTATGATGACAAGGATGCGGACGAAGATGGCTATAAAGTCAATGTATAGCATGAGTGCATGAAGAACATAATCGTAATGTCCAAGGTCAGCTGTCTCAATCATCACTTGGGTATCAAACACTATATACCCCACAAAAACCAGAAGGCCAAAGTACAGCTGCAAAATAATTCATACAAAATTAGTACAAACGTAAATATCAGTATTCCATGGTTAGGATTTCGGTGGTGCTTGGATGATTGTTTAGAAACTGATTATATATCCACAGTCAAAAAATAGATTTAATAACTAATTATTGAAGTTTTAATTGTCATCAAATAATTAGTTCCCAAACGCAAATCCAAATAAAAAGTTTATTGGGGGTTTTGAGATAATATTTTTTTACCTGAAAAATGAAGGTGAAAGAACCTCCAAAGATAGAGGAAGCAATCACCCACAAAAGGATGGAGACACCAGAGGAGAGCATGACTCCTAGGTAGAGGTACTGTCTACGCCTGGCTAACATGGCTGCAACCGAGAAACGACCAAATGCAATTGCAGTCCCCGCGAATGCAGTCACTAGAATGCTGATCAGAACACGTGCATTAAAACTAGGGGTCTGAAAATGGGCAGGGCAGGCAAGGAATGTAACAGGTCAATACGGATTTAGGTGAAATTGTGAAAACATGTGTTTAGGGGGCTGACTTGCAAACACTCTTTTCTTTCTGTTTTTTGTTACTTTTATAAATAATTAATTTTTTAACTATTCTAACAAAATTGTTACTTTTAAACTTTCAGTGATAAAACGTTTAGAAAGTTATATTCAAATACATTTCAGAATCATTTGAACCCTTGGACCCACTTGACCTGTTTCCCTTATCAACAAACTGTGTGGGTTGAAATTACCACCTCTAACCATGAAACTAATTTTTTTATTATGTTCCAAACAATGTATGAAAATAAGGCAAGAGGATGCCATGGATACCCGGGGTTTATAGTAATGGCCAAATTTTATCGCAGGACCTACGGAAGCCCCTTGGAAAAGGGCGAATACCATCAACCAAATAAGTTTCGCAGTCTCATCACCCTGATCACAACAAAATAAAAGCAGTTAGTTATCGTCGTGAAAAATGAATATTGTATCCATAAGTGACCCATATATTCAAACAGTTACTGTAAGGCAAACTAAATATCAAAACTCCATTACGCACCACCAAAAATATGGCTTTTATTCATTTGTGTGAATTCCGACCTTACCAAATGACCAAACTGCCTTTAACAATTATAAAATAATAATAATAATAATAATAATAATAATAAAAAAAAAAAACATATTGAAACTCTGGTGGTCTTAGAGCATCCCAAATGCATGTTTTTTGTAAAAGCTTCTTTTAAAACAAACTTTAGAAAAAACTTTTGCTCTAATGCAAAAAAAAAAAAGTAATAATAAAAAAATTCAGGCATATAAAACTTTTTAAGTCATTGAAAAGAACCATTTCTGAAAACAACAAGTGCAGATGCCAGAAGAGCACAACATAAAGTCACATAAACTGCAATTATAAATTTTATACAGTCATAATAATTATCAGGTGACAGATAAACCTGCATATCCAATTATACGTACATCATCTGTGTAGCTACTAGTATTTTTGTCATCTGTACATAAAAAATAATGAACATATATTGCAAATAATATCAAATTAATGCTAAAAGCAAAATGAAACAGATGATGTAATATTCCAAAAATCAAAACATTACAGCTAAACAAACTTATGAAAACCTCTTTCAGATGATTCTGAACAATGGGTGGGACCATATTAATTTCGTAATCCTTTGCAGGGTCATAATCATTAGTTGAACTGCTGTGAGAAGCCGATTGTGGTTGCGACTCAAAGGTATCCATCGTAGATTCGTAGACGAAGTAAACATCTATTGCTGATAATGATAGAGAAAGAAGATAAAGGTACAGTTGGAAATGAGATGGCTGGATCATGGGGACAACACATGATTTGTGGCTAAAGGGATACATCTCGCTCAGGCAATTAGTGGGATTGATAAGTCCAAAGTAAACGTGTGGATCTGGTGACCAAATAAGTCCGTTGGACGAGCAGCAAAGCTTACACTTGTTCAACCACATCACAGTGACCCCCGACGAGATCAGCTCATTAAGCCCAAAAGAACAGTCCCGAGTGAAATACGAATTTATGGTAGAAATGCGATATAAGTACTAAATTGTTTATGGAATGATGGGTTTTACTAAAGCCCGAGAACGAAACCTTTGGAATTGTCAACCAATTGAGTCATGGTAACAGTGGTGGATCTAGAAAATTTATTCACGATTAAACGTTTTGTTATGCGCCTCACTTGGATTTACGATATGTTTCTACTATAAGTTGGTTCAAAACCCATTGCTTTGTCTCACTGAATATTTTATGTTTCTTAATTCTCAAAATCCATTTGTTATCATATGAAATTTGATTCTAGAAAGGTTTATGATTTTGGGGTATATATGTGTTGGGTATATATCTGAAAATTCAGAACACACGTTAAGAATATAAGAATATTTTCACAATATCTTAAAATTTCGATCTGATTTTACGATATAAATCTTGCAAAGACAAAACATTGACAACTTTGGTATACAGGGTACCAAGATAAACAAAAAGAAATAGAAAAGATTCGCTTTTGATACGTTACTATAAGAGACATACAGAAAGTATCAGAACAAAATTGAAGGAAGATAACACCGTGTAAAAGGAGCAGAAAAGGTAGTATGAGAAAGAACAACGGTGCCGGAAAGAAGAAACAGCAAACAGACGCCATTGATGAAGTTGAAGAGCTTTTAAAATTAACACAAGATGACCTTCTTCTCAAACTCAACGTCAATACACACCTCAAATCCAAATCGAGATCCGATTTCACACCCGAATCCTCAAATACAAACGTAATTCATCCAGATCTCGATCTTCGATTTCAAGCCCTAAGATCAAAAAAGTCTTCAAACCCTAACCCTAAATCCGAAGTCAACGGCGATCATGATGAAGATATCGATAACTTGTTTGCTCGATTCGCTGCTCTTAAAGGTCCTTCTAATGCAACAGTAACTACTAGTTCTAATTCTTCAAATTACGCGATTGATGATGATGATAATGAAGAAGATGAAGTTTCCAGGATTATAAATTGGGCGATTGATGCAGCGAGACTTGATCCTTCCCCTTCTTCGGATATTGATGACGTCAGCGATGATGAAGATGCTGATGACGTCAATAGCGATGATGATGAAGGTGGAGTTAAGCAACAAGCTGATGGTAAAAAGAAAGGATTAAAAAAGTGATTTTTGTTTGTGTAATATTTATTGGTTAACATTAGCATTAAAACTTTGCTATTGATGTTCATTTCACATGATTACTGAAATCTTATGTTTTGTGCATAGTTTTGGGATATGTTTAACTAAGATCTCATTATGGTAATTTGGTTGATTACAATGTATTGATTTCAAACTTTATATGTAATGTAAAGGCTCTTAGAAGTATATTAAATGTTATATACTAAAGATACAGTAGAAGGTAGAATAACTTGGATAACTTACTGGATATCCCTAGAATTACCTAGACCTTTTTAGGGTGTTTTAGACTTTTATGTAGACTAGTTTGTTGATAGTGAACTCGGTGCATAGGGATTCGGCATTGTGCTTATGTGGGCTTGAAGAGCAAAGGGCTCGATAGGTAAAACTTGATGTTTATTGGAACAAATTAAAGAGGCAGAAGTAATCTTGTGATAACCTTAAGGAAATTTGGTCATTCTGTTTTCCAAGAAAAAGGTTAGAAATCCAGCAACCCCAACCGGCTCACACTAGACCGCCTTAGACCCATCACACGAGAGGTAAATCAAGCTCACCTAGCGGCACTGTCAGATGGTGGCCCAACCAACTTATCCAACAACATCAAATAATTTTTCCTAATAATTAGGTTTCTCCTTGCTGTTGGTGGTGATTGAACCTGGAATGCTTCCAAATGCCCACATCTCCGGAACCAACTAGGCTACACGCTGAAGGCATCATTTTGCTTTCTGAGTCGCACCATTTATCTAGTTCTGTACACACTAAAACTGTGGTTCCTTTTAGTTTACAGCAGCAAAGGCAGACAAAGTTCTCTGCAGTTTTTGATCGTTGACTGTAAAGGGTTAAACTCAGATCTTGGGATGAAATGCTTGTTCTTCAAGTTGAACACCAAGTGATATATGGAAAAAAAATACAAAACTCTGATTGTTTCAGTTTAAGTTTTTTTATGTGGTGTTTAGAAATGAGATACTGAAAGTGAGGTAGATATTGTTCAGATATCCAATATTCTTACGTACTCATTATACTGTGGTAGTCCATCGTCACAGTACTCCTGAGAATAATTCTCCCTACAAGAGAATCATATCATGTCACTAGGGTAGTCCATCTCACAAGGGTTTGATTCGCATATTGTGCTGAAATACATATATTGGGGCATAGCTCACTTTGGATGATTGGTTTTCATTCATTACAACTGGTACCTCAGCATCAACAGTAAAAAAAGAAAACCATAATTTCTTACAAGATTAAAACAAGTAAGGTGAGTTTGATTCAAAATGAGGAAATAGACCTTTATTAAATTAAGTAGCATTGGAAATAGATATCTGATAAATGATTAGCAAAGCAACAAGAGCTTGGTTTTCGTTGAGTTCATAAACTTGTTGGCTACATTCAAGACTTTATTATCAATTTCTTAAACAAGGTGCAATGTAACCTCATATTTGTTAAATGTGAATGAAGAACCCAAATTATAATGACTTAATACTGTTTTCAAATTGTAGGATGATAACGTTCTGATCAAACAAGATCAAGAACTAAATAGAAAGAGGAAAGAAAAGTTGGGCAATTGGTATTGGACATAACATTCATGCACACTTAATTGAAGGCATGAAGTTATCATCATTAAGGGTAAACACCAAGAAACAATTATCTGTCAGGAACTCAGAAATCTGGGTGAGAACCACAATTGTACAAATCATGAGAACCAACCAAGACAAAAGCACACAGAAAATGCATAACCGTATACTGATAACACTGCCTAATCAGTTGAACAAAAAACACTTACAAGGTTCACTAAAATCATATCAAAAGAATTTTAAACATGGATCGTAATATATTTGCCATTATACATATTTTTCTCCAGGACCAAAACTTGTTAATGACTGAAGAAAATCAGGATATCGAGCCAACGCCAGTTCTCATTTGAAAGTAGAGAGCCTGGGAAGCTTGTCTCTCAAGTAATACAGCCTGGCTCTTCTAACTTTCCGGTGCTTCACCACTTTTATTTCCTTAATGTTGGGAGAGTATCTGTACAAGAATGCAAAACTTCTAATTATTAAAACGTTTCAAGATATTCAACTGCAGTTGAAACCTACTTATCTTAACCTACCTATATCTATGTGATCACGTTTCAATTCCATAAAAATGAATGCAGTACGTGACCGAGCTTTAAAATAAATACAAAACTTATTATTTCAGGAATGCACAGTGGATTTCAAGACATAAAGTCCGATTTGCTCCCATAGTCATCATTCCAAGAAATCTTGGATCCATTTTGATACACAAGTTTTACACTAACATTTAATTCAGGCTTGATGATTATATCAGAGCATGTATCATATTCCCATAACATCAAGAAGTTTAGAGAAGCATGAAACTTACATAGGGAACACAATTTCAACTCCAACTCCAGCAATGATCCTTCGGATACGAATGGTGGTGTGAATGCCCGCGTTTTGCCTCGAGATTATAATTCCCTTGTAGATAGACAACCTACGCCTATTCTCCGGCACTTCCTGCCCATTTTTATTTATTCCATCACAAACCCATACTTTCTATATAAATTCTCAAAACATTTAACAACATACTTACCAATTTGATTTCAATAATATCTCCGGTTCGAAGGTCTGGTACTGGCCTTGAAGTTTCTGAAGCTTCAATTGCTTGCTTGTTCAAAATCTAAGATAAAAATCAAATCCTAAAATCAAACAGGCATTCTAAAGAATCAACCATATGAATAACTTAGTATCAATTTGAATTTAGGATTTGACTTATCACCTGCTTTGAAAGTCAAAACATATATATTCAAACGAGATTTACATATGAAAAAATTAATCGAATCAGGGGAACTAAAAACTTACAAATACATCTGTGGAACGTGAGAATCAGACAGATTCACGACTTTTGTAACATTAATTCACAACTTTACATATTTATACAGAATTACAAAAGGTTGTGAATCAGCTTAACAAAAAGTAGTAATTCAGTCTGCTTCTCATGCTTCCTAAGTATATCTTAGCTTCTTACCAGATCCTAAGCCTATTCATATTGGTTTTCACAATTTTCTTCAAGACAATTTAATTAAACTACCATTAACAACAACATCAAATCACACCTTTATTATATACTTTTTAATTTCTATTAAGGGCTTGTTTCACTAATCTTCACTGATTATGGGCTTACTGAGATTTGGAAAAAACCGAGTTTTTACAACTTATGAGATTATAAGATTCAACTTATGGCCTTACTAACCCGATAAACTCAAGTTGGTGACCCCAATAGCCATAGAAAATAAGCTTACCCAAAGACACCATAAATGTCAGATTATTACTCCAATTGTCATAAATGATCAAAATGCATATTTGACAAAACTTGATATATGATTTAGAAAACCCTAATTTTCACAAATACAGCAAATAAACAAATACTAATAAAAAAAATAAAATTAAACAAATTACCCCCATAATATCTCCAAGTTTAATAATAGGTTTCTTAGGTATTTTTTCTGCAACTGCCACCGCCACTTCCCCTTCTTCTTCAGCATCATCTGTAGATTCAGCTGCAACATTATCAGCCTCACTCTCTGCCTCTGCTCTTACAACAAATGATGAAATCCAATTACGATTCTTTTGTTGAAATTTAGAAGAAACGGTGGATATTGAAGCTGAGTTGAATGGGGGTAAAAAAGATGAAACCCCAAGTTTCTTTTGTTGAAATTTTGCTACATTTGTTGTTGGTTTCATATACAGTGCCTGCAAGTTTCAAGTTTTAACCACAGAAGTTAATATTTAATGATAAGAATAAAAATTACATATTTATAAAAGATCGAAAGAAATGAAATTGGAAAGGGAGGTTTACCTGAGGAAGAACAATAGAAGCCATGATTGAAATTTGGGAGCTCAACTGAGGTAAGGGGTTGCAGCGTCTTATCCGAATTTACCGGATAGTATTCTTATTTGGGAGGTTATACGGGTGAAATTCGGGTCGGGTTGGATCCATATTAAGTAATTTTTTGACAAGTTCATGATTTATTTTATAATACTAGCACAGTGTCTACAATATCGGATAAATATATTGTTTCATTTTTAAATATATAAGACAATTATTTAAATAAAATATATTTATGTCTATTGCTTAAAGTTATAACTATTTAATTATATATAATTTATTTACTCACTAATACGTGAGATTACAAATATAATTTTAGTAATTGGCTCATTTATGTAGAGATACTTAAGTTTTTATTTCAAAAAATGAAAGAAAAAAAAATGTCGTCAAAAGTATATTATGTAATATGTCTAATCAAAGAGAAAAAAACGTTAATTTTGATAGTGTAATTTTTATAAATTTTTTGACTAACTATTTTTAAGATATTTAATTTAAAGAACGTAGGGGGAAAATGTGTATGATAAGAGAGTTTAGATTGTTTGAAAGTTTGAATTGATGTAGGAGTAATTTAGGTATATCCTATATATATTTTAAGTAAAAAATGGTAATGTATAATAAGAGAGTTTAGATTGTTTACGTTATTTTTAAGAAAAATATTTGATGTGTAATATTAATCTTAAATTAAACTTAAAATTTTAATTGGTGTATATATAAAAATTGTTAATGAATATAATGAGAGATGATACTTATAATTAACAATCAACAATCAACATTTCGCAGCAAAAATATCATTAAGACTTATAATTAACAATCAACAACTTATAGGTAGTTGCTAAATTGTAATTAATAAATATCAAACATATATTGATAATATTCACTATTCGATCTATTAGTAGACCACAACTTTTCATAAAAATTACGTAAAAGTAATCTTTTAACGAAGAAAACTTTTAATCTTAATCCTGTCAACTATATTTAACAAAATTGTTAAAAAAATAAATGTAAGATTCTATATATGTAACATAACATTATCAGAAAATAAAAACCAAGTGTGATTACAACAAACAAACAAGTATAAAAGATTCATCTAAATAAATAAAATATATAATGATAATAATAAGAATTTATTAAAAATGAAAATAAAAAAGTGGCCCAATCAATTAGCATCCACGTTTCGTTCAAAAAATGAAAACTAACATCCACGTAACAAACCAGTCACACTAGAAACCAAATTTCCCTACACAGACATACCGTCTATTCCTCTCATCAAAACCATCCCCATTCTTCTCCCGCCAAATTCGCTTTCTTTGCGCCAAATTCTCCCAATCTCCCTTCACACAAAACAAGTCTAATCACAATTACTTTCCTTATTCATCCTTCAGGTTTGAAATCACAATGCAACAAATCTCCGTTCGTATAATTCTATCCTTATGTATACTTATTGATTTGTAATTCCGTTAAAATTAGGGTTTACGTTCTGTTTATTCATACAGATATATAAATTATGAGTCGAATGAGAGGAATACCTCCTGGAATTTTGTTAATTAGAAAAATTAGAGGTAAAGATTGGAGCTTGAAAACGTATAGATATATAATTCTGTTTGTTACATTTATTGCTTATACTGCTTATCATGCTTCTAGAAAACCTAGTAGTATTGTCAAAAGTGTGTTAGATCCACACCCTAATAATATTGATAATAATATTTATAAGTATAATGATTCTAAGAATGATCATCTCCCGTGGCCTTTAGGAGACCTTTTTATTAAATCTGGAGCTAATAATACTTTTAAGGTGGATGTTTATGAAAATGAGGGATGGGATCCGTTTAACGGGAAAGACGGGACGTCGAAATTAGGGGAAATCGATGTTGCGTTTCTTGCGGTTTATTCGTTAGGGATGTATGTTGCTGGACATTTAGGCGATACTTTGGATCTTAGATTGTTTTTAACAACTGGAATGATTGGAAGCGGGATATTCGTTGCGTTATTTGGGATGGGTTACTTTTGGCACGTGCATCGATTTTGGTACTTTTTAGCGATGCAAATGTTGGCAGGATTGTTTCAATCGACGGGGTGGCCGTCCGTTGTTGCGGTTATCGGGAATTGGTTTGGGAAAAGGAGAAGAGGGTTGATAATGGGGATCTGGAACGCTCATACGTCTGTTGGAAATATTAGTGGGTCGCTTCTTGCTGCAAGTGTTTTGGATTATGGTTGGGGGTGGTCATTTATTCTTCCGGGAGGTTTTATTGTTGTTGCAGGGATTTTTGTTTATTTGTTTTTAGCTGCTTATCCTGAAGATGTTGGGTTTCCGTATCCTAGTGATTCTTCACCGAATGCAAGAGGATCGATTCGTGATGATAGTTTGTGGGATGAGTGTACTTCGAATGATGAAGAAGCTCCTGTGCCTAGAATTTCGTCTGTGAATAGAAAAGGGGTTGGATTTGTTGGAGCTTGTTTTATACCTGGAGTTATTCCGTTTGCTTTGTGTTTGTTCTTCTCGAAACTTGTGGCTTACACGTTTCTCTTTTGGTTACCGTTTTATTTAAGTCAAACAGGTACTTTCTTCACTCAGGTTATATGACTTCATTTGCATTACCATGTTACTTTTCTGTAGCGATTGCAAGTTAAAATCTTGTTTTATTTACAAAATTGCTATAAACGCATAACTTGCTCACTGTAATTGGTATGGGACACTATTTCCTTAGTGAAATGAGACGTAATGAGCATGAGATGCCAAATGTGTTGGTTGTAAAATCCACAGCATGAAATTGTCCTGCGTTACTAGGGTATGTTTGGATGTGGCGTTAAACTGATTATTGTGATTTGGAGTTGGAATAAGCATTTTTTGAAATAATTTTTTATTTCAACATAATGAGATCTAGATAATCCGGCAAAGGGGTAGCTAATAGAAAAGGCTAATTACTGAGATAAATTTCTTTGAAGGTGGAAAGGTGGGCATGTTGGGTAAAGGGTCAAACAGTTCAGTTTTTTATGGGCTGGGTTGACTTGTAACACTATCTGTCCACAAATTTTAATTTTGGGTTTATGCATTAATACGTATGGGGTGATTTTTAACATGTTTGAATTGTTTCCTTTTTAGCTTATTCGATCGGCCCATTAGAGAAAAACACATCTAGAATCGACCCATTTTATGTAAACTAGTCAAAGTTGACTCATCTACCTAGGTTTAAGCAACTGATTCTTGTTCTTAATGGATTTTATTGAGATGTTTTTGGTCTATACCTTTTTTTTTTCTCATATAGTATTCCGACTGCGATGATGAACATTGATGGTGTATAAAATTTTTCCATTTCTGGTATATGTTTTAATACTTTTGGGTTCATTGTAACAAGTGCAATTCAAAGTTTTAACCCTTTTACTGGTAATTCTGCAGAAATTGGTGGAGAGCGTATGTCAGTAAAATCTGCAGGAAACCTTTCAACTCTATTTGATGTAGGGGGGATCATTGGTGGAATTTTAGCCGGATATATATCTGATAAACTTAAAGCTCGAGCCACCACAGCAGCCAGCTTTATGTATGCAGCAATTCCATCAATGCTTCTATATCGTTCATATGGGAACATATCAAAGACCATGAACATCATACTCATGATTATTGCTGGCCTATTTGTAAATGGTCCATATGCACTTATCACAACTGCAGTCTCTGCAGATCTTGGTACACACAGCTCTTTGAAAGGCGATTCTCGAGCCCTGGCTACAGTAACTGCTATTATTGATGGTACTGGTTCCATTGGTGCTGCTTTGGGTCCTCTTTTGACTGGTTTCCTTTCAACAAAGGGATGGGATGCGGTTTTTGCAATGCTTATGATTGGTGCTTGCATCGCTGGTCTACTTTTAAGTCGTTTGGTGTGCACTGAACTTACTGAGAGAACGTCTTTGATTAGCCCCCGTGGACGGAACAGTGGCGAAGGTATGTATCCCTTTTTTTCTGAAAATATGCCATCTTTTTGTCTGTTTTATTTTATACATATTTCAGTTAGTCAGATTTTATCTGACACTTGCTCACTTACACATCTGGTTATCCAATTATTAGCTTTAAACAACAATACCACATTCAAACACCACATTAAATCTGTTTTATTACAGCTGATTATCTGTTTTCAATTATTATATATTACATAATGACTTTCAAAAAATGCACGTCCAAACACCTCATTAAATGAATCATAAAATGGTCTATGAAATACCTAAAACCATACTATGAATGAAATATTTGGCTATTTAGGTGACGTTAGGGAGCATTTGTTAATTTTTCTTTTGACTAATTGAGTTGATTTCGTCTTTTGCAGCTCCTTTATCTCAAGCACTTTTACGTGAGGGGAGGAGGTAGTCGTTAGGGAGTATCGCTGACTCTTTTGGATGTCAAGAACAAAGAACAAGAAGATAGCCATTTGAATTCATAGGTGAGCCTGCATTAGATTTGCAAGCTGTGAGATAAAATGAATATGATGAGCGTATACATCGTTATGTTTTGTACAACAATTGGATATACGTAGAGTTTGTGGCATTTTTGGATCGAACTGGAAGTATGTTTTCGTTTTATACGGTATGCTGAATCTGCTGTAAAACTAAATAATTTGTTTATAATCACCATCCACATTACTCATTAGTTTCTTGCTTTGATTTGTTTAAGAATTCAAAATCTAGTAATGGCATTCTCTTTTCAGAGCACAGACTGATACTGGCTTGCATTGATCTATATTTTAATATTTGTGTTGACATAGAGCTTCGAAGTTCATTTGATTGCGTTTATAGGCCATATTATAGAGTATATAAAGATGAAATATATTTTTGAATGTAACCTGTACTTAAGGCACAAACTCTGGTATGTAACTTTCGGTTTTAATGTCCTGATCAGTGATCACTTTAGATAAACAATCAATCTTTATAACTGATGTAATAATTGTATGTAACTTAATCAACTAATTGTTATTAAAATGACATAAGCATGTACAAAAATGGGAACAGAGAAAATGAATGTAACGTGAGCTCACAAAGTGTAACATTTTGTATATTAAGTTGTTTCATTTTTCACCTTATAGATTGCCGTTGAAATTACATATTTTTCTAAACAGTTAATTGTATGGTTGGTTCATGTAGTTTACACACAGTAAAATACCTAGTATCTATACTTCACCTTTTGTATTTACGGTGTAAAAATTCAAAAGTTATTGCGCATTCAATCCTTCTTTTAATTAAAATGACTAAAATATCCCTTTCTTTTTTTTTAGATTTTTTAAAATCTGAAAACGCAGAGATATACATATACATAATCAATAAAGTAATATTACATATTAAATTTAAACAAATAATGTAACAAAATTTTTTATTATTAATTCTATAATTTCTTTCTTTTTTCTCTATTATAAGAAAAACTAAAATAAATACTCATCTTAATTTAAATCTCATATGAAATAACCTTGGATCTTTTATTATGTTAATTAAATTAATTAATTTTATATAAGCCCTTGATTTCCTTGATTTTCCTTTTAAGTCTTCGCTACGCAATAAGTCCCTTTTACCCTGATTAGATTACTCATTTACCCCAAATTCAATTACAATTTGAAATGTAGCATAAAATAAGGAATTTATTCTTTTCCCAAACAGACTTTCCATATCACTCACTAACACTGTATTCTCGAGTTTTTTTTAGTGAAAAAGAATGAGATGGAAAAGAAAAGAAAAGAAAAGAATGGAAAGGAATGTAATATAAGATAGGTTACAAGTATTCTCGAGTCGGATGGAAAGGAAAAGAAAGGGAAGAAAAATATTGTTTTCTCTTCTAATCCGCTCAAAATTGAGCGGAAAATATTTCTAATAAAAAGCCCATTAATTTCCCTTCCTAAGAAAAAACTCGAGAATCACTTTTAATTATTTTTTCATTTCCCTTCATTTCCTTTCCACTAAAAAAAACTCGAGAATGCAGTGTAAGAAAATTAGCACGTTGTTGCTAATCAACTTAAATTCAAAATCTTCTCTCTTTCTTCGACTGCACACATCAACGACCAATTATGCCCTAATTTTTTCCATAAGTTAATACAGGTTTTTAATCTCTTCAATTGCACACTCAATTATCATCGGAAGTTTTGACTAATATTTTGAAGTTATTTACAATTAGGGATTATAGGATCAATTATCATGCTTCAACATGTATATTGTCAATCTAATATGGATTATCTCTTCGACATGGTGGCGTGTAGAGGTGACGAAATGGTCAAGTTGGTCGGTTAGGACAGTCAGATCAAAACGGATTTGGGTCATAATGAACTTGGGTTACAATTGGTGTGGGTCAAAATGGATTCGGGTCCAAACGAGCTTACATAATTAAAATAATTTATGACTTAATTTTTAATTTAAATTTGAATTTATTAGGTTATGTATCTCAATAAATTAAAAAAAAATTGCAAAAATATAATTACTGTAAAAATAATGAAAATTGCAAAAAAATATGTAAAATTTATAAACAATCAATATTATTTTTAGTTACTTATATTTGTTATTGTTTAAACAATCTATCATTATTATTAAAATAACATGGTTATACGTAGTGTATGGTATACTATTTGAAAATAATGAAATTTTAGTTTCATTCACCCATTCGCTCATTGTACCCGAAGTAAAAAGATATACGTCTAATATGATTTATTGAAAAAAGGGAGAGCTATATTCATACAAAATAATTCATTAAAATTTATTTTTTAAAGTTTGTGCTAAAATTGTGGGGCTATAGTGGCGTGAAATGAATCAATAACACTCTCAATATTCACATAAATTCTTCACCTAGGTTTGATAAATTCGATTATCGTGCTTGAAGAAACACAATTACTAATGTGTTGTTGTTGTATGTACTAACAATATTTATTTGGTCGTTTAATTCTTCCTGATTTTTAATTAGGTTATACGTTGAGAAACTTATCTTGGAGAAAACGCATTACCAACATCATATTGATCAAGTTAGAATCGCCAAAAAAAAAGAACTCTTCAAAGAGGTTAAGGAAATCCTATACCTCGCCTGGCATTCCGTGGTCGAAGTCTTCTTGGATTTTTCTCCTTTCCGGTTATCAGAAAGGTGTGGGGATTTGCCGCCGGACGGCATGGAGGACGTACCTTGTCTCGTCGAATATCAAGGACTCCAGATTCAAGATTGAAGAAGTCCTTTCCGATGTGTTGTCTAATCCTGACGTAACGAAAACATCAGGGCAGATTTTGCTACCGTCCTTGGAGAGTTCAAAAGAAAGGCCAACGGCTTAGGCTCTTATACTCAGGTTTTGGTTTTATAAAACCTAGAACTTGTTAGAATTCGGGATTATCAAATACTTGAATGATACTGAAAGTCGTGATTCACTTTCAGATTGAAATATTTCGTTGGTACTCACGAAAATTCAATCGGATAAAGTTCAGTATATTTTCAGAGAATTCGTATGTGAAAGTTATGATTTTCTATACCAAATGATAAACAAAAACTGACCAATAAAACGGTTACCAAAAAACCGTCTTTTCAAACGTTTTTAACCATTTTCAAACGGGCGGGTCAAACCGGGTTTCATTTCCAATTTCGGATCTCCAAGGCATTTTCCATAAAGGAACGTTGACCGAAATAAAAATTTCCAAGCTCGACCCCAGCCAGGGGCTTTGCCCCTTGGACCCCGCTACCGGGGGCGCTGCCCCCGGACCCTCCGTCGGACCCAAACGAATTAAAACAAGCGTGCACCCCGCACCACCAAACTTGTCTAGTATTCGTTTAGATCATAATGGTCAATAAGTTTTATCCCATTACACTTAAATCATATTGGTGATAAATCAGAACTTTCACGAATGTGTTTTATGATTTGATCGATAGGAAGTTGTGACTATGGTAGATATCTAATACCGATCGATGAATTATGTAAATGTTTAAATGAAAGATTATCATCCGAACAACCATTATATGTCACAACTTTATTTGAGCTAATTATTCTACCCTTAGCATCACAAATTTAACTGCTCTGGAAGTGGATGACGTGATACACTGTTTAGGCATCTTCTTTGACTATGATTGCCATGTAACCATTAGTTAGACCATGGAGGATAGTGATCAAAGTCATGGGCAGAAAATTGGCTTCATCAGTCGTGTTCGTTACTCCGTCATAATATGTATGGTCTTGTTTTTGATTTTACACGTATATTGTTTAGAAGACAAAGTATGTACATATAAAGTTGTTGCCAGACGTTTCTAATCATAAAGCTTTGTTTCTTTCTCTATGAAGTCCCGCATTTGTTAGAAGAGGGTATCTGCGATGCACGATTAGAGGCTAGCTTAAATAAAAAAGTTCATTTTTCCTTTCAAATTTTCAATGACCAAAGGATCTGAATAGGCTGACCGACCATTTTGACACATTACCTAATTCTTAAAAGTTATTACCAGTTTGACCCATTTTCCTATCCGACCCAGCTCGCCTGGTACGTCACGTCTGATTTGAATGTGTTAGAACTGAGAGAGGTTAACTATGGTGTTTCCTTAAACCCTAAACACTTGGATGATTATAGCTACAAATTTATAGTCTTTTTACCTATTTTTATTTTTGAATTGTTATTAGTATCTTCGTCTTATATTTTTCTCACTTGTATGATTACAGTGTTTGATCAGTCAGGAAGAGAATGAAAACATCAACTCTGAGAGTATATATTTTTTCTCTCCTTTTTCAGTTTAAATTTATCCGTTTCAATACAAATAATTTTATTTTAATTCATTGTCTGGTATGACTTTGAGTTCATGTTTTCCAGAATCCATAAACAACCCGTCCAAGTTGCCTTTCGACAAATATGGTTCATGTTCTGGAAGCTGCAAGAATGATGTAACAAACAAGACTCAAGTTCATCGACAGAAGGTGGGTGAGTATTATACCGTGTCACACCCTTATTTCGATGACCACAACAATTGTATTGAGAGCAAACGGGACTCGAAAGATGTTGTAAAAGGAGTTGATCTTCGTCCGGTTCATGGCACTGTGGTGTGTCCCAGTACTGGTGGCAGGGGCAGTATTAGAATTTTTTTTCTAACGGGGCCAAATTGTAACTTGTAAGATGTTCATCGCATCTGATTTTGGGCTACGAATTGAGATATTTTCTCTTAAGTAACAAGTTATGCTAAACCAACCAAAACTTAAGTTAGCATGTATCCGATAGAATCATAAAAGAATTCGGTTTAAAATGATTTTCAACACGAATAACAATACCGAAGGTTCATGAATTAAGCAGTGTGAACAAACTTTGTGGTTATTTGTGTTTTTGCTCGCAAGTTCTTCTATTTGAAAGTTCCAAAATTTTCTAATTCTCGATGTGTGAGTATAATGCATTTATACATGCTTATATACATATATATTTTTATAGACTTATATTATGGGGAAAAAATGAAGAATAGCTATCACTATTTAATAATAGAGTTTAGTTTAATTGTTCTTGTAGTAATAGCATTTTCTTACAACTAGTTAAGTAATTCAGGGAAGAAAAAAAAAAAGATACTACTAGATAGAAAGGAAGGAAGTGGGAAGCATAATAAAAAAAACAATGAAGAAAAAAGAAAGAAAGAAACTGGACACAAACTCGAACTACTGACCATCCAATAGCAAGACAATGGGCTGACCACTATTCTATGTGGGCGAATTATTTTCTGGATTAGCTTAATATATATATATAACATAACTTACAAAAATCCTAGTGTGGGCAACTGCCCAATGCCTACACCCTGCTCTTGGAATGTTTACGGTTCATATTGAACCGGTGTTTGGGGAAATCTGGACCCGTTTTTACGATTGGACCGTAGTTAGACGGGACCGAGGTCGGTAAAAATTCGGTTTTGTCACTTTTTTTAAGAGCTTATCCAAAATCTAATATCACCTTTTTCTTCTTTTCATAGCCGAACCAAAACGATTTCTCTAGATCATATTCAGGCTAAACCATAAAAAGAATAAACGGAAAGAAAAAGATTTTAGTTTACCGGCGAGAGCAGCTCATCTTCTTCATCTAATAATTTAAGAATAATGTTATATATGACTACTTACATAGTACTAAAACTAGACGTAATTCTCTCATTTGTTGAATTTTTTCTCTATCTAAATCTCATCCGAATTAATTTTTCTCATATAGCAATCACATATTTAGATTTAAATTTAGTCGTGAAAATTTAAACCTAGTGATATTCATAATTTAATGTAACTAAGTTACACACAACAAATGACATGTTTATAACTTTCAAAATTTATACTCTGTTTATCCATATGTATTAAAGCTAACTTAAAGATTATCATTCAATAATTCTTAACCTTTTTTATGAAGTCAAACCCAAAATTTGCATGCATATATCTTTATAAAGCTTTTGTACGAGATTTGAAAAAGAAACTAATCACATTACTCCAAATTCACGTAAATACATATTCTTAAACCACTTTTATTAAAACCGAACATATGCTTGAAATTGGTCTTTAAATCGTTACTATGGACAAACAATGACTGTAATACATTAACTTTGACAGCAAAACGAAGCTTTATCGGCGAATAATTCGTGGAAGGAGTTAAAATATTTATCCAATTGGGAGCTTGAAGACGAAACTACGAGCCGTATTTTCTCTCGATTTCACACTTTTAAACTTAAGTATCTCTCAAATTAATTTGGGGCTTTTGTTCTACTTACTAAACTTGAGCTGTATCCGTAATTAATTTAGCAAAAACGTTTTATGTATCCATCAATTATTGACACGCATGTTGGGTGTTGAACCAGTACCCAAATGTGTGTTAAATTTTCATAACAGACCCCTAAACTTTGGTACATATTTCAATAGGAACTCTGCACTTTGGGACATTCTAAATTTTAACTTCTAACTCTAATATAACTTTTAATCAAATAATTCTAAACCTAAATGTTTCTTACATGTACATCCTTTTTGCTCTAACGTTACACTTGTCAAGCACTTATATAATGATCATATTTTTGGGATGTTACAGTCGATTCCTTCTTCAAAAACTTGTAGAAAGGTATAGTAGAGCCATGATGGTCTCGATTGATATCTTCTTGCGAAGAACTGAGTTTGTATATATACATGCTCCATGTACGCCAGTAGGTCGTCTACCCTTCGAAATACGAAACGGAGCTTTACTCAAATCTTTTATATTTATCTTTGATTTACGCATATCTTCAAGATCTTGAGCCTTTCACCACTAACATCTTGCGACACATTATGCTTTAAAATATGAAGAAGGACGTGCTATTTGTCCGTCTCCAGCATAAAATAGGAACGTTTAGAACTATACACGTCCGAGATATTCTCCATTGTTAGTTCTGTAATTAGAAACATGAGCTTCTACACTTCTTGTGATATTAAGCTAGTTCCAACTCATGCCAAAAAAGAGCAAAACATAAGTTAATTATATGAATTCATAACTTATTTATCTGAAAGAATTTATATCAAAATAAAACTCCCCTGTTATTAAATAAATGTGTCTCATCAGCAAAAGGTTGTGGGTGCAAATCAGGAGTTGTATGTTTTCATAATATTACTTGGTGGTAACACTTTGGTTTTAGCTTCACTAATGTTTTATTTAGTAAGGACTCTGGACAGTCAACTGTTAAACATTGCTTATCCTTTGACATTCAAAGCTATATGTATGTACTGCAATTTGTATCATAAAATTTAACCATTAATCTAAATAAACAGTTATAACTCATAATTCTAAATTAAGAGGTTACATGAGTCAATCCATCATTGACGTAATCAGATTTCTCAAAACCTTCATAGCTAGTGGGATCATAATTTCAGGTTTCATGCTTCCAAGTAGCAATGATTTCTGCTCGTGCAGAGAAGATTCATTCAAAATGGACAAGGCCCACAGGTAGCCGTATTTGGAACTTCTCAACTAATTTCTTAAACTCACAGCTTCACAGGCTAATAATCTAACAAATCCACTGTATGTGAGCAGTCCAAAGTAATTAAATAGCAACTAATAACCAATGAGTGCTACAATACATTCCCTAGTTCTGTAGCAATGTACACAGTATACAATACACAACCTGAACTGTGTAACCATGGAGATGTTTGGTAAGTGTATGATTCCTCTATGAGTAACCTTAGCCTAGTCTTATGAAACTATAGTCCAGTACTTAATGCAACCCCAAAATCTATTAGACATCATAAGTTTTCTACGACCCCCAAAATACAATCAATGTCCCTGATTAAAATTAATAACATTCACCCTGCAGTTAACATCTCGTTTGCAAAATTAAAACCTTTTTTATTTCAAAAATAAATCAACTCTCAAACGCATGCAAACAAACTTGTACACTTACTGTAGAGCCTCATTTCTAATAAGCACAACGAAAGTTTATCGATACCTGCCAGCACAAGTGCATTTGAGCGCGAAGGTACAGTTGAATTATGCTTCTTTGTCAGTACAAAGGAAAATAATTAAGAAATTAGACGGTAAAGATGGAAGAATCATCGAATGCTCATGATGTCACTGTAGAAGAGTTGGAATACATTCAGGCATCAAATGTTAATGTCTCCAACTTTGTTTCCGTGAAGCTTTACGGCTCGAAAAACTACCATATCTGGAAGGCTCAGATGCTTTGCCTCTTAAAGAGTCAGAGGATGTGTGGCATCGTTGAAACCAATTATAACTCGTCAGTGGCTAGTAGTAGAAAAGATCATTAAACAATACGAACAAGTACTGAAAGGTTAGATTCCTGGTTCGTTAAACGAACAAGTACTCAAGCCTTTAGGTGCAAGTAGATCATCCTTTTATTTTTGATAATAGCTACTCACAATATTGTCTTGCGCAAATAGCCTTAATCAGAAGCTTCAAACACCTTCAATTAGGTCTGTAGGAAGTTACAGCTGCCCATTATCGATGACTTCCAACAAATAAGCTGCATTTGCTAATAAGTAGTGAGCAGTTTCTTTTTTTTTTTTCTCTTCTTGACAAAGAGTTGGCAGCATATTTGTTGTTCACCAGTTGCTGCAACCGAAGGGATGTGGTGCCATCTGAATTTTTCAATTCAATATCTTCTCCATCTTGTATTTCTTGGTAGTAAACCAAAGGTTTGAATACTTTTTTGTCCAATGAACCGAAGATCCAACCTTTGAGAAGACGTTTGTGTTATTTAACGATATTCTGGTCTTAGCGACTAGCAGATTATAACTGGTTTCAACGATGTGATCGATGCCACACATCCTCTGATTCTCCATGAGACAAGCATCAGAGCTTTTCACATACAGTAATTGCTTGACCCGAAAAGCTTCTCTGAAACAAAGTTGGAGATATTAACATTTGATGCCTCAACGTATTCCAGCTCTTCTAATTTCTAAACAAACATTATGAGTATTTGATAGGAAGATTCTGCCATATTTACCGACTTATATCTTATTAGGCAGGGGAGAAAATTAGTTGTGGTGTCTCAAGCAAAGTTGGCTGCTAAACCCTACAACCACTCTTTTAGATCTTGATACCAATTGGTAATTTTTTGACTTGCATCTTAGATCTGAATCACACATAGATCTGTCCATGTTCAAATATAGCTATTTCTTGTTTCTATCGCCTAAAGATTGGACTTTTATGACACTTGCTTTAAATATAAAATAAAATATAATAATTATATGGCTGGGATAAGGTTAACTACAATAAACAGTATGGAATAATCAACATTTTTCTACATTTAGATGTTCCAATTGTATCCTTATTATTAAGTCATTTTATCTTATATATATTTAAACTATTTAAAGTAATATGTAAAACTTAAAAGATTCCAAGTTTTACTATGTTGATCTAGAGGTGATATTTACACCAAATGTTTTTATGTGTACTAGTGTCAGACCACGTGCACAGTTGTGGGTGAAGATTTCACACGTTAATGTTGAGAGACAAATATTGAACGGTACATGAGTGTAAGAATAATTGCTAATTCTTAATGAAAGTGATTTTTTTATATTAGTTTAAATTATTGTAATTGTAAACTCAAAAATATGATATAAAGGAAGAAAAAAGATATTTAAACGTATTATGTAAAATATAGTATTAACTGAATTATTTATATATTTAATAAGTAGAGGGATAAAATAGTAATTTCTGATATCTTTATTTAAGGATTAAAAAAGAGAGTGTAAAATAATTAATAATAGTCATAAATAAATATATACACTAAGAAATCACTACATTAATAAAGTAAAACACCTTAATTTATATATATTTTGTAGTGTATGCATCAAAAAGTTTAGTATATATTGTTAACCATATTAATATGGGCAAATGGGCAGTATTATCTACTAAATTATTATTCTTATGAGATAGATCTTAAAAACATTTGATCATAGATATTTATTAACGTTTAATTCGATGACTTATGTTGAAACAAATATATATCTAAACAAACAACTATATTTTCCTAACAAATGAACATGAAATTCAGTTTCCAGGACAGTCCATAATTTATTCTTTCAATTGATCAACTCCTAATAATCAATAAATTATTAACCTCAAGGTTAACGTCACACTTAAAGGAAGTGGGCTGGGAGGTTAACGTCACACACTCACACTTAAAGGAAGTGGGCTGTAAGAGACCTTAAGGAAAAAAACTGGGCTCTAAGAAAGGGCCCATAATAGTTATAAACGATTTTAAGATTTAGTGCTCCTCATAAAGTAAGGCCCAAGATGGTTAGCATCTTTTTCGGACTTTTAAAGTTTGTTCGCTTCATGCCTTAAATTGTAGTATATCCATCTTATTATGTCATGTAATTCCTTTTTTTTTTCTAAATAAAATTTTATTATATATCATTGTAGATTTAGTATGAAAGTTTTCAGTTCCAAAGTCGTTGTCGTTATTCATCGTGATAAACATAAATTTTCAAATCTATTATTTCATAAGTATATTTATCACAATGAAATATATCTACAAAGCATTTATTTAGGAGTATTTATCTATTGGGATAAATAATATTATATACGTGGTCACTAAGGTACTAATCCATAATATATATGCGTGCATGACAATCTAACACACTACACAAAATACTACTTATATTCAGCACTAGTATTCTTTCGAATATCACTACTTATCGAAAATTTCTTGCGAACCAAACTCAGGTTTTCTTTCTTTTCTTGATAATCTAGCTCTTTTTGTTTCGACCTTTTTCGTGAATTTGTATTCGTCTGTGATATAGATATAATGGGTTGTGAAGTAGTTGGTGGGTTTGTTGAGGATGATGATGTGGTTGAAAGATGTCCTAAAAATCGTTACATTAGGTATAATGAAATTCTTGGTAAAGGAGCGTCCAAAACTGTTTATAAGGGATTTGATGAGGTTGAAGGAATTGAGGTTGCATGGAGCGTAATGACGTTAGATGAGGCTATGAAATCTCCTGAAAATATCGAAATTTGCTTACTAAGAAAACTAAAACATGACAACGTGATCAAGTCTTATGTTTCTTGGGTGGATGAAAAGAAAGAAACTGCTAACATGATCACTGAATTGTTCTATTCGGGTACTTTGAGGCAATATCGCAAGAAGCATAAGAATGTTGATATAAAAGCTATCAAGAATTGGGCTAGGCAGATTCTTGTAGGTTTAGATTATCTTCATAGTCATAATCCGCCGATTATTCATAGAGATTTAAAGTGTGACAACATATTTGTTAATGGAAATAATCGACAAGTGAAGATTGGAGATTTAGGATTCGCAACGTTAATGCTACAGCCCACTGTCAATGGTAAAATAGGTACTCCAGAGTTCATGTCTCCTGAAGTGTATGAAGGCGAATATAACAAACTTGTGGACATTTATTCGTTTGGAATGTGCATATTGGAGTTGATTACTTGTGAATATCCGTATAGTGAGTGTACAAATGGAGACCAAATCTATAAGAAGGTTAGTTCAGGTAAAAAGCCGGCTGGTCTTTCGAAAGTTAAAGATCCACAAGTGAAGAAGTTAATAGAGAAATGTTTGGTTCCCGCTTCTCAAAGGTTGTCTGCAAAAGAGCTACTAAAAGATCCGTTCTTTTCCCTTGAAATTATAAATGAGAGTGTCGCACATGAGCCGATCAAAGTTGACTTGGTAAACTTGCCAAAGCCCGACTCATGTTTGATGCACAATAAGACATCATCTGTTGGTGGTTCAGCCAATAAAAGTAGCCACCAGTGTACCACAATTGTGGTGGAGTGTGAAAATAAAGAGAACTACATCCGGGTGAAAGGCGAGAAGAATGAAAATGATAAGACTGTCATTGACGTAACCTTCGTAATTGATTACTTTATTGGAGGGGTGAACACACTTGAGTTCCCGTTTTATGTGGATGTTGATACTGCACGTATAGTGGCTCAGGAGATGATCGATCAACAAGTGATATTGCAACAAGATGTTGACACCGTAGAAGAGATGCTCGATTGCTTGATTAAGCAGTTTGTGCCACTTTGAAATAAGAAGGTACTTGTTCTTTTGAACTACTCATCTACTAAGTAGTAGAAATATTTGAATGTAAATCTGTTATGAATACAATACAACTACTGGTGGTTTGGAGTTGCGATTTAGTGATAAGTCAATCACAATATAATCGATTCTTTGTATTTCATGCAGAGTTTTGAGCGTTAGCAGACCGTGTCTTTGCTGGGATACAAAGTATGGTTTAACAGCTGCGATTTGCTTCATTGATATGGCGTTCTGGGATAATACTGTAAGAGTATCGATGGTACATGTTGTGTGATCACAGCATTAACATAAACGTAACTAATAGCTTCATCATACGATATATTGGTAGGCATGCGACATAACGATTTTCAAGTACATAAATTCAACCCTAATTAAGGCGATTATCCTATGCTATCTCTATTTTGATGTATGACCTTAAGTCTTAAATTCTTAGGTGATAGAATGTACCATAATACATGTTATTGGATTGATATAAGCAATTCATCTGGGGGATTTACTGATTGTTTCTTCTGCTACATCCTGAAACATGCTGACCTAGATTCAGTCAGTATATCCTAAAATAGAGCAAACTTGACCGCGAAACAAGAATACCGATTTCAAGGTCTCTAGTCAAATTACGTCGCTTTGTTGTACGAAAGTACAGACCTGTCACCTCTGGTTTGATTTTAGATTTGTTTGCCTCTAACCCTAGTCCAGTCTAGTAACTACAGATGTACAAAAGTACATTGTTGTTAATATTAAAGACTTGACTTTAGAGATGAAATTAATTAGGGACATCCATTACATGGATTTCTGGACTTTCTTGATCCTAGGTGTATATCAAATGGGGGATACATAAATAATCATGAACAATAACTAACATTGTACATGAAAATTCTGAGTGTTGACTGCTTAAGTAGACAACAATACCGATAATCGTCTTGAACTATGAGTTACGTGCATAATAACATAGGAATAGTTCAATTCCTAGCTGTGTATCGTACGCATTATGATATGTTCGATAATATTCGTATGTACTCTTTATGGCCTTCGTTGATGTGTTTTGCTCGTCGCTGCTGGGAGTTTCTGAATTCGCTTGGAGTTTTGGTTCTTTGTAGTTTTATGCCTTTTATTTCGCTTATTTTCCTCGAGGCTTGTATGGGGCTGCATCAAAAACATTCCGGAGTGAAAACCGGTGGCTCGGCCTCCGTGAATGGGGATTTTTCTCTTGTCGTGGTTTCACTGTAATTGGCTAGAGTTTTTTCATCCTTTTTGTAGCCCTCGCAGTTAAAGCCTCGGGAGGTATCTAGAATGTGTTACTTTTGTTTATTTCTAGATATGTTTGTACTCTTTAGCTTCTACGTCTTGCTAGTTGCTTTTTTCTATATATATATTTATCAGCCGTTCAAAAAAAATAAGATCTTTATATGAATAATTTCATATTTGTTTGATTATTTTCAGTTATTTTAAGTTAAGTTCTTTTTGAATGGAAGATTCTTACATTTGTTTGGAGAAATAACTAAAACCTGATGAATTAAAAGCCTAGGTATTACTCATGGTCATCGCTAGACGTTTTAAGTTCGAAAAACCTAACTTTGTCTAGTTTAGGAAATTTGGATGCTTATGTTTTGTATCTAGTTGTGACAATTTTGACTAGTTCCAGGCCTGAGAAATGTATTTTTCTTGGTTATTCAAACTCTGAGAAATGTATAAATTGCTTAGACTTGATAATAAAAGTATCGATTGTCAATATTGTTTTTAATCATTTAAGTCAAAGTACAACGCACCAACGGTATCCATGAAACAACATAGAGAAGTTGTTTCCTTGTGGTAGTATGCAGTCAAATACATCCACTTACTTGGATCAATGGTTTTTGAGGAAGAGAAGGCAGTTGACTGCATGCTGGGTGACAAACTGCAGCTGTTGATCACTCTACGGTGAAACAAACATTGATGATTCTCGAGTCTCCGGAAATCATTAATCTATTTACAACGCTTGAATCATCATATGGATATTTGTGATTGTGGTGGCTTGAAAGGCAGAAAACAGAGGCAGTTGTGAACTTCAAGTTCACCAATAATCACCACAAGAGCACTTTCCCTCCTTGAAATGATGAAACCGCGAATTATCCCTCACGATGATTTCCCTTTTCTCTATTGCGGATATATATTTGGTGGCCTCATGGCAATCCCCACAAACCCTTAGGTTCTTGAAAACCCGAATTGGAACCCCTACAGCCATTTTAATTAAACCATAAGCGATCGCCAATTTCTCACTATGCCATAGCAGAAGTGTTTCCTTTTGTTTATCACCCACATCATGTAATGCAAATTCAAGAACAGGAACATACCCTGCTAACTTCATTTTCTTCTCCAACTGGTTCAATTTTTCATGAATTAATCCCAATTCGGGGTGAATTCTATCCCCTGATCTAAACTCGTGTACACAATTCTTTATTTCAATCCAACTATACCCTGGAAACTTGATAACTTTATTATCTTTCATCAATCTTCTAACTTTAGAAACAGAATCCCATTTCCTCCTGGCTGCATAAACATTAGCAAGTTGAACATATGCAGCTGCACTTGACGGGTCACAATTGAGCAAATTTCTAGCAGCATATTCAGCTAGTTCTAAGTTCTTGTGGACCCTACATGCGCCTAAAAGGGTTCCAAAAATAGCTGGGTGGGGCTTAAAAGGCATACTTTTTATCAAATCTAAAGCATCAAGAAGCTTCCCTGCTCGACCAAGAAGATCAACCATACAAGTAAAGTGATCAGGTTTATATTTGATCATGTAGTCATTTTGCATCGAGTCAAAGTACTTAATCCCAAGATTGACCAATCCAGCATGGTTACAAGCCGTTAGAACTCCTACAAATGTGATCCAATCTGGTTTAACTCCCTCGTTTTTCATAGTATCAAATAACAAAAGAGCTATCTCACCTTCACCATGTTGAGCATACCCTGAAATCATAGCATTCCATGTGACAACATCTTTATGAGACATTTCAAGAAACAACTTCCACGCTGCTTCCAGATCACCACACTTGCAGTACATACTAATTAACGATGTATTCACCATGGTATGTAACGAAAGAGTAGATTTTTTCAAAAATTGATGAACTTGCTTACCTAATTTTAAAGAAGACAGATTACTACAACCAAGTAGTACACTACTTATGGTTGACGGGTTGGGCTTAACCCCGGTTTTAACCATCCTCTTAAAAAGTTTCAAACCATCATCTGCTCGTCCGTTTTCTACATAACCCGACACCATGGTATTCCATGTCACAACATTTCTCTCGGGCATTTCATCAAATGATTTTTCCGCCAAATCAACCTTGCTAGACTTCATATAACCCGTTACCATCGCTGTCCAAGCAACCACACTTTTAACAGGAGCATCCCTAAACAACTTTTCAGCCGTAATCAAATCACGAACACAAACATAACCCGAAATCATCACGTTCCATGTAACAGTATTTTTCTCCGGCATCTCTAGAAACAACTCATAAGCTTGATCCATCATCCCATTTTGACAAAACCCCGATATCATCGTATTCCAAGACGCAGCATCTTTAACCAACATTTGATCAAAGAAAGCCTGAGCAGCTTTGATACCACAGTTATGCATATAACAATTTAACATAGTGTTATACGAAACGATATCTGGTTCAGGTATATTATCAAACAGTTGGCGTGCATGTTTAACATTTCCTAATATCCTTGTGTATCCAGCTAGCATTGAATTCCATGTAACAGTAGTCTTGATTGACATGTTTGTAAATACATTGTAAGCTGAATCAAGATCACCATGACGAATATGATCATTGATTATCCTGTTCCGTGACTTAACCGTGTCCAATTCGGTTGGGTAAATATGGTAGTTTGAATTGGAGGGAAACGGTTTGGGGTTTGGATATTTATTTGGGTATTTTATATTGGAAGTGGAAAAGAAACTGTGTTTATGATGCGATAGTTGCGGTATAACATTGATAAAGGAAAACCTATAATGGATTTTTCTGAATTGACTGCATTGAATCATGCTAAAACTTATATGTTCGATCATGAAACATGTTATGATAGTGAAAACCTGAGTTTTGTTAAAAAAAAAATTGATTATCAAGTCCAACCAATTTTTGAAATACGTCAACAAATATTTCGTAGCGCTTTCATGTAGCATGTGGGTTTGTTTACTTACTAACAAGTCTATCTCGTGTAACAGTGCAAAGAATACTCGTGAAGAACCATAATACAAAGTTTTTAATTTACCAAAAACCATAATATTTTCAACTTTAACAATGACCGGTGAGGCATAACGTAACCAAGTGGTAAGCGTACAAACCTCAAGTTCGAAACAACATAGATTAACATTGTACAAATCTCAAGTACGAACCAAAATAGAACCAACATAGATAAACATTAAAAGGGTAAAAGATGGAGATCGGATATCAGTTACACCATATACGTATACTTCAAATATAAAGTTTATTATTTGGTTATGTATCAAACTTTACATTTTTTACTATTGTATGTAACCACCTTTCAAAAGTGTTATTGCATGTATGTATTGAACTTAAATATATATTGTAACGGGTGACCGGATGAACAGGTACTCAGTTTTTCCTATTGAAAAATGTCTATTCCACGTATCGAATTGTGTAAAAAATGTCTATTGTATGTATCGAACTTTGTAAAAATGTCTATTGTATGTATCGAAACTCATGGTTTTCGATCATCCGGTCACCTATTATATGCAATATAAAAAATTGTAAATTTCGATACATACAATAACACTTTTGAAAGGTGATTACATACAATAATTAAAAATATAAAGTTCAATACATAATATCCATCCAATAATCCGGGCCAACATCTTTTAAAAATAAAAAAATTCCCCCCAAACATGTAATAACTCCACGGTGTTACGGTGTTCCCTTTTTCATCCTATTTTCAAATATACCTATAAAGTTTAGCTTCAACGTGACCAGATTTTTAAAACGTCAAAATCTATGAAAAAGCTTTCAAAATAGGACGATCCACTTCGGTTTATATCACTGTATATATTACTAACCTAAAATTTGACGGATCACTGTTCATATCATCACTAGACTAATATTTGACTGATTTAAATATGGTTCGTGAGCAAACAGCTACCCGGTACAACAGTTGAAACTCGAACTTTTAGTTCCATTACAGAAACTTTCGTTTCACAGCTAACAACACATCAACGAATACATACAATATCCAGACTCACAACAGCTAACTGAATGTAGATATCAACCAACACTATGATCACAGAGACTACAAACCGATTGGTAGATCCCAATAGTCATAACCTCTACAGATTAGAGCAGCAACAAAATGAATAAACCAACCACATCTAATAACACCCGAAGCCAAACATTATAACATAAACCCTTGTTCAGTTATGAATGGAAACAGTTCTAAGGGTTAAGGACCATCAACGAACCACCAATAGCATCTTTATGATTCTTAAATGTATGTATTTTTAAAGATCTTTATCAAATACTGAAAATTTTGAGCGCATTTGTTAACAGATGGGGAAAAAAGAAAATTAAATGATACCAGCATAGCATGCAAAAGACACAAGATAACAAGCATCAAAACAGAAGTAAAAAAAAAAAGGACCGAAATGACTAATTCAAAACTGATGATTGAGTGACAACTCAAAGTATTCAAGGCTATAAAAATGGTAACCTCAAAATGGCCTACACTTTTCGACAAATGGTGACTGATACCATGTCATGATTCAAAAAGGCAACCACGGCCATATGAGACAATTTACACACGTTAAACATAACACCATTTTAAGTTTATAAATTAAAAAGTAACGTCTCTGACAACCCAAGCGATATGTCTAACTCACTTGACCCCCAACGATGGGAACTGACCCACATCCTCAATGGCGGGTGCAGCCACATCATTGATTCTGTTTCCACCACCATATCCTCCTCTGGACCCACGGCCACGGCCCCTACCTCGTCCACCAGGACTGTAGTACTTCTCCCCATCAGCTGGCTTCAAAAACTCGTTGATGCTTAGGGACTGTCGTAATAAATGTAAACCAATTAAAAACATCACCAGAACCATAAAAAAATCCCTCTCTTCTAATGGTATTATCATTATGCACAGCCAGGAAGAGATGCAACCAACAAACTAATTTATACAGAGTAGTAAAAACTTCACTGTTCACAATTCAAGGTGGCAATATCAACCAAATTAGTTATGAATGGAAAGAGAAAGACTACAGTTATGCTTTATCTCTGAAAACTAAAACAGGTAACTTCAGGAAACTGAACATAAAAAAGAATAGGGTCAAACGGGTTATAGAATCACACAGATCAGAAGTTACCAAAAATGTGCAACTCAAAGAGACTCCTAATAACTTTAATCAATATATTAAAAAATAGAGAACAGATTTTACAATCACTCAACGTATCGTGTAAAAAAGCACAAAAATAAGTTTTGGGTGGACCCAGAAATTTAAATGATCAAATGTTTTGAATCGTAACACAAAACAGTTTTAGGCAATTTGCAGCTTATATGCTCATAGTAAAAAGAGAGAAAGGGATTAAATAATAGTCAACTCACCTTTTTAGCTTTCTCTTCCTTGTCAGCAGCCTCTTTGCGCTTATCCTTCTCAGAACCCTGATCGCAATAGATATGAAGGCACAGTTACACACTCGACCACAAAAAGCAACCAAACAGAATCATAAAAGCATATACACTGCAAAAGGGGTCCTACCAGTTTCACAAATATGTCCTCTTCACTCTTCTTGTTTGAGAGCAACTGCATCTTTGCTAGATCTTTGTCCAATCCGACCTTTCTTTCCTCTGACTTGAGTGCCAGCAATGCTTTTCTCTTCTCTTCTAGGACCTTCTCATACTCTTCTAGAGTCATTTCCTGTAACGTAAGTTAACCAATGAACAATAAGCCAATTAAACCAAACCACAACAAACAGCACAACTACATTTCAAATAAACATTTGACCGCTTGAATAATTAAGAGAAACACCATTCATCCACCAAATCAAAGTATGATATGTTACATAAACCTGCACCTCAACAAGAGATGAGCCTGATGACATCAGAGTCGAGGAATGATTGAGATTGCAATAGAAAATGATTGGATAAGATACTTTCAAAGGAATACCAAGAACACACTATTTCACCATAAAATTATAAGACAACCAGGTTTATCCAAACGACAACATAGCGACTATCTACAACTGGAATATGCAAAATCAATAAATCATTTTGCAAACCCAATCCAAACACCCCCTAAAAAACTCTTAACAGCTAACGCTTCGCATAATGTGCATTAGCTATACATAAAAATAAGAATAATATCTAAAAACAACACGTTATAAGCTAATAGATAGTCACCTTCTCCTCAGGCTCTTTCTCCTCTGCCACAGTTGCAGGGTTCTCCTTGTCAGTGTCCACTCCGTCCTCCTGTCCAGCTGGCTTCTCAGACTCCACGTTCTTCTCACCATCCACCACAGGTTCTTCGGGTTCCCTACATAAAAAAAGCAAATAAAAAACAAAAGGAAAATACATACAATTACACATATTATGAAAGCTACAAACTAAAATACTTACAAAGGAACCTCGTCAGTGGCCGTTCCCCAATTGCCACGACCAGCACCTTCCCGCTTAAACTCATTACTGCATATCAAAAATGAAGATGAGTCATCAATAAAAGAAGTGTTTCTATACATTAGATAATTAGATAAAAACTAACATACGGAAGTGCTTGCTTACCCACGACCAGTCCCGCTACGGCGTTCAAACACCCTTCTGGGACGTTCACCTTCTGCATCCCCATTAGAGTAGCCACCACGACGGCCACCACGATATCCACCTCGGGGGCCACTGAATTCACGTCTTGAGGACCTCTCAACCTCTCCATCTTCTGCAGGTCTGAAACCTCCATTGAAGCCATTGTTGGTTCCATTAGAGTTCTCATTGTCAGCAAAATCACGGTTGAAGCCACGTCCACCGCGACCACCACGACTAGCACCGCGGCCACCAAAACGGCCACCTCCCCTCTGACCATCACCCTTAGCTTCTTGCACTAAAAAGAAAACCAAATAATAATACTAAACATCCACCTTATTATTTCTAATTTTAAAAATATAAATAACTTATCGAATTATATAGCCAACCATACTTCCTTTGGTTTATAGGGAATATAAGTAACACATAACTGTCAATTTCACCACATACTAAAACAAAACTTGATCGTTTAGGCCTTCAGGGTTGCAACTACATATTACTCAACACAAATCATCCACAAAGTCATACATGATTTCTGTGACTGATGAGGTGATTCTTAATGCATATCTATCATTGCTAGAATGAATCTAATCACCTCATTACCACCCAAAATATAGATTTAAGCATCTCATAAAGAAACCCTGATGTGTATTAAGAAGAGACTAAAACAGAAACGTGACTTCAAATCAAGTCCAACTTTATGCTTTACAAAGTCCCAAAATATAATCAAACAATGCAAAGCCTTGAACCCCATTTACAAGGAAACAAAAAACAAGAGAATATATGAGCTGCAAATTCAAATTGAACAAGCCATTTGCACAATATAAAGATTCTTAACTACAACTATTTTAGCTTAGCATGTCATATAAAAAAGGTATACCAACACAATACATTTCTCAATTCTTATTACTTTAACATATAATAATCCATAATAGTATGCACTAAGTAATCAGAAAACTTCAAACACCGCCTAAAACATTTGAACACAAACATTCACACTACAAAGCATTACATCTATACACATTCATCATGCACACACGTAACCCCTAGTAAGCAACAACTAGAACCTTATCCAAATTCTTTACATATATTTGAATTAGACAGAATCAAAATAATTAAATTAAAAAAATCTTTTTACCAGCCTGAGCAGGTGGAAGCGGTTTGGAAGGAAGCTTAGCTGTAGGCTTAGTCAAACCACCGACCGGGGCCTTCTTATTCGCCGGAGCAGCAGCAGCGGCACTCGCTGGTAACTTAGCGATGAGCTGACTAGGGTCATCGTTATCATCATCAACCAAAAGATCAAACGGATTCGTTGATGCCATTTTTCAACAAAAAACAATGAAAATGGATTTCAATAATCAACAATTAACAACGAATAACAGAATCGAAACCCTAGAAACTGTTCTTAGCGCCCATGAATTGATTTGATTGATTAACAACAGATGTATATAGAGATAGTGACAGTATGTATGTATTCGTTCTTGTGTGTGTGAATAAAAAACCCTAGCCAAAGCGGCAGAGATTAAATGAAAGTGGGTGTAAATGTTGCCATGTTGGTTTAAAAACCCTACAACAGGGTTTTGTTAATTTGTGGGTTGGGTTAAGTTTTGATTGTTGTATTCTCTTGGGCTTGAGTTATTGGGTCAACTGATGTAGTCCAGCCCATTTTACTCATATTAAGTTTAGAGGTTTTTGTTTTTCTATTAAAAAGAATAATAAATAATAATAATAATAGATATAAAAATAAATATAGAAAACCATACCACCTCACTAATCCACGGAATCTAGACCAAGTGTCCCTCTTCATACTGGGGCTGACAATGAATTGGATTGTTATTCAAATTTAATCCGATTTGATACCATAATATGACTTCATGGATTAAAAAATTAATCCATCAATCCAATTAGTGATCTAATAAATCGATCCAATCATAATATATCAACATTTAGATCGATACATTTAAAAATACAATAATAAAGTTAGACAAAAGTTTTTTTTTCCTTTATTACAGTCTACGTATTATTTAATTAATATTAAGATTTTCCTATGGAATTATGAAAACGACCCAGCTAGCTTCTTTGATTAACTGTGTATTATATAATAATAGATATAGATAAATCGATAGATATATTCATAGATAAACCACGTTTCACGAAACATTTCAAATATTGGTACGCTACATGAATCAATATACTAGGATAATTCCACATTTGCTGTCAAAATCAATACATAAATTATTTGATTTTCACGTATTCCGTTTTCGCTCGCTACTCTGCTGATGTGCAATCAAGGTTCTATTACAAATGTGACAATGTCAATTTTATATGGTTATTGTATTGATTGATTTACTTTTATAAATCATTTTCAACTTCACATAACAAAGTGAGTTCGATTGGTTAAATTGTACTCTAGTTATTATGACGCGCTATTTAAATTGTATTCTAGCAAAACAATGAATTTTGCAGTAGTATTCTGTATGCAAATTCGATGCAACATTGACAACATACGATGTATATTTATTTTATATATATACACCTACATAGAATTTGAGTGAGAATATACCTTTGTTTGAGTGTTTTAACTACCGATCATCAGAAAAAAAGGAATATTATGAGCATAAAAATATATAATTATAAGTTAAATTTTTAACGGATCGATTAGGATTATGATCCATCCGTTTAAATTGGGTCAGATCATGGATCGGATCATAATTCTCTATGTTGGATCATGGATCGGATCATGATCCATTTAAGTTGGATCATTAATGGATTGGATGAAGATCCGATCCATATCCACTCAGTAACACCCCTGCTTCATATAAATCAAACATATATTTTTCTTTTTATTCCAGGAGCCATTCGTGACTTCAAAAAATTTATGTCAATATTTATAATAACTTGTATTCACAAATCTTATACCATTCTATGTGTCTAATTTAGGCATACATTTTAGAAATGTATCATTTTTCTTTGATGAATACTACTCAAGTAGTGACGGTCACAAACCAACCTCCTTCCCTTGTTTACTATGCGAGAGTTAGGTATTCTAAGAGGTTTAGGTGAGATTATGAGAAGGAGATATTAGAATTTGCAATTGGGAGATAATAGAGAACATGGATGTGTTTTTTTAGGTAGAAGATAGAGTCACCATGTTTGTCCTTTACCTGTTGGAAAAATGAAAAGATTTGAATGAAGTTGTGCTTTAATGGTCTAACAACCATCTGACTTTGACAGCAATGTAATTTAGGTTGAAAACTTACGTTAGAAGAAATCTATCAGAAACTTCAATGTTGCATGATCGTCATGGTACAGTAAAAAGAAGCCATAATTCGTGGTTTACTGATTTACCAATTATTTTGGTCATACAAGGGATTTTGTTTGTACTATATGATAAGAAAATGAGATTTAGAGAAGGGGAGTGGAAAGTGTTTTTATTTCAACGTTTTTGTATTTCAAACACCGGAGTCTTCAATGTTTTTTTTTTTTATTTTCCTTTTATTTGATTGGTTCAAAAACATTTTTGTGGACACCTTTTAACTTCGAATTTATCATTGAATCACTCCATTAATACCCGGTATTAAACTCCAGTATTAAGTTAAATTTAACACTGAACTACTCATTGTGCTCTTACAACATTATTTTTTGTGGACACATCAAAATTATGCAATAAACAGTTGCATTGTATCACTGATATGAATAAACACTTGAACATTTTATATGTATGGAGTAAAATTGTGGTGTAAATATCACCTCCCATACAATAATTACATAGTACAGTTATGATGCCACTAATCTACACTTGTGGAAAGCTAGAAAAAAAATGATTTTTCCTCCATGTTAGACATATTAAGAAAGAAAAGCATCATTACTACCTTTCAAGACTCTGTAGCAACATCACATTTTGGCTATGTTATAAGGCTCATTCAAAATCAACTAAAATTGCTACATAAGTAGGAACAGCAAATATAACTCTGCTCCAGTTACAGTGTACCGACACCGTTATGCATGCAGACATCACAAGGTACAACAAATAAAACCTTAACGTTTCAATATTTGTACATATCAAATAGATATTCACACCAAATAAACAATTAGTTAACTCAATATCACATAAATCTATCACCACAATAGACCACATAGTAGCAAGTATGATTACAAAGTGAAGGCAAAATTGCTTTAATGACAGAGGGTACTCGTTTCCCGTCAATAAATTATAGTGTCGTGTCTGACCATCTGTTTACAACCCTAGTAGAACCAACAAATTCTCATCAGTTTAGCCAAAAAGAATCTCATCAGAATACAGACTTCAACAATCAGAGAGGCCATTCACAGTTTCTACTTGACGATGCTGTTCATTTCATTTTCTATTACTGTAATATTTTGTAGTGTGCCAAGTGTCCTAAAACTATATCCATCTATTATAAGAAAATGTCACTTTTTACTGTAACAGATGTCGCGGTCACCTCGTGTAACATTTTAGCCAGAGTTTTTTATTGTAAGTTTAACAAAGTCTATGGCAAAGGTTAGGTTAGTCAGGTGGCGTGTGTCCCTCCTTTATATGCTAGACGCCTAGGTTTAAGTCATGTACGGGCACACGTATTTTTTATTTTTTATTATTTCTTCTTCCTTTCCCTTCATGCTACTTATTATTATTATTATTATTATTATTATTATTATTATTTACTGTAGCATTAATGTCAACGATCAACACGTATAAGCACGTCATAGCGTTATTGGCCTTTTATTTTAAAATCCAATTTGCGTTTGTCTTCTACAGGAGGCAATAAAAAACAATAATTTATACTTGTTTAAAAACAAGAACAATATTTACAAAACTATAAAAATAGATGAAGGAGTAGACTACTTACCACATGACAAAAAGATTGGATTTTGATTCTTGATAACAACTTTAATACTTTCTTTATTTCTTTTTCACCAAGAAAAGTGGTGAGGTCATCTTATTATTATTGTTGTTATTATCTTTTAGCTTTCGTATATTAATTTTACCACTTTTAATTATCTACTTCAAAATAAATATTATTTAAAGTGTTTAAATATCTTGTTTTTTCATGTCACCGATATTTATAAACCTAATCACGTAGACTTGAAAATCACTTTAATGATGTGAATATAACACATGATAATTTCAACGGATAAGATTATGAGAGGTTAACTGTATGAATCAACCACTAAATTATACAGATCTTTATGTCAGCCTATATTTCATTGCTCGTTTAAGATATCACTATGTGATTTTAATTTCATTTTGATGGTGTTTTTAGTTTGATCTTTTTAGTATTATATTTATATAAAATATTATACATTTGATCATATAGTTATTAACTATGTATTGTAGGAACAATAGTGTAAGAAATTTCTAATGATTTTCAATTTTTTTAATTTTATTTATTTTTTTACCATTCAACTATTAAATTACAAAAGAATATGCACGTATTATACTTGGAGTATTAAAAGTTTAAAGTCTAATTACTATTACTATCAATGTTAAGTTTTTCATGAGTTATACATTGCATAGCTAAAGACTTAACTAGTATATTTATATGGTTCCCTATTATTTATTCTTGGAAATGATAAATTAATTTATCTCCAATTGTTGGTAAAAGATGCTTAGTGTTTCAAGGAGATGTCACTATTTGATATATATTCTTGAGATGGTTTCACATGGACAGATAACTATATTTGTCCCTTCTTTGACTCATTCATTTCTAACAACCGTATATTTCCATATGTTGTTCCTTATCTTCATAACAAATTAAAAAATGTGCACAATTTTACAAGATTTTAATTTATGACGTCTGATTGATTTTTTGTTAAAAGATTAGTGATGAAGCATAATTACTTTTTATAACTTAGTTATTGCAATCATAAAAGCTAACACAAAGGTTTGGCTCTATGAGAAGACCCATATAACAAAGAAATAAGAAGGAAAAAAAAAAAGCAGGTAAGGTGTGGAAAATTTCAGGTTCTCTGGTATGTAGGAAAGTACATACTCACACTCCTTCAGTTAGAGAAAAGGGTAGAGCAAATAATGTATGTGTACTCAAAACTTCAAACAGTGTAAAGTTGACCAACCCAAAAGTCCAATGTGTAAGCAAAGTCAAAATAGCCTTCCTAAAATATACACATAAGTACGTACATATTACTTTGTTCACTCGGTAAAGGTGAATGGAAAGATGAAACTATATAACTATTTAATGGAATTAATGGGTTTTACCTGTCACTCGTTGAATTCATACATTTTCAAACCCTAGAAATAATGAATACTTTGACTTGATATGATTTTTGAGCAAGTGAATGTCGGAGGAGTTACTTGGTTCAATTCTTTTGGCGTCTTTAAACTTTAAAGTAACATATAGTATAGTTACTTTATAAAAGGTTGACGAACACGAACTTGTAATATACTTATAAATAAATAAATGTCACAAATTCATTAATTAAAAATAATAATACGCGTAACATAACATCTAAACCTATCAATGTCAATCAAACATCATATGATTTGTGTTTCCGTTTGGTGAAACTATTCTCTTATTTCTTTTCACATTTGAAGAGGACATATACGGTATACCATGTACGGTATACCATATATCAATGTCAATCAAACTACAACTTTCATTCGAGGAGGACGCGTGTCTTCCTAAATTGGTTTAATATTTTCCTTTTATATTATGAGTATATATATGTTTAGTCAACAAGCTTATAGGAACTTTCTCATAGTTTAAACTTTTTTTATTTCAAAAACTAACACTAGAAATTTTGTTTGATTGATAAAATATGTAGATCATATACAATTGTTTAGCTCTTAACAAGAAGTTACTCCCATTAACTTTTGAAATTAACGTAAGTTTATTTTTTGTAAAATTATTATATTATGTCTTTAAATATTACTTCCTACTTTTTTTTTTAACATTTTATTGTTTGTCCTTTTAACTAATTTTATACATTTCAGCTCCAACTTCAACTATTTCGTCAAACATTTATGAATCTATAAGAGTTTCAGCTTTTAACTTTAAATCACAAGTTTGTAGTTTAAGCTATAAGTTCTAACTAAATGTTAGTTGTACTGAACATACCATATATGTACTTCTATTATAATACACGAATGAAAAGGTCTTAAGATTTTAAGTGTTATAAAATCCAGTGATATAACCCTTCAAAGCAATGATTTAATATCCTTTAGTAACTCTCATTTTCTAAAGTACCATATTAATGATGACTTAATGAAGTATTTGTAACTAATTATATATATTTGTAACGTTAAACTACCACAATCACTCCAAATATGATTTATGTAAAAAGATAATTATACTATTCGATAACTACAAGTTACTAAGCAACATATCACCGTATCTACACCATATCATTTGTCACAGAATATGTATATACGGAGTAATATTGTTGACGTACCTAGGTTCCGGGCCTACAAACCAATAGATACCTCTTTTATCTAATGGTTATTTGGATATTTTCAAGAACATACACTATTAACCAAACGAGCCCTATAAACACGACTTACAACACCATGTAAAGGGGCATCATTCTTTCTTCTCTAACATCTTTGCTATTTAGTAGGGGTTGAATTGCCAGCCGAAAAACTAATTAACTTCGACTCAGGACCTCTCCTAACGTATCTTTGATGTTTACGCTCAAGTTCAAGTTTGGGATGACGAGAAACGGCTCGTAAAGATCGTCTAAACTAGCCTGGCGGATTTTTTTGGAGCAACAAATATGAAGTATCAAGTAGGTAACACGACATGATAGTCATATTAAAAGTCATGTATTTCAGCAACTTTGTTGCAAAAAGATTACAATCAATCATTTTTTGTCTTCAGTAAATCTTGACATCGCACGTTAACAAATCAGAACTTGATAAAAGCATGCATGTTTACAACAATCATGACGCATGTCAATTTGATCAGCATTTTGACCTTAAATATAAAATTAATTTTGTGTAATAATATTCTTGTATTTCTATTTTCTTGGCATGCATGCTTTCCTGATTAATATTCCAAGGGGAAAACGATCAACAGTTAATTTATAAAAATATAAAATATCGAACTAGATGCCATGTAAAAACTAGACCAAGACAAAAGTCAAATTTGTAGGGCAAAACGTCAGTAAATATTAAAAGATGTCTGCAAGTCGCGGATCCGTGTTCAACAAGTTGCTAGATGTCAATGCTTATAATTTGTTTTATGTCTCACCATCGATGCATGGGTTTTATTTTAATCTACTATTTATTATTTATTATTTATTATTTATTAAGAGGAAAGGCGAGACTTAAAATGAAAAATAAAAGCTTAAAAGAAAAAAAAGTCTAGATTTTTATTTTTCTTTAACTTTTTTTTATAAAAGGTGAAAGAAACCGGAGGAAAAAGTTGTGGTGATCAATTTTTCTACAATCCACCTTTATCCGACTTGAAAGATATCGACAATGAATAGTTAACAAACATTATTACCTACCAAACAGCCTGTGATCTAACTAAAAATAATTTACATTTACATAATAATTAAAAGATCGCTTATAGTAAAGTATAAGTACGTTTTTTTTATTAAAAAGGCGTTAACACAAGTTTGAAGTGATGGAATATAACGGTGATTACTATGATGGCAGGATGACACATATCATCAATCGAAGTGATACATGTGATTAATCAACTTGTCTAGTGTAACGTACTTTTTTAATAATATTTAATCTAGTGATAATATAGTTATTCTTAATTTTGAGGTCAACTGAGTCCGTTAAAAATGAGTTTATTTAACCAATTAAAGTTACCTCCCTTTTGAAATTATATTCTTTCGTAAAAGTTATATTTTAATTGAAGTTTATTTTATTTATTTTTATGTTAAAAGTTTTTGCCGCTACTAGCATTTCATCTTGATTCCAAGTTTGTTCTTTGTTAGGAGAACAGTATTTCATATGTAAGTATCTAACAATGTTTGATAAGTATAGCATGGTCTAGAGAAACATAAGCCGCATGATACCTCAATATAGAACCGTGAGACTAATGAGATCTATGTATATTAACAAGAAGTCTATGTATCCTTCTTGAAAAAAGAAAATTTACAAAAAGGGTTTTACAAGTTATGATTTATGATGGACTAGGCAAACAATTTGACATTTGCATATCTCTTTCTAAATTCAACTTCAACCCATTTGCTTTGCTTGTGTATAGTTTCTTCACATTTGAATTTTGTTCATGCATCAACTTTGCCAAGCTTCTTTTGGCATTTGCTCTAAATGGACAATTTGATCCCATGAAACCATCCACCAAGTGTAGGTATGCTTCCAAGTCATGACAACATGAAACATCTGCATTCGGTTTTAAATACGGAGAATTTTTCGTGTCGACTCTTAATTCTGTTCCTGCATGTGCGTATGCCCATGGCATGTTGTTGTCGAGTATGTTCAACACTTTGTTAGCGCTTTTCGACTCTCTTAGTTTTTTGTCAAGCTCTTCACTAACGAACATTCCTGGAACCCTAGTGATGATATCTTGAGAATTTGCAATTCGTAACACTTTCACATTTTGTGAAGCAAGACGGTTTGTAAATCCACGGTTTCCAACACGAGGGCCACCAAAGGTGTAAACCGCAATTGGTGGCACGTCTTCTACACTAGTGCTAAGATCATCAGCCACTAATAAGGCTAATGCCGCACCAAGACTATGCCCGGTCACCGTTATACTTAGGTTTTCGCCTTTGTATAATTCAGTTAACCGTTTGATTTCCGTAACTACAGACTCTGCTAGGCTCTCGACATGAGCACCAGCGGTCTTGTACAAACTCAAGAAACCGCATTGTACTTTTGGTTGTCCGTAACTCGGGTCCTTCTTCCCCGGAATTTTTACTAGTAAGTCCCGCATATTTTCTGCCCATTCAAGACACGTGGCAGTTCCACGAAGGGATATAACTATATCCCTGCGACCCATTCTAGAAATCTCTCTTTGATCCTCACAAACCGCTACGTACCCAATACAACTAGTGCGTTGAGTCATCCACTCGAGATCTGGTGCCACCTTGTCAACCCAATCGGGCAACCCCACTGATGATGTGGCATACAGGGTCTTTGTGACCTTGTATGCCCTATCAGGGAGCGCCACTTGTCGAGCAGAAGGAGCTTCTTTGCCTGAGGTGGCGGGATCTGAATGAAAACAATGATACGCGGCTTGAATAAACTCGCCATACCGGACCATCTCCCGCCGGAGATTCTCATCAAGCGGGTCAAGTAGACCCGCCCAATTATTACTCCCATGATACTCCCTCCACCGGAAGGCTAAACTATTTCGGGGAGAATATTCGATTCCATTTTTCGACAACAACCGTTGTAGCCGGTTAAGGTGGCGAGGAGACATATCCTCAGCCGCCTTATTTTCCGGCCAAATTTGAGGCAAATTCAATCCTTCTAAAAGACCCTTTCCTTTATTATCCGGCAACCCATTATCACCACTATCTTTTATAGCAAGTTTGGGTTCAGATGGAATCAATGGTGGTTTTTCTGTTCCTATGAGTTTTTCAAGATTTGAAAGATGTTGTCTTGTGTTCTTGGTGGTTGTTTTCATTGTAGTTTTTGATAAACAAGCATTTATTGTTGACCCATTACAACTAACAGCAAATCTTGCCTGAAATATTTGAAGATTGTGTGCTGGAACTGTTGAACCGATTTGCATCATGGTTATTTGATTAAAAATGAAGTTCTTGAAAGAAAGGTGAAAAAAGTCAAACACTGAATGTTAAAGAAGAATGTGGAGCAGAGAGAAGAAAGAAAGAAAGAAAAGAGAAATGTTAGTTGAGATTAAGTGGGGATGAATGAAGCATGGGAAGATATATATAGAAGAAAAGAGGGTTCAAAGTTTAAATATATTGTTTAAATGTTAGACTGTTTGGCAAATTTGAATCTTGCTCCTCCAACTATGTAGATAAGTCAAGATGCCTGTGTCAAGAATGAAATTAATACTTACTTAGCCCCCCTTGAAGATTGAAAGTTCATGAAACTAGGTATGACTTTTCTAGAGTATTTTAAATACTTTAGTCAACATTATTCAATTTACAAGTTTACGTATGATTATTAGGGTTGTCCCAACGGCAACTTTGGTTTGTAGTCGGTTTAAACCGACAAAGTCACAACCGTTGACACCGTTTCGTAGGTTTAGTTTTCGTCGGATATCTGACGATTTGGCGAGCGAGTTCGGTTTGTTTTAGTTTTTTTTCTTTTTTTTTTAACTAAACTGTATGTTTCAAAATTTTAAAAATTCAATGTTTTTTTTTATTAAACCGTTGTAATGTTTTTCTTTTTTTAGAAAATGTAATGTTTTTTTTTTTTTTTTAGGAAATGTAATATTTTATTTTAGTTATTGTAATGTTTTTATTTTAATGAAATGTGTTTTATTTTAATTATTGTGTTTTAAATATATAAATTAAAAAGTGACCGAAAAACTGACCGTGACTATTGGCACGGGTTAGTCAGTTATTAGTTAGTTCCAGTCAGTTTTGTAAAAAACTGACATAACGCTAATTTAACAAAAAATGACCGATCAGTTTTTGATTACCATTGGGATGCACTTACAACAGTCAAACTAACCTTGCTTGGCTCAAGATAAAAAGGGATACTTGTATGACAATCAGTAATTGACGAATGTAATATGATAATTTTGCTATATGGTATTCAAATAGAAAAGGCTATCACTATATATCATTTTTCACTTTACAACAGTATGTTGTGTAAAAATGTCTTATGAATTTGTGACAAATGTATATCTTGTGTTTTTCAAACTTAAATGTTATATGCATGTCATCAATGACCAAATTACGTGTATTTGAGTATCAATAATTTTAAGGATTAAAGTTCTCTCAAGTTAGTTTCCTCCTATCATATATTGTATTTTCTTACGAGAAGAGAAAAATAAAATATATATATTAAATGAATTAAAATGAAAAGTTAATATGTTTTATCATTTTTCTCTTACAAAAGAGACAACATGATAGGGCATGTTATAAACTAACTTGAGTATATCTCAATTTTATTGTTAATTCGTAAGCAAAAAGAATTTGTATAAGTCAGATTATTCAATTAACATTATGGAACTTACTTATTTATCTTATACTTTTGAAATACAAATCTACAATCTACCCTTAATATATTATGTACAATCACATTGTCTCAAATGAAGCTTGAACTAATAACCACGTTCCAGATGAACTCCTCACTCCTCACATAACACTAGATCAAAGACTTTTTGACAGAAAAAGGATGTTAACGAGTCGAGAAGTTAGTGAGCTACTTGAACTTGAGTTTATTCAAGTCGAGTTTGAGCTTGATAATATTTGAACTCGAGTCGAGCTCGAAGAAAAGTCACTACTCAATAACTTTCACTAGCCGATATTCCATTTGTTCAGAGTCTTGTTTAAACTCGAGTTAAACGAGCTAATCTAAAATAACGAGTCAAATTAACATAGTTTATATAAAAAAATTGTAATTTATAACTTTAACTAAATGTAACTTACTTATTTGAGCCATGGATTTTAAATTAAATGAACTTCTGCGAGCGCGAACTCAGGCTATTAAATGAGCTTATAATAGTTTGAGTTCTTAACACAAGCAATATGAGTTGAAAATTTGAGAGCTCCGAATTCAAGTTTGGACAACAATAAATTAGTCGTCACATTCAAGCTTAAACATATTGTTTGGACTTCATTCAAATTCGAGTCGAAATAATTAATAAACGAGTTAAGTCTTAAATTTCTTCGTATCATTAAAGCACTAGGCACACAAGTTTCTTATATAGTATAAGACTAAGAGTAATCATTATATAGACCAATAAAAACAGGGGTTGATCGTTGTAGCAATATGAGTAAGGGGACAAAAGTGCAAAATAGAATTATTTGGATTAAGCGACAAATGGCATAAGTATAAATACTAACAAACTTAAACATAGAAGCGTTACATTGAATTGACAACCCACATAGGTGGGACTTGAATTATTTGCTTTCGCCATTCCTCCCTTGTCGTTCTGTTTTTTTTATTTGCATTTGGTGATGGTGATGATGATTATACAAAGAAAAACTATAAACAAATAAAAATGCGTACACCCGTATGCATATTGTCTTTATCACCCAACGTGATTTAGGCATTTAGCTTTGACATTTAATTTAATTATTTCCTAATAATATGAGTGATTGATTTTCCTTAATAAATTAATATAGAGAAAAGGACCGTAAACAATAGTAATTTACATAATATAGTGTCTTATTTGTGAGAATCAAAGTTAGTTACATTATATTTCATTTTACCTTATAAATAAGCAAATATAAATAAACAAATACTAGTAGTAATAATTAGCCCATGTTGGTTTGTTGATACCCTTCACACAATGACCATAACCTCATAACTTCACCCTAAAACATAAGTCTATATTGAATGTAAGCCTTTCTGGAGTATTTATTCAAATAAGTTATTAAGCTGATTCCATCGAATGCAAATTGATCTGTTTGATTAGGTTCCTGAGATAATTACAACTCGTTTATTCAAATATATTAAATATTAATAATCGATATTAATATTTAGAGTATGTGATGATTAATTTTTATATAAAGTCAAACTGCTTTATTTGTTGATGGTACACATCGTATGTAGTAAGTAGTTTGGCTAGTGTTTGTATATGAGCAATTAGGACGAAGGTACGACTGTACTCGGTTTGTGTCACTCCTTTGAAGTTTGAAATCACACGCGCTCACTCATTATTCAAACATGATTTTTCAAGGACTACCCTGTGACGTGTTTATTTTCATTTTTAGCCCTGTATCTTTTACTTGATTAGTAAGTACAATCTTTTTGTGTAGTATAAGATAGAGTTGTGATGTTCTTACTACGATGTGCAATCGTAATGCTTCATATTCAAGAGCATATTTTCGGCCTATAAATCGATGAATCAAATGATAACGTCGTACACATATCTTTTTTTGCAGTTTTTACAGTGTTATGTTTTTTTTTAATTAATTAATACTTTTACATAATACCAAAACACTAAAAGCACTTATTAACACTGAAGTAACTAATTCAAACAGATCTTCAAATGAATCCTAACATAAATTGTTTATTTATTGAATTTTATTAGTTGAGGATCATATATTTAGCTCATTTGAAACCTTGCAAAAGCGATCTAGGTACTTCTGAGCATTTCATTCATGGTCTAAGGGCCTAAGTTGTAATTTGATTATTATGTTTTGTCTTTTAGCAACTTCAATGTCAAAGTGTGTTGACGTAATAAAATATGATCTCATCATTTTTGACATGTGAAAAATATCTTTTTTTTTCTTGTACCCTACAAAATCTACGCGTTTGAAGTTTATGAGTTTATCCTCGTATATATAATAAGGGAAGGGATTAAGCTTGTTGATAATTAGTGTAAAGTATTACAAAGCAAATGTGATAACCTCAACAAAATCAAACATAGATCAATCGTAGGCACATTTACATGTTAAGATCACGTGTTAAATTTATTTGAGCCTAAATTAAGAACACCTAGTAGTAGCACATTTAAAATATAATGGTTCCTTTACTTGTTAAGATAGGTTCAAGTATTTTACACATATTAGTATCAAATGATTTCATTAATAAAAAAGTTTTAGATATAATGATGCAACTTTTAATTACAAGATTAAAGTATTAATGATAAGTATGAGCTATTAGTAACTTTGTCTTTTGATAAGTTATGCTTTCAAATTAAAGCTTAATAATGTTAATATTGATGGTATATCAATTGAACTTAAAATTTAACAAACAAAGATCCACAAAAAAGTGAAAATGTAAGTATTCTCCGATCTAGTTGGATCTGAATATTGAAAATTGAGCTTTATTATTGTTTATTATTATTATTTAATTATTATTTATGGACATGTACCTAACAGTTAAAACTAAAACTAAGTTAAAAGTTATCAACTTGTGTCATGGATTCTATCACTTACTCACGTGGACACCAACAATTTTGCGTCACGGACATCATCTCAAATTGAAAATCTAAAAGATATGTAAGTGTATTATTCGAGAAAATACCAGAACGATTAGCTAATTATTCGCATAATTATGTAAAAACAAACGATTATATGACATATATATATGATAAATATTTAATTTAGATTCTTAGTGTTTCTTTGTTTGTTTCTTCAACCACATGAGTATGTTTTAAACTACTCAAATTGTGTTGACATATTTTTCGTAAAACTACAAAAAGATTATATATGAATTCAGTGACCATGGATGTGATTAGCTGGAATATGCATGTGTAACACTTTATAATTTAAAAGTACAAAAATAGCTTAAATGGATCTTTACTCGTCCTAGTGATGGGTCACCCATTTGAGTGAAGTGTTGTTGGACCGGATAGTGAGGTGTTCAATCGGATGATCTGGAACAGAAAGTGAGAGTGTTTAATTCATCCGACCGGGTTGGGCTTTACCCGTCCAAGTGAGGTGTGTGTGCATACTAAGATTGGTCCCGGTGATTGACGTTCAAACAGGAGCCAATTGTGACCACCCGTCTGGGTAACCACTCACCCATTTGGGTGAGTGTGTTTTACATCAAAAAGCGGCCTTTGCTCCAAAAAAATTAGTCACTCACCCCCACTTCTATTTTTAGAAAATACGTACCAAACACACATAAATTCACATACTTCATCAGGAGGTGCTTACCAAGAAGGATTTAGTGGATTAAGCTATCTTAAAATCAAATATACTCTATTTCATCTTTATCTTCATCAAGTAAGTGTTTACTTTTGTGTTTGACCTAGTTATTGGGGAAATTAGGTGATTGGTGATTTATATTGTGGCATTAGTGAATTGAACCTTGAATAAGGTTCATATGATGTTTAATTGGTAGTTCTAAGTATTAGTTGATGGAGTAAACTTGGTTAGTGTGAAAATTGCTAATTTGGTGATGTAATGCCCAAAACATAAAATGGTGAATCACAAATTGATAAGGGTCACTCAATTGATAGTCTAAGCTATATGATTTTGTTAAATTGATAATTTAATAAGTAGTATTGAGAATAATTGATCACTATTATGGATTGTTGGACTAGTTGAATTATAATATGGTCGGTTTGACTTTTGAAAGTCAAACTGCAGTTATATTTAAGAATGTGATAATGATATGGTTAAAAGTGGAGTTGTATGAGATTATTATCATGCTCGAAATGTAATGTTAAACTATTATGTGACATTTAATAGGCGCGAAGGAAGTGTAATCAATTGTTGGAGGATTATCAACTTCTAAACCACAAGGTAAGTATGTAGGAGTAGTATAAGTAAATTGGACACCTAAATTCAGTTTTGCATATATGTAAGAGTATTCATGTGTCTAATTGTACGATTAAATTGTTTATAACGTTTGAGTTGAGTTCATCATCTTTGTGATGAAAGTACGTATTATACTATACTTCATATTTAATGAGTGTTTTATATATATGTGGTAGATGACCACATTTACTAATTTAATTGGTTGATATGTATAAACTAGTCTGATGACAATTCAGCAGTATAATTTATTTTAGCAGTACAAGTATATCAACAGTCTAACTATATCAGCAATATAAATAAACTCAGCAGATTATTTTATACGAGATCGTGAAAAAAGGGGGTTAAAGGTCTTTGACCTATTCAACAGTTACCCTTTCTATAGGTAGAACTACTGTGAGCGGTCTAAACTTCGACCCTTATTTATTTCTTCATTGTTTAATTGTAATTGAGTTGATTTCCATTCGTGAATATTTATAGTGGTTGTAGAAAGATTATGAATCAGAATGTGTAGTTAATACTAAATTATTTATTCAATTTTCTATGTACTTACTACGCTTAATGCTTACCTAGTAGATGGTTGTTGTTCTTGTAGGTGCGGGTGGGTCGGGAAGTAAAGACGATCTGGGAAAGGGTATAACTTAGATATAAAATGGATCACTGCTTGTATTATTCTCAAGCTTGACTTAATTTCCTTAAACTCAATTGTGTATATCAGTTTTATACTTATATCTCAATTTTTGGTTAAGTGTCAAATTAGGTAATTTCACTTATGGTTGTAAGACATGACTAAGTAATCTTACGGATTATTAAACACGCTTCTCCTTTTGAATGATATATATAAAAAGAAAAAAAAAAGTAAAAAAATGGGGCTTTACAACATGGTAGTAGGACATTATTATAATGATTGTGGAAGTTATTTTTTATTTATTTTTAAATAATGATGCATTTTTAATAATTTTTTTCACTAATAATAAAATAGTACTTTATGGCGTTTGAATTTGGATAGGCTTCCACACCGGTTAAATCTTTCAAGACGTGGTCTTGATATCCTATCAATCGCGTGCCCAGTATGCTCTAACGGTCTGGAATCGAATGATCATGTATTTTATACATGTGACGTGGCTCTAAATATTTGGCGTTTAGTTCGAATATGGTGTGACGTTTCCATTCCTGTCGTAAATACACATTCGGATTGGATATTTTGGTTCGATAGTCTTCATATAACAGGTGATGGGAAGGCTCGGTTTCAAATAATCTCGGCAACAACTTGGTGGACTTTATAGAAGCATCGGAATTCTGTCACATTTAACTCAAAACGCTTGAGGAAATGTGATTTATTTGATACTATTCGTCTTTGTTCTTTCCATTGGTTAAATTGTAGAGGTTCTAAATGTTTAATTTGGTCTGATTGGCTTAAAAAACCATTGTAATATTTGCTAGTTTCTTGCTAGCTTTTATTTATATACAATCACCGTTAAAAAAAGTAAATTAAAATAGTACGGAGTAACATTTTGTGACAAGATTCAAAACATTATCTTTTTGTACCAAAAACATTTTTACCACTGTCAATATCGTGGTTAATGGTTATCACTTTTTCTTTGAGGTTGCTTTATGCTATTGCCAATAAGTTCATCTAGCCTTACTTTTGATAATACTTGAAAGAAAAGTGGTGGGCCAATTAATCGAGATCTAATTATGCTTGCGAATTGTTCATTATCATCCCTAATCAAGTTGCAGTCCATTCTGTTGTTACTATTGACTTTTTTTAAAGTCAACGCGTTTGTTGATTATAGTTTGTGGAACTTCATTGTGTGAGTGTCAAAATAACAAAATGTAGAAAAGTTACCTAAAGTTAATAGTTTATGGCTTAATTACAAAGTTAAATGGCTGAAGTCCCTTATTAAATACACGCATTTTGGATGGTAATAGCAACATCTGAGAGGTAGTTGAGAAGAATAAAGTGGGGGTACTTTTTTGCACATAAAATAAACTCATTAGCTCATTCTAATCATGTTCTTAATCCATTTGCATAAACTAAAATCTAATAAACAAACACCATGGGACCCACATACCATAAGATATACTCCAAAATAAAGAAAATTTGTTTATCATTTCTTCCTTTTTCATTTAAAACTTGAACCTTATATCTTTGTTACGTTCTTTTAATTTGGAGAACTCACATAGATATTATTAAATGTAACGTACGACTAATACTTTATAAAAATGCTGACTACTAATTTCAAGTTAACTACTAATTTTGGGAGGATAGAAAAAATGTTATGGTTTTCTACAAATATACGTGTTTCAGTTAAACCCAAACAGAAATACGACCATGATCAAGAAATATGTTAAAAAATTATTAATAGTCGTTTTCCTTTTTTACAATAATGATAATGATAATGATAATGATAATGATGTTAAAAATCTAAACTTTATATATTTATTTTTTCGATTTAATTTTCTTTTTATTAAAGTTATGATTATGATATTCTTAATTCAATTTGTCCAAATAAATTATTTGGGTATATGTGTAGGTTTTGTTTATATTTTTGTCATCATTCAAAAGTTGAGAATATTGGGGGTGTAAAGAAGGACAAATACAAATTATGATGAATCATGTTTACCAGATTCCACTAGTATTTGTGCTACTTTTAACACTTTTAGTCCTTTTAAAAGCAAGTGCGTTTAAAGTTGGCCCCATAATTTTCACGTGCTTCAATGAGGTGGTTTGATTTGATCTATCAACTCTATCAAGTATCAATCTCTTACAGTAACTTTGTTATTTTTTATTTTCTTTTATGTTTTTTTATAAAAAAATCACACGTTACCAGCCTCGTGAAATTAGTCAGTTCCATGTGTAATGCAAAGCTGGCATTTTAACTTGATCCACATGGATTAGGGAAATCAAGGTTATTTTTTAAATTATATTCATCAAATTGGAAGTTTATGATTAAATAAATAGCAAAAATATAAAATAAAATAAATACGACACGATAGATACAGATGAATATGTGTAATGCAAGGTCGCAGATGATCTATGTCCATTTATAGTTTTCATCTTCCCTCAAACGATATATACGGTTGAGTTCTAAAATTCTTAGATTTATCCACTTTTTGATTCATTCATCCTAATCTTTTACCTTTGGGCGTAATGTATGATCGAACATGGATCATATACTAAATCGAATTAGTCTCTTACTGTTTTATATCTACATTATTAAGACGAACTCCACTTATTTCCATGTAAAACTTCTTCAATTTTCTAATTTAGCTTTCAATGTTTTTTTTTATCAAAAACGAGTGGAACGCGTGCAATTTGATGCGTGTCTAGATGAATCGACTGTGACCAATGTTTGTAGATGGACCACCCATGGATAATTGAACTTAGAATCACATCATACATGTTATACATGTTTTGTCGATGTATGTTAAGTGGTGTAATTGGTGAGTGCAATGGAGTTTGACAAAGACATGTTGCCATAAGGGAGAGGAATTCCACCGAAAGTTAGAAAAAGAAGAGAACCAAAAGCATTTAAGAAGACGATGTTACATTTTTAGTTAAAGATGTATCACTTGCGCTATTAATAGCACAACATTTAGGTGATATTGATCAATTAGCTTATGATCAATAGGTTGTTGGTTAGGATAGGGACATCACTAATTGGATTGACTATATAAGTACAAAGAGTGAAATTTGCTCATAATAGTTAGGAAACCTACGTGTCTAAATGGAATATGGCTAATGAGAATATGATCGTTGGAATGATAAGCGCTAAGGGTTTTACTTGTGACAGACTCATTTCAAATTGATTTGAGATAAAAAGTTTGAGTCTCTTATAAGTTTAAAGTTATGATTAATCGATATATTTTATCATAATTTTTAATTGAAATCAAAATGTCTCTAATTAGTCCATTACTTTTGCTTTGAGGGCGTTTCACAACCAGATCAAGAGAAAAAAAAGTTATATATGTTTGATATTGGATTACAACTCTAATCAATAAACGTGAAATAAATAATAAATAATATACATTAAACAAATATCATATATGATGATGATGATGGTATGAATTAGGGAAGTTAGCCCAACATTATATTAAAGAAATGACTAAAATCGTGTATGTATTGTTACAAGATCAATTTAGTCCGTTGCATATTTTCGTTAATGAAGGTATCTTCTATCTCTTATAACATCAGATTATCATCAGATTTAAGGTATCTACTTTAATCAAATATTTATTATTAAAAGCAGCCACGAATATAAGATAGACTAAAAATATCAATAAGGCCTAAGTTCATAAACAATCGTACATGTCATGAACACAAATAATACGACGGTCGATACTCGCGCGTTGCGGCTGGATGTCAATATGAGTTTTTTTTATTATGTAGAAGTATTGACATTTATAAGTTATATTAATGAAGATATCAAGCGTTACAAAATAAAAAATAAATAAATTTTATTGACTGTTTTAATTAAAAAATGTAATCGTACTAAGAACTATAAGACCAAAATGGAGCAAATAAAGAGGCAAAATAAGACAAATACTATAATTAAGAAAAATACAGGCAAATTAACATCTTAAACAATATATTGAAATCAATCTTTAAACTCAAAATGAAACTCAAATTAGAGATAAAAGTTAAAAGACTTGACATCCAAAAAAAAAGAAGCACCAATAATATAAGTATAATTGTTAGCAGAGATCACCAAATGCAAACTAACAAAATAACAACTACTGAAAAGATAATCAATAATAGATAAATTATAATAGAAACTAATAAAAAAAACAAAAGAAAAAAACAATAATGTGAGAAAAAACCAAATGCACTAATAATTAAAAAGAAACTATAAATAAATTATGAGTTATTAGCAATGTCCCCGTGCATAGCTGCGGAAACAAATAGTCAATTTAATATTCACATATTTTATTGTTTACATTATATTGTTAGAAGTTTAATTTAAGGATATGTAAATTAAAACTCAAGGGTTACAATTTATAAATTAGTGGTATATTTGAAAGTAATTAATGATTTTTAAAGGTAATTTGAACATTAACCATTGTTGAGTCTAATTTTAACAAAATAAATGAAGATAGTTTATATATAATTAAAATAAGATATATCGAGTAAAAAAGTAAAAAGAAAACAAAAGAGAACTTTAAACATGTATTCTTTATTGAAAGGGTGCCAATTCTAGTGGTAACTAATTACCAACCAACTCTATATTTATTTACAATTTTGCACTTCAAATATATAATTGATATGAAATTATAATAATTGGATAAAACAGTTATCGTTCGTAATATTACTATTCTATTTACAGGTATAATTGAGAAGGTTACTAAAATAGTGGATTTGATGTTTTTAGTAGTAAAGTGCGGCTCCCACGTCTCAATCTTCCTTTATATTTCTTTTCAACTTTAAACGCGCTACGCAACCCTCATATCTAAGGTCTATTAATCGCTTTAAACGTGTAACATTATTTTTAATAAAATAATTATAGACTGTAATTGTAATTGTAACTATAAGTTGCAGGCTGTAATTGTAATTTTATATTTGAAGCATTTTGTGGAAGCTACTTATAGTAGATTTAAGAATTTAAGTTTTTAATTAGATTCTAAAGTTGTAGCTTATACATGACAAATAAAACTTTTATTTTTATATGAACTTTTAATTCAAAAACTAAAAGCTAAAACTTCTAAAAGCTTTTAAAAACTCTATGCTAAACATACCATAATACTAATTTAATTCCAACTCAAAACAAATACAAACCGACAATATTATTATATAAGTCTAAAATATAAACTTAATCAATATCTAACACATATTACATATTATTTATAAATATTATTGACATTTATTAAGCTATTATTAATAATTTTGTATATGTATATCAATGTTTTGGGAGAGATATTGAATTTGTGACAATTAAAGTAAAAATTGTCCAATATATCTAACAAGTCGATACAAGTAGCAATTCTCATTCTTCATTCGAAATGCTATTCCCAATTGCTATATCTATCAATACATTGAACCTATTTTGTAATATTTTAGAGTGCAAGTATAACTTAATCTGCAACTAAAGTTTAGGAAAACTATTTTTACAAGTTGATTCGGTTACGCGAATAATCAACATTAAACATATAGTAACAAGTAGTTTTTTCAGTTTAGAGGTCCCTAAAAATTAATAACCACACACTAACATGTAAAACACTTGCTAATATTCTTCACTACATCAAAATTAGCAGGGAAATAATTAATATATAACCTATAGAATATAATGTCACAAAGTGAAGATTAAGCTATAATTTCATATCATTAGTTTATAACCTTTTTTGGCCTTTCAAAGAGTTAATTTAGTAATAATTTGAAGTAGGGTATTCATAGGTTGATTCGATTTTGATTTTTGGTAACCATTGAATCAAAATAATATTTCATATTTTTAATAATCAAAACTGTTTGATTTTAGTTTCTTTACGATTTCTTTTTCCGGTTTTGATTCGGTTTTTTATTGGTTATTTCGGTTAACACTGAATGTTACGGTATGAGCTAATTAAAACATTTGGACTACAATGATGAACAAAAATGTATCATGAAATATTTTGTAAAGATATAAGCATGCTAAAGTAAACATAAACAGCGGCGTAGCTAGGTATTTCACTTTAGGTGGGACAAGAAAAAATAAATAATAATAAGGTGGATCTGTTATCCTTTATTAGAAAAAAAATGTTACTGAACTCTACATATTTGTACTAGAGTTTAAAATTTATAGGTGGGCCTCGCCTAGGCCCTTCTTGGGTCCATGGTGGCTACGCCACAGAGCATAAATGTATCATATAAGTTAGAATGCATTAATAGATGTTTCAAAGATTTAACTCAATCCGTTTAGTTTAAGTATATAATGTAACAACTATTTAAATATTACCTTAAAAACAAGTTAGATACACAATTTTATGGTAGGATAGTATATTATACTTGTATTTTTAAAGTTTCTGGATCGATAACGTCATTAATACAATCTATGATTTGTATAGTAGATATAAAATAAAAATATTTAATTAATTCCCAATAAAATATTAATTCGATTATTAATGATTCAATCTTTAAGTAAAACTCAAATCGAGTAAAAATATTTTAACTATTACATTATAAAAAACAGACTCTCAATTATAATATTTTTATTTTAATTATCTCGATTACGATTCATTTTTATACTCTATCCTAATTTGAAGTGATGCATGCGGGGGGCACACCGACCCATGCTGAACGTGGTTCGAAAACCTGAAATAAAAATAGAGAGAAAAAAGGCAAACCAAGTGAGAAAAGTAGACCACCGTCCTTGCTTGTTTACCAATCTGAATTTAAATATTTACCAACTTCTTTTAATGCTTTAGAATGCTTTTGTATCATCGAAACGTTAACATTAGGTTTATTTGTCCCTAAATACGACAAATTTCCCACCATCTCCAAAGTTTATCGTCTTAACTTGTCCATATATTAATTCCAAAAATATATTCCATTGATAAGTGTGACTTGCTTGACAATTAACGGGTTTTGCGCTACTAAATTATGATTGAAAATCATATTATATTATGTATATCGAATTTGTTAAACCTTTGTTGTGGGCATTATCAACATCTCATTCGCAATTGAAGTTCATAATGATTGAAATCTTCTATAAACCAACTTTGTTAGTATCATCGCCTAATCATGTGACATTATAATGGTAAAAATGTAACTTTTTAGGAGAGAAAAATGTAAATAACAAGATTCTAAACTTGCTATAAACGTAAATTAAATAAATTTAGTACTTTGAATTGTAATGTTTTTGATCGTTAAAAAGAATATGAGATCTTATGAATGTTGATATAGTCATCATTTTTTACAGATTTATATTAAAATGCCATTAGCAAGTCGCTTTAGGCAATATAAACTTACATGTTACCTGACTTTTGATAGTCATCATAAAAGTGTCGTGATAATTCGTCGTCGACGAATTCATTACTTTGTCAAAGTTTACGATGTTTACATCGATCTCTCAATAAATACACGACAATTTGGAATGCAACTTAACGTACACCTATATGTCGTAAGTTCTTCAGTTGAATGATCGTTTATTAGTTAGTTTTGTTCATACGAAGAAATCAAATAAAACAAGTTATATAAATCAAGACTTTCAGACAACTTCTGGAATTCCATGTTTCGCATGATCATATTTTTAATGTTTTAAAGTATGAACCATTGAAGATTACTTTTTCTAACATGAAAAAATAAAAAACTTACGAGTAAGATAAGTATTTATGGGTGTCGATGTCGAGACGAAAAATATCAAATCCAAAATGACTTTGGTGTACACACATTTATTAATATTATATATATATATATATATAAAGGGTGGGAATCAAGAGGGAGCAAAAAAATTAGAGAATAAGGGAAGTAAATTTCAATCCTTGATTTTATTATAAATGAATTTTAAAAATCATAAATAATTTCAAAATTTAACATTCATCACAAATAAATGATAAAAACATTTATTTATGAAAAAATCAAGGGCTAAGATTTATTTCCCTCCTTCCCCAAGATTTGATGCTTCCCTAGGGATCATTTCCATATATATATATATTATATATATATATATTGCTTACTTAAACTTATATGCCTTATTACATAGTTTTCAAAAACTTTGACTACTTACTCTTGTTGGTATCGATTACCTAAATAAAAAATCACACCACTAATATAGCCATCAAATAAATATAACAGAAAAGACGAAAACACAACGATTTAGACAGTTCACCTCCTCAAGGTTAATCCACAACCAAACTTCACTAAAACTTGAATACCCTCACAATTTTCTCTCAAAAGTTGTTCTCTCCTCCCTAGAATCATGTAACCCTAACACATCTATTTACAATGAAATACAAAACCTTAATAACTCCTATAAAATAGAAAACAAATTAGTTTAAGAATTGAGTCAAATACTAATAAATCCTCCTTGACTCAAATTCCCTAAAACCTCGTCTTTAGTCAAGAAATGCACTATCTTTTCAGTATTCTTCTTTTTATTGCTTTAGCAATAACTCCTTACTTGCAAAGAATCCCCATCCAAATAACTCAAATTGTTTCAATTTTTCCTCTCTCGAAAAACTAGTTTATCTCTCTTGAATTATGTAACCCTAATACATCTATTTATATTGAAATACATAACCCTAATAAATCCTATAAAATAGGCAACACAAAATATTTTAGAAAATTAAGTCAAAAACTAATACTTACCACATATAAAAATATCACATTATTAACAAGTTTAAAAGCAACTATATATACTCTTTAACGTTTTGATTTTAACTAGTGCAATAATGCCCGTATGTTGTACTAGGACATTCAAATTGTGATATCGAGATTGATCTGAATAGTATGGACGTTTCACGTCAGGATAAACTACTATTTACATCGACTTTAATGTATATCATTTTTTAATCAAATGATCTTTGGCTTAACAGTATCAATGTGTTTTAGAACAATTGAATTGTGACTTGAAGTATCGTTTGAGACAAATATATAAATCGTGTTAATATTGTATGTAATTAAACTTCACTTGGTTAACATGTATAAATTTGTAAGTTTAAGTTTCGCTTGAGACAAATAACATCAACTCATTTTATTAAACATAATTACATATGCTATGTAAATTAAAGTTTGTTCTATAATTATTTTTTTGTTACCAACTAACAAACTCATAAAGTAAAGTAAATTATAAAAGTATCTTACAATTAAATTGATAATAAATAGTCACCTATAAGTGAAGATAATGTTTTCTTATTGCAAAATAAATAAAATATAAATTCTAATTTATATTACAAAATATAGAGAATAAAAAAAAAAGTGAGACATGAAAGTTCTTAAAAACTATATTTTAACGGTCAAATAAAAAATAAAATATTATAGTAGAGAATTGAATTTGCACCCTTTGAAAGATTGCAATTTAATACAAACCTTAATAGCCACTCAATCTGCATTGCATATGGTAGAATATTAAAATGATTATTACGAGTATTTATTTAAAAATATAAATTATAAAAGGACAAAATAAAGTATTTTTAACTAATATTAAGGAATCATGATCATGTGTTAGCATTGTTACAAAGTTAATGGACACAAAAGAAACATATTGTAGACCACATCACATATTGTCTCAAAATAATTACTCGATCATATATATTTGACCAAATCACATAATTTCAAACCATACATATATGCAGCTGATTAATCTTCGATGTGTTATGTGTATTCTATTTTTGTAAGGAAACTGGAAAAGCGTCAAAGAAAGAGATTTGGTGGAAATTTTGCGTATTGTAGCATTCAACGAGTAAGAGCTCAGTATCTTGGTGCATGATATACTAATAATATAAGTTCCGATCCAAAACAAATAATACAAGCGTTGATTTTTGACTTTTGATGATCAAACAAATCGGCTAAATTATTTCGATCAATCCTTGATATATAATTTAAAACACTTCGTAAGATTTATTTATCGATCATCTCGTCAATTTGGTATACTTTTTTTAGACCGTAATATCGACGATGCACGTAAATAATTTGGTTATATGTTGTATATATTTGCTTAGAGCATTCAAAGTATGTAGAAAAAGGAACTTTAATCATATGAAGTCGTTAAAGTTGTTTAACTGTAACCCAAATCGTAGACAAATTTTAGAAGAATTACGTATAACTTTTGAAAAAAGTGGTCGGCATGATCTTAAAACAGAAAGAACTTGGAAATGGTTTTGTTTATAAAGTTCGTTTTTACACACATATTTTGGAGGGCGGTCGTTGAAGTGTAAACCCTTAAAAGTTTGTTATCTTTATTTGAATTGTTTATTATCTTGTTGGTGTATTATATCCATCATTTTATGACTTTTTATAAAATTTGTCAAGTTTATATAATTAACCAGTCAAAGTCTCAAAAAGTATTTCTATAACAACATATCATATCACATTTGCATTGAAATCTTACGTTTTGAAATGATAGGTTCTTAGTTTTTGTTTTACTGATAAATGTGTTTCGCTATTAGAATTTGTGAGCGTCAACTATATAAAATTTCATTAAGATACGCTACTCGACTATTATATAAAGATTCTTACGTAAAGAAGTTATTTATTATTGAAATGAAAAGGTTTCAAAGAACTTTTTTACTTAATTAGTGGAGCAAATTTCTTCATAAAAAGTTCTTAAATAGACTTTTATATCAATAGATCGAGTAGAAAACCTTTTTGGTGATAAATAACGTGGTTTGAAAAAAGAATTTTAAACGTTTTTATCATTTGGTATGCTCGTGATGTTCAAAACACATTTGAATCCGATATGATATTTAGTTATATGAAAAACTAAAATGGTGTTGATTTGTACATAAAATGGTATGTTTTATATACATAAATACAATATAACTACGGTATAATTAAGTAGTTGTAGGATGTAAATTATGTGTGTGAATTAATTTTTATTTGTACAAAACACGTCCCTTCATAAAATTTGGCACCGAAGGGTTTAATTTAGGGGTGTTCAAAGTCATATATCTGAAAATTCTATATTTTGATTTTGAATGCACAATTTTGTTAACTGAAATTTGATTCGAAATTTCAAATACGAATATTTTTTGACACCTCAAGTTTGATTCATTCACGGTTTGCGTGTTATGCATGGTTTATAAATTGTTACTATTACTATTGAAGAAAAGCTACTTAAAAATTGTGTTCATATGAATCTTATTAATTCAGTTTTAACAAAGATCAGCGTAATTATTTTGATAAGTGTAAAAACTATACAGTATATGACTTAAAGTTAAGGAAATTATATGGAAAGTTCTGAAAAGATAAATGAAGTCCAGTACGAGTTATACACGCTAACTTGTGTTTCAAATTACATTTCGGAGTCAATCACGAACGATAAATCAATGAACATTTTCCGTTACACTTTGGCTATCTATACTTTCAAGTAAAGTACATTTTGGACCCTTAATGAAGTGCAATTATAACTTACACTTTTAGACACGAGATCAGTCAACTTTTAAACATCAAATTCGGACCAACCTATTTCATTGATTTAGACATTCAGTTGATTGATGGGCTGCCCAGACTTTCAATGAATGAATGTATGCTGCCTCCATCCCTAGATTGCCGTTTAAGCTAAATTTGTTTTATCATTATTTTTGGATGTAAATTTCATATTATTATTATTATTATTATTATTATTATTATTATATTACTATTATTATTATTATTATTATTAAAGCAAAATATTATAAAGTAATTTAGACTAATGATTAAGTTTTTTTTAAGTTGATTCAAAGGTTAAGATTTAACTATAATTGAAATTTTTGATTTTATAGATGTTCTTATGATCCTATTTGACAAAAACAATCTCCCCCCTTATATGGTATTTCTTTATGTTTGGTAAATATGTCATTTTTAACACCTGCATTTTATAATTAATCATTTTAGTTTATGTATTCTTTTAAATAAAATTTTCATATACGAATTTATATTAATTTATTTACAATATAGAATTTAACCCGTAAAGTTTACATGTTAATATTGATCTCTAGGAACAACGAATGAATGTATTGATAATGTAGATAATAAAAACATTGTAACTATTATTTATAAAATCAATAATACTGATTATATATTTAAAATCAACAATCTATATTTATATGAATATCAAATTATATATTTAAAATTAATAAAAATTTAATATGTTTAGTTATATGAATCATGAATGATTTCGGTATAAAAAATATTTCAAATTTGATCTCGTATAGCCCCGAAAAAATAAACTAGTTATTATTTATTATTATTATTAAATGAGGGATTTAGTTTTAGCTTATACTCCGTAATAAAATAGAGACACAACGGACATGTTAAATATTATCGTCTTCGGAAAATTAGTATGTGGGGGCCAAGTGTGATCCAATAAAGGGAAGTGTGTCAAGGAAACATCAAACTCGGGTGCTTGTGTAACATCATATTTGTCTCCTTTTTGCCTTTTTGAGTAGTATCTATTTTACTAATAATAAAAGAAGTTTGAAAAAATAAGAACTTTAACATAATGGAGTTTGACAAGAATAGGTGCTTATTATGCGGTTAAATATTCGATAAGTATAAGTAATATTTATTATTTAAGCTTTTATTTTGTTCCATTATAAACTATTCGAACTTTCACAATGCTATATACGTTCAAACAAAGACTCAATTTAATTAGTTTTTATAAGATTAAATTCACATATTCGTTAGTCAAGAAACATCGTAATATCTTTGTCGGATGTATCTGGTCTACAAGATGCTACATTGATTCAAAATTCGGATTAATTATTAGTGTTACGATTTACGAAACAACCATAAAATAAAAGTAACTAATAAGCATATGACTTATGAGACGTTGCATCTTTCTTTTTCTTCTTTTAATTTATTTATGAATGAATTAGGATGTGCGCACATGCACTTATATTTTGTGTTGTTAACAGTACTTAAGTTTGAAGCATCCGTTTTCACATATCTCTTGGATGTTTTGAAGCACCCGTTATCACATCTGCATGGGTCATATGGAATGCTTGATATCAGAAGGTTTTCTCAACTATGGAGCCTGATATGGAGCAGAGTTTTCGGGAGATAAAAAGATTATCTTTTAGCTGGATTTCGGGTCGTTGTAACAAGGTCACGATAGATTGAATAGGTGGCTTGAGTGTCCCACTTCATCTTGTATTCCCGTTTAATTTGGACTGTCTGTGTTTTCTCATCTCTGTTTTTCCCATTAGCTTGCTATTTGGGATCCTTTTGAGTTTTGTTAGAAAATATTCTTGCTGTTAAAAAAATGACACTTAATTACATCAATACATACATGCATACAGTAAAGGAAAAGTTTGTTATATGAGTACTAAATATGTAACCCTTATTCTTTTTCTAATACATATTCAGACCACTTTTCAGTCTAACAACACGTAAGAATACGTTAGGCGCATGAAAAGTAATCTCATAAATGTATGGATGTTTGAAAAGATTATTAGTGGGCCTGTTGCGTAGACAAGTTGGTGAATTAAGTTCCTTATATTATTTGTACTAGTTGTCTTAATGCACGAATTCGGCTGCTTTAGAAACAAAGAATTGAATGGCTGTTGTTTGATTTTTAAGGTATTTTTGAAAAAGATGTATATATATATGTTGATTGATATACTTATTGGCTGCGTTCAAGACAAATAATTGAATTCTACCTAAGAAAATACAATAAAAACATAGAATGCTTTGAAGAGACTTTCTATGGAGCTTCCTTATGATCTTCATCAATGTAACATACAAGAATACAAATTTACAAATATATTTGTAGTCAAATTCTGACCAATGAAAGTTATATGTGGTCAAACTAAATTGGGACTAGGAAAATGCATAGGAATTAATTTTTTCAGATCAGGACCGATTTGATAATCAATCGTTATACAACCATGTCTCGTAGAATTGGAACAACAACTAGGGTTAGGCGTGATCAAGTTTTGTTTGCCCAAGTATAGTTACCAAACTAAAACGTGATCGGTTAGTGATGAATTTATATTCATCAAGTATTCTAGACTAAGTGTATACGATAATGTAGCGATTTTTCAAGGATGTATAGTATATTTGGTTTTTTCTTTACCTTATATACACTATGATTTTTTTTTCCCTTTACAAATGGATTCGAAATGGACAAAATTTGAAAGTACAATGTAAACCTCGGACATAAAAGCAGTAGTTTGTCCATAAACAAACAAAATTGAAAGTTCGTTACGTTTTTATACAATTAAGTAATTAACCTTTCCAAATAATTTAGCTATCAAGAAAAGAGTCATGAAATAATTGAGTTTGTGATGATGATGACAACGTAATCATATTTTTCATGTTTTTGTAAACGAATTAATATCACGACTACTACCATGACAATCCAAGATTAATGCCTTTTCAAATGATGGGTATTTATTAAATTTCAATTTATTTTTAGAGAAAAAAATTAGAAGTTGATAGGATGCCACAATGGGGTGGTTAGGATATGGTTGAAAACTTAAAAGTGGTTGGGACCCGGGTGGAATGGGGTACAAAAAATTGTTGGACACACAATTGTAGCTCACGCACGCAAGATTCAAAAGATCCGGTGTGATGGGTCGGTTTGATGAGAAATCAAAATACGTTTTTATTTTGCATGACCCTGATCGTTATATCATTTTCGTGGGACACATAAAAACACGATAAATTATTACGTGTGATTTAGGGTATGTTTGACAAAATTAGCTGTTAGCTGTAAGATGAAGCTGGTAGTTGTAACTGCAAAATGGAGCTTTATTTGTAAACTGTGTTTGGTTAAGTAGCTGTAGCTGTAATTTCAAAGGGTAAAATGATCAAAAAGCTCCTAAAAGCTAGTTGGAGTAGCTTTTAAAATAGGAACTTAATCTTCAAACCAAAAGCTTTAAGCTTGTGTATCCAAATAAAGCTTTATTTTTTAAAGGAGCTTAATTTTCAAAACAAAAAGCTTTAAGCTTCAAAAAACTCCTAAAAGCTCTGTACCAAACAGACCCTTAAAATTATAAAGAAAGTTGATTTTAAGTTACCATTTCAGAAAATTGAGAACTTTCTTCGATAAATTAATAGTATATCATATAAGATAAAATTAACCTAAATGATCATGTTTTTAAAAAATTGAAGATACCAACTTCTGAAGTCATTCAAGGCCCATCTAAATTTTACCCATCTAATTTGTTATCCACATCACATTTATGCTGTTCTTAAAAGTCTGTTTGGGCCGCAGCCCATTAAACTAGATTGCCCATCACTTCTTTTTTTTTTTTTTTGTTATTAGGCAAGTTTGAATTTTAGTCATGGTTTTGGTATTTAACGCCATCAAGACCTTTGTATTACATCCGTCATAACATATACTACTGTAATTTTTTTATTTTATTTTTTCAAAAGTAACCATTTTTTTAGTGTTTTTTAAAGGTGGTCTCATTCAAGTTTAGGTTAATTTTTACTTTTACCTTTTCAAAACAAAATTAATCTATATTTGGATTAATTATATACTACTTTAAAAATCTCTCTAAGCCATACATACACATACTCACACTTTTCTTTTATAGACATAATCTCCTTTAAGTTAACACGTGTCACTCATTCATCCATTTTAGTTTCATGAAACCACGCTTTACATGACTCAACACTTTCTCATCTCCACCGCCATGCACCATTTTTATAAATCTCATACACATCCTTTTTACAAAAATATCACACCTCTTTTTTCAATCTCAAAATGGCAATGGCTCATTACCAACACCAAGTAGCAAAGGCCACAACGGCCATAACACTAGGCGGATCGCTGATTGTTTTATCCAGTGTAACGATGGTTGCAACAATCATAGGACTAGTTTTAGTAACTCCGATTTTGGTGATATTTAGTCCGGTTTTAGTTCCGGCTGTTTTCGTGTCTTTCATGATATTTGTAGGGTTTTTGGCTTCTGGATGGTTGGTTGCTACTTCTATGTATGTTTTTTATTGGTTGTATCGTTATGTGACCGGGAAACATCCGATTGGTGCAGACCGGTTGGACTGGGCCCGCGAAAGGATCGCTGGAGCCGTGGTTGGAGTGAAGAATAAGGCGGAACGTTTGGGGAATTTGGCGGTAAAGGAGGGTAGTGGCGGTCAAAAGCGTTAAGTATACAAGTGTTTGTGGTTGTACCTGTTTTCTTAATAGAGTAATGTTAAAATATACCAATGTGTTTTTCTAGTTTTATTAACTTAAATCATGTACTTTTAACCTGTCCATCTTAGTCAGTAAATGTTCTATTTTCGTTGTATTTTTAAAATATCACATTAATAGAGATGGTGGTTGTTGAGTTAACTATTTCAATAAGCAAAGCTTACGTTTATTTAGCTTATGAGTTAGCGAGCCATGTTTAACTAAGCTTCAATAACTAGACCTCACAAAAATAGTGTACTTACTTTAAAATAAACTAAAAAGAAGGCAACTTGGACCCGAGAAGAAGGCAGATAAAAGGAGATTATTGTATTTTAGAGCTGACCAATACGAACATTTGAGGTGCATTGTGTCAAGCCATGTTATAATATGAAGACAAAAACGGATTTGGGTTAATATTTTAAGATCATCATGCATGACGGTACAAACATTTACTACGAACGAAAATGAAACTTCAGGATCCGGAAACTATATAGAAATACAGGTTACTGAAATTTCTAAGCTAAAAATGGGAAAAGTGGTTATTATGCTGTTGCATCTTTCTTAGAGATAGCAATGACATTGAAGTTCATTGAGTTTGGATTTTTGGCTATCATTCCTTTGATAACTTCAGCTGCATCCTGCCAACCAAAACATAGAATACAACTTTACGTATACGGAATATATATCTCGATCAAATGTATTTTGATGTAAACTAAACCAACATGAATCCACCAATATGCTAGGATCTTAACTTATTCATCAAATTAGGCACCACACTATGCATGGCAATCTCGATCCACTTATTTACTGACGGGTTATGGGTTGTGTTTTATGTTACATGAGTCAATAAAAGGGTCAAACGGGTTGAAAGTCGCCCACTAAGTCTAAATAATTCGTTCAATGATCCAAATCACTATCGTAGCAACATTGTTGGTATCATTACAAAGGCAAAACAGATACATAACTAAAAAAGTGTTAGTGGGTCTCTCCAATACAACCCGAGTTAGCTAGTTTCTGCCTGTACCAAAAACGACCTCTTTTAACCCATTACCATACCAGTCTGGCTTACCAATCTAGCCAACCCTAAGGCCTAAGCCGAAACTATATAGAAAAATTGCATCTGAATTTCAGGATTTGCTAAAGGACTTCTCAGAGTGAACACGTCTTTGATTTTCTAATACCGACCTATTCAAACTACCTACGAACTAAGACTGCATACGGATTTCCAGATTTGCTAGTTGACTTGTTATAGTTTTTATATTTTCTAAATAGGTGACCGGACGCCATTTCCACCAAACTCACCAACCTAGCCTAATTATGCGTATCCTACTAACCGAAACAAAATAAAAATAAAAATAAAAGTTCCAACGCATTCTCTTAACAAGGGAATCAAGAAATCTATCTACCCACATTGTACTTCACGATGGTAATTCTGACTACTAACCAGAGTAAAGTGACGTTTAATCTCAAAAGATATTCTATTTAATTTTCCAACTTCTGCTATCATCTTAAAAGAAAAAAAGAAAAAGGTTTTGGCTTAGTGGTATAGACTTAGATAATGCTAACAAAAAAGTCTTGAACATCAAGCGGCCTTTGGGCATTTGAAAAGGGTACCAGTACCATGTAGATTCTTTCAACTATATAGTCCATGGTATTCAAAAATTACCTGCAACACAGTGGTTGGTGACGAAGGGCCATGTGAAACTGGTGCACTTTTCCTTCCATCAAGCTCATATAGTTGTCCTGCAAATTTTGAGTATTACCAAAAGTAGTCAAAGGTCTTTCTTCTGTTGTAGGCCATTGACAGATACGTTAAATCGAAAGAGAAAGACAGATACTTACCACTAACACATGCAAAGCAGATAAAATGATCATTAACATTGTCAGAAGCCTGCACAAAGAAATGAAAGATTAGAGTAAATACAAACCATCATTCACAAGAAATCTTCAGTACAGCATCAGATTCACACGATTGTAACTAACCTCAGTCTCACCAGCAGCTACTGCATCAGAATGTGCAACTTCCATTTCTCTATCATTCTCAAGATAAAGAGCACGCTGCACACAAATACCAAAAGTTTAATGATCATATTCAAATAGCCAAAAGTAGTTTTTTAGGAAACATAATACCTCCATTGCATCCATGCTTGCAGTAGATTTGTAGAACCTGTCCAGGAATGAGTCCTCAACTTGAAAAAAAAAAAGAAAAAATAAAAAAATAAACACCAATACGTTACTGAAATGGTTCCACAAGCACACATTTTTATCAGAGTTACCAAGCACTATAGAGGTTGGAAAGTTTTGAACACTAGGGAATCACGAGCACACATAGATTTCGCGAAATATCTTGAGATATCAAGAAAGTTCTAAACAGACAGCTGAACAAACGAAAGGAACCCAATATTCAAGGCAAATCAATTTTTTTCTCATGTATAGAAACCCTAGAGTACCGGCATGAGATAGTGGTTTCACACTTTCACCCATCAAGCATTCATCTTAGTTGGTGTAAACGGACATATGGTTAGCATAAGTTACATACTTTGAAATGCAAAGAATAAATACACATGAAATAAACAAAAATTCTTGTACTATAGGCAATAGTGTGCGACTATGTATGTTCACTAACACAACTTTCGACTTCAATGAAATGCATGTAACAGCCCTGTTTTTAGTTAAAAAGCAATAAGTTTCTATAATCATGTTCATCTTAAAATTATATGGACTTAATTAGGTAATTAAAGTATAATTATAATATATACAAGTAGCTTACAAATAGACATCAACAACCACAAGAACTTCATGAACAAAAGCTCTTAAAAGTGAGTTGTTAGGAAAGTGACCTTGCTGTCCAGATTTGTAGCCACACTAAGAACACCTTATTAAGCAAAACTAGAAGCATTACAATGCAAAGCTAGGAAGAGTAGATGCAATACTTGTCAAGAAATAAGGAGGAGAAGTACAAGGCACTTTCACTATAAATAGAAGCTTAACAAGTTCATTATTCTTCATCCAAAAACACATCAAAAGTATAAGTAGCAAGGTGAGTATCAAGATCATGAGCAAGTGTTAAGATCCTACGTAAGTATCAAGATCCTAAGTAAGTATCAAGATCATAAGCAAGTGTCAAGATCTAAGCAAGGTGAGTATTTATGTGATTTAAATGGGATGCATACATGCTATAACAAATTTTATACTACTTTGCCATGTTCAAATTATTTGATGTTAAAGTCATGTTTATAGTATGTTATCAAATTAGCACGAAAGTTTTGCTCATGTTAAGTATGGTCATTTTAAATACCCAACGTACGGGGTATGCAATGAAGGGACGTCTTGCAAACGAACCTTATGAGACAGCCCTTTGTGGATCCCGAGGTTAGCCAACCTCCTAGAACGGGCCTACTTACATGTGGCTATGAGATCTCAAAAAGTTTAAAGCATGAAAGATTTTATAATTATTATTTTGCACTAACTGTTCATGCTATATGTCAAAACCATAATTACTCACTAAGCTTAAAGCTTACCTATTCATGTATGTATCTCAGGAGCCAAGGAGTAGGGACCATTGAAGTGTTACTGTTTAAATAAACTAGACTTTTTATTTTACGCCTTTTCCACTCTATGTAATAACTCTGTTATGATGAAATAAAATATGAGGTTTCGTTTATTCATTTGGACTAAAGGCAAAGATGATACCCGCAGAATCAGGGTGTCACAATGCAGTTCTACGAAAAAGTAGGTTTCTTTTTCAGCCTACAATACCAGACTTTGAACAATGTTAACATTGATCATTGGATAGTTTTGTCTAGGTAACGCCTTTATCAATCAGTTTCTAGTTATTGTTTACTCAAGTTCACTTTTAGCACTTCGGTTTTTTTGTGTAACCTTCATGTCCTCAATACACAATATTTTAGCAATACTTGGTGGTTCAAAGTTGTGGAACTTATATAAGAGTAAACTTTGTTGCAATATAATAGGTCCGGGCACAAAATAAAAGCAACCAAAAGAGGAAAGGCTAGAAGGTACTAATGGTGCACAACTTTAATTCAGCACAGTTCCAACTATCATTTCTTATTCACTGGAATTCAAACAACCAAAGAAAGCTAGGTGAGTTATCATACTTATCCACAACCTTCAACTACTATTGCATAGACAATGGGTGTTAGAAACATCGAGCTACACAAAAAACAGGTTGATAAAGACATACAATGGAACTCCTGATATATGCCCTAGTTGTTATGATTTAGCAGATTATATATGTCCTTGTGGTAATGATGAGCACCAAATATCTAGCAGATAGATTTAATACACATATTGTCACAACGGTCACAAGGATAGCATCAAATGGCCCATATGTTTGCCTAAACTTTAAGGATGAAAAGACACAAAGAAAAGCTAAATCACGACTGAACCATATGAAATTGAGAGAATTCACAAAAGAGGGCCCTTAAAGTCAAGTTGGTGTTGGTGAAGCGATCCATAACAAAACATGCCACTTAAACAGGATGCAATAAATTATGAGTGACAAAGTAAACTAATGGTTTACCAAGTTTTATCTCTGACTTAATATTGCCTATAGCATGAAGAAGTCCAATCGTTCCACATGCATTCCCCACCGTTTGTCTCATGAAGTAAACTCCATCATAAGAATCCTGCAAACACAAAAGCATAAAATTTTCTAGTCATATAAGAAAACAGAAAAAGAAAACCATAAACGCGTTCAAAAGAATATAGTTAATGTGAATCAGTAACACACCTGTTTGATGCTAGTGTCCTGCTTTAACCTTTCTTGTTCACTCTGAAAAACAAGTATAACAGAAGCATTATCAACATGTACATAAATCTCAATAAACAGTAACATCCTGGAATTCATACAGAAAGATAACAAACCTCGGGTGTGATAGGGTAAAGAAACAACACAGCAAGAACTGGCTTTGGGACCATTTCCAAGAGTTCTATATCCAATCCGTAAACATCATTACATTCCGCCTCACCTGGTGGAAGACCAAGTCCCCATAGAAACTATCCAAATACAAAAACATAATAATCAGCCCTATTTCAGTAGAATTACTTATTCTACATAACCACTGTATATCTTTATTTCGAATGTGAACACATTGCCATTGTGTACTGCGTATCAAGTTAGTCAGCAAACAGAGCTAATCGTGATAGAAAATGATATCATTCGAATCTCTATTTTTATATTAAAAGCATTAACGACTGCATATAAAATTACAATAATCCGATTTTAATAAATACATTAATATAGTGATTGATGATTTATATGATATATAATTTTACTATGTCAAAAATAAAAAATAAATCCAGGCATAATACTGCAGTGAGATTCAAATTGGGTGTAAATATTTGGTACAGAAATACGAGTGAAAACCACATTTGGTGTAAAAAGATTCAATTTTTACCACCAAATTTGATGTAAGGTTTGGTTCATGCATCGGAGATGCCCTTAAATATTAAAAAAAAATATTAGTGACTGAAAATCGTAAACGAACATTAAAATAAAATAATTGAAGTATTCGATACTCATCTATAAAACGGTTAAGCCCTAACGAATCCTATTTGAATTGAGGAACTGTCGCACTATGTTTTTCAATCTTAACACAGATAATAATACAGTAAAAAATTGAATGATCATGCCAGAAAGTAGTTGTTTTAATTGATTAAACAGAAAAACACGAAAAGAAAAGAGTGATCCGAGATTAAAGGATTAAAAAAAAAAAAACCTGGTTCATAACATCGGGGTTTGCTTCGAGAGGAAGCCATCTTTTAGCAGAAGACGCCATTGTTAATTGATTCAATTTTCTAAAAATATGATTGAAGATGAAATTGAGAATTTATCCGTAGCGTGTATAAATGCGTCTATTCTGAGTTCTCAGAAAAGGAGTTTTAAAAGGGTTTCTAAATTTGGGCTTAGAAGCTAGTTATGGTTTTGGATGATGTTTGCTTATATGGATCGGTTTAGTTGGATCCAATATCCAACTAATTTGGATGTCAATACAATTTTCTATTCAAACGACTTCCAACCCAAAAACTTCTTTCGACCTTTTTTTAGTGTCATATTAGTATCATATCAACAACCGCTAAAAAAAAAAAGAAAAAAAAATTAAACGCTGACAACTCAATTTTTTTTTCAGAAAGACCAAACTTCATCGTATATTTATTTACAATAAATATAATTTCAATTATAATTCTAAAATATAGATTTAAATAAAACCTATTCATTATCATGATATTTATTTACATAAAACTTTTAGGATTCATTTAACTCTATAATATTCAAAGTAGTGATGCATCATATTAAGGAGTACATAAATATTTCATACCATTGCTATAATCAGAATAGTATACACATTCATTGATACTGTAGTATTATTTAATTAATGAAAGTACAGTAGGGGATCCAAATTTTAACGTTCAAAGCATAACTCAAAAGAACTTGGGTTAATACACAGATCGAGTATCAAACTTTACGTAAATGTTCAATTTTATGAACTAACTTTTTTTCGTAACAATTTCATGAATGTAGTATACGAGTTGTTCACTAAGATAAACAATCTAATGAAACTTGTTCAATTACATGAACTTGGTGACTAGTGACTGGATAGAAAACCGGCTTGTTGTCCACATAAGTGCCACGTATGCTCCAGCTCGACAAAGACTTTCCACGTAATTTCAAAGTTCATAAAGGGTAGTAAACTTTGCAAAAATGTTCAATTTGGGTAACTAACTTTTTGTTTTGTTTATAAAGGGTATTAAACTTTGCAAAAATGTTCAATTTTGATAACTAACTTTTTTTTTGTTTATAGAGGGTAATTACTTTCCAGTATTTTTAACAAATGTAAATGTACCTGTATGTATAGAAGATTAGTTATCTTGTTTGCGACTTCGCAAATTTAAACATGAAATTTTGTTTTAATAGTGTTTTAACTTTGATTATGAAGATTGAAGTGTTACAACATTAAGATATTTTTTCATGTAATCATGCGGTTTTATTTTCGTTTTATAAACATTTGCTATAGTGTCGTTCATTATATTTTAGGACTGGACAATTGCAATAATAGGAAATATAAAAATGATAAATGGTGAGAAACTTAGTATAATGTTTATATAATAATTAGAAACAAGTAGAATTTTGTTAGAAAAATAAGTTGGTTTTGAATTGAAAATCAAGTATAGTTTCTAATCATGTATACATCATGAGAATTCTTGACCAAAATTTTAACAGTTAACATTTTCGCAAAGTTTAGTTATTCAAGTGTCAATAAAAAAAAATAGTTACCCAAACTGAACATTTTCGCAAAGTTTAGTTACCTATTTGTCTATTAATAAAAGTCACGTCATGCCACGTGTACACTTTACCGGTGAAACCGGATAGCCTCAAAATTTTGACCGGTTTCAATAGTACATTCATGGAATTGTTATGAAAAAAAGTTAGTTCATGAAATTAAATATTTACACAAAGTTTGATACCAATCTATATATAAACCCAAAAATCTTTGACTTCACTTTGTACACTTGGCATCACTACAATGCATTTCTCAAACTTTAAATTATGACAATTAAAACTTTGAACCATGTTACATAAGCTTGTTAGAGATGCCTAAGGGACACGTGAATTATAAGACAACTCTCAATTTTAACCGTATTATTTTAATATCAGTTATAACACTTTAGTGTTATCTCATGAGTTTTCAAACTGATATACAACTGACATACTCTTGTCAATCCTAAGTGTGTCATTTTAATTTCTGAACCCCACATCTTAATAAAATAATTTCATTAAAATTTAAAAAGTTGTATATTAATTAATTAAAATAAAACATTACAATAATTAAAATAACAAACTAAATTTAAAATAATATATTAGTCTAATTTAAAGTCCGGCTATAACAAGTTAAACGCTTATGTATAGCAAGTTAATGTATTTTTGTTTTTGTTTTAATTCTATGTATTAATATTAGTTATATTGAATGAGATATTAATTTAAAAAAATGTTTTTTTTTTCCAATTTTAAATTTTAAGTTATTTTCTCTTATGTGACTCTCTCTCCATTTATGTGCGCAACTCCACCATACATTCGCTGCATCTTCTTTTCCAACCATACCATGAACTTCGGCGAGCATTTCGATCGCCCCTTCGACAATCGTTTTCATATAAAAATTTAAAATCACCATCACCAACAAACCCCAAATCAACTCGATTTAACGTTTTTAAAACACGAATTAAAATTGTTTAAAAAAATTAACATTAAAAAAACGTTCCCGGCCCCACCATTGTGTCGCCTCTCTCATCAATATACCGACCCAAACTTACAGACGCGGTCAACCAATGCTGTCATGCCAACGGCGTCGGTTAAAAAACCGACTATGACGTTGGAAGTGGTCTAAGAAGTTCATTAATAAACTATGACATTGTAAGTTTAAATCTCATTATGAAATATTATAGAGTTATTTTCTTTCTTTTTTCTATTCTTACCAAAAAAGATAGAGCTCGAATATGAGTAAACAATGTTAGAATTTAGAACTATCTATTTAGTTAATAAGAGTCATACATGAAAAGTAAATTATATATAAAATGTTGTTATAAATTAATAAGACACTGGAACTACACAATATGGTTTTGTGATTATAATAATACATTTCACGTCCATGGTTATGATCCTACGAGGACAGAAGTTGAACTTGATACTTTGTTTATGATCAGGATTTTAGCTTGTTAAGGTGTCTTTGTGCTAAAAGTTGTAAGACATGTCACTTACTTCTAGATATTTTTTATGTATAAAAAGTTGAATGTTTCTAGTATTTAAGATGGATGGAAGCAATCCGTTCTCTAAGCTCAAACAACTTACATATACATTATGAAACTCGTCCACTTTTTTAAGTGTCATTAACTCAGCCTTTTGTTAATGTATATAGATTTATTAAAATTAGTACCACTTTAGATAGTTTTTTATCGATTAAACTTGTGTTAAGTGATTATGAAGTAGACTTTTTAATTGTACAATTCCATATAGAGATAATACAATTGAAGGTCACGTACATATATCATTTTGTTTTTTAAAGTCAATTATATATAAAAGTAATTTTGTAAGACCAATCAAATTTGCATTTTGATTCATCTTTATCAAATCCGACTAAAACTTTATTGATAAAAGCTAACCTAAGTACAAATTTTCATCATATAAACAATGAGTTCACAACTCAAATATCTAATAAGGTTTAAAGAATAGTTTTTCTAAATATTTAATGGTAAGATTTTGGCCGGATCTAATATACATTACATAAAAAATAAACTTTGTAAACTTATAAATCATTTTCATAAATAAATGACCATAAGAAAAACATATTATAATTTGTTGGCATTCGAATGTATAATCCTAAATTAGATTTGATATTAACAAGAGTTTTGTTTGCCATCACAAATGCAATGGAATTTATAAAATAATTGAAATCTATTCCTGATTAAAAGAAACACACGATTTTTATTTTATGCTATATATTAAAAGAAGTATAAATTAATTTTATTCACAATTATAATATATATATATATATATGTATAGGGGAATGATTCATAGGGAAACTTCAAATCTTGAGGAAGGAAGAAGCAAATCTTAGCCCTTGATTTTTTATTTATTTATAAAAAATTGTTTTTAAAATTCATTTGTGATGAATTTTAAATTTTGAGTAACATTAATCACATATGAATGTTAACAACATTCATTTGGGTTCAAGAGGAAAACAAAAAAAACAATTAGAGAAGGAGGGAAGCAAAACTCAACCATTTGTTAATGAATTTTAAATATCACAAATAATTTTAAAATTTAACATTCATTACAAATGAATGTTAAAAACATTTATTTATGAAAAAGTCAAGAGCTAAGATTTGTTTCCTTCCTTTTCCAAAATTTGAAGCTTCCCTATAGATTATTTTCATATATATATATATATATATATATGTCTTTGAAAAGAAAAATTTCTTAATATTTTTGTTCATAATGTAAGTTGGTATGTTTTAAAGTTGTATGCATGTTTTAGATTGATTTCAAGATACATAACATTTTGATTTATTCAATATATAAAGTTTGTATAGTTTATGTTCGGTAAAATTAGTATTGTATAAAAGAATTGTAAAAGATGACAAGACTTATCTTAATCTTAATTATATTTTAAATAAAATGGAGAATAAGTTTAATAGTAAAATAAAAAGCAAAATGACACTTATATCTTTAAATTATCTTGAGATATCAAATTTTCACGTGTTTATGGAAAGTTACTTAAATGTCCTTGAGGATATCATGAAATATATCATTTTTATTTGATGATTGATTATATAAAATAATAATTTAGATAATTTAGTAATAGATTCGCCATGAGTGATTAAAGAATATCGAATATATTGTTGTAAACAACAAATCACGTTTTCGATAAATGACAACGTGTCTTTCCATAAATGACAAAGACGTTTCAATATTTTATACATGGCAACGTGTCTTTCATTCGTAATAAATAAGCACTTCTTCGTTCCATTATTCACATATAAAAAATATGAATGTGATAGGTTCACCAATTAACAAAACAGATAACCTTATGAACATTTTATAAAATCATTATTATCATTTTCGTATCACTTTCATAATAGTTTAGCTTTTAACTTAGTGACAAACTAACTTCTCGTCAGTTATATTCTTCATTAAATAGGAACACTAATCCTTCTAGGTTTTGATATGTCATTTAGTGACCGATCATTGAAAACTATTTAGCATTCCCACTAATTTTGTACCGGTGGTTAAAATTGAATGGCGAATTATTTTTCCGTGACTAAATAACGTTTATTAGTGAGAAAATTATGAGTCGTCACAAAAGTTCATCTCTTAAGTCCATTTTTCTTGTAGTGCCTTACTTTTTCCTTTAATCACAATTTTTTATAGGTTGTACGATGTCAAAAAGACAATCACTATGTAAAATTTGTATTATCAAAAGAAGTAGAGGAGTATGATGATCGATGGTGAAATGGTTGACTGACAACAATCACAACAACTTGATTCAAAACAAGCTCTTAATTTATTTTCGTACTTTCTTATTTTTCGACATTACATTAAAATCTTGTCTAATTTTTTGACTTGTAAGAATTACGAGTCGTCACGATTTGAAAAGGTTGTTAAATGACTTGTAAGTGTCAGAATCATTTAAGAATTAGAATTCAATATTTTATTTTTTTAATTTTTAATTCTACTGATAATTCGTAAGAATCTAATAATTATATATATTATTATTGTTATTTAATTTAATTTAAGTGTCATTGGTAGAGCTAGTTGTTAAGTAATCAATTGTTCGAAAAAAGTGTATTGGGAATGCAACACATTTGTCACACTTTTTGATAAAAGCAGACTACTATTAACAACGAAATAAGAGTACAAATACAAGCGTATGGGTAATATTAACACATTTGTCACATTGCTTAGTACTTTTTGTTTTTTTATATATAAATTACATTATCATATTATCTTTCAAATTAAATTATGTAATATTTGTGTATATCTTTCAAATTATGTAATATTTTTGTATATTCACGTCCGATACTTCAGGGATGTGACTAGCGTATGCAACACTCAAAAATATCATATCATGAATTATACATTATGCTAGAACGTGCAGTTTCGTGTTCGTAGTATAAGTAACAGTAACTAAACTCAATACATATATGAACATAATATTCACGCTAAACAACTAACCATTCAAAATAAACCAACTATTTATATTGATATTCTAGAATATATTTTCATGATAAAACCTTTGTATATTGTAAATGGGTAAACATAACGTTTTTTATGTTCGGGATTATTTGAAAAGGACATGTTTTTTTTTTAAATCAAAACTCAAATGTATGCAGTTCAATTGAAATATTCTTGTGACCAATCTTGACTATTTTCTTAATTACTCCGAAAATGTTTAAGAGATTTGAACCTAATACTTATTACGACTGGATCATGACACTTTAGCGGTAATTATTAATACCGTGGTATGATATTTGTAGCAAAACATGTTAGATAAAGTGTGTAAACGATCAATCAATTAGAATGGACTTGCGGTTCTGGAATCGATTAATGTGACCAATGCAATTACTTAAAACATCAACATAAGCAAAAAATTATATACGACACTTGTCATCGTGAGAAAGAATAACAATTACTAATATGTTCTGTCCATTATGCGATCGTAGATTCTGTATCTAGTTTAGTATTTAATTAGATTAGATTAGATTACATACCAGAGTAATAAGGTTAATTAATTATCCTAATCTATCCAACTAGATGCATTTATTTCTTATCACATGAGCCAGCATAAAAGTTGGTTTCTTTAAACAAAACTAACAATAATTTAATTTAAACATATACTATTTTTCATGCACAAATCAACATATACCCAATAATATTATTATTTTTTTCACCACGTGACTATTTAAATACTACTAACGTATTAAGTTTGGATTAATATAGAAGTAAATTACAAAAGCCATCCTTCAACAATTAGCCAACTTATAGATGTAATCCCTCTTAAATTTCTATTTTCAGTCCTCGACAAAATATATCGTTTAAATTTTCCTGTTAACAAATTATATATCCATTAAAGATTTGAAAGAATAAAAGTTAGCTAAAAGTCATATGGGTCAAAAGTCAAAACGATTACCGAGTCAAAATAATTTCGTCAATAGTGCATATTGCATATAGCAAATGAGTAATGCTAAAAAAAGAAAAGACATGAAAATATACTTAATTTATTGATTATTTAATATATTATTTATGTATTTTTTTCTCTCTTAATTTTCACGTATTATATTATCACATTAATCAATCAAATTTTTAGATATACTTTTGAACCTATAACTTTAAGTCTACGTAATTACATACTTCTATCTTTCTTAACATACTTGCATTAGATAGATTTTATAATGGCCTAAATTTGTAGTGAAGGAGTTAAAAGGGACTTAAACCACACGTTTGAAACATATTAGGGGCCATATTTTGTAAATTGCAATTAGAAAATAATTTATCTCTAATGCTCCCATCTTTCTTCCCATTATATATTCACAACTGTTTCTATTCCCAAAATACAAGCATCTCCATTTCTCTCAAATTCCCTCCTGTATCATCAACATAAAGATTTCATTCCAATTCAATAATGGCCATAAATGATGAATGCTCTACACTTGATTTCATCAGACACCACCTTTTCGATGAAATCGAAGTCACCTCTCATTCATTTGATCATCTTGACTCCTTATTGTCACATATTGACTTAGATAATTGTTCCATATTAGATTTGGATTCTCTCGATTGGTGCACGAACAACGTTTCTAGCACACATAGTGATCCTTCGAGCTCAGAGAACGACTCACTCTTCGATTCACCTCTCTCAGCTTCTAGTGTTTTTGACACTAGTAATGAACACGACAATAGTTCAAGTACTGATACTGAATCTGGATTCGAGATAGGCGTATCAGCAGTACCGGAAGTGATTGAATCGAGCTCTAAAAAACTGTCCAAGAAGAACAAGAAAAATATTACGGAGAACGAAGAAAGACACTACAGAGGTGTAAGAAGGAGGCCGTGGGGAAAATATGCTGCGGAGATTCGAGATCCATTACAACGTGGATCTAGACTTTGGTTGGGTACTTATGAGACTCCAATTGACGCTGCAAAAGCCTATGATAGAGCTGCGTTTACTATGCGTGGTAGAAAAGCTATTTTAAACTTTCCTTTAGAGATTGAGAATAATTTGAAGGAAAATGCAGGGTATGTAGAATGTGGTGGCAGGAAGAGAGCGATTGATGAGAGCGAGATGGAAGTTGTACAAAGTGTGGTGGTTAAGAAGCAAAGATCAAACATAATTAATAGATAACAATGTCTTATTTTGTGTACTCATTCGGATATTTTGGATTTCATGTGGTTGCCAATACAATTTTTGTGTAATTTATCAGTTTTTAAAACTTCTTATCACATGTATAATCACACGTCTCTCACTAATTGTTTAAGATAATCACCTGGTGAGAGAGAAGTGAGGTTGGTGAGAGAGAAGTGAGGTTACTTGAAAGAATTAAGGGGTTTATGTAAATTTCACACTCTCGCATAATCAAACTAGTGTTCATAACCCTAACGAACATGAGTACCAACACATATATGGTCGATAATTCAGTCAACAGAAAAGTCAATGCCCCAATTTCATTTGGAGCCTATTTTGCCAAAATTGATTTTGGTGGCTGATTGGTTCGAAATTCGCATGATCACTCGGAAACAGCTCAACCAGCAAGACTCTTTTTATTCATGAGCCCTGGTAGTTTTCGGCCTTTCGGGGTCGTTTAAAGGTTGAAACGACATATACTGTTTTTCGGGGTTTATTTTGAATTTTTAGATTTTGTTTCCTTTTATTTTGTAACCATCTTTGCGTGGGGATTTCTTTTAGGCCGTTTCCGAGTGACCATGCAAATTTCAGCTCAATCTGCTACCGAAATCAATTTAGGCAAAATATACTCCAAATGAAATTGTCGTGTTGACTTTTTTGTTGACTGTATTATTGACCATGTCTACATTAAGTACGAGCACTCGATAATGTTAGGAAGAATCTTGTATGAAGCTTATGGCCAGTCTACACAAATGTCATATTAGATTAGTTAAGAACACTGTATCTACTGGAAGCTAGCTAGAAGACCAAGTGCATCTTACATAAAGATGTACATACGATACAACGTTAAGTTACTGCTTCTTGTTGTCCTATTTCTGTTGGTATATATTTCTAGTTCTCTTTCTAGTTTGTTAATTTCGTCGGGTCGTCTCTAAATCTTAATTTTATTAATCAATCAGTTGTTTTGGATTGGTCTTTTAAACAGTATAAAGATTGGTCCTTTAAAACAAAATCAACTAACAAATAACCATAGTTTAAACATATGCACCCAAAAATACAACGCACAAATGTCCAAATTCCTAAATTATTTATCTCACTCGTGCCAATTAAAATAATAACACATTTAAGCTTGGATTAAAATATAAGTAAAGTACAAAAGCCATTGCTCAACTATTAGCCAACGTAATATATATAATCCCTCTTAATTCTCTACGACATGTTGAACAGATGTTTTACGAGTATTTGGATATAATAGTCCTTAAAGATACAATTGTTATGTGTTTTCCTGTTAATTGAATATATGTTTTTTATATATAATTAACTTTAAAAGGTTGTTTCATTATTCATTTTGTTTTGCATGTTTTGTTTTAATTACTAATTATATTTTAAATTTTTGGGTTTCCCATTCTCATCTTAATCATTATGGTAATTTTTATTTGATCTCATGTAGTGAAAGTAAAAATGGAAACAAGAATATTCATAATAAAAAAGTTAATAACATGGTAAACTGTATTGTTGTGATTTGTTTATGTAAACCCCTTGATTTTTAAATTGATTTATTGTGTATAAAAGCATGGACTTTATCAAAGGACTTTTAGTGGCATCACTACGTGGTTATGTGTACTTAGACGAATCTATCGATCAATAAGTTTTGTCAATTCAAGTCTCGTTAAAAATCGTTTATACATAATATGTAACTATAAATAACATGTGAGATAGATGTATGTACGTAAGAAAAAACCCCTCATAACTCACAATTTGCAAAAGCCAAAAAGTATGCAGATTATGAGAACTTTTGGTACATATGTGTACTTGGTTGAATATAGGAATGTTATAGCATCTTAGGTCATCTCCAATGTATGCATTAAAATATTAAATTTGGTATTTTGGTGGAAAAATTAATCTCCAACCAACTCACTATATTTAGTACGTGCAAATTATAGTGTACATCAAATTTTTGAAGATTTTGGACCAAATTTTTAATTTCATTTTAACTCTTTTAATTGAAATAATTTTATTATGCAAGTCCAAAACCAAAAGAAAATAAGGGCAAATGATCCAAAAAGATAATGTAAGTTTTTAATAACTTTATCATTGTAATGTATTAGTTATTTATGTTTCGTATTATAATCAAATTTGAATTTTTATAAGTAATAATTAATTTTAAGTATAAAAATGTATAATTTAGGGGGCAATATGTAAATGCAAGTAATTATATGGTGTAGAACTTTGGTGCATACGTTGGTGATTAACCACATTTGGTGCGTGCATATTCTTTAAAAATTCTCTTTTACCACTAAATTTAGTGCAACATTTGATACATATGTTAAAGATGCCTTTACAACTTGCAACTAATATATCTTTTCTCAAAATTTGTTAAAGAGAAAGTTTGTAAAAAATACCCACATATTTTGCAATCAGTTAGTTGCATAATCGGTTGGTCAGTTGCGTACTTGCGGTCTTGGGTTGCGTGGCCGGTTGTCAAGTTAAGCCATCGGTTACGAACTCGAGTTTTTTTTCTTTTTTTCAATTGTGTTAACCATTGTGAAAAATGTAGATTGTATGACATAGTAAAGGCATAAGCATTTATTTAAAATATATTACACTTTAATCATAAATTGAAATTTGAATTGACACACTACAAATTATATGAAACGTGTAAATGAAGATGTTAATTGTTTAATTTTATAAAATTAAGGATCTCTTCGGTAAGATATGTGTAGTTTGTAGTTAAAGCTATACGATGTAGCTGAAAGCTGTAAATTTATTTGTTATAAACTGTTTGACAAAATAACTGAAACTGTAAGTTTGAAGTGTAAATTAATTTAAAAGGACATCAATATAAAAATAAATAATAAATATAACTAAAAAGATATTTAACACATAATATTTTAGTGTAATATTGACGAGGGCAATCATTGAATAACTAGTGTCGATAAACTAATCGTTGTCAAATCGTAATATTGACGAGGGCAATCATGTAATTTTATTCACCAAAAGCTCTTTTCAATTCTTTAGGGTATGTTTGGTGAAGTAGATGTAGTTGTAGCTGTAGCTTTAGGTTTTGAGCTTTTTATGAAAAACTACTTCAAGTAGCTTTGAGATTTTGAGGTTTTCATTAGATTCTAAAGTTACAACTTGTACATGACAAACAAAACTTTTATTTTCATATGAGCTACTTCTAGTAGCTTTGAGATTTTTAGCTTTTTATTGGATTCTAAAGCTACAACTTGTGCATGACAAACAAGACTTTTATTTTCATATGAGCTTTTTGTTCAAAAATAAAAGTTAAATCCCCTAAAAGCTCCATATCAAACATGTCATAAAAGCTTGTAGGATTAACTTTTCATTTATAAGCTTTTTTAGAAAAATTAAAAGTTCAAAACTTTTCTATCCGAACGAAACTTTTATAAATGAGGAGCTTATTAATTTGAAAACAAAAGGTTAAAGCACCTAATAACTGTGTGCCAAACAAACCCTAAAATTTTAAAGTTCGTTTTATATTTTTTATGAACTAAAGATGTACAAACTTAGGAAAAGATTAAGTTTAATTTAGGGGTTCATTTATATTTAACACGTCTAGTAACTTCAAACGGTTCAAAAGTCACCGTCGTTTAAAATTCTACTCATCTATCACACGAAACTCCGCAACCTAAACCACTCAACACGACTTCGTGACTTTCAACTATGCAACCCGTTTGAAGTTCATCCATATTGACTTGATTTTTGAGTTTCTTTACGACATTACTAATTCTAACATTTATGAAATTTGAAATTTTTTGGGTCTCTAGCTAACCGAAGATTGATTGGAATAATTAATCACCCTTTGCTCAAGTGAAATAATTGATCATTTTTCTCACTCGTTTTGAGTTGCGACTACTGATTTATATAATTTGTTATTTTTTATAAATCTTGACAGAAAAAACGTCACGTTTATATAAATTATATTCTGCTTTTTCATCAAATTCCTAAAGGAAATAAGTTTTGTAATCAAAGTTGAATTTAGAAGGGAGCAAGGGATCCACTACCTCCTAAAACAATTTCAAATCTCATAAAAATATCTATTTTGAAGGTAATATTGACACTTTTTAATTTATCCCTTATTAAAAAATTTCAAAGAACAAAAGAAAAAAGATCGCCCCTCCAATTTAAATGTCGTGCCTTCGCCTCTACATGTAATAGCACGTCATTGAGTACAGTAGTAAAGGACTAAAGGGTATAAATCGACTGATTTTCTACTGTTAGTATTATTTCATAATAGTATAAAAACTGGTTAGCCAGGTTTAAAGTATTTAAAAGTATTTTGGCATTTTAACAAACTAAAACTAGATTAAAATTCAATCGTATTCTATTATTAATCAACACCATATATAACAATGGGTTACGATGTCGTTTTCGGAAAAGAATAAATAAAGTTTGAGTGTCATTCCTATATTTTTCAAAGAAAAAGAGTTTCACTTATTAATGCATAATCATGTATATTTATTTCTTATCACATGTACCAAACAGCAAAAAGAATATGAAAAAGCGTAACAATTGTTTTTATTAGGAATGACCAGTTTTTTAATCATAAGAATCCAAAATTGCAATTATTCATGCACAATTAAACATAAACAATATATAATATAATATAATATAATATTTTCATCATGTTTCTATTTAACAAATAGCACATTTAATTTAAACATTTATATAGATAGATAAATAGATGAAATTTACAAAACGCATCCCCGAACAATTTAACAACTTATAGATAACCTTCCTATTTTTCTGCCACATGGTCCAAATGTTAACGATCTTTCGTTTGTTTCAGGCCATGATTGCACGACGGTAGTGTGATCAACTAATTAATTAACCCTATATGGTATAAAAGTTTCTATCTAATGTAATATGAAGAACGACAACAATGTATCATAGTGCAAATTGGTTTTAGCATTTCACATATTTAAGATCATTTTCCTTGAATCATCTTGAAATATATACAGGACAATTAACTAGCAATGCAAACATGGACGGTAAATACTCATAGTTACGTTGCGTATAAATTTTCTTTAAATTTTATACCACGAATGCTTAAACTTCGAATCAATTGTACATATTAACAATATGTTACTTTGCTTCGAATCTACTGTTCACCCTCTAAAACTGTAAATATTTTTAATCAAATTGTTTAATAACGTACTCAACCTTTATTAGATTGTTTCGTTTAACCCTAAATGCGTAAAAATATTTTTGTTACCAATAATATTCATATATTGTAATTTTGATACAGATATAATACGTAGGGACGAAATTTACATACTTCGAAAAATCAAGGACTGTTATTGTAATTTTTCTTTCAAGAATAAACTAAATCGCAGCCTCATACTGGCTCCACAAAGCAAACCTGGCAGCCTCAATTATTTCCTGATTTATAAACACTGCAGTTTCATGTCCCAAAATACAAACATTACTCACTTCTGTTTCTTTTTCCCTCATTCTAACAAATAACAATCAATCATCATTCTTTCAATTAGATTCAAAAATGTCGATAAACGATCAATTCTCAACACTCGATTTCATCAGACAACACCTGCTCGATGAAATCGAACTCACTTCTCACTCACCTCATCTTCTAGACTCCTTATCAAATATCGACCTAAACAATTTTTTCATATCAGATTTTGACTCAATCAATTGGTCAACCAGTGATATTTCTAGCGCTTCGAGCTCAGAGAACTCGCTCTTCGATTCAGTTTCGAGTTTTTTTAACAACACTAGTACTGATCACGAAAATACTTCAACTTTTCTCGAATCGATAACTCCTGATTCTACTAAATTAGAAAAGGATATAATAGTACCAGAATTAGTGGAATTGAGTGCCACGTCAGCAAAAACATCTGTAACGAATAATAATATTGAAGACGAAAGACGTTATAGAGGTATAAGAAGAAGGCCATGGGGAAAATATGCAGCCGAGATACGAGATCCAAAACAACGTGGATCTCGAGTTTGGTTAGGGACTTACGATACCGCAATTGAAGCTGCAAAGGCTTACGATAGAGCTGCATTTACTATGCGTGGTAGAAAAGCAATACTAAATTTTCCGTTGGAGATTGAGAAGAACTTGACGGAAAACTTAACAAACACCGTTAACGTTAACCGGAAACGATCGAGAGATTCAAGTGACGTGGAAGTAGATGAGCAAAATGTGATTGTTAAGAAAGAAAGGACAAACAAAATCAAGAATGTATGATTTTGTTCACCCATTGTTTAATGTAGTGTAAAGATATAACATGCACATTTCTGTTATTATTTTTTTCTTGTTAAATAATGAAAATGAGAATGAATTTTAGAGCTTTAGTCACATATTCTTTGGGGATATCTTGTTAGTATAAATTCCTTTAATAATGCATGCGCTAATCTTCGCGATGGATGTTTAAATATTAATTATTACTACGTGCCAATTGTTGAAACAAAGTTGATTGGTTGTTGACCTCTTTTTCAGTGTCATCGCAGTTTAAATATTCGATTTATTTCATAGATTTGGAATCAATGGAATTTATAAATCAAAGTAATCGTTACTTGTGCATATCTAATCTTTCTTTAGTATATACACATAAACTCACATTCTTAACGTGACACATATCCTTAATCTATTAATATTAAAATTATATATGTAGGGTGGGGATTAAGAGGGAAGCAAAAAAATTAGGGAAGGAGGGAATCAAATCTCAACTATTGATTTCATCATAAATGAATTTTAAAAATTATGAAAAATTTCAAAATTTAACATTCATCACCAATGAATGTTAAAAACGTTTTTTAATAAAAAAATCAAGGGCTAATATTTGCTTCCCTCCTTCCCCAAATTTTAGAGCTTCCCTATGGATCCTTCCCATATATATATATATATATATATATTTTAATCTATTAATTCATGTAGCTACTCTTTATCTGTAATAACCCGTCCCACATTGATATGAGATAAGAAATTTGAGTCCTTTATAAGCTTAAAGTAGTGGGCTACTAATATCCGTCCACCATAGTTTTTAGTTGAACATGAAGGATACACAAGTAGTCAATTGCTTTCGGCTTTGGGGGGCGTTACATATGGTATCAGAGCCATAGCCTCTAGGGGTGTGACGGGCACGCGGCTCGTGCATATCCTGGGGTATGGATCTTGGTTATTGGTTATGTTTCGGACTGATGAGGACGTCATGAGTTTAAGTGGGGAGTTTGTAACAACCCGTCCCACATCGGTATGAGATAAAAAATTTGAGTCCCTTATAAGTTTAAAGTATTGGGCTACTAGTATCTTTCCACCATGATTTTTAGTTGAACCTGAAAGATACCCAAGTAGTCCATTGCTTTTGGCTTTAGGGAGCATTACATTATCATTTTATATATATTATTAAATAAAAAAAAACCTTATAAAATTTTAGAAGGTTTACATGTAACACATAAGCATCTCAAAATTTAACACCTAAAAAGTCATCACCATACAAAATTGATTAAAACGGTGAAAATACTCATCTAAAGCGGTGAAGAGTCCGTCATTTATATGGAGGTTGTTTAAAACGGAAACAATTTTGATGGCAGTGAAATGATTGTCCTAAAGTAAAATATAGTAAGGTTATGGTACATATTTAAAGGTGGTTTGCTTTGTTTGTTGGCGAGAGTTATAGGGGTCTCTAAGGGTGGGACATTTGTGTAGTATAAGGCAATGTGTTTCAATTGTTTTGGCGCTAGTTTAGGTTATCTATAAGGGGATTTAGCGTGAACCGCCTTTATGTTTAATTACTAAAATTTTAATAAAAATAATAAAATATGTAAGACAGATTAGCGTGAACCGCCTTTAGATTTAATTAGTAAATTTTAATAAAAATAATAAAATATGTCAGACGATTTAACTTGACCCACCTTTATATTTAAATAATAAATTTATATTAAAATAGTAACAATTTGTAAGCGGTTTGTATGACACCACCTTATTAAATTATTAAATCATAATAATAGCGTAATTATTTATACAATAAACAATTATAATATTTTTATTTAGGACGAGATTGTTATTTTTTCCATGGAAGTTTTTTTATGTAAAAAATAAATAAAACAAAAGGGGTTATTTTGTTGTCAAGGTAAGGCAGTCATGACCAATTTGCCAAACATGTCTATTTTCCGGTAGCCAAAATTCCAGAATTTGTAGTATTCAATTCTAGCAACCAAAATGACCAGTTAAACAACATACATATTTGAAACATCCAAATATCACCATGATCAAAAACTCAACGTCAAAATAACAACAACTAATGTACAATTATGCAAACTACAATATTATAGTAACAAATATATGAGTTCTAGTTTATATCATAGTCATCGTCAAGGCAGTCATGACCCTTTACCAAACATGTCTATTTTTCGGTAGCCAAAATTCCAGAATTTGTAGTATTCAATTTCTAGCAACCAAAATGACCAGTTAAGCAACATACATATTTGAAACATCCAAATATCACCATCAAAAACTCAACGTCAAAATAACAACAACTAATGTACAATTATGCAAACTACAATATTATAGTAACAAATATATGAGTTCTAGTTTATATCATAGTCATCGTCAAGGTATAAGTTAGCTAACGTCCTTCCGCTGTTAATTATAGGTTCTTTAAACTCCGTGTGTGTATTAGGTTTTCAATTTCTCCAAATCTACAAACAAGTTCAATTATTGGCAAACCTAAAACGAGAATAGGTAATAATATTTTACTAAGACTTACATTATTTGGAAAGTTTGTTTGCATACTCATCAGCATTTGACACATAGTCTTCATCATGTAGTATCCACATTCCCAACTTTGGCATTATTTGGAACAACTTTTTGGAACTATGATATTCAAACTGAGTCATGAGGTGATCGGCAATAGTGTTGTACTGATCCGGTTTTTCATCATAAATTGATTGGATTATTCCTGGATGCAGGAAGACACATCGATTGGAGGTGACTGATTCTCGAGAGGGAGCCACAAGTTCCTAAATAAAAATATGATAAAGTAAGTAATAGTAATAAATAAGAATATAATTTATAAAGACATTATTTAAAAATATTAATCAAATTATATCGCCCACCAAGAAAAATTGGTGACATCGAGCAACTCGTTTGTCAACCAAATTAGCAGTCCATCGTATTCAATCCATTCCTGAATCTCAACTTGACAATACATTCTAGGGGGGCATATAAGATGAATTTGATCAATATGGTGGAAGTAGTTGGTGAATCGTTCATCCAACTCTCGAAAGATGACAAGGAAATTCCCTGTCAATAAGTACCATATTAAAATCATTGGACGTTAATAAGGAGAACGAGATGTTTGTGGTGGTAAAGAAGGTGAAGGAATGTTGGCCATTGACGAGGACATCAAGTTGGACGTCATTTTGGGATGAGGACGGATGTATGTTTGACGTCCCTCCCTTGTCGCGGGTATCTCAGTTGATGGTAATATAAGATGATATGATATGTAGATTACACACATTAATCATCTGTTGATTGTTTCATTGTGTGGCTTATTTTTTAGATATTAGAGATAGTTTTATTTGTTATCATTAATGAGAAGGTGAAAGTTCGTTACATGTTGTCACAGTAACGACAACAGTAACCCTTTACCGAAATTATATTATTATGTAAAAGATGGATAAGTTGTAATATAAATATCAAACGTACTGAAATCATTTGAAGTCTTTGGTGTGGGGGTAACTTTCAAGGCTCCAAGAGGTGTCATCGTCGACTAAATCAATTCAAAATATTAATAAGATGCATGGTATGTATTAAGACTGAAAGTACGTTATGATTAATTAATTTTATATTTGATTACTACTAATATTAACTTAATTTCATACATAAACAATGAAAATAAACATTAAATTAAATATAAAATAAGAACAGATCAGGGCACTAGGATGATTAATGACTATTTTAAATTTAGTTAACATACTTGGCAATCTTAATCTTAATTTAATTGAAAATATATTGTTGTTTGAGTCTTACCTAGATTGCAAGCAAATTCGCAGAATATCACGTGACTTTAATATAAATGTTATGTTATATTTATATTTATTAGGTAATTATCAAGTTGATATATTTGTACAGTTAACATTGCAGGATTATACTTCAAAAGCTTTACTAATGATTTGATTGATTTAACGAAATATTTCAACGCTATTCAAACCGACCGATATGCATTTTTTTTTGTTAAACCTTTATTATAGTTAATCCTTCGCATTATATCATTGGTTACTACATAAAATTAATTTTATAAATATGATTTGTAATGTCACATAACAGTATATGACAATTAATATGTAAGATATGTAATATTATTTAGCGTAATAGTTAAACACTGAGTTTGTATAAATTATTATATAGTACGATTCATTTTACAAATCGGAAGATTTGATCAAGCAAACGTAAAGTAGATTTGATACGCAGGTCGATTCATCTTGACTAACCATGCGAGAGCACCGCAAATCATTACATGGCAACTTCATTTTATCAACTTAATTTATTGCAATGCTTGCACGTGTTTAAACATGAACTTTTTACCCGCATGCTGCCGAAGTCCTTTCAAGAAGCAATAACGATGAGTGTCATATGAGTAGACCAATATTACATTGCAAAAAGGGGGAGTAAAGCATCCAAAAAAACTGCACCAAAAGTACTCAAAAACTGCACAAATTTCTAGGCTAAAATGACGTTAAAACTTGCTAAAAGTACTGCATAAAGTACCACACAAACATACTACACCTAAAACTACACAAAATGCTACACTAAAACTTGCAAAAAGCTGCACCAAAACTTGCAAATATTGCACAAAAATACTGAGTTTATTACCAAATCATCATCCATACATTACAAGTAACGAACAAAAGAGGATGCTCATGACCACTACATATTCAATACATCATCCATACTACATAAGTTATCAACAAAATAGGCTATTCATGACCATTACAAAGATACACTACCCACTACAATTACAATTCAATTGGGGTAATTTTCTGATTCTAAGCCTTTACCATATGGACAATTTGGGGGCTTATCCCAACTTAGATTTGCAATCCTCTGAGTTTTTTACTTGGCTTTATAAGTTTTTTTTTGTACGACATTCAAACCTTCTTTTCCACCCAAGTGAAAAATCTCCATTGGCACCTATTGTAATCCTTCCCACAATTGTACCTCTGTGACTAACTCAGAAATTCTACTTTTTTGTCACCTTCATTGCTGCTTGAAGAATCCTATAACAAACGGATATTAAAAAATATTAAGCACATTAAAAATGATTTTCTTTGCTCTCTCTCTGCATCATTGAGATTCTTCAAAGTACCTGGGTTGCGATGCTCCATAAGAGCTTTCTGGAAAGTCTCAATTGCAAGTTCAAAGTCCTTCGATATTTTCGTCAACTTAACCAAAGCAGTTCCTTTTCTTGTCAAAGCTTTCTAAAATATTAAAAAAAAACAGATTATGATTAAAATATTTCAACTTTGTGTAACCATATCTAACACTTATAACTTCTTTTGGATGATATATAAATGGTTAGGGAAAAACCGTTGCAGGTGAACAAAACTAAAACCGCCCACATTGTCACTGCTATGTAACTCATTTGTAGAATTTCAAAGCTTTTCCAAACTAATGAACAACCTAAGATTCGAATAGTCCAATAAAAGTGTCTTTTAATCAGTATTACAAATTTGAAATTCTTGATTAAAGATATATGGAAGGAACACTAAGGGCTCAAAGACGTTAATGTTAGCTGAAAGGCATAAAAATATCTAGCGAATTTCTTGGATGAACACAATCTATGTTTAGTGCATAAAAGGATAGAAGTTACTAAATGATTTCGAATAAAAAAATAATAGATTATAATTTAAGATTAAAGATACAACATGGCGAGATAAGTCGCTACTGCCACGATAAAAGATCTCTGCTGTGATCGTCAATCTATCTACCCCAACATCATGTTAAACCAAAATCACTGATGTTACCTGCTATCCGACTGAATTAGAAGACAACAATTGGAACCCTTCTACTTACTTCCCATTCCTTAGCCAAATACTTCAGGGAATCGGATCTACCATGAAATGTTAGAAAGTTAAGGTCATAGTGGTATCCTGCAAACACAGTACCCTCTTTTCCATGTCATTGAAGGTTACCTCCTGTTAGAGCAAGAAATTACAGTACCATATTAATTCATAGAAAACTATTAAAAATTAAAAAAATAAACAGTACCAAATTATTTCATATAGGAAACTATAACTCATTAATATTCTAACCAATCCTGTGTCGTAGTGATATCAATTCCTCTGTTATTAAGCAATTAAACTGAAAACGAAGAACTCCTAGAAAAAGCGACGAGCACAATACATCTGCATTTTACAAAACATGTATATATACCTCATTAGAACTCAATCTGTTCCACGAAAACCAAGATTCATACGGATTATGGCGTTTAAATTATGTATTGTTACATGTTAATAGCTACAAAGAAACAACTAAAAGTATTTATAAAATTGAAGAAAGTAAAATGAATGTACCAATGATCATATCATGTAACCACATTTCTTACAAACATTTCGTAGAACACTTTTTGTCACATTTAGTAGTCTCAGTAGCATTCATATAAGAACGATTTCAATTTCAAATGAAGTCTTACTGAATTTGTCAAATCTTCAAACCGAGTAGTACAACCAACTTCTTCCCCAAGTGTGACTCCCATTTATTCTGCCAACTGGGAAACGACAATCTGTAAGCATGATAACTATAGCAAGAATAATAGCATTTTAAAGAATAAATAGTTAACATTAAGAATAACTTATAATATAGCGAACCTGGTGTAGTAATTTCTTTGATATGATATTCTAATATCATCTGATATGGTCATACATTAATAATGGAAAAGCTACCATTTTTATGCAAGATTTAGAATATATGACATTTGTCCACAATATCTAATGTGAATCACTTACGCTCCCTTTCAGTGCCACTTCCAGGTCAGCAGCACTGAAGACTATGCAAGGTGCGTTACCACCAACTTCAAGAGATACCTACAACAATAAAAGAAACTGTAAAATTTTAGATGCAACATAGTTTGGAAGTATGGCAAACATGATTTTAGTACAACTACCTTTTTGAATTTTGACAGTCTCTGTTACACAAGCCATCAATTTCTTTTTAACAGCTGGAAACCCAGTAAATGTTATCGTCCTTACCGAAACTAATAACAGGAAACCATGAACACCCTACATTATAATCTTGAACATCTGATACTGAAGGTCGGTACTTTAGACTGAATATGTTTAAATACATGTGGGCTCTTAAGTAACAATGTTCCAATCTTAGAGCATCTCCCATTACCGCATTCAAAACACCCTGTGATATTTTAAGAACATAAATGAATTTAGAATTATGTGATAAGTGACCCAAAATAAAAATAAAAACATAGCTAACCTTTATTATGTGATATTTGTAGTTATGTACATATAATGTAAAACCAGTCTCAAGTAATTCCACTTTGGAGGCCTCTTTTATTCCAGAAGGATTGTTCGTAATATCTGTAATAAAAATGCTATTTTGTACTATATGAAATATGGATTAATAGAGAGAATTAAGAATGGAGCCAAATATATATGTAATTGCTACTGAAACATAACACTTGTAGTTAATAGTTATTCACAAAATATATATGTCACCAGCAGCTGCATGCTTGATTTGGAAAGCTCTTCTGAGTAGTGGTACAACCGCAATGGGTTCTAATGCATTTGAAACATATAGTCAAATTTAAACAAATAATATAAAGAGCCTATGAGTTACTTATTAGCTTTTAAATGAGAGATATTATTTTTGAGAGTCTACTTTAGATCATGCACATTAGCTTTTTGATTTAAACTTCATATTGGTTAGTATATTTATAGCATAATAGTTTCAAGTGCTTTGTTGTCGTGAACTCGTGATGTGTTTTTTTCCTTCCTGATGGCATATTGTCATATGACCTTATTTAACATAGCAATCATCTTTTTGTGGACAACTAAAAATTTTTGATGGAAAGAAGGTACAAGTTGCCCCTTTTTATGTACTTTTTTCTACGTCACGATATGAATACGGTATTTTTAATTTATTCATACATTTTGACGTTCTACGTGTTTTTGAGTTTCTTTTACTTTGTTTTAAAGTGTTGTTCAGCATATGCCTTCTTGTTTCATAAGTATATTTCGCATTAAAAGTAAATCGGTTATTCAAAACCTTTTAAATCGCTTTCAAATTTTTGCCGCTGCAACGCGCGACGGTTATTCAAAACCTTTTTAATCACTTTCAAATTTTTTGTCGCTTCAACGCGCGAGTTACCAACTATAGTTGAATTATATTATTGCCGTCGTCGCATTGCATGGATACTAGGCTAATATAATATAATTAAAAGACGTAAGTTTTGAAGTATACTGTTTTATGTATGTCTGTGTACATGCATGAACATATCAAGCCGTCTTTCAACATTTTGTATCAAGTTGTCCCTCAGAAAAGAATATATATTAGATTAAATAATATAATGGTAATAATAATAATAATAATATATAATAATGTAACTATGCCTTACAACAACGCATTTCATCTTCTTTTATTACCAGTCTTTCTTATTGATTTGCAAAGAAAATAAGGTTTCAACAAGTAGAGCAAACAACCTGAAAATTGTACTCAAGTCAAAGAACACGAGATAGAGTTGAAAATTGACGAGTATAAGTTTCCGATTTTTAAAGAACCACTTGAGAATAATAATGATCAATAACAAGCGGTTCGGTTCTTGCGAAAAACTAAAGATGATATCTTGAACACAAAATAATAGGAGTCGGAATTTATTTTAGTTCACTGTATTTCTAGTAATTAATTTTATGTTTTATCATTTTTAAGTAATTGAAATTAGTTTAATATAATTAATATTAATATAATATAATATTTAATTATTAAAATGAATTTTAACAAACACACGTGGGTGTATCATCTCGCTTACGCGACCGCCTATTCTGACTTTTTAAAAAGTCTTTCAATAATTCTTCTACTTTCCCCCCAAATTAAAGCCCCATTTCTTTGACTTTTTTCATTCTTCCAATTTTGAATTCCAAAACCCCAATTACCTTCATTTGATCTTCAGCAGAGAGCAATTTCAATACCTGAATTCTCAGATCGGAATCCCAATTTCATTATACAGCCAAAGAATCAATGGAAAGTACACCTGTAAAACCTAATTCAGAGGTTAGGGTCCGTTACAGAGGTGTACGACAAAGGCCATGGGGAAAATACGCAGCAGAGATCCGAGATCCGAAAGTTGGAGCTAGGGTTTGGTTAGGTACTTTTGATTCTGCAATTGATGCTGCAAAAGCTTATGATAAAGCTGCTTTCGAGATACGCGGACGTAAAGCTAGTCTTAATTTCCCTCTTGAGATTGGGAATTTAACTCAGGAATTAAACTTAGGGACTAAAAGTGAAAATAGTGGTGGCCGGAAGAGGAAGAGAGATAAGGTGAGTGGTGAAAATGATGAAATTGAGACGGTGACGTTGGCGATATGTGGTGTGGAAGGAGACGATGAGGGAGACGGTGGGCGGGAAAGGAATGGAGACGGAAATGAGATGGCGGTGACGGTGGTGGTAAGTGGTAAAGAAAGAAAGAATGATGGAGACGAGTGTTGTGCGGTTGATGCGGTTAAGTTGGATGATGGTTTAGGGTAAGAGACTAGTAGGATTTTGTGTGAAAAGTTTTCGTTTTTGGAAGTTTAAGCTTATGTTTTTTAGACATTAGAATAAAGCTCTGTTTGGATGACAGGATGTAAAATATTTATTTAAAGAAATGACAAATAACTTACTTGAAGTAGTTTTTGAAAAGAAAGCTGAACCTATTGCCTTTTTAGCATTTCAATAATTATGATTCCTTTTCTTGGTGGATTGTAAATGTAGTTGATGTTTTGTTTCCTTCTTATTGTTGGTAATCTAGGTTGTGCCCTCCCTTGGCGTTCGGTTTTGGTGATTCCATCCCCCGGCAATCGCTCTCTCCTCTTCATGATGTGTCACCTCTGGTTAGTGAATTACTAGCCCTTGAATGATTTTGTGCGTATTAAGTTCTAGATTTCCAATCCCATGGTATTTGTAAGCGAAGTATTACGTATTAACTTAAGTTCTAGATTTCCATTAAGTTTTAGTGTCTCTATATTGATTGAAATTAAAGGAAACGGAGAGAATCAACGGAAGCTGTAATGTGTAGGGATATAATGACTCAACAAAATGCTACTCAACCACGTGCTTCAGAAATAATAAAATCAGACACTTCAAGTATCAATGAAGTTGGTAATTGTAGTGTTATGTCAGCTATACGCCTATAAGTGTGCTTAACCGCATGGTAGAATGAAGTATTAATGACGACAGGTAGTGATTTGTGGTGCTTTGCAGTTAGTTTTTTTGAAAATGCTGTTAAAAGATAATTGTTTTTGAATCTGCCTGATGACGCAGGTAGGCTAGCTTGGCTGCAGTATAAGCAAAATCTCGCTAAATGAACTTCTGTTTTTGATAACAGTGATGATTCACTAGTAGGGTAGGAACACACTATGTTTATTTATTTATTTATTTGACATTCTCCTTTAATGATGGATGCTCTGTGTATGTTAGTTGATACCTATATAGATGTGTATAGTTAACCTTACGATGTTATTTGAACATCTACTTGTTATTTTTGCATTTTTATACTACATTAGTACGTAATAAAATGTGTGTTTATGGTTTTGAATGCATGGATTATTGTGGATGTTGAAAGATTAATCTGGATTGTTTACTTATACTAGATTACTTGTGTACTTTTTCACCTTCAAACATGAGAGACTAGGATGAACAAAGTTCTTAATGGTCATTCTGTTCGACGTGTTACTCTGTATTATGGATCCAACTGCATTCTTGAAATCATGTCGAGTGCTATAATTAAAATATGGATCGAAACTTTAAGCAGATTGTATGTCATAACCGAGGTAAAACATATTGCTTTTCAAGCATAGAAGGCTAAAATAAGTTGTTACTTTGTTTGTATTAAAGAAGTGTGTATCTTGTGAAATAACCTAAAATGCCTTCTTATTAACTGCATGAGTGCATGTTAACTTGCTTAATGAGATTTCATTACCTTAGTCTTATATCATAATCTTAATTATAATATAGGAATCGAATAATAATATCGTTAAATATTCAATTAACCAATAAAATTCTTTAATTTTATCAAGTTGGAAAAAATTTAGCACATAATAACATCATCTTTTAAAATTAAAGTTTAATTAATCAATTAAGTTCATTTATTTCACTTCATGTTAAAAATAAAACCTCATACTTTAAACTGTTAAAAGATAATGGATGATTAAATAATTAGTTATAATATACGAAGTCTAACAATTAAAACCTTTACTTTTTATTATAACTTAAATTTAATATATATTTTAATCCTTATATATTACGCTTTTAATACAATTTACAAGTTATGTAGATCTTTTGTCGTATATTTTAGTACATTGACAAATGTGGACACTGGTCAGGTGATTCAAATTGTATATCCGGCTAAGTTACTACATTTTGCGCTCGACAAAAATAAAGGGTTCAAGGGGTTTGCGCCACCTTGTGGGATCCTAGAGGCAACATTTCTAGCCGAGTCAAAAGGGTAGAGCCCTAGTGGCGGTCCTAGAAAAACAGTTTCGATATAGAAAACTGTTTTTAAATGTCGTTTGGTTGTTACTGTTACCGTATGCATATCATAAACATATTTTTGAAAAAGAAAAAGGGATTCAATTTTCTTTTTTAACAAGAATGTTGAATAATCTGTTGAATTTCCGGACGAACATTGTAAATCCAGAAAAATTAAAATCAAAATATTATTTTTAAAAAGTAAAATCCATACAGGACTCAAAGAAATAAAGCCTAGAAAACTTATGTTAATCAAATACACGAACCTCTATTTTAGCCGTCTTTTTGTATTTTTCATCAACTATATTACAAATAGACAAATAACAATGTATTTATTTATTTTATTTTTTCAAGTCGTGTGTATTTAGAATAAATTAAATAAATATAGTTGGCATATTTATTTAGTCGTTTAAAGATTGCATACCATATTCCGAACCGTTTTCCAGCAACTACAATGTTTTCTTTATCCTCAAATACATCAACCTCTGTGACCCACCATTTGTCGTCGTTCATCAACCATATAATTTCTTGTGATAAAAGGTTGAATTATTTCTCCAACTTGTATGAACTGACAAAGAAATAAAGCAATAATAATATTATTAAAATCTATAAAGGGTCCTTTATATTAATCATGTCCATAACACACCTTCCATTTGGGCTCCACGAACCAACTGACGAAGGTCTCATTCCTTGTATTATATATAAACCCTTAACTCATTATTCTACTCTCATCTTCCAAATCAATATCAATTTCAATATCCCCATTTCAGTTTCTATCTCTCTTTCTATTTTCAATTGAGGCAATAATGGCAACATTTGATGAAGTATCAGCTCTAGATTTCATAAGACAACATCTTCTAGACGAATATGAAACACCTAATAATATTCATGTTTTGACATCTCAAACATCGCTTTCTGAATCCGACCTTTCAGTTTCTGATTGTCTCGACTCTGAAGAAGAAACCGTATCAGCTAATGTGACGGTACTAGAATTTGATGATAGTAGAGCTAGTGAACCGTGTGTTGAGGAAATGAAGGTGCATTATAGAGGAGTAAGACGTAGGCCGTGGGGAAAGTATGCGGCCGAGATTAGAGATCCAAAACGTAATGGTGCGAGAGTTTGGTTGGGGACGTATAAAACTGGTATTGAAGCTGCAAAAGCGTATGATAGAGCTGCATACGAAATGCGTGGTAGTAAAGCCATTCTTAATTTTCCGCTCGAGATTGATGTAAATTCAATTAAAAGTGAAACGAAAACAACAATTGTTAATGGTGGGCGTAGGAAAAGAAGTAGAGACGATGTGAACGAGATGTTTGTGGTGGTAAAGAAGGAGAAGGTAACGGAGACGGTTAGTGTGCCGTTAACTCCGTCTAGTTGGACAGGGGTTTGGGATGAGGATTGGTGTGGTTTGCTTAACGTACCTCTGTTGTCACCGTTATCTCAGTTAATAGTTAACTGAGATTAACTTGAACAGGAAATTTTGTTTGATTGTATCTGATGGACTAGTGTGTATATATAGACATTTTCGATAGTCAATGATCATCTCTTTATTATTTGATTGAATTACTGCTCACTGTTACATTGACTTAATTGGTTAGCAAATGGAAGAGATAATGTTTTCCTATGAAACGTAGAAAACTTTAAATCATAGTTTTCACATTTATAGTTCAAAAAAGAAAAAAGAAACTTTTTCTTTTTCGAGAACCTTTTCGCAAAATACAAACTTGAACACGTTTTCTTATTATTTATTTTTTTCCTATCGAAAAATAGGAGCAAATTAACTCCATCTGGTTGGTACGAAAGAGAATATGTGTATTGCATCTCGGCATAATCCTGTTGATAGAGCAACAATACCCGTTTCATGAGACATGAGCATTGTTATCGTTAGTGACTATGATTTAAACCCGAAGAAGTACAATACTCAAACCATATCTCTTAAACACTCTCTAGAGAAATTTCGTCTCCTAATCTTTTAGAAAAATTCGTGACAAAGAAAGTTGTTGCTATTTTCTCTAAAAGCCCCAATGAAATGGGCATTGTTCCCTCTGTTAGTACGGTACATCATTTTTGAGTCGATTGCCCTTATCTGCTGCCGTTATTAAAATATACTCCGTAACTCCATGTAGATAGACTGGGATGATCTAAAAAGCTGATAGCACAGCCCATGATATTTAAGGTTGATGTTTAAGTTAATATCTAATTAACTTTAACATGATTCTTAATCTAATATCAAATGAAATAAGAATTGTGGACAATCTGAATACTCGAATACAATGAGGACGTTTCCGTGATAGACCATAGTTTGTTGAATGAATAAGTAATACTATATTACATCCACAAATATGTTTGAATAGTTAATGAATTAATCATGGAAGGATGCTTCATGTCAACCTTATATATCAGCCAAATATTTTAATTTTGATCCTGATAAAAAGGAAAAACAATTATTCGATGAAAGTCAAACAACTACGTACTAAACTTGCATACATGACAAGACTTCCATCTCCCTCTTAGTCAAGGTTTTAAAACCCAGCCGGGTTACCCGGGTTGACCTGGACTCGGCTATATAACCGGGTTAACTCGGAGCGGGTTTATGGTGTATTTTGACTCAGATTGACCCGGGTTTCGTTGAACCGTTTTAGCTTTGAACCCGGTTTTTTTTTTTTTCTTTTTTTTTTTTAAATTTGACCAATCTTTCGTTCTTGTAATTTTTGTATTTTCTTTTTAAGTCTAACTATATTATTTTGTCATTAAAGTAGTCATTATAAATCAGTAAACTATATTAAAAACGATATTTGTATTGCATTAAAAAATGTTTCCAATCTTTCGGTAGTGTATCCGTACACGATTTCTTAAAAACATAATGATTTATGTAATAATATTTAATTATCTACAACTTTCAACTAAGAATCCATTATTGTCACAGTTAAACAAATCAAAACAAGGTTGAAATTAGTACATGAACATATGCATTGACAAATATTCAATTTTTTGAAAACGAGTCACAAACCGAGTTGACCCGGACCCGATCACTAAACCGAGTCGTTCTGAAACTCGGATTTTAAAACATTGCTCTTAGTACCTCCATCGGGGGATTTGAATGGTCTAAGTTACAAAAACACAAACCTTTACATATATATATATATATATATATTATATATATACAATTAAAAGAGGATACGATGGACGAATCCTGATCCTTCATTATTTTTCACCCTTTACGATCCAACGATCTTAATTTCTTTTGTATAATTACACATTTAGCCCCTTAAATATTTCATGTATTTATTTAAATAAAAAATATAGACCAAATATATTCATTTACAAAAATTAAAGAGTCTATAAACTATATAAAAAAATCGGCATCAATATTTTACTCATTTTATTAAAATTAAATTCGTCCTGCGTTATAGCGGGTCTATAGATTATATAAAAAGATCGACCAAATAAATGTTTAAATCACAGAAGTCAGTCATTATATACAAAAAATCGACTAAATATTTTATTTATTTATAAAAGTTAAGTTCGTCACGCCTTATTAAAATTAAATTCGTCTCGCGTTATAGCGGGTCTATAGATTATATAAAAAGATCGACCAAATAAATGTTTAAATCACAAAAGTCAGTCATTATATTAAAAAATCGACTAAATATTTTATTCATTTATAAAAGTTAAATTCGTCACGCCTTATCGCGGGTCTATAAACTATATAAAAATTGACTATAATATTTTATTCATTTATAAAAATTAAATTTGTCCCGTGTTATCGCGGATTTATACCTAGTAAAATAATAAAATAATAATAAACATGTCAACCTCCTTTCAACCTAGATCACCTCTACAATCTAGGTCACCTCTACAACCTAGGTGACAAAAGAGTTCACAGATTATTTAATGTCTTTTAATAATTTTAATAATAAAAAAGTATAAATATGTTAAATTTAATTTTAATTAATAAAGTATTAGATTGAGTTAAATTGTTAATGTATGTGAAAATTTATATTAAGTTGAATTATATTGGTAAAAGATGAAAAAAATAATTTTTTAATAGAAAATTCACGTCCCCTTCCATGCCACCATCCTATCGGCTACCCTACCAAACCCAGCAACTTCCTCTTTGCAAGTCACGTCAAATGAGAGTTACCCTTTTCGGCTACCCAACTTCAGATAATTACTTCTTATCTTTTCCTTGGTACATCGAAGCATGACTTTCGTAAAACAGAGTAGCAATTATGTTCACTTATTATATTAAAAACCATATTTTATACGGAATACGTACATAAGTCGTAGAAACCTTTTAACTGGTGTAGTATGGATTTAATTACAACACCTAATTCAATCATTGCTACTCATTTGCCTCACAACTTAGCCTACGTAGATGCAAGAAAATATACTAAATGTTTAAGAAAAAAAAATTAGTCTTCAAACATCTTATCTTATTTTAAATATAATATAAAATATAAAATATAAAAACATTTAAATAAAATTTTTAAATTTAAAATTAGATCTTTTTATTTCACTCAAACTAAAAATTAGTAAATCCCTAAATTAACCATATTAAAAAAGTTTTTTTAATCAACTACTCACTTACCTATCAAAAACAATTTTAATTGATTGCTGAAAATCATTATCCCAAACAAATTGTAATGTTTCTACTTTTAATTTACTGGTAGTATATAAAATTCATATGTGTAATTTTTAAAATTTTCTTACATTTAATATGTCATGTTATTAAATTTTATGTAAAATAATTTAAAATTTAAAATTAATTTTAATTTTTTTAATTACCATTATTAATTACCATGTTATTTCAGTAAATACATAATGAAAAATTAATATTGAATAATATGAATCACAACCACTACATCCGATATGGACTAAACTTCTGTTGTCTTTATAAAGAATATATATAGACTTTCTTTGTCTTCACATAAAATATTATGGACTAATGACTAACAATTCACAATCATCTAAAAGTTACAAGTATGTATTGATGACAATTAAAAATCATTTTATAAATATAAAATATAAAATTTAATATCTTTATTATAACTAAAAGAGGAGTTATTTATACCTAATTATGCTTATGTGGTACCAATCATATGTTGACAAATTCACAAAATTAATAGGTGTTATATTTTTAAAAAAATTTCTACAATTAATCTTTCATGTCACTAAATCTTATGTGAAAAATTTTAAAATTTCAAAATTACTAAATTATATTAATTTAATTAATGACCATAACTGAATTAATAAATTACCATTTAAAATTTTGATGTATATGTATATTTATAGTGTAACGTATATTAATGCAGTGGTTAACTATCTTAGAGATTCATATTTTAAGATATCATTCATTATTATATGTCTTTGTAATTTAAGATATGCATCGCACAGATTTAGTGTTTCAAGATTTTTATGTATGTCTTTGTAAATTTCTGACTATCTTTTATTTTTCTTTATTAATCATGTATAGTGTTTCTATTATTAGTCATTAGGTGTTAGTTATAAGAAATATATGCATTGTATGCTTTTTGGAGCTGAAAACAACAATAACAAGAAGTCGTAGTTCATGTAGTTGAACAATTGATCAAGTTTTTGCTTACATTTTGTTACATTCTATTTACATATAAAAACAATTGTAACTTGATTAATGTACAAACTTTAATTATTGCATACATATACATATTACCAATAAAATAAACAATATTACACTGCTGTGCATCGCACTTGTTTTAGTACTAGTACAAAAATATAATACTCCCTGTTTTCTTAATTCACGATCTTAAATTAAATTTTTGATGTTGCTGCATTCAAATATGATAAATACGGATGCACAGAACATATTGTGTTGCTGCATTTCAAACCTATGGAAGGATGTCAATTTAGGGATGCACCAGAAAATATATGTAGTTGCATCCAAACTTTACATCCAGATTATTTGGTTGTGTTTAATAGAGCAGATAGATCAAGCCAAGTTTGGATGCATTTGCACCATTTAACGATGATGCATCAATTTAATTGGGATGCAGATGTACGAATTTAAAAAGGATACATCAATTCATAATGGAATCAACACAAATTTATAAAACGAATGGGACCATACATTATATGTATTGGAATCGTTCACTAAAAAGAAAAACTAAACCTTTTAACAGATCGTTATGTACATACGCAACATATAAAATAGCGTTATCATTCAAATGGCTGGAATCTATTTAGAAACAGAAAAGAAAGAATGAACGAGACATTTATGTGAATCATAGTAGCATGTTTCTCAAATGCCTGGGGATGCGATCTACACCAAATACTAACCAATCCAAAAGATCGTTAATTAATATAATAATTGATTTCAATTGAGAAATTAAAACCACAACAAACTGTTTAATTGTTGATGTCATCGGCCGTAACAATGGTAGTGGTTACCAACTGACTGAGAGGTCAAAGAAAGAGATAATTAATTTGATTTTTGTGATCATGGTTAATATGTGAGGAAAATATAGAACTGATTTGTGCTTGAATTCGGTTTCTACCCTTTGGTCATTTTTCAAATAAAAAGTAGATTAAATTATTGTAATTAAATATGTGACTTAGAGTTATTTTTATCATTCCGATTTAGTAAAAATATTATTATTTAAGTGTTCACACGCCCACACATACATATACATATATATACACACATAGGGATGATCTACAAGAAATGAGTAATCTTGAAGGAAGGGGGAAGTTGATCCGGACCGTCCATTAACATTTATCACGGTGAATGTTCGTTATCATTCATCACGATGAATGTTAATTTTAAAAATATTTTCACGTGATGAACGATAACTAACATTCATCGTGATGAATGATAACCAACAGTCATCATGATGAATATTAAGGGGCAGTCCAGATTAGCTTCCCCATTCCCCAAATATTACTCATTCCCTCTAGATCAACCTTATATATACATACATACTAGTGGGGAGTCTCACGCAATGCGGTGATTATGAAAATAAAATATGATAATGGCCGATAATGATAGTCGTCTTAATAATAATAACTGTAAACTTTTGTTTCAATTTCATTTATACTTAATATTATCACAACAATTGTATTTTAATTATTATTTATTTTATATTTCAAATAAAGATAATTATAATATAAGGTGTATAAACTAAATAAACAATTAAGTATAGATTAATTTGATTTTTAATTTATATGCATTTACTATTGAAAAAGGCATAAATATAATTTTCGATATTTCAGTTTTTAAACCTTATAACCTAAATGATATATAAGCGTTTAAGATATGTCTTTTGGTGTTTTCTAAACCAAACTAACATATTATTTAGTAAAGTTCGTAACATTAGTGTAATATTATTTTCATTACTTATATCTGTTAATTTTGACTTTTGTAATATGGATTTTATTTTTACCTGGTTTAAAAAATTTAACGTGAAACGTGATTCAAGATTTAATTAATCATTTATAATAACTACATATAATTTAAAGTTTATTTATTTATAGAATGTGGAATGGTATATGCCATGCCTTGAGGATATTTACTTTGACAACTACCCACTGATGGTAAGCTATTATTCTTATTTTCGTCTTAGGTCAAGTTTATCATATTGCTCGACACACATTATTATACACTTAAAAATAATAAAAATATAATTAAATAATAGTAAGCTAATAACAATGTGACACGTCTAATATCGAGTTGTATCGTATTATCAATTTGTCTAGTCTAATCATAGAAACGAATGCAAAAAATAACAACGGAATATATATTTAACATCTCATTTTATTTTTTAATTATGAAAAACAAAATAAATTAGTATATCAATTATTTTATTTAATAATCATAACTATTGTAAATTGTTTATTTATTTTCTTTGAAGACTTACATTTTTTTCGGAAAAGATAAAACTATCCATACTTATGAAGGAAATTACAAAATTACCCATAACTACATTAAATTAGGATTTAATATATTAAACAACATGATACTTTCTATAAATAATTTATATATAAATTTGAAAATAACATATAAAACTAATTATAGTTAAACTTCAATGCAACCAAACTAACAACAAAACAATATTATTAGCATCAACTATGTAACAAATTATAATATTTAACTAACAATAAGACAATATTATTAGCATCAACTATGTAACAGATTAAAATATTTAACTAACAATAAAACAATATTATTAACATCAACGATGTAACAGATTATAATATTTCTTAATCAATTTTAAAATTTTTGATGTATAGCACGAAATTTTGCTAGTAATATATTTAAAAGTTTAAGTTACAAATTCACACGTGACAAAACTAGCATAACAAAAGTCAAACTATAGAAGACGTGATGCGGCATAGAGAAGTTGGCTGTTTAAGTTTTTGACCTTTTGACTTTTGTACAACTCATACAATGTTATTTATGCATAGAAATAACCAAATCTACATAACCTATGAATACCAATATAATATAGTACAACAAAATCATGAATTGTCCTTTTGTTTTCTTCTTTTGGAGAAAACTATGTGTACTTGGTTGTATAAGTCATTCGTACACAAATTGTCGTCACTAAACAGGACATAAGAAAGTCATGACAAATATATATATATATATATAGTATATATATATTAGATAAAACATCTTACAATATAGTAATAAACATTACCCGATCAATATTTTTAAATAACCTTAACCAATACAAATACATAATGCCGTTGCCTCCAAAAAAAGGTTCAACTTTTAAAATTCAGTTAAACATGGTTGTAGCTGTTGGCGGATCTTTCAAAATCCCCCTTTTCATTTTCTTCCAAAACTATTTCATTTTTTATAACACTAATTTTAACAAAATCTCTACTTTGGATTCCAAATTCCCTATTCTCTCTCATCTGTCTCATTGTGTTCTCCAATTGTTGTGATCGATACAATGTCTGTATCTGTCTTATCTCAATTGCTATATATTCATCAAAATCCTCAGCTTGTTATCTTTCCACTCAGTTTGTTGCTAATTTTCAACTACTGGGTTCACGGAGGATCAATCGAATTGGGATAGTTGAAGGTTATGTGTTTGATGTTGTGACCTGATTTTATCGCTTCGAGAACAGGTGCACACCACGTCACCACGTGTTTGATATTTTGTCTCACTGATAAAAGTTTTGGATATTTTCAAGAGTTGAAGCGTTAAGATTGCTTTTCCTTGCTCGATGAGTTCATTTTTATGTTTCTATAAAAACATTAAACGATATAGGTGTTTAATTTCATAAGAATTTGAGTAGCAACCAATAAAGTGGTTTTTTATGTTCAATTTCTTATAGGCAGACTGTTAACGCAAAAAAGGATCGCGATTGAAGCAGAAAATGGGATCAATGGACGAGGACAAGGCGGTGGCACTAGAGGCGATTAACAAAGAAGCTGTTGATTTGGTACAATTCCTTATTTATACATTGAACAAGAAATCAACAAAGATAGATATAATGAAATCTAGTTGACATATTAAGCAAATACACATGCTTAATATTTATCTTCACTAAATTCAAAAGTTTCTTAAAGTAGCTTCCATTATCTACTAATCTTGGAAACTTGTATGAAGAGAGTAGCAAAGCAACAACTAACTATTTACAAACTAATTGCATAACTTGTTTCTATTGATGATAAATTAGTTTCTGTTACATAAAGCTCTATATTTTAGATATCTGGAAACAGTTAAGTGGCAGGGTTAGACATATTTCACCTAGATTAAGTTTATCAATTGATACACTATGTTGTCTGACAAAGAAGCACCTTCATGCAGGAAAATATACCAGTGGAAGAAGTTTTCGAAAAGTTAAAGTGCACGAAAGAAGGACTTAGTTCTGATGAGGTTGAAAAGCGTTTAAATATGTTCGGCTACAATAAATTGGAAGAGAAAAAGGTATGGTCGTAAATTTTTTAAATATGTATGTATATGTTTATCTTTTGCTTGTCAGCAATTTGATCGTATAATTTTATTATGAAATCCACAGGAGAATAAAATACTCAAGTTTTTGGGCTTTATGTGGAATCCTCTGTCCTGGGTAATGGAAGCAGCAGCACTCATGGCTATCATTATGGCACGAGGAGGGGTTAGTCAATTTGAGTATCTTATTTAAAGAATTTAGAAGTTATATGATTGATGAACATTTTATATGAAAAACTATATTTTTCTGATTTTTACACTACGAATTCACAGGGCGAGCGCGTAGACTATCATGATTTTTGTGGCATAATAATACTTCTGCTTATCAATTCAACCATAAGTTTTGTAGAGGAGAATAATGCTGGAAATGCAGCTTCAGCCCTCATGGCTCGCTTGGCTCCGAAAGCTAAGGTGCGTCTTATATAATGAGAAATTGGCGAAATAGTGGGGATGGCTATGTAGTTGAATTAAGTTCAGGTCAAAAGGGTAAATTGGTTGACCCAAAACATTTTTATGCCCGTTATTTAACAACTGAATGAATAAGTTATGCTTTAGCTATGAAAAAGGGTGTTAAAAAGGTTGTAGGCATTTAAATAAACTTAAGGTCACTTCCACCCGTTTAACCTATTTGACAATTTTGACAGTTTTCAATTTTAACCAACTTCTTAAAGTTACCCATTTGACCTGTTAGAGGTCAAATTTAACACGAGTCAACCCATTTCTTGGTAAATCATATATAGATTAAACTAAAACCTCTGGGAAAAAGAAGGAAGCACCAAATGAAAAGGATTGGTTATTGTATCCGTATAAATATACTTCTTTTGATTTCCATACAAGTAAGCTAATTGTCGTTAACGTCATCTTGATCGAATGTAATTGGTCTGACTAGGTTTTACGCAATGGGAAATGGCACGAAGAGGACGCATCTATACTGGTACCTGGAGACATCATCAGTATTAAGCTAGGAGACATCATTCCTGCTGATGCACGTCTGCTTCAGGGTGATCCACTAAAGATTGATCAAGTAAGAATTTTAGGTTATCTGTTACTGAACTATTATGTAAGAAATAGCAATGTACTCTCTAAATTTTCCTTATTCCAGAAACTACTTGCAAATTTCCTTAAAACAGCAATATACTTTAATATTTTTCCTTATTATAACGGGTAAAGTATATAAGGTGCATTGCTTTGATAAAGAAAAAAAAATAAACTAAAGTACACTGCCGTCGATGAAAAAAAATGACAACGGCAAACACCGTTAAAGAAAATTTTAAAAGTTAGTTGTTATAACAAGTAAAAAAGTGAAAAGTGTTGCTATTCCTTACATATACCCCTTCATTGAAGTAGAACGACATAGTTAAATCAATTATTCACTAATTCTCACGAAGTTGTGTTTGGCATTGATAATAGCATCCAAAACGATAATATATATTTCATATAAATCAATCATCAAATATGTTTTTTCGTACTAGGGTAAATACTCAACTAAATGATCGAGGGAGCATTAATAAGTGGTATATGTTTTCAGTCGGCTCTTACAGGTGAATCTCTCCCAGTAACCAAGAGTCCAGGTGATGGGGTATACTCAGGCTCGACATGTAAACAAGGTGAAATCGAGGCAGTTGTCATTGCAACAGGAGTTCATACATTTTTTGGAAAGGCAGCTCATCTGGTGGACAACACTACACACGTTGGCCACTTTCAGCAAGTAAGTTTTTAATGATTCAGCTCATATATTAAGAAAATAAGTGGGATACGATGTTATTGCTACTACTGACATTGAAATCTTTATGATGGAAACAGGTTTTGACTTCAATTGGGAACTTCTGCATTTGCTCAATTGCCATAGGCATGTTTTTTGAGTTGATCATAATATATGCTGTTCAACATAGGGAATATCGTGAAGGTATCGATAACCTTCTAGTGATACTCATTGGTGGTATCCCAATTGCGATGCCAACTGTACTCTCAGTCACAATGGCGATTGGTTCCCACCGTTTATCTCAACAGGTATGTGAAGTTGTGAATATTAATGTAATATATTCATTCTCCATTGTCGTAACACATCATAATTTTCTGTTCAGGGTGCTATAACAAAGAGAATGACAGCCATTGAAGAAATGGCGGGAATGGATGTGTTGTGTAGTGATAAAACAGGCACATTAACTCTCAACAAACTTTCGGTGGACAAAAATCTGATTGAGGTAATTCTTTTGCAGGGGCGCTTTCAATATTAACAAAACCATTAAAGAATAGCCGGATGATATAAATTAATTGAGTGAACACATAAACCAAGGTAAAATAGTAAATGTTCTGTTGTGTGAAAAAGTAAAACATTGTTATTGTAGTGCATCCATTAAAGAAATTGTTATTTAGGTGCATACCATGATTAAAATTTCGGGATCTGCTATTGAATGACATGGTTTTCATGCAGAACTTTGAGGCTTTAATGCTGTATTATGTGATCATATTCTTATGAATGAGTTAATTTGAATATGTGCCATCTCTAGCAGGTCAAATGGATAAATTCCTAATATAAAGCTAAAAAGGAAATGAGTTACATGGGCCAAACGAAATGGAAGTTTCTGAAAGTGTTATTTTACTTCCTAAATTGCCTTACTAAAAAGATTTAGATTTAGATTATTAGTGTAGAGGAAGTGAGGAACCAAGTACTATGTTTGATACATGACTAAGATACATTCATGCAGGTTTTTGCTAGTGGCATTGACAAAGACACGGTTGTGTTGATGGCTGCTAGAGCTTCCAGGTTGGAAAATCAAGATGCCATTGATACTGCTATAGTGTCAATGTTGGCTGATCCCAAAGAGGTATTATCTCTACTTATTTGATTAGGAAAAAACTTAAAACAAACATGAAGAGCGAATTCACTTACTGCCTTTCTTACTATAATCTTGATGACAAATATATTATGTTTTTTTTTTGTAAGGCACGATATGGAATTACAGAAGTGCACTTTCTTCCTTTTAATCCGACTGATAAGAGAACAGCTTTGACATACATTGATGGAGCCGGGAAGATGCATAGAGTGAGCAAAGGTGCACCAGAGCAGGTAACCATGCATTGGGTGTGTTTGATCTCAAATGGGTCAAGTCAAATAATTTAGCTAACAAGGGAACCGGGTGAAAGTTGCCCAAAGTTAATCTTTTTTTGTAACTGTCATAGTATTTTTCTAATAAACATAATTAACACATAATATGTTTATGAAACAAATTAAAAATGGACAAAAGAAAGTCTATGCGGGCCAACCAACTTGAGCCGGCTCAATTCTACTTGTATTAAAAAATGGCCCATTTTGGTTGATACCTGTTTTAATTCGTGACCCAACCCAATCCAACTGCCCATCTTACTACCTTTATCTACATGTTAAACACAATAACTAATGATTGTATATCCCATCATATCCAAATACACAAATTCTAATTCCATTTTCATTTCATATGAACTATTAGATCTTGAATCTGGCAAAGAACAAATCCGAGATTGAAAATAGGGTACACTCAATTATTGATAAATTTGCCGAACGTGGACTTCGCTCTCTTGGAGTAGCTCGTCAGGTGATAAAAAACCTCTTTTTAGAATACAAGTTTTCTCTTTATGTGTTCTCCTTTATTCAATGTTGGCTTCTTGGTTAAATGCTTCTGTTTATATACAGGAAGTACCTGCTAATAGCAAAGACAGTCCCGGTGCTCCTTGGGAATTTGTAGGCCTTCTTCCTCTTTTTGATCCACCTCGTCATGACAGTGCTGAGACAATTAGAAGGGCTTTAGACCTTGGAGTGAGTGTTAAGATGATCACAGGTATGTTTAAAATCCAGTAAACGTCTATCTTATTTATCTTGCAATGTAGAGGTGACAAAATGGATGGGTTAAAACATAACCTGACTACCTAAGTAGAGCTACTCATAAGTAAATGGGTCAAAATTCCCACCTCTGTTACTATCTTGAGTATAACTGTGCAAAATTTTCAGGTGACCAACTGGCCATTGCTAAGGAGACAGGAAGACGCCTAGGAATGGGTGTGAATATGTACCCATCATCATCCTTGCTTGGCAATCACAAGGATCAGCTAGTTGCAGCTCTTCCGGTTGATGAACTCATTGAGAAAGCTGACGGCTTTGCTGGTGTTTTTCCAGGTAACTATGTTTAGTAGGGTCACAAGATGGGCTGGTCAGGCGGGTTGGGTGACTGGTCAACACAGTTCAGTTTGACGGGTCAATGTTTATGATGGGCCCGAACGCGCAGGGTAGGTTTAGGATGCATTTATCGTGATTACAGATAGTTATGCATTTATCGTGATTACAGAAGATCAACATAATTATACTCTTTTCATCGAGATTGGGTTGGTGAGTCTTCAATGATAATTTAGGTATTGAAGAAAATGATTAGGAGGTTGTATGCATTAAGTAAGACTTTGGGCAATTGTATGCATTAAGTTAGACTTTGGGGTACTTTTCACACATTTGGACTCGTTTGACCCATTTGACCCTTTTTTCTTTTGGCTAAAGAAGAATCATTGACCCGATTGAGATAAAACACAACGCACAGTGACCCATTCATAAGTAAATTGTCTGAAATTACCAACTCTAAAAGAATGCCTGTTATTGATTATCTAATGTATCGATTCATCAGATTTTTAATTCCTTTATTACTCCACAGAGCACAAGTATGAGATTGTCAAGATTCTGCAAAGTAAAAAGCACATTTGTGGAATGACTGGTGATGGTGTAAACGATGCACCTGCCTTAAAGATAGCAGACATTGGAATTGCAGTGGACGATGCCACAGATGCAGCTCGAAGTGCTTCTGACATTGTTCTGACTGAACCTGGTCTCAGTGTCATCATTAGTGCTGTTTTAACTAGCCGAGCCATCTTCCAGAGAATGAAAAACTACACTGTAAATGATCCTTCCTCAACTATTCTTTCTGTTTAGCTAGAGGTGGCAAAATGGGCGATTCAGGTGGATGGGTAGCATGTAAAAACAGGTCTCTTTTTTCTACTGACCTGGGTATATGATTACAGAAATGTATTCAAAATTATTTCAACTAAAATATAATTTCTAGAATAAGATGATTTAAGAGGGTTTGGCATTATAAAGACGCTTCAGCGGCTTTCGACCCGTTTGACATGCTTTCTTTCAAGGTAATTTTTTATATATCACCTGTATGACCAGTTAGAGAGAAATTAGAAGTTTAGAGCCCCAAACTGACCCGCTCATAAGTAAATGAGTTGAATTTCCCATCTCTACCTAAAAGTTTAGCTTTACACTTACACTTTCTTGGATTCAAATGACAAAAAAGTTTCTCTTCATTCCTCCAGATATATGCCGTTTCAATCACTATACGTATTGTGGTAAGTTTTAATCAATACTTCTGAAATCAAGTTATTGTTCATGTGATGATGTCACTATCATCATTTATTTAATCTGTAACATTGTTTGTTTGCAGTTGGGGTTTATGTTGCTGACCGCCTTTTACAGATTCAATTTCCCTCCTCTTCTAGTTCTTGTCATAGCTATTCTGAATGATGGTATGAGCGGTGGAATACAACTATTACAATAGATATGTTCTTATCCTGCACAAATATTCTATTAACCCAACTTGTTTCTAGGTACTATCATGACTATATCTAAAGATAGAGTCAAGCCATCTCCTAGCCCAGATAGCTGGAAGCTCAGTGAAATTTTTGCAACTGGAGTCGTTATAGGCACTTACCTTGCTGTGATGACGGTCATATTCTTCCATTTGGCTAGTCGAACCAGCTTTTTTGCGGTAAAAACTTCTCGTTTTGGACAAATAGTGTTTCGGGTCAACCCAACACACCTACTCAGTCCATTTTGCAACCTCTAGTTTTAAATTAAACTCAATTTTTTAACATCCTTTTACTCTATTTTCTCCTCAGACTGTTTTTCATGTGGACGATCTCAATAAGAATGAAAGCGTTTTCTCAACAGAAGTTTTGAATTACAAACTAGCATCAGCAGTATACCTTCAGGTCAGCACAATCAGCCAGGCGTTAATATTTGTCACGCGATCGAGGGGTTGGTCTTTCATGGAAAGACCAGGTCTTCTGTTGGTTTCTGCATTCATTCTAGCTCAACTGGTAAGCAGCCTATGTTTTAATGAACTCGATATTGTTTCCTTCGATTGATATATTGTTCTATTGTTTACTCCTTATAACTTTATGATGTAATTGTATCTTTTCAGTTTGCCACTTTTATGTCTGCATCGTTGACATGGAAGTATGCTAAGATTGGTGCTATCGGTTGGCGTTGGTCTGGGGTTATATGGTTGTATAACATCTTAAGCTACATGTTACTTGACCCTATAAAATTCGCGGTTAGATATGCACTTAGCGGCAGAGCATGGGGCCATGTTATTGATCGTAAGGTAAATACTTTTGTATTTATCTATTCTTTGTGTCAAAAAATAAAAGTTGAATTTTGCTGAACTGATCAAGATTTGGTAAATTTTAAGGCGCTTGAATGCGTGATATACTCATCTACTTGTGCATTTCCAGACGGCCTTCACCACACAAAAGGACTTCGGAAGAGAAGCCCGTGAGGCAGCATGGGCAACCGAACAACGGACACTTCATGGTCTTGATACATCCGAAGCAAAGATTTTTACTGAAAACTACACATTCAGAGACATAAACATGATGGCAGAAGAAGCAAAACGTCGTGCAGAGATTGCAAGGTTATTATTATCCTTTTCATTGACACTGCTTATACTATTAGAGGCAAAATGAGTCGGACAGACAGGTTTGGTAACGAATCAAAATGAGTACTTTTGTAAGGGGTCAGATTGGGGTTGACCCATAACACTTTGTCCCCAATTTCAAAATACTTACAAAAATTTAGTTTTCAAACACTATTACGAAAGGGCCAAGGTGTAAATGGGTAGTGAGTGCCACCTCTAGTTTGTACGAAAGAAACATACATGGTCTAACACTTTCGATTGTTTCCCTACAGATTAAGAGAACTCCATACTCTAAAGGGCAAGGTAGAGTCTTTTGCGAAGCTAAGAGGCTTAGATATCGATGTCAACCCACATTACACTGTCTAATCGATGTTATGAACACAAGTTTTACTTCATGACAATTACTGTAATTCTTCTGCTCGGATTTGATCGTGTGAAGCTCACTCAAAATGCACAAAATCACTAAATAAAAGCAGCTTTTTTTTCTTTTCTTCTTTTCATAAGTATATCATCAGACTACTTGTACTATTGTTTTGCTGCTAAAGAATGTTTTCGTGTAAAATTATGTAACCTTTACGAATCCAAATTCATTGATAACTGGTTCTGCAATTTGTCTATGCTAATCTGGTATAATCTAATTACTCAGTAATGACGGTATGTCATTCATTCAAAGAATATAAATACATGATATAGTTATGGTTGCATAGCGGATAAAGTGGTTCAAAAACCTAAGACCAAATCAGAAAATTGAACTCGTAAGCAGAGCCAGTTGGAACAAATCATTCAAGAAATGCTTTGTGACCATATAAATCAATCAAGTATAGTTCGTGAGGGACTCCAGTCATTTGTTATTGAGTACAGTTTCATTCGATTGATGTACATAAATAAGTCCTATTTATGTGTAACGAATTCAGAGCTCGTATTCCTGATACTGGATGAGTCAATGGAGCTTCCTTTAAAGGTAAATGCTACAGCACTTCCACACACAACACACAAAGATGCATACAACATGATTTGTACTAATGGATTTTTTCTTTGACAGATGACAAAAGGTTCCGCGAGTATTGTCACATTATTAGCTTGATTTGACATTGGAGCTTAAAGTTTTTATTACCAAATCCAGTTTACAAAAACATACCTTTTTATATTATTCTAAAACTACCAAACCCAGTTTACAAATGAAGGTTCAGGCTACCAGCTAATTTTGTCAAACATATTGTTCTAAAAATAAGGAGGAAAAAAGATTCCGTTGCCGGGACTTGAACCCGGGTCTCTCGGGTGAGAGCCGAGTATCCTAACCAACTAGACTACAACGGATTGCTGATTTAGTATATTCCTTAATATATATATATATATTTTTTGAAAAGAAACCCCGAAGAAAACGAAAGATCTCAATTTTATGCCAAATCCGGTGCGATGGCTGTTCTCACTTGGAGAATTAGCTAAAACATTACAAGCTGTAACATAACTGTTACATGACTTATAAACTTCTCTCATGATTTTTTTTCTACTCGTAACATTATTTGAAGTGGAAAATTCTTTTTTAGATTAAGTTTGTTTACGAAAGAACTTAGAATTAATATGAAAAAGACAACGTATTTAACATAAAAGAACAGATAAAGTTGATAGTATTATGGTAACGTTTATGGCTGTCATAAATATTGAATCCATAAGACAATGAATAATATTAACTTGGTACTTTAGTCGTGAAAATAATATTAACGAATGCTAATGATATATATATATATATATATATATATATATATAAAGTTAGGTTCAAATAAAAAGTATAAATATCGTAAGAATGTAAGGAATGACTTCAAAATTTATTTTTAAATATTCAAAACATGTTATTTTATAAAATTTTCTTAGTAGTTCCTTATTCAAATAACTTTTAAACCACTAAAATATAATTTAATTAGTTGAAAATTTTAATAATTATGAAAAGATCATTTACGTCAATTTTAAGATTAAGATTAGAACACTAGAATTTAGAAAAATAATATAATATTAGTATCATGAGATATTTTGTTTGAACTAAGCTATTCGTTTATATATTGCTTAACAAAGATAATTAATATTGTATTTAAATCTAGTTAATCATTTGTTTTAAAATTATGAGAGTTCATTATATATAAACTCGTACGATGCACGATAATTTAAATAATACAATATTTATATGCAATGCTTATTCATTATTAAAAAAATAAATATGTGATCGTAACTTGAAACTATAGAATCGATTAAAGAAATTCAATGGTTACTTTCAAGAAATTAAATTATAATATTAACTAGATTATAAACCGCGATAACGCGGAACGAATTTAATTTTTATAAATGAATAAAATATTGTGGTCGACACTTCTTTTATAGTGGATAACGTTATTTTATTCATATTACTTTACCCCTATACTATCTACATTAGCAATAGTCTTTTTTTATAGTTATAATAAGTTTGTAATTAATTATACTTAGATTAAATATGTACCACAACGGGTTTGTAATGAACCAATTATTAAAAATTTCATGTCTACTCCTGCGTAGTCGCGAGACAATAAACTTTTATCTTTAAAATAAATTTATAGAAAACTAAGTGTTTTTGTTGGTACATTTTGTGTGACAACAACATCTAGTTTGTTATTGGTCATTTTGATAATCATTGTAATTATTACTTTTGTCTTATATGCATATTCATACGAACTTAGGAGATCATACGAACTTAGACAAGTTCTTATGGGCTTCAAAGTGAGCCAAGTTCGTAGGGCCTAGTCCATACGAACTTGACTAATATATATGCATTTGTCCGTAGGTTTTGTAAAATAAATTGATCATTGAGTTCGTGAATTCAATCTATAGTTCTTAGTGCAAGTTTGTAGAAAGAAAATAGAGTGAGTTTTTGTCTTAGTTTGAATATAACCGAGTTTATATTCAATAAAACTTAATATTTGTGATCTTTACGTATTCGTAATTACTTGTTAATTATCATTGTGTATATTTAAGGATTCCGCACTCAAATATATCTGTTATCTCGTTAATCCGACACCAGGGGAACCTACCGTTTTAAAACAAAAATACCAATAATAACCTTGTGAGGATCTGAAATTTACTCACCTTGCCCTCCTATTTTGAAACCAAACTTCCACCCGACGAGGTCTCAACCCAAGTTTCTTAGCCAACGCCTGTTTTTGCTTCTATTAGAAGTTAAAACAAACAAAAATATTTTCATAATTTATATTTCTCCAATTAATTACAGTAACAACTATTATACTCAACTATACTTTTACTGTACGATCATTCCAATCATACTTACAGGACTAAGAGTGCTGTATTCTTTAAAACTCTTCTAAAACAGCCGATTGATCTTTCGAAAGCGGAAGCTTCTTCCGCGAATTCTCGCCATCTTCTTCGTCACTAATGCCTCGAGATGATGCTCTCTCGACATTGAGATCTTTGATTGCGAGATCGAGATCTCTATCGCTCCTTTTGCCACTGGTGCTTGATACTGTACTGTTTGGTGATGAGACTCCACCTTCTTCTTCCGCCTCAGCGGCAGTTACGGGATTTCGGTTCACATCGATTCCTTTTAGATATGATTTATCCCGATCTGCATGCAATAAATAATCATGTTAATTAGATCCGTGATATATACATGTTCAGACGGTTTCATAAATTTTAAGGCCTCAAAAATCACGAGCTATATCGTTCCAAGTAAAAAAATACAGTATTTTCATTGCTTATTTAAGAACGTTTATCCGCTTAAAAATTAAGTAAATATCGATTATGTTTATTTTTAAGTGTTTATTTGTTACTAAAATAAGCATATATGTTGTTGACGGAATATATTAATTTAAAAATAAATAAGTAATAACTAAATAAACACTTAAAATTCATAGACGACCCTACGTATACATGTTGAAAAAAGCATATAGCACATTTTTGGTGATTTTAAAATCGAACTATATGTGCTAAAGACATCGACTATCTTAGATCTATTTGGTTTATATACATGTAGCAAAAAAGTGGTAGCTAGCTGGATCAATAAAAAGGTCTTAGTGTTTGTAAATGCATCCAACTTTGTCAAAAAAGTTATTGTGTGTATCATACTTTATGGGGCTCTATTAAATGAACTGAACTCGTAAAAACACATAATTGTAAGTAATATTTTGACGTGAAACTTTGTATGAGTGACACGTAAGTATTTTGTATGAGTGACACGTGACCAAATTACATAAAATGTAGTTACCAGACGAAGATGAATTGAATGCATCCATCCAATTAGTGTTTCCGCGGAGCAAATTCAAGCGTGCTGATGAAGACACTGATAAAGACGAAATATATAACCTGTCTTTCTCAACTGAAACCGGATAGTTCAAGCCAAGACTTAGTCCCAAATCATCCTTCTCCAACATCATCTTTAATTACTATTGTTTTTTCCCTCCAAAACATTCAATTTTAGTTAATTTGGATGAAGTTAAAACTAAAGTAATAATATCACAATCACAATAATTATAACAAGATGGAAGTTTTGAAAAAGTGGTAGTTGCAACAATCAAGAGGTGTGTTAGAGAAAATGGTGATGAATGATGAGTGGGTTAATTATATTGAAAAGAGACAGGGGTGAATGGTGATGGAATGCATGTGTGTATGTATGTAGTCGTTTCTTAGTTTAATGATGACATGGTGATTGATATTATAGTGTGTGTCAAGAGTGGCTAATAATTTCATGGGTCAATGGGGTTTTTGCCCCCTGTCACTTTTTGTTATTGTACTTTTTGGTCAAAATATATTCAACAACGGGCGTCTTGTATTAAATACTTCCCACGTTTACTGTCCTTTTATTCAATTTCAATCAAAACTATTTTTCTTATATCATATTTTTCTGAACTAGCGTAACCTTATGAGTGTATTGTAAAAGCGGTGGGGATGATAATGGTGGTAGTATTGTAAGAGTGAAAAGATATTAGACAATATATTTATGTGTTTTTTGTATTAATTATTTATTTATATGCGATAGTAGAATAAAATTTGATTATATATGATAGTAATAATAGATTATTGACAGGGAGTAGAATTAATGTTATACGGAATAGTAATTAAGTAGGGATAAAGTAGTTATTTTTCAATATTAAAAAAATTTAGACAATTAAAAGGATATTTTAGATATAGTTAAAATGCGTATCGTTTGTTCACAATTATTGAATATTTGCATGGTTGTAGTATTTTGAATGTAGTTCACATTTTTCTTAATTTTATTCCCTTCATCTGAAATAAATGTTCAACTTATTATTTATATTTATTCTAAAATAATTATTTACTATTAAAAATTATTAAACTTCTTATTTTACATTTAATTATTACTTTTAATTATTTATTTGTTAAATAAATTTAGTCAAATTTTTCTTAAATATAAGCGTAAAACTGACATTTACTTAAATAAAATACTAATAAAACTTAAATCTTATGTCGGATGTATTTTGTTCTTTAACACACACACAAATCCAATTATCAATCATTACTGAATGGTTTTAAATAGTTGTGTGGTTTGTTCCTTTGTTTCAGTTGGCAAAATGTGTAACATGATTATTACATATTACAAGGAATTTGTTGCATATTATTTTAGTGGTGCTAATAATGATTAGTTATAAGCTTTGTTTGTTTATAACTCTATCAAACATATAATCCCATTAGTCAATAACTTAAGGTTAACTATTTGATGCTTCATGTAGGTATGTTATACTAATTTGATCTAATGTAACAATTTAGTCATTAGAACGATCAAAGTATACTATTGACGTTATCACTTAGTAATTGTACAATGACAATGACAGTGACAAATATAGATTATTTGAGCCGTTATATTGATATTTTTTGGACAAGAAAAATGATGTGATGAAAAACTTATAAATATCTCCAAATAATGAAATTACAATATGATAAATAATTATCATTTCCCTTAGATATACAACTTTCTTCTACTCGTTTTGTATTTGTACTTTGTAGGAATTGGGAATTTGCTTCGGCCCAACCTGTCACTCTAGATACCAGATGGTCCAGATCCAACAAGAATTTCGCTGAGAATATCTAAGCCCATTAAAACACACATTTGACATTAAAATGGTTATCTACATTCTAACTATTTTCCAATAGTTAAGAGAGTCAAAGACAATTTTCCTTTTCTTTTGCCTTATCCGTTATATACCCTCCTTTTAAGCTCATATAAAATACAGTATATCATATCATATTTTTATAACATATAGATTTTTAATGCACAAGGTAAAATGATCTCTATCCATAACTAGGAAAATATGAGATTTTTAAGGATATAAGAATAAATTGCCCCATATTTTAGTGAGTCAGATTCGTCTATAGTAACAATTTGTAATACGCATTTTAACCAACAAAATTCATATGATGTGAGTTAATCATCAATTATTTTATTTTATTTTATTTGTTTGAGATCTAACGTAGCGTGACATAGGATGATACAAATTAGTTATATTAGTTAAATAAAACTTGATTAATATTATCACTGGCGAAGAACAAATCATTGATTAATCTTACTTGAATTCTTGAAGAGATAGTGGGGTTAGTAAAGTTATTGAACAAATATAATTATAATATTTAATTCAACTAGTAATGTATATTTGGTGATCTCGTCGCCGGCTAAACACGGGCGTAAGTCCCTCGTTATCTTACTCTTTTATAATGAATGTAGGGGGGAGTTCCCCTCACACACTTTTGAAAAGACTAAAATACCCTCCATTTATATTAATATTTACATCAAACCTACCTACTTTCCCTTACATGCTTTAAAATTAAATATCTCAAAAATAGTTAGTCAAAAAATTATAAAAATTACACAATAAAAATCAGAGTTTTTTTTTTCTTCGGTTAGACATATCACATGATATACTTTCGACAAAAAAAATTTCTTCATTTTTTGGAATAAAAATTTTAATGTTTTTACATAATGATTCAATTACTAAAAGTTATATGTGTTATCCCGCTTTTTTATGTCTCTCACATACATGTTATCTAAACATAAAAACACATAATAAACACGATTAGAAAAAATATAGATCGAATATCCGACACAGCTGCTTTACGCGGGTAGAAGGCTAGTATTTTTGAATCATGGCTAACGGCAATTTTTTGGTTAGTGGGAGCCCACTTCTTTCTTTTGCTCTCTATACCCGAATTTGTTGTCGCAACTCAAGGCCCAATCCAATTCGTTCTATTCTTTTTGGGCCGAAGTTGTGGTTTTATTGGTAAAGTTGAAGTTTCACTGAAACTAATTAACTATATGAAATAATCGATCTCTATTTGAACCACGATGAGCAAATCATCAATTCTAGATATTTATAAACTTGTTAAACTATTGCTATAATTTACGCTAAAGTTAAAACACCAAAAGATATCTTATGAAACAAAATTGATACCAACAATTCATTTGTGTATATTTTTTTCCTTCACATATTTTACTAGAAGAAAACATTCTCATGTATAATATAAAGACATTGCAAATAAGCTTCAGTTATCACAAAATGTGAGACTAGCTTTTACGGCAAACCCTTGCAACTTATTTCGATTACTTTCTACCTAGAAAAATAAAAAACACAACATGTCACATTTTGTAAGTAACTTGATCCAATCCTTAAGATCCCAAAATCTCTATAAGCAGATCCTAGCGATCAAACTAGATCGATCCCTTCAACAACTTCATCCTGCAACCAACCAATCCATCTATAGGCAAAGAATAAAATGTATAGTAGAAACACGATCAGCTGAACAACGTCAGGCACTAAAATAGATATCAAGCATACCACTAACAACGAGCCAAACAAAATTCTTCCATGACGTGCAATATTAGCATATTCAACGTTAGTTTGAGAATACCTTTTTTCAACATCACATGATAACCCATACATCAGTAGACTGGTTGACCCTATGAACATAGTTTTGGGGTGTGTTTTAAAGGGAGAATCAGATATCAGTTGTAGAATGTTGAGAAGAGATGAAACAACAAAAGCGAGAATGGTGTAATCAAAAACTGGAAACTGGGGTTCTTCTGAAAAATAATGCATGATATCATCGACAATTTGTGATGCATATGCATAAAGACGAAGTAAAATAGCCATTAAGGGATTGTATGTTAGTGAAGGATATTGTATAGATTATTGTAGTATTGCTTTGTTTATATAGATGAATGAATGTATATGTTGGGAGTGCTACTTGAGGGGTACAATTAACACTAATAAAATAAAACGATTTCACTTGTATATTCTAACTCAACATATATTATATAGTCACACACTTATTATATACGTACGTACGTGTCTCAAATAAGATTTTAACTCACAACCTATTAATCGACGACGTCATCGTATCATTAGGTCAATACCATTTGATTACTAGTACACTAAGTAACTTAGAAAAAATAATTTGGATTTGAAGTAATAATTAAAATAAAATAGTTAGGGTATAAATTGGTAATACGGGTGGTTGTAAACTTGTTTACAACTCAATTTACTAGAAAGTTATAAGTTTAACTATTACTATAGTTTTCCATATTATTTTTATATATTTTTCTCTAATAAAACAATATAACTACAAATTATGGTGTTTTCTGAGACATATTTGCTGTTAATAATTATTTTATTACATTTCACTTACGCTGAGTATACTTACATAAATTAGAATCATCATTATGTGATTTAGCTAGTCAATGTTTCATTACATGTTGCAAATTTTGTTAGATGGATCATCAAGTAGTTATGGTGTCATAGAGTCATTGACGTAGAATGGTGACACAAGACGTACTTACAGTATATACACACTTTGAGCATCTACGAGAGAAAAAATGATAGTCTAAGATAGTTTGTCAAGGTTACAAAGACTATTTTTATTTATACGGTGATTCTATGTTTGGCAGGTCGACCAAATTTTTATAATTATATATCCAACAATTAGAACTGGTCGATTAATTTCACTAAAATAAAGATGTGAAAACAGAAAGGAACTTTACCGGTCTATTTTGAAGCATGACCCGAGCTTTGACGGGCTCAATTTGGGCCTTTTAGGGATGGTGGGCAAGTCTTGATCCACCTCCACTCCGAGCCCGTCTTTCCTTTCGCCGAAAGCCACTATTATTCATTAATATTTGTATTGTTAATAATAGATGTAGATATGAATTTCAATCATTTCGTGTTCAAATCAATATGAGAAGTTATGTCGACTGATTATAAATTTTTTAAATGCAATTTTGAAGCCATCACTTACTGAGCACACTATTTTATATTCTTCTCGTAACAATGACTTCTCATGTTAATTTTGATTTTTAACCTTAAATGATCTCAATCATTAAAATACACAATAGATTATGACTTCTCATGTTAATTTTAACGTTAAATGATCTCGATCATTATAATTATAATATAAGTACAATAGAAGAGATAAATCAGTTAGATATTTTTAAACGGTTTCGCTAATGATAATCGTAAGATTATGGGTATATTTGGTGAAATAGCTGAATGATGTAGATGTAGCTGTAGGTTGTAGCTATAGGTTGTAGGCTGTAGCTGTAGCTTTACGTTTGGAGCTTTTCGCGAAAAGCTACTTCTAGTAGCTTTGAGAATTTCAACTTTTTGTTGGATTTTAAAGCTACAGCTTGTACATGACAAACAAGACTTTTATTTTCATAGGAGTTTTTCGTTCAAAAACTAAAAGCTAAAGCTCCGAAAAGCTCCTAAAAGCTCCATGCAAAACAGGCCCCATGATTAAGCATTCCATAATTGCAATAATTCCAAACTTAAAATTCATCCTTACCATGAATAACATTGGAGAGTAAGTATTAATAAGGAATTTATACAATTTATAATTAGTAGCGTTGGATTCCGCGCACAGTGGCGGAAGATTTTGCATGTTGATATTGAAAGATAAATATTTAGTGGTACCTGAATACAAAAACAATTGTTATCGTTTTAGTGAACACGAATTTTTTTTTATAGTTTAAATTATTGTAATTGTAATTTAAAAATGTGATATAAAATAAGAAATAAGATACTTAAATGTATTATGTGAAATATAGTTTTAATTGAATTATTATTTATATATTTAATAAGTAGATGGATAAGTGGATGGATAAAATGATAATCTCCGATATTCTTATTTAAGCATTAAGGAAGAGAGTGTGAAATGATTAATAAAGATTATAGATTCAAGTAAGTTAATATCTATAATTTATAACCTCTTATTAAGCATTTACCATTTTTTCCTTAAAACTTTAAAAGAAATATAGAAAAATCACATTATGCCCTTAATTTAAAGTCAGCTTAAAAGATTTTGATATTTTTTAAATGAGATAAAAATATTTAAGTGTTTTAATTGTTTATTTAATAATACTGATATGATAAGAAGTGAGTGGGAGCAAAAAAACCCTCCATGAGGAGAGGATCTAACCCGCGTGATCCTTTCCATAGTTCCCGTCAATAATTGCGGCGTACCAGCTGAACTAGAATACATTGGAACTATATTTCTTCAAAACAGATATATGTATTGAACTAAATCCGTTGTCAAAAGTCTATTCTAACCCTAATAAACAGTAGCAACGACACTCTTTAACAAATTAAACGAGAACAACGTCGATGGGCAATAGTATATATGGTAATGGTAATTGGGTTAGTGGGAAGCCACCTTTTTTTAAGTATATTTGGAACAGATGCATGTTGTAATTACTATTCGTGAATTACTAAAACATGAACACGAGACTCTAATTTTGAGTACAATACAGTATTTAGATGTTAGAATTTCACCGTAATCAAATGAAAGAGATAAAATAATGCAATTGCTACTGTTACGAATAAAATGTAATTAAAGGCTTTCGTAAGATAAAAAACGTACATGACAAATGTAGGATGTACTTATATTCTCATTTATATATTTTACTAATTAATTTAATTTAACTTATTTTGATAGTTTTTAGTAGTTTAAACTGTTTCATGTTGTCTATTTGTTTTTTGTTTTCTACTTACAAACACAACATAAAATGTCTTATAAACATATTGAACAACATTGAAACTTAAAGCAGTTTCTATGACATTCATTCAAACAATAATATAATACAAATATGAATAGTTTGGATAACTTTTATGTGAAACAATGTATCAATACCACGTCGTTATCACTTACTCACGACTTAAACATACAAAGTTACTCTTAATTATTACTTATTCACTACTTACTAAATAGAACTCGCATTTTTTTATCATTGTATTGTTATAGTCAAAATAAAAATAAATCCCAACACACGTGTAGTACTGTTGCAACACCACTTATCCCATAAGACCATAACTCAACACACCGTATGATGAGTCTGAAAACACTTAGATTTTTAGTCACGATAATTTTTTGATTGTTGATTTTGAAGATCGATAATCACCTAATAGTTCATTTTTATTTTGAACAATTTACCTTAATATGATTAAGATAGTATCTTATATTGTTACTAACCCAAACAAAGGCCATCGGTTTGTACTTAAAAAATAGGAGATAACTTAACTACATGTATGTGTAGTTACATTAGCTACATGTTCATCTTTACATTACAAAATTTATAGTAGAAGACTTCAATTCATTGTTATAAACGTGTTGGAAGTGGTTCCTAGAATGGAAAATATATATGTATAGATAACAATAAAAATGATTGTTTACGAGTCTAGAAATTAGCGAGCAATTCGAGTTTGAATCCGTTTTGCTCAAATTTGAACTTAAGAATATTTGAGTTCAAACAAAAATAACTACTCAATTAGTTTCACGAGTTGAGTTTAAAAAATCATATGCGACTTAGCTTGTTCGAAAACCATTCAATTTCAAGTCGAACGAGCTAATCGAGTTTAACAAGTCAAACAAACATAGTTTATATGTAAGTGTTGAATATTTATTACGTTAAATAAAAGTAAATAATAGATTTGAATATAATACCTTAAGTATAAATGAACTTGTACGAGCACATTCTCAATCTATTAAGCGAGTCTACGGAGTTCGAGTTTCTAGACAAACAAATTGAGTTTTAAAAATTGGTTAATTAAAAAACTATCTCATTAACTAAACGAGCATCGAATTCGAGCTCAGACTGTAGCAAATTATATATTCAACCCCAAGTTCTAACATTATTTTTAGTAATCATTCGAGCTCGAGCCGAGTAATTAATATACAAGCCGCACTCGAATTTTCTAATACTCTACTCGATTCAGTTCGTCGACACTAGGGGGTTCAGAATTCGGATTTTAACCAAATTATCTGAATAAATATTCGGATTGGAGAGTTAGGATTGGACAATTTCATTTTCTGAATCAGATCAGACAAAAACCAAATTAATATATTGATTTTCGAATTGGTTTTGGTTACTATGATTAAAACCAAATAGTCCAAATAAACTAAATAGTTATTAACAATATATGTAATACTATTGTTTATCTATCAAAAAAATGTTAAATATTTACTTGATTATTTTTCATATATAAAACTTTATTATATAATAGGTGACGTTAATATATATCATTGTATTCTAATTTAAAATTTAAAATCTAACTTCACATTTTTATAAAAGCACTAACGTAACAAGGCAACACCTAACCGTTGAAATCCCTCGTGACATTACTCCCATTTAATTCTCATTTAATAAATATACGTCAAATTTATAGGGACTAATAATTAAGTTCTACTACTCCGTAATTAAACAATTTAACTTCAACGGTTATATTACGTACTCTGCGTATTTGTAAAGCACATAATAATTAAACTTGCTCCGGAAGTTAAAAATCTAAATCAAATTATGTTTAACGGTAATTTATTTTTTAGCGTATATGTTAAGCGGATCAAAACTTATAAATACAAACCAGACACCCCCTTTACAAACAAAATCCCCTACCTAAACCACTAAATCCAAAACCCTAGGCCAAATATTTCCCGCCTTTGAGTGTACGGTTATTAGGTTCCACTCCACCGTCGCCGTCGCAAAAGATTAACTCATTCACACTATTCGTCACTCTCCCCCCTCTGACTGGCCTTTAATCTGTTGCAGATCACATACAGCCTTCTTTTTCTCTTATCGTTTTTTTGATATAACATGCTCTCAGTGCATTGCCAGAGAAAATGTCCATCTTGTCACAGGATGCTTCGCTCAGGCATGATTTCAATGAAACTGTAAGTGCAAACCCTTATGCACTATACTACTAATAAATGTAGTTGTATAATTTGGAACCAGATAGCTTTGTGTTTCCCACAGGTTATGTCTACTGGGAACGATCAGACAATTGAGGCCTGTATGAAACGTGTTGGACTTGCTTGGGCTGTGCACATGATGATGGTCTGTCATTTCTCTTTACACATGTTTTAACATATCTCATCCACTCGCTAGGGACAAGGTCTGTGATGTCTCCTTACGTATTTTTTACATATCTTTTGATTGCGCTCTGGTTTTTAAGTATCTGCAATATCCTCGATTTTTTTATGAACAATGATGTATCTCCCAATTTGCATTATGTATCCCCTTTCAGGCTTTGAGCGAGGAGCGTGCATCCACAGTGTATGAACTATTTCAGGGCAGAACGTTTCGATCTATTTCGTGGAGCACTTTGATTGTTTGTCTATTTATGAAGATAATTTCAAGCAATCACTTTAGAGCACGGGTACAGTAATACCAGAGATCCAAGAGGGAGATGCAAAAGCTCTTGTTGCTTATCTACGTGTTCTTCGCGAGGTGTAAGCTGTTTTTTATTATATTCCAGTATTACTTGTTTGACTTATGGTTATTTTTGTTACCTTTTGTCTATTAATGAAGAGAGTACAACAGGCCTGTAGGCCTGTGGGGCATCATTTATCAATTTGTGAAGGTTTTGTGATAATTAACTTATATATGTAGCCACCTAGCACAACATGTTCGGTCAAAAGAAGTAAGGCTTCCTGGTACAGGGCCAATTCCACTCGAGGATCAGGATGTTCAGATCATTAGGTCACATGCTTCAACTAATGACTCTTATATCTTCAATTGTATATTTGTCTTTGTTTTTCTATCATGTTTTGATTTGTGATTTAGGCTCTCAAACTGAGTGATGATCTTCATCTTAATGAAATAGACTGAATTGATGATCTTCAACGATTATACTCTGGATGGCAACATTCATTCTCAACAGCCTGCCAAATCTGCCTCTAAAACTTATGTTTCTCTCGTCAAGTCTGTTAGAGAAAATATATGAGGTCAGTATACGTTCTCAATGTGTCTTCCTTTCAAAGATTTACATGACCATATTTGGAGTTCATTTGCCGTGCTACATTGCAAGTCACTATTTGTCACCTAATAGTAACACCTTCAAGTTCTTGTGACTGTATTTTTAGTTTAGCTGTGGATATAATATACATTATTCGTTAGAGTGCTTCGTGATATGAACTTCAAAATGGCCTTTTGGTATACAATTAGTATGTCATTTTCATTTAAGCTGCTTTATATGGGAGTTTGGATGCATTAGTATACCTGTCTGTTTTTTCTTTTCAATTCATAGTTTTTACTTAAAAAGTACTTCCATTCGTAGGTTTGTACGGTTCTTGATTTTTACCACAGAAAGAAGCTGTACTCTTATCTGGCAATGATGTCGTATGGACATTTGTGAAGTTTGCTGCAGAGGATCACACTAATTTTCAGACACTTTTAGCATGCTTGAAGATGCTTAGTATACTGGTGGGTATATTGCAATCTATTTTATTAAATGTCTACAAGATCCTTAATTTCTTATGATCAGTGATGTATTTCCCAAGTGGCATTACTTATCCTTTTCAGGGTTTGAGCGAGGAGGGTGGATCCACAGTGTATGAATTATCGCAGGGCAGAACGTTTCGATCTATTTCATTAAGCACTTTGTTTGATTGGTTGTCAATTTATGAGGATAAATTCATGCAGTCACTTCAGAGCATGGGTACAATATTTCCAGAGGTTTAAGGGGGAGATGCAAAAGCTATCGTTGCTTATCTATGTGTTCTTCGCAAGGTGTAGCTGTTCTATTGTATATTTCAGTAATAGTTGGTCGAATAAAGGTTACCTTTTTGTATATTAATACAGATAATACTACAGGCTTGTAGTGATATTAATTTCTACTTCATAGACATGAACGTCACTAACTAGGGGGTGGTGTTATTTTCTCTTGGTATAGGTTGCGGAAAATGGGAACCCCATTGAAAGAAATTCATGAGTTCCTGATATTGAGCCATTATTTGAACTTCTTAGTTATGAAAATGCGCCTCCTTATCTGAAGGTTTGTTCATCTCTACTGTTACGTTTCCTATTGGTGTTTCTTAGTTCTTTTTCTTCAGTTGTTGCCTGCTTTGTTGTAGGGTGCTTTGCGTAATTCGGTGTCGACATTTATTCACGTTTCCCCAAACTTTAAAGATACCACTTGGGGTATCCTTGAGGAGTATGATTTACCAGTATGTTGGGCTTTCAGGTTTGTCTAGCATGATCTTTCACCAACATTTTAACAGGAAGTTTTACACTGATATGACCCTGACAGGTTTATGATATGAGATTTGAGTTGCATGGAGTAGAAGCAAGAGTTGAGCACTACCCATCCACCATCTCATTTATCGATCTGTTAAATTCTCTCATTGCAGAAGAAGGGGCGCAACTGATAGGTGATGTTCGACAGGTATATAGGCTTGTACTTCTTTCTCTGAACTTAATTGGGATGTTCGACAGGTATATAGGCATACACAGATTCTTCCGAGAAATGGCAATTGGGTTTTGCATGTCACCGAGTTCTAGTTTTTCTAGTGAAAGAGTTTAGCCAATGCTTATACCTATATATATTGGCATATGCATGACATAAAATATGAAGATATTGAAGTTGTGGTCGGTCAATCTCAGCTAGTGGGGCATCACAATCAACTCCACTCCAGATGAACTTCAGCAACTACTGCAACGGGAATATAAACACAAGAACCTTGAAGAGCAGGCTGCCCAACTCCATATGTAAACGGCATGTTCACAAATTTTCGAGGTGAATAATCTATTTTATTCTATATATAATTTGTTTTTGCTGATACTGTAATCTAAATCAATGCTGTGTGTATATGATCTGCTATCAGAATTCAGCTTCAAGAAGGATGTCCTCTATGGAAAATGGATCTGAAATATTGTCTCAGTGCGTCTTTCTCTCTGGATTAGAATGTTATTTGTGGTGTGTATCAATGATATTTTATATTGCGTCATGTAAGGCTTTCTCTTCCCCAACAGGTTGCTGGATGCATCTTTAAGTGCTTCTAGTTCTCCAGATTGTTTGTTAAAGATGGCCTTAATGTTAACTCAGGTAATTGAGTTTTAATTGCACATGTTGTAATTAGCATAATTATCATTTGGTTGTCCTATTGTTTCCAAGAGCTGCCTAATGATTTTATATATGTGTAGTATTATTATTATTTAGATTTTATATCTTAAGATCTCAAATGCATGCATGGTGAAACTACGCGATGACAAATTTATTAAATTCTGACACTGTCATTTGTCATGATGTTATTATGACAAATCAACTTTCAAATGGTGCATGTCGCTCTATCCTGTGAGAGCTACCCATCCCACCATCTCATTTATCAATCTGTTAAATGCTCTCATTGCAGAAGAATGGGCGCAACTGATAAGGGATGTTGGTAGCGATTCACATACTTCAAATACATGATCATGTGTTTGGGCCATTTTCTCAGTGGGCATATGCATATGCTTATGAGAAATGACAATCTGGTATTGCATGTCTTCAACATTTTTAAAATGTAAGATGACGTTATTGATTTCCAGTTCTAGTAAAAGAGTTTAGTCAATGTTTAATACTTATATATTGACGTATTATATGCAGGATTTTGAGTATGTATGATATAGAAGATGAAGGTATTGACATTGTGGTCAGTCAATCTCAGCTTGTGGTGCTACAGTCAACTGCACTCCAGATGCATCTTTCTGTCATAGAATTGCTTAGAGTAAGCTGACGTATTCATGTAGTTCTGATGATATTCAAGTCACGACACTGCGTGTACTTTCAGTTGCTGAATCTTGGCGCCCCCTTTACCAGGTAAGCTTACAATTTCCATAAAGTTTTTATATTTGATTTCCTAAAAATGGTTCGCATATTTTTAACATTTGGGCTGTGCTGGATGTTTTAACAAACAAATTCACTCATAGTCTTTAATTACTAAATTGTAGAACTGCATTTTGCTATTGACAGCGTGTTACTGTCTTAGTTACAAGTAACTATTGGAATTTGTCATAGCTTTTAGAAAACATTGCTCGAACGTATGCTTGGTTTCTTACATCTTGATGCTTTGGCCCATTAAATTTAAGTCATGGCTAACGACATTTTTTGGGTTTGCTAGTGGAAGCCCACTTTTTACTTTTGCTCCATACTAACATCAGGCCTTTAGACCAATTGGTCCCAACAACAAGAGGCCCAATCCATTTGGTTCAGTTCTGAGATGATATAGAAGGCTTTGTGGGGTGTACTTTTTTATTTACACCATTCCAATCCATTACCAGAAGCCCTTCAATTGGATATAAAAAGAGTTATAATAATGTGGCTTGGTTCACTGGAATATTTAAGTAGCATGTTACTTTTAAGTATTTTTTGAACATGAGGCTCTAATTTTGAAGACTATATAGTATGTAGATTTTGGAATTTCAGCATAATCAAATAAAAAAGATAAAACAATGCAATTGCAATTGTTATGAATGAAAATGTAGTTAAACGCTTTCATAAGATGAAAAAATGCTAGGATGTACTTATACTTTCATATATATTTAATAGTTTGTAGTAGTTTAAACTGTTTGATGCTGTCTATTTGTTGTTGTTTTCTACTTATAAACACAATATAAGTTGTTTTCCTTGCTTTTTTTAAGGGTTCCTATGCATTTCTTGCTGAATTTTCAATGATGTTTCTACTATTGTTTTTGCTGCAGCTTAGTGGCTGTGTTGTTGCAACTTATTTTTTAACAATTAGTTGTTTTTGCTGCAGTTTTACAGCATCTAAGATCCTGGACTATGGTAACTCCAATTCATCCACTACTTATTTTGGTTTATTATGATATTAGCACCACATCGGTAACAATTACTCACAACTCAAATGTGCAAAAACAGCCTTTGTCGTAACTTATCCACCACTCACTAAATAGGACCCATATTTTTTATTATTAGCATTGTTATTAGCCAAAAAGAAAACAGAAAAATAAATCAGCAAAAACATGTGTGACACAACCACCACTCATCCCAAAAGGTAACTCAAGTGACGAGTTTGAATACGGGCACAATAACAACACCATATTGACTAGTGAGCCCTATTAACTGCAGTTTTGGTGGTGTGTTTTCTGCTTTTCTTCTTACGTACATCAGCCTTGTTCTACAATTGTAGGTAAATTTGGCTCTCCATATATTATACACATTCTTAAACCTGCCACTGTATATATTATAATCACTGAAGTTTGAGAGTATTTCTTGCACTACAACTTATCTTTCCCTCGGTCACTCATCATACCTACTTTCAGTGGATGGATTTTCTTTTAACAATACCATCTTGAGCTCTTTTAAACATCCAAACGCACCTAATGTCCTAATTTATTAAGTGAGATTAAAAACAGAAGTGCATAGCTTATTGTATAGTAGGTTACTATACTCCAATACCTCTAGATGAAAGGGCCTTTAGTGTTTCTAATTAAATTTCATCTCCCTAGCTAGCTAAAGAGAAAAATCTAAAATTAACTCATTTCTTTCCTATATACTGATTGGCTTTCTCCCAACATTTGTGTAAACTTTTCATCCTCTCATCTTAAATTAAAATCCTACGTGTCATTATCATGAATTTTATCTCTTAAAAGGAAAAAAGTTAGGCCATCCACCTCATAACTATCTTGTGATCTTACCATGTCATTCAATCCAACGTGTACATGATGAGATAATAAAGTTGGTTGATTCTCAAAATTTAAACCAAATTAATTACTACTCACATGTTCTCTTAGTTTTATGTACAATAAAATTAGTAACGGTCTCTTCATTTTATGTACAATGAATATAGCCTGAAAGATCCGATCATTATCTTTTCTTCTTTCATGAGTTATATAAAAGTATCAAGAACTGAAATCTAAAACATATCCTAATACATGAAACACATATAGAGTAATCAACTTCGAGAGAATGAAACTTCCAAAAAACAAACTTCTCACACAACTTAAATTAGAAACTCATTACGATTTAATTAGTACTTCATCTAATCTTCTTGATCTGAAAGATATAATTATGTTGACATTACTTTCTTTATTATTTTAGAGATCTTGTTTTATCCTTAAAAGTTATTATGCTTCATGCATGCTAAATGTTTTGTGAAGTGTCTACTAAACATTAGGTGCTCGAAATTTAAATTACCCCAATAAGGCCCACCTTTAATCTCGGTTGCAAGTATTTTCTATTTCCAAGTTTTGGTTGAGTAGCATGCTTTCGAATATTTAAAGTAACTTGGTCCCTAAAAATCTTATGTGTCATGACTGTGAATATTATGTTTGAAAGCAAAAAGGTTAAGCCCTGCACATCATTAAAAACGTTCCATTGACAGTAATAAAATCTACTTAATTATTGACACATAATAAAATGACATGACATTTATATCTTTAAAACTTATACCAGTTTGAATACCAACCGATTACTTAAAGGACATTGCCAGTATATGTTACGGAACGTTTCTTAGTTTGAATATCAACCGACTCAATTGTCAAGTTAAATAACCAAAAAAAAGAAGATGTCATTATTCGATGAAGTTTCAATATTGATAGTGTCAGGTCATAAATCCTATTTGTAAGTTGAATTCGATCATCTGGTTGTTATTTCTTGATTTTAAGTTATCCAAATTTTTATGAAATACTTTGTTATGCTCTTGTAGGCTTTTAAGTTCAGTTTCCATATCTCCGTGTTTTTTAGTTTCTTGAGTTCTTTTACTATTCAAATCTATCCTTGTGTTTTTTTAATACTTTATTAGTTCATGTGTTGATTCCATGCTATGTTTGAAGTTTTACATGGTTTATGTTTGAATTGATGTTATGAAACAAACCTAAATGATGATTAACGCCGCGTGACAGTGAAAAAATTATGTTAATAAGGTATTTTGTCGCACGTGGTTTTTTTTCCATAATATGCGAATACGACTTTCGTACACCAATTGACTGTTTGTATGCGGTTTGCGAGTTTCTTTCTTTGCAAAGGAGAAAATCTTAGAGCTGGTTGATGATCAACATTTTGTTATAGATTTTTCTACTTGGAAGCGTGTTCTACTATACTTTTGTTTATGTTTTATCAATTGTATGGTTTGATCATCATACGATCTTGGGAGTTAGGATACACACATAGGTGTTTATCTCAGTTATTGTTACTACTTTCATTTCAATTTGATGTTTATCTCCACTTGGTATTTATGGTCATAGTATGAATTGATTGCATCTGAAGTTTATGTGTGTTCATTTATCAATTTATTCTGATAAAATGTTTTTTGATATGTGAAATATATAATGTGATCTGATAAGTAATTCCAATAGATTTATGTGGCTCCAATGGCTAAGAACTTTACTTTGATCAATAACCGCACATATTGAATAATGACATCCTTCCTATTCCATCTTCCAGCTTCTATGGTACGCAATTATTACAGTTGGGTACATTGATTCAGCCGAGGATGTAGCGGAGAATTACAAATGAGATTTAAGTAAAATTCAAATTTATGATTTAAATTACCATGCATCGCACGGTTTTAACACTAATTAATTTATATGTGTCCGTCAACCATCATTGTTGATATTGTTGTATAAAGATGTATTTTAATATTTGATTGCATTGGTTTTTCGGTTAATTATGACATGCACATTGACCATTTCCAGAAGACTAAGTCCATGGATGCTCCACCATGAGTGAGATTGATCTAGACATTGTATGTGTTTTATATGATCCAAAAATATATACTTCTATCAGTTACATAACTTCAACCGAATATTGTTGTCGGTTGGTTTGATATTTTACATTAAATATTGGCGATGATATATACATCATCAAGTGTTAGCCATATGCCACTAATGTGTTTTATACATAATTAGCGACGTAAGGTTAAAATTTGTTGGTGTACAATTACCCCATTTAAAATGATATGTTTCTTAGAGGGTGTTTGAGATTGTATTTCTAAAACTAGCGTTGAATTTGGCAGATAGCAGCGGGTGAAGATTTTACATGTTGATATTGAGAGACACATGTTTAATGATACATGAATGCAATAATCATTTATACTTCTTTAATTAAAGTGATTTTTTTATAATAATTTAAATTATTGTAATTGTAAATTTAATATTGTGATATAAAAGAAGATATTTAAATGTATTATATGAAATATAATATTAATTGAATGATTTATATAATTAATAAGTGAAAGGATAAGTGAAAGGATAAAATGGTAATTTTTGATATCCCTTTTTTAAGGATTAAGAAAGAGAGTGTTAAATGCTTAATAAGGGTTATAGATATAAATAGATAACTTTTACGTTTTTGAGATAGTATTTTGGAAAAACGTGCTGCATTTTTTTCTAACACGATGCAGATAATCACTTTTTTAACACTTTATCTGATTATTTACGTTTTGCTAACACAACAATAAGATAATCTCTCCAAAACGAAATCCCAAACACCCCTTATTGTGCGCATAAGTTGATAAAATACTTCCTTTGTCTCAGAATAATTGTCCTCCAACAAAATTTTGTTGATTTAAGATACATTGATGAATTGTCAACTTTGCCTTTATATCATTAGCAAGTTTGGCGGAAGTTATTCAAATTAAATGATTGAAAATAATAAATGAGGATAAAATAGAGAGTTTAATGATTTTCAATGGTTATTTTTGAAAAAGTTTTACTATAATTAACATAAGTAAAAGTCAATCATAATTTTCAATAGCTATTTCATAATTAAAAATATTAGAGGAAAGAAATAAACGATAGATGTTAGCATAAGTAAATAGTAGTAAAAGTATATCGGCCACCGGTTAAGGGTTGAACCGGTCATTAAATGCATCAAAACAACGATTCTTACAGGTCGCGTACACTAAAAATTTCACTCATTAATTGAGTATACACAATAGACATTAGATGTAAGTTAGCTACATTCCGAGACACTTTACTCTTCCCTTAATTAATATTCCGTAATATTTTGGAAGAAGATTTAAACATTCTAAGAGATTACATATAGGCAGTTATTTCTGCCATTGTTTTAGAGATGGGTATATTTTCTGAAAAGATGGTATTTGTCAAACATCAAATTTATCCCTACATTATTAACTCATACGTCATGATCATATCTATAATACTAACTCATACTCTACTTTTCAATATCAATGGCCAATGGGTATAAGAAAGTCTTGTTTCAAACAAATATTATATACTCCAGTTTTTGCGTTCTATATACGTAATAATAATAATAATAATAATAAAGCTTTGTTTCAAATAACTAGCTAGAGGAATCGTTTACCACTCAAAGTCAATGAATTACTTCTAGAAGGTGGACATTTCATTGGAACTAAATATGAGCTAATACTACTAATTAATATGCAAGCTTTCTGTAATCACTACTATATCATAACCAGACAGACACATAACATATATTTTTTTATCACATAAATGGGAAAACTGATAAAAATATACATGAAAATAATGTTTTTTCTTCTTGAAGTTGTTCTAATAACTTCACCATTAATCGCTATGGCCAGGATGCCATTCCCCACAGCAAAGCCAGGCTGCGAAACAAGATGCGGGAACTTGACAATTGGATACCCTTTTGGTATTGGATTAGGGTCAGGCTGTTCCATAGACGACTCGTTTGACCTGAACTGCAACTCGACTACTGACCCCCCGAAGTTGTTTATTGGATCGGGAAACATGGAAATATACAATATTACAGATTCTGAGTTACGTGTCAACACATTTTTCGCTTACAGATGCTACAGCGTATCTGGAAATGTAACTCAAGATTTTTATTCATGGGCTTCTTTAGAGGGCACACCCTTCACTTTTTCCCAAAAGAATAAGTTCACAGTCGTCGGGTGTGATGATTTTGCCATGATCAGTGGAACAAATGGAGGCGACTTCTCTAGTGGCTGTTTTGGATTATGTACGCAAAAAGGTGATGTACCTGATGGATTTTGCTCAGGAATCGGCTGTTGTGAGACGTCTATACCAAAGGGGCTCAAATATTATAATGCTTCGCTTTTCTCCTTAAGAAATCATACACGTGTCGTGTCCTTCAATCCTTGTGGCTTCGCGTTTCTTGGAGAGGAACAGGCTTTTCAGTTTCGTGGTGCAGAAGATTTCTCTGATCCAGCCCAGTTTTATGCTAGGATAAATTTCATTGTCCCAGCTGTGCTCGAGTGGGTAATTGGAGGCAACAAGAATTGTGCAGAGGCTACAGAGTGCAAAGGAAATAGTACATGTAAGGATGCAGACACTGGCGGGTATCGTTGCAGCTGCAAACCGGGTTACGAGGGCAATCCTTATCTTGATCCAGGCTGCCAAGGTCAGTTAAAGAGCAAGCAGTTGCTGTTATAAAATATCTTGGTTTTATATATATATATATATATATATAGATTACCCACAATTATTGCAGTTTAAATTGTTCAAGAAACGTTTTTTAAGAATTCAAGAGTGATTACATGGCGGTTGAAAACACTTGTTCTAGTAAAAGAGATAAAATTAGTGTTTTGTCAGGTAGTATGTAAAGGCTGACAAGACTTTGACAATTTATTTTATTGGTAAAACTCAATATATTAGTGGTTTTTATTAGTCTTATTAGTCAACAGTCACATGACATAATTTTTAATACAGTATTACAATTTTCAATGTGGTATTTCTTTTATTAAACCAGTATGTTTAGTAATACCATTATTTTATATAATATATTATTGAACTAAGTCACTGTAAATATATAATAAAAACTAAATAGGTCAACTCCAATGTAAATAAGGCATATTTAGATATTGTCCAATATAAGCCAACTAACATCCCCTGCAGTTGGAGTGGGAGATGGGTGGACGCTCAAACTAGTTCGAAAGTCGCCAATACGACAATCCCTTGGTGAAGATATCGACAAACTGATAACGAGAAGGGACATGCAAAACGCGAACTTAACCCCTAGCGACCTTATCGAGGACAAAATGTATGTCAATTTCGATATGCTTCGTGCGTTGATGTTGCACATGATTAGAAGAGAGGTAGACACCGTTGATATTATCACTATATATCAAAGTACCAGTGAAAGGTGGAGTATGTAGCTCACGAAGTAGGTTCCGCAACCAAGATGTTTCAGCGACCACGTTGGCAACACCACGATACTCAGCTTCAGCACTGGAACGAGAAAAAGTAAACTGCCTCTTAGAAGACCATGACAGTAGGTTGTTGCCAATAAAAACGCAATACCCAGAGGTAGACTGGCGAGTAGTGGGGCAACCAGCCCAATCAACATCTGAATAAGCAACCAAGGACGACGTCGAGGTTGAATACAACTGAAGGCCATGGTCACGAGCACCCTGAACATATCGCAAGATCCGCTTAAGAGCTGCAAGGTGAGGCGCCTAAGGGTCCTGCATAAAGAGGCATATTTGCTGAACAACCTAAGAGATATCTGGCCTAGTAACATGAGATACTGAAGTGCAACATCAAGGTTGCATTAGAGTGTCGGATCGGATACCGGAGTACCATCGACACCAAGCTTGGTGTCTGGGTCAAACGGTGGACGACAAGGCTAACACTTGAGCATACCAACCAACTCAAGAATCTCGGACGCATACTTCTGTTGAGATAGTAACATCCTAGAAGCAATACGTGTAACTGAAATGCCCAGAAAGAAATTCAGAGGATCAAGATCGGTCATGGAGAATTCCTGAGTGATGAAATGATCCGCTGTAGAAATGCTGTAGAGGAAGTCGTCAATAGGATATCATCAACATATAGTAAGAGATAAGCAATGTCAGAGCCCTGATGAAAAAAAAACATGGATGAATCACATCTGCTGTGATAAAACCCAATATGAGCAACATAATTCGCGAACTGCTGAAACCAAGCCTGAGAGGCTTGTTTGAGGTCGTAAAATGATAGCTGCAAAAGACAAACATGATCAAGTTGATGTAAAATCCAATGTTTGGTGTCCGCAAGACCGAGGACAGTGCGAATGGGGCCGGTTTAACAACCGGGCTAAGGGTCTCGTCGCAATCCACGTCGACCTGTTGGCAACGCCCATTAGCGACGAGCCGAGCCTTGTAGCAAGTAAGAGATCTATCTGCAAAATACATGTGCTTAAACAACTACATGGAATGAACAATGTTTGCATCAGGTGGTAGCGGCACAAGTGTCCACGTATGATTTTTAATAAGCGCTTTATATTTGTAGCATAGCACTGTGCCAATTTGGGTCATAAGGGACGATGTAGATTAGGCAAAGTATTATGGCCCGTGTTCGTGATAGGTATAGAATTACTGTCACCAACAAAGACGGATGAATAAACACGCTTATTAAAAAACACTAGTTAAATTATTTGCTTTAGAAATCAAATGGGAAAACGCACATTAATTATAAAAGATAACTCATAATTAGTTTTATTATAATTATATTCATACATTTTTTTATTTTTTTATATTTATTCTTATTTAGCCATCAATGTAGATCGACTATCATTCATAAAAATCATTCTTATTGATATTATAGTTATATTTTCTAAATGAGTTTTGGGTAGTCAATTAATAAGATCAGTTTATTGTTTTTTTTTTCTTTTTTTTCTCTCTTTTCGTTAAACAACATTTAGTAAGCAATTAATGGTTTCTATATTACTTTATTTCATACTTATATTTCTTAATAGACTATTAGGCTAAAATACTTATTACATTCTTTTTAAATCTATGTCAATGCACATTGATATTTCCAGTTTTACTTTTGTTTTAATAATTATGTTAAACATATAAAATCATTCAACTTAAATTAAAATGCAATTATTATTCATTTCCATACATACTATATTATTTATTTATTCTATTCGTTAAGTATCAAAATATAAAATTATATATTTTTGTACTCTATGATTTAAGTAATGGTATACATTACTACTAAGACGAATAATTGTATAAGAAAATTACTTATAACCAATCATATACCTTTTTTATTAATCAAACCAACTATCAACTAATCATATTAATGTATTTTACACAGTTTTATAAACCATGTATATTCCTTTATTTTTATTATAGTTTTGATTTCCCATCAACTAAGTAGATAATAAGTGGGTCTTTGAAATTTAAGAAGTGTACGAAGTAAGAATGAGAGATGGTACTACAAGTTGAATTTCAAAATTAAAAACATCAATACCATTTTTAATTACATTTACCATGCCCAATTATTAATTAACCAAATGTACTAAGAAGATTATCTATTCTCTTACTCGATAATAGTTGATTTGAGAATTGAGACAACTATAGGGACAAAGATAATAGTGTGATTTGTAACTCCTTTATCATAATATAAAAATAACACAACAATTGATTAATAAAATTAAATTAATCGATGATAATTATAGAGTTTTTTTTCAAAAAGTATAATTTATTAGTGTCATTTTATCTTAATGGCTTAAACGACACGTGTGTATACACGGGTTTAAAAGCCAGTGTGTATTAAACTATTCAGACTTCCGCTGTATATAGTGAACTTGTTATTCATTGCAATTATATGTAATATTTGGTACTTTTATTTACATATCAACTGTTACGTTATCAAAATATATACAATAACAATAACAATAACAATAACAATAAACTGATAGTTCATCGCACACAAATCCAATAACACTTACTTTGTTGCATATTAATTTACGAGCATAAATAATCATATTTACGTGAATTTAAGCATTACAAAAGGTTGTCTTTGATCATCGTATCTATTATACACATATTAGTTGTACCGATGATGCAAACAAAATGCTGCTAGACATCAACTAGTGTAACGATACAAACAAAATTAGTGTTTTGAATGACGGCAGTTGATTGTGGTTGTGTCGATTGTGTTTTCCTTTTTAGTTTTAAACAGCTGTGTAGGTTTCATAGGGTGGGAACGAATAACGATGGTGAAACAAAATCATTTTCTTAATTTTTTTTATTTGATTTTAAGCAATTTAACATTTAATTACATCATCTTTACGTCACGTCAGTTGATAACATTAAGATTATTAATGGTATTATATTTAATTCATATTTATTTTCTTGGGTAAATTAAAGAAAATAGTGTGTTTAAATTAAAAAATTATCTTGATCCAAGCTGCCAAGGTCAGTTAATAGATTAAATATTATATTTGTTAGTTATTTATTGTTATTTTTTTGTATATCTAATATTTACATTAGAAATATGACTTGGAATCGTGTTGGAAATCTCTTTTTAAAAGTAATATTGAGACCTTAATGACAGGCTCTGGTTTTACAAAATTTACTTTAGAATAATTCAAGAGATAATTATGTATTTTAGCAAAAATATCATAATATATAATATCTTTTTAAGTTCTAAATACATGTTTGTATACACATATATAGATTGCCCTCGAAAATAAAAGTTACCAGCAGTTAAAGCTGTTAAAAAAAGTTTCTAAGAATATAGTAGCGGTTATATAGCGGTTGAAAACAAGTCAGCGCAATCGTCGGTCAACTCAGCTCTCAAGCTGACTAAGCCACTTGACCCTGCTATTGTTTTATGGGTCCAAAATAAAACAACTTAACTTGTAATGTAAACAAAATAGTGTGTCGAATGAGTGGATTAAAGGTTGACAGGAGTTTGACCAAATTAAAATTTAGGGAGTTTGTATGTGCTGCTATTTATAGTTAATTTTGGCGCAGCTATGTGTAAAGGAGTGGATTAATACGTATATTTGAGAAAGTTGAAGGATAAAACATTCATTCATTTATTTTATGTAACAATAACATATAAACGAGTTTACAAAAGGTCGTGTTTGATCATCCTTATTATTTTATACTATACATTTTTTACTTGTAATGTAAACAAAATAGTGTGTTGAAGGCTCACTTTGTTTAATTTATGTATATTTTCACTGCAAGACATCAACGAGTGCGACGATACAAACAACAATGATTGCTACGGGCAATGCATCAATACACCAGGGAGTTACAACTGCACATGTTCGCCAGGATACAAGGGCAATGCAAAAACACCAGATGGCTGCCAACCTGTTGCTAAAGCTTCAAAGTTCCCAGTCATGATATTCACTTTAGGTAATTCTTCCTATAAGTAATAATGTGCTCAATTCTACAATATAGAATTTTGAACAATTTAGTGAACCATGTCCCATAAAGATCATGAAGGTTTATGCTACTCTTGATTTTTCAAGAATCCAACTACTAATAATTTAAAACTTCTCCTTTTGTTTTCGTTTGTAGCTCTAGTGTTCGGCTTGGTGGCAACAGTCGCTGGACTAACTGGAGTTTTCTTTGGCATAAGGAAGAGAAATTTAATCAAGCTAAGGGAGAAGTTCTTTGAGAAAAATGGGGGCGTGTTTTTGAAACAGAAGCTCAACGCACCAGGGACTAGTGAGGCAGTTATTATGTTTACCACTGAACAACTTTGTAAAGCAACTGACAACTATTCTGAGGAGCGAATTATTGGGAGAGGTGGTTATGGTGTAGTGTATAAAGGAGTTTTGGCAGATAAAAGTGTTGTTGCAATAAAAAAGTCTAAACTAGTGGACGGGACCCAAGCAGAGCAATTCATTAATGAAGTATTGATCCTTACACAAGTCATTCATCGAAATGTGGTAAAGCTCTTAGGTTGTTGCTTAGAAGAGGAGGTCCCAGTACTAGTTTACGAATTCATCGCTAATAACACTCTTTATTATCACATTCATCATAAATCGGGTGGAATGAGTTGGTTATCATGGGAGAATCGGTTGAGAGTTGCTACTGAAGCAGCGGATGCACTTGGATACCTTCATTCACAAGCCACTATGCCTATTATCCACAGAGATGTCAAATCTACCAATATATTACTAGATGAAAACTACACCACAAAAATTTCCGATTTTGGTGCTTCAAGATTAGTCCCATTAGATCACGATCAAGTGACTACTCTCGTTCAAGGCACATTAGGATACCTTGATCCTGAATACTTCCACACAAGCCAACTAACCGACAAGAGTGACGTATATAGCTTTGGAGTTGTCCTTGCAGAACTCATAACGGGGAAAAAACCTCTTTGCGCAGATAGAACCAATGAAGAAAAGAATTTAGCAACATACTTTGTTAAGGCAATGGAAGAAAACCGCTTATTTGAAATTGTTGAACCACGTGTTATACGTGAAGGGACTCTTGAACAGTTGCAACAAGTAGCTGATTTGGTAAAGAGATGTGTTTACTTACATGGGAATGATAGACCTACAATGAAAGAAGTGGCAATGGAGTTAGAGAGCCTGAAGAAGTTCAAAGCTCATCCTTGGATTCAGCAAGAAGCACACGATGAAGAAACTAGAAGCTTAATCCTACAGGTTGAGCAATCTGATCTTTATGATGTCCCATTAATCCCATATGCTACCAGTGAATGGGATTCGTACTCAGGTAGTTCTAATATGGGACTACAAGTAAACAAACCACGTTAAGTTTTTAGGGCGCTTATTGTCATAGTTTCAAATGTTTCAAAATCACAATGACTAGCATTTCATATAATTTGTATGTTTGATAACTTTACAATAGTTGACAAACATGTAACTGTATACTGATAACGTTTGTGTCCCTAGTGTTTGTAAATTTCAAATGAGTTGATTACGACTTCGAGTAAATGTGTTTCAATTAGAATTTCGAGTGTGTTACAATTTGTTATTTTGATGAATACCGTCGGGAGGAATATGTGAGAACTAAAGAATCGATTGCAAAAGCTTCTGGTTTGTTTTGTTTAGAATCGCAAACTGAAAGGTATGTACTTCTTTAAGTATCCTTAGATGTATATATGTTATATTTAGTTTTGTTGCCGTCAATCGATGAAATTCCTCAACGAAATTTATATCTCTTTGGTTGCCTTTTTACATTCTTTGCCAATATGCAAATATGTTGTCTTCCTTTTTAGTTTTGTTGGTTCTCTAATTCTGAATATATTGAAAATATTAGACCGAATATATAGTTATAAGTACCTATCTAGTGCTGAATGATAAGATTTTATGTATTTGTTTTTGTAGATTCAGTCAACAGTCGGTTCTCTTTCTTTCTTTTTATACTGCTGTAAAATCATTGACCTTTCAACATTATTTTGGCATTCTGAAGTGTTCATCATCATCATCGTTATAATATATTAGGATAGAACAACGTCTACATAAAACATATAGAGAAAAATATGATCAACAAGAATACTAAGTTGTAGCAGTTAACCAGAAATTGTTCAAATATTTAGCAGACTCCTCACATCTGAGTGCATCAAGAATTACATACTACTAGTACTATATTAATCTTTCCTTTTAGATTATGATGTTTAAGATAATGTCTTGTTTAACCTGGTAAGTGGTAACATTTGACTTGATCGTCAAAGAAAAATAGAAAAAGACTTTATAACATTCAAATAATATCTTTTTGTTACACAACGTAAGAAAGATCAATTCACGAAACAATACTCAAGTTGGTGAAACTCTAGTTATATGTTATTAGACCAGAAAGATGAAAGATTAGCAAGAAAGATAAGTTTTTGCTGAGTCGCGAATTTTAGAGTTTTTACGACTGTCCCGATAGTACCTTTTATGAAGTGTTAACTTTAACTTAATAATAACATGGTGTCCATACATCAATATGTGATAACATGCATTCAAAAACGCCTGTCAGAGAATTAAATTAGAAAGACTAAGCTCAAAGTTGTAAATTAGTGATAAAAATTACAACTCTTTATGACAAGTTGCAAGATGTTATTGAATCCACAGTGAAATAGTAATGATAAGACAACTTAACTTTTCTTGTAAAACTGCATTTTGTTATTGACAGCGTGTTAGTGACAAGTAACTATTAGAGCATTATCTTATAGCTTTTAGAAAACATTGCTCGACGTATGTTTGGTTTCTTAGTTCTTACATCATGATGCTTTGGCCCATTATTTTTAAGTCATGGCTAACGACATTTATTGGGTTAGCTAGTGGGATGGAACCCCAAACTTTTTGCTTTTGCTCCATGCTAACATCAGGCCTTTAGACGAATTGGTCCAAGCAACATAAGCCCAATCCCTTTGGTTCGGTTCTTTAGATAATATATATATATATTATGTGTGTGTGTGTGTAAGGTTTAGTTTAATTTGCACCACTCCAATCCATTACGAAACCCTTCAAATTGCATATAGAAATTACAGTAACTTACGATGTATTATCCACGTGGTTCGTAGAAAATATCATTAATCATTATTTTACTTAAAAAATTACATCGATTGTCCCTGTAGTTTGCAATTATACACGCTCATCATCCTTTTAGCAAATGTCGTTCAGTTAAATTTGTTAGATTATGACACATGACTTGCACATGAGGATAGAAACGACTTTTTGTCTCCTCCTCCTTCCCCAACACCCGTCCTTCTTCTCCAAGAACCCATCATCTTACTATTCTTTCATATTATTTCATAAGCTAAACCCACAATTAGTTAAAAATTTAAGCATTCAAATTGTCAAAAACTCACATCAATTAAAAACCTAAACACTATAAATATCAAAAGCCCACATATAAATTGAGTAACTAAATTCTGTAACCCAAATTGAGTAAATTACATGGATCGTCAAATACGGAGTAACAGATTAGATATTCTGTTAGTTTTTAACCTAAACACTATAAGAATGAGCTTCTGGCCACATAGACATTAGATATTCTGTTAGTTTTTAACCTAAACACTATAATTTCTTGTGAATTCAGAGGAGTTTGTGTATTAGAATATGTAGTGTCGAAGGTGATAGCATCTAAAGTTATAGTTGATGGACAGACATATTTCTCGGATTACTTATAGATGGAGAAATTTGCATTGGAAGTAGTACAGCAAATTTTGCAGAGTAGATACAACAACTCACAGCTAAATCCACCTGTGGTGAATACGAATGTAACAGTTTTCATATTCTTTAACCTCATACGACAAAATTACATTTTCTGTCAGTAGAATAAACATAAGATATAAAATCTACCCCATCTAGTTCGGCTTTGGCTCCATTAGTGGTTTCATTATCATACATTATGATTGTCTTGGTTTTTCTTTATAATTTATTAGTTTTGCTCATTCCCTTTGGCATTATGCTCTCTCTGCCCAAACAGCCGATAACGGTTTTAAAATCTCAAAGTAATTGCCAACCTGCTAAGAACGCATCTGAAAACAGCTTACATTCATGGTCTGATGCACCAAGACCTCTAGGGGTCGTCAACAAAGGTTGACAATTGGCTTGTGATCACATTCTGAATCTGGATTTGGTAATTTTCACCATTGATGGAACTTGATATTTCTTAATGTTGGTTAGTAGAGGTCCAACGTTGTAAAAACCTACCTGATATTACCGGCTTGTCGATAGGTCAACATGTCCAGCCAGCCTCTTTGACTTTCTAACATGTACAGAGTAAGGTCATGCCTGCACTCAGAATCCCATCCCAGTGTTCTTTTTTATCAATTGCTTTTATTATCATGGTTATATCATATATCATTAAAGATAATTTGCAGTAGCTAAAAGGTTACATTATATTTTGAACAAACAAGGTCAAAGAATATCAAGCAAAAAAAACTCTGCCACTTAGAAGCAAGTAGGATACCTACCAAGAGCTTCAATTAATAGGAGTATTTTTAGGGATTAGTGTGTGAGAATGCATTATACTATAGCCCGATCTCTGTAATGTGCACCTAACTTCATTTTGGCCTATTACGTGTATCAAATTTTCACTTTTGGTCTATTGTGTGTATTCAACTAATGTGCCACTTATTTTTGATGACGTTTCATATGATGTGAATTATACGGTTGTCACATCATCAAATAAATCATCATATCACAATAGACCAAAAGTGAAAGTTTGATACACACGATAGACCAAAATAAAGTTGGGTATACTACATAGATACAACTAAAGTTAAATGCATTTCCATGCACGAATACCTTTTCTTTATCCTTATTATTATGAAAACTTTTAAAGTATTACTATATAATATTTAAGAAATAATTATCAAAATCAAAATATTTTACTAAAAGAAACTCAAGTGCAAGACTGAAGGGCAAAATATTTGACCAAATAGAAATGGTCATAGCAAATAACTGGAAGAAAAGTTTTTACTTTTAGTTTTCCTGAGTGTTTTCTTCACCTTCTCTTTAAATCCATCACAGTGAATGTTAACTGTGAGTTGACGAGTCTCTGAAAGGTCTGGAAATGATCATTTCTTGTTGACATGCTTCTGGGTGAAACAGAGGAACACATTCTTGTTGTGTTATTAAACCCTTTTTCACTATTGTGTTTTTATTATACAACTTCAAGAAAGCTCTGATGAACACATCATAGCACGGCCAGAAATATAGATTGTAACATATAAATTTTAATGCAAGTACTGAATGTATAAAGATTGGGTTTTTCTTGCATTTTGGAATCATAGTCAAATCAGTATCTTGATTCAAATGGAAAGGCATCAACAGGAAACCAAATCAAAAGACCAAATTATCTTCATAGATTAAAAAAACTGCACTATAAACAGTTCATAAAACCAACTATTTTCCAATAATCAGCAAGCAATCTTACAACAACAGACATTAATAATAAAATGAGCTTTAACAAAACTATATACCTAAAAGTTGTTAGAAAAATTCTGAAGGCGAATTACCATCCGGCTTCCCATTATCATCCAATCCCCCAGCAACCGAATGATGTTGCGAATCCAAAGTTCCCAACAACCCATCATTGGCACCTGCAGCCGACCCAAAAAACTGACAAAAGAACCGAGCCATAACACCAAGAATCTCCATCTGATTATGGCAAGCATTAGCATGTAACTCCATCATTTGTTTCTCATGCTCCATTTGCATACTCACCATCTTCTCCCTCCACTTCATCTCCTCTTCTTCCCACCTCTCCTCCACCTTCATCCGCCACCTCAGCCTCTCGTCATCAAACTCCCGCCTTTCTTCCAACAAAAAATCCAATTCTCGAACACCACCATTTCCGTCTGCCATTTTCTCCAAAACACATTCCTCTCTCCTCCATTCTCTCTCCCTTCTTTTATCTTCTCTCGTAATCGCAACATCTCTCAATTCCAAAACTTGTGCACTAACTAACCCTAACATTCTGCCACCAATCCCCTTTCTCAATTTCTTCGCATCCGAATTTTCATCATTACTCTCCTTTTTCTCATCATCAACATCATAATCATCATCATTATTATTCCCCAATTCATCAAACCCTAAAAATTCAGAATCCTCAAACACATCATCAATACACCTCTTATTACTACTATTATTATAATTACAATCGAGTTCGATATCGCCAAAAACTTGCTTATATTTCATGAAATTCTCCCAATGATCATCACCATCTTCCCAATTAAACTCATCAGTAGTATCAGGAACCCTAATTTTTTGCTTAACTCCTAAATACTGATGACGCATGTTTTGAACTTTAATCGATACGTCACGCCATGACCACTTGAACGGGAAATTGACCGGATCACGGAGATGATGAACGGAATTAACATGTTCGGCGATTGGTTTGAATTTTTTTTCTCTGGTTTTGAGCTTAGCTAGGGTTCCGGATGTTTGTAGGTCGGAGTATTTGTTGAGAAGTGTTACTTCTTCAACCTCTGACCACCTTTTTCGCTTCATTGATTTGATCTTTTGTATGTATGTAATTAAAATTAGGGTTTGGAAGTAAAGCACTGGGAAGATGAAGATGATTGATTTGCTACGGTTTTTGAAAACTAAAATGGGGAAGGAGTATACTTTGGAGTTTGGACTTTGAAGTGTTCAAATACATTTACATTTTTATTCTCCTTTACGAATAAATAACCACCGGTTTTAAGTTGCGATATAGATATAGAATATAGATAGATAGATTACAATAGATTACTTTTTTTCTATTGATTTTTGTATTAACTTCAACATTTAAAGTATCTTAAATCGAACCGAATTACTATCGACTAGTTCGGTTTCTTCTTTTCATTTTACGAGGGGATCGGTACTAATTACGTCCTGCAAGGTTTATAAAATGGTGGAAAAAAGTGTGTTTTATAATTTTAATTAGAAGATAAGTTGGTTGTGAATTAGTAAATAATGACACTAATTAATACTATTTATTGCTTTGCATTTTCTAATATACAAATACTACTTTTTTTTCTTTTTTTTTTTTTAAATATATTGTTATTTATATTTGTTTCAAATAATTATCTACTAGTCTAGTACCCGCGCAATGCGGCGGCGACAATAATATGATTCAACTATAGCTGGTAATATGCGCGTTGTAGCGGCAAGGAATTTGAAAGCGATTTAAGAAGTTTTGAATAATCATTGTACATTTGATGCGAAATATACTTACTAAACAAAGTAAAAGAAACGCATAAACATGTATAATGTCAAAATGTAAGAATAAATTAGAAATATTGTATTTATATGGTGACGTAAAAAGTAGCTCAAAAATAAAATCACACTTCAAATAACAAAATTCAAATCCTAATGAAGATCCTTGATGCAGTAATGAATAACACTTTCAGCTAAACAGCCATTTGTTTACATGATTCCACGGATGAACTTGAACTTGAACTTGGGAGTGTACTATCTTTTCTAATGTTCTGTTGAGATAATACATCAACACAACCTGTCTGCATAATAACCAATTTCATTATTATATTCATCACAAAATTTAATTTTTTTTCTATATAAATCTAGTACAATTAAAAATAATGGTAAAGTATCATAAAGCACACTGGCTACCTTTCGCTTACAATATCATAAGCTTTGTCTCTCTCCACATGCTGAGCGGTTGTAACTTGATAATTAAGCATCTTGTAAAATTCACCAAAAAATTACAGGACTGAACTTAGATAGATTAAGCTTGGTTATACAACATTATCAAAGTATTTCAACTACACGTTACACAAGAAAAAAAATCTTATTAGAAAGAAAGTGAATACTAATTGACTTTTCACTCATAACAAAAATTGTAAACTATTACATACAAAATCAACAACAAATAAAATATGATTGACTACACACGACATTTTTAGTCAAATGATAGATCTCTCACTTTTAGTTATTAGGAAAATACTTAATACATATGACCAACCTAACTGGAATCCATGAATATTTATCAATTTAACTTATACCGCTTACATAATTATACTTAACAGGAATAGTTGCCTGTTGCTTTTGCGCTAGTACGCGGAACTACATAATTTCGTTTTGCGTGTTACAATTTCGGTCCAAATGGTTTCACATACTAAAAATTAAAAAACAACATACTCTTCAACTTATTTTGGAGATCAAGTAAGCTAAGCTACTAAAAATTTACATGTTCAGAACTTTAAGATCAATACGGAGGAACTCTTTAACTTCTGCTAAATATATATCTATTGAACAAAGATAATGGATGGATCATAAGTAAACCGATTGAGTTATAATACTTAAGTGCATACCTAGCATAGAGTTGAGATGCACTTCAAAGAGATGTCGTTCACGTTTTGTCCCTAGAAACCATGTATTTATACATTTCGTTGCTTGAGATATGCTATCAAACTCCCATCTTTTCATGTATTTAGCCTCTATTGCAAGAGAAGTATCAGTCTAGTCTGCTCACAAAATAACCCCATTAAGATATCAATATTAAGCCAGTACAAAATTTATAACTCAATAATGCAAGAAACATACCTGAAGCTCATTCAAGTAATTGATACCACATACATCTTTCCACGCCACTTTAAAAACGATAAACCCATATAATGTTCTGTGCAATTTGCCATTTGCAAGCAATGAACTCCTGAGTTTCTTTACATGAAGCATGGCCTGCTTTTTTGATAGTAATGCAGTATCTAGCAACAAAAAACATTTTTTCAAGTTTTGGGGCTGGCTTGAACCTTTAGAATGGACCTTATTGTCAATAAATTCCGCGCTCTCTTTCTTCCCTTTCCGCCCTCTTGTATTCTCTACTTCATCATCATGTAAAGCATTAATAATACAGTCAGTCATGCATATTATGAATCTGGATTAAGCACACAACCAACAGTTAATCAACTATATAAATACCTAATAATTAGTTCCTGATATTAAGTTTACAACTGAACGAATTTAAGCAACCACATCTCCAATAATAACAAAAAAAATCATCAATATCACTTAAACCATATCACTTTGCTCCAAATTATACAACTCCCAAAATTCAATGAAATTATTAGGTATTAGTCTTTTATATGAAACTTCTACAACTTTCATACAAAAAACCTAGAAGTTAAATACCCTAAATTTCTCCATATATGGTCAGTAAAAATAAAAATATACTTGATCTATGGAAATATGGGTTTTGGTCTTCGGGAATGAGTCTAAACGCTTTTCTTGGGTTTCTTAAACCTCCTGAGGTTCTAACTCTACCACCCTTCTTTTTTAAACCAGTAAAATACAAAACAATATGATTTAAATGTTGCTTTTGTTAGGTTCTATTACGAATAATTGAGAGGAACTGACCTCTGTGCTGCCTCACGCAACTTTACATCAATCTCTTTGTTGGGAGGATATGCATGCTTGCAGGATCACACGGATATGGTTTCGTAAAGAAGTACTAATTGTAAATCCTCAAGACACACAATTAGGAAATATATAATGATGATTGAACGATTCTTATAAGAATAGTGGAAGCTTTTAATTTGGGCAGGTGCGGTGGGTTAGCTTACTTTTCAACCCCTTTTACCCGTCTGACCCATTTGACCCATTTCACTTTTAGGTGAACTTTCTGATTTGACCCATTTGAAATACAGAGTAAGAGATAGTTCAAATCTATTAAAATGTAGTATATTTATACAAGTGGGTTAAAACTGCCCACCTGCAATTTTTTTGAAATGTAATATTTTCCTCTAAAAACACCCGATCACTTTCTTGTGTCAAAAACAGTATTAAAAGAAACAAACTACTTGAACCAACCATAATGAATTTTGACAAACAATCTGCATATATGGCAAGCATTACCTCGGCTTGAAGGGTCGATCTAGCAGTCACACGCTTCTCATGTTCTACAGAAAGAAGGGTGTTAATAAGTTCTACTGCATTTCCTATTGGCCCTATAACAAAATGTAGCCTGTCAGTTCTATTCTCTAAATGATTTGTATGCTTCTGAGTTCTGTTCTTAAGCCTGTTCTATAGTCATCGTTCATTTATTTGGTTGCCCCTGCTGTAAGTTTATAGTCAGTATCAGCAATTGAAGCGGCATGTCTTCGCTCAATCTTGTTCTAATTCAAAATTGAATATAAACTTACAATCAAAGTTTCAACTATAGCTGGTACCATGCGCGTTGAATTAGTAAAGCTACAATTATTTAGAAAAGGAAGTAAGACTAATTTCATTAGTAAATACAAGATCAACTCATGGAGATAACTCTTTTTTGAGAAATGGAAATCGGAATCCTAAAACAGACACTAACATTCACAAATACTAAGAAAAACATAAGAACCCTAAAATTGCAATTATGAATGAAATGTAACGAATCGTAAATCTGCGAAATCGGAATTGAAGAAAGAAACTAACCTTATCGTAGAGAAAATGAGGATTTGAAAGATGACTGGAATAAGAACCCTAAAATTGAAATTATGAATGAAATTTAAGGAATCGTAAATCTGCAAAATCGGAATTGAAGAAAGAAACTAACCTTTATACTGATATACCCACAAATACATACGCGTGCAGTTGTACCTTCGATTGAGCCGGCGAGATTAAGAACTTGTTTGCTGGTAATGCAGAAACGGGAGCCAAAAATCGCACGTAATAGGGTTTTGAAGGTTTGAAATAAGGGGCCGCCGAAAATATGAGAGGGTTGATTTGGTGAAGGGGTATATTAGGTATATCCGAAACTTTTTTTAAGCCAAAAACTGCTCCTCAATTATAAGGGAGTATAGATTTACAAATAATTATTAAACTTTTTATTTTACCTTTATTTGTTACTTTCGATTATTTATTTTTTAATAAATTCAATTGAAAATAATTAAAAAGAAAATGTTGAATGATATTTTTTTTGGAACACAATGAGTATATATTTTATGTGTCAGTTTATTTTGATAGATTTTATGTTTTTATTTTTGATTAGACGTCGTTGTGTTTACAATTTTTTTATATCTACATTCTTTTGATTATTTTCGTTAACTCTCATCGTTAGGTTAGGTTACATTTTACAATTGTGGCTACTTACAATTGTAACTATCTTAATTATTTTGCGAGTGTATATTATTTTTGTACCAACCATAGAATAAATTAATCTATTTCGCTTTCACTTATATATTATGAGGTTGGTTTTGTCTTTCATTACTTTAATTAATTATGATAGCTTAATAGCATTTAGATTTTCATTGATATCATATTATTCGCTTTGAAAGCAACTCACAACACCCTGCATTGAACTCCGTCGCTACAAATGAAACAGTGGAAGCTCGTTTTTCTAAAGTGATTTTTAACCGGGGTGGTGGAGATGAGTTGTATGGGTTCGGTAGCTATGCACTTACCATATCTCCTTGTCCATAGTAAGTAAAAGCTTTAATTTGCATTTGGTGAACTTGTTCATCTTGTCTTTTCTCCAAATGTATATTCCTTCCTAATCACCATGCCATTAAATAAATTGTAGGCATACCACACTGCCACTGTCAGCCAACGTCATATACAACTTAAAACCTCCCTTGAATTTTTGATTAGGTTATCAATAGTTTGTATTGCCTTATAGAAGAAATAAATAAGATAGACGCTTTTCATTTCTCGTGAATGGTTCTCAAACTTGCCATATTCATGGGAAATTAAAAAGATACGACTAACCATTTTATTTGAAAATAGTTGAAGAATTACTTAGAAGCACTGAATTTTTTATACATAAACATGGATTTTCAGTTGATTCTACATAGTGTTTTGAGCATATTCAAATACAAGACTTAAAAAAGTCTTTATCTATATTGCTATTATATGTTGAACAAAAAATAAAAAATAATCTTATTTTATTTATCAAATTTCAAATAGTATCATAATATGTAGCTTGCCTTTGATAACATGTAAATTGATGATGTGACACCGATAATAATTTCATTATATATAGATGTCAGGTCGTTTAATATTCAGCCAACTCACACATACACAAACAAGTTAAATGTTTATGATATACATGAAAAAAATTGTTCAACGTACACTATACCAAGTGAATACAGTTAAATTTTAAAATTAATAAATATGAAAAGAAACTCTCAAATTAACATTTTTCTTTTAAATAATTAAGGTAATTTTTACTCTTAAATAATCACCTTTTTCTTTATGAAATTGATCACCTATAAAAGTGATCCGTTTAAAAAAAATTAACCATACGAACGATCGGTATATGAGAGTTTACAAATACACGAACGTCTAGTATATTTTAAATTTAAAGAGTACACAATTTGCTAAAATTAACTAGACGATTCGTGCATTTTGCTCTTCTTCTCTGAACTAATTTAACCAATACATACTAATCCACCCTCCTCGAGCAACAAGTGACACAAAATGGAAGCTCTCAACTTCTTCACCAACAAATCACCAACGACAACAGTAACTAGATTAAGAAAAAAACCCACAAATTCTCATAACAGATCCAATCACCTTTTCATACTAATTTCCATTTTCACACTCTTCATCTTTCTTATATTCTTGTTCTCCAACAACAATTACACAATCACCTCTTTATTTTCCCCAAATCAAGACACTACTCAATGTCGTCACAAAACCCTAATTGGAGAAAAATTCATGTGGTACGCACCGCACAGTGGATTCAGCAACCAGCTTTCAGAATTCAAAAACGCCGTTTTAATGTCGGTTATTCTAAATCGTACTCTCATTGTTCCTCCCGTGCTCGATCATCACGCCGTTGTTCTCGGAAGTTGTCCCAAGTTTAGGGTTTCTGATCCGAATGAGCTTCGCATATCTGTGTGGAATCATGCAATTGAACAGATTCGAAACCGTAGGTAAAGTTTATTTTATGGTTTTATTTTGCAGTTATTTGGAATTGTTAGGATTATTTGTATTAACTTCATTGATTTCTGGGAAAATATTGGCTAGAATTGTAACATAAGAGAAAATACTTGACAATGTGGTATCTGTTACTCTAATCTCTGTAAAATGAGTCAAAACTTCAATATTTGTCAGAAAACCAAAAATCCCCTACTATAATGCAACATCAAAATAAAGCGACATGTGATACTGCAATCTGTTTATATTTTCCATAAAATAATTCACTAATAGGTTCCATTCATTGTAGCTCACATCTGCCATATGAAGCCCCACCGTACCACCAATCCAACTCCTTTTATAGTTTATATTCCGACCATCATAGCAGGTGAAATCATTGGAAACATCAGAAGGAAGATGAATAACATAGCAGACAAAACTATCATCAAAATCCCAACAATATACCGGTAGAATGAATTCCTTTTACCCCCTTATATTACCGAGGTCACTTAAAAACTAAGGAGTCCAATTTTTAGCAAAAACAAAACAGCTGTTTTTTTTGCCTCAAAGGATTGTTAAACGACCAAAAGCATTACCAAATGGTTAGAGAGGATCAATTACATATTGGTGTTGGATTCATATGAATTGGGGAGCATGAAATTGCAAAGAATGAAGCTAAAGTTATATGTGATACACTAGTAGTTCTTCGATGATCTGTAATTTATAGCATAAGTTTCAATTGGTAAATAACCAAGTTTATAAGACCCAAGACTTTTGTCCGTCATTATTGAAATGCTACATGGTTGCTTGTTATCATGCTTGAAGAATTCCCAACAATCGTCTTCCATGACCTGATTTTGCATCTGTTCATTGGTTTCATTGTCATTAAGTCAAATATGAGAGATACTTTCAGTTCTTTGGTGAGCAGTGATTTATATCATGAGTTTCAATCGGTAAATTTATCAGACTAAAAATGTGTCTATATGAATGTAATGCTACATGGTTACTTACACTAATGCTTGAAGAATTGCCAAAGATTGTCTTCCATGATATGATTATACATGTGTTCATTAGTTTCATTGTAATTAAGTCAATTTTGAGATGAATGATCTCTAATTTTTACGTGCATTGCTACATACTTGGTTGCAGATATGTATCAATGGCAGATGTGATTGATCTTTCATCATTGGTTTCTGATTCAGCAGTTCGAGTAATAGATTTCCGTAATTTTGTACCACTATTTTGTGGCGTTGATGTCAACGATTTATGTATTAAAGATTCGAAGTTAGAAGATTCTTTGTTAGAAAAACTAAAGCAATGTGGATCTCTATTATCTGGGCTCAATGGTAATATAAATGATTGTGTTTATGCTGTTGAAGAAGACTGCAAGACAACTGTTTGGACATACCAGAAAGATGGTGAAAACGGGGCGTTGGATTCTTTCCAACCCGATGAGCAACTCAAAAAGAAAAAGAAGATTTCATTTGTTAGGCGAAGGAAAGATGTATATGATACCCTCGGTCCTCATTCTAGAGCCAACTTAGCCACTATTTTGTCTTTTGGTTCACTTTTTACAGGCCCATATAAGGGCTCAGAGTCATATATTGATATTCATGAAGCCCCAAGGGATAAAAAGATACAATCTTTGATAAAGAAGATTGAGTTTCTTCCATTTGTACCTGAGATTTTGGATGCAGGTAAAGTGTACGCTCTTCACACAATAAAGTCGTCTTTTCTGTGTGCACAACTTAGACTGCTAGATGGGCAGTTCAAGAACCACCACAGGGCTACATTTCAGGGGCTAAAACAGAAAATAGATTTTTTAAGGCAAGAAGAGAGTTTGCCAATTAGTATTTTTGTAATGACAGATTTGCCGAAAAGTAACTGGACCAAAACTTATTTAGGCGATTTAGCAAATGAGCCAGATTCTTTTAAGTTGTTTGTGCTTTCGGAACATGATGAGTTGATTAAAAGAACTGCCAAGAAAGTTGTAGATGAAGGCCATGGTATGAAGTTTGGAGCTTCTTTTAATAGTCAGGTTGAGAAAGATTGTCATAGGGATCAAAAGTTACCTGATGTTCTTCTGCATGTTGAAGAAACTGTTTGTAGCTGCGCTTCTCTTGGTTTTGTTGGAACTGCTGGATCAACTATCGCTGATACCATAGAAATGATGAGAACGAAACAAATATGTTCTTACTGAAATTTGAGTTTATGCAAGTCAACACATCTGATTACGGAAGATCGCATAAACTTAACCCCGTTCCACGCACAACATCGAGAGAAATCAGAAACTGTGTCTTCTGGGATGCAAAAGCATGAAATTGGGGTAGGTTCAAATGCTGGATTGTATGTTGAAGAGCTGAAGATTTTATGAGAAATAGCGCCTCCACAAAGTATGTCCTCCTTAATGATGCCTCAAATGTATACTGCTGGTGTAAATGATCTTGAATTTATACATTTATAGGAAATTAGTTAACTTTATATAAATATTTAGACTTTCACATGTCTATGTTTGCAATATGAACTGGTTAGATCTATGAGAAAGAAAGGAACTAGTGATGTTTAATTTTAAAATTTCGAGTAGTTCCTGTGCAATTTGCATTTTATTTGGCCTTGTAGCACCTGTAAGATATGGACCAAGGAAACCAAACAAGTCATCTTCCATCTATTGGAGCCCCTGTTTTGTTTACATTTTAGTTCTCCTCAATTGTTTCAATTCGTAAATGGGGTTGCATACCAAAATGACCCAAATGCACTTGCATAATAGATGGTTTTGGATACAAAAGCAACCAAAATACATTTGCATCCCAATACGACTCAAATTTCCCAGAAGCATCATTTTTTCTTTTGTATGCAAAACCAAAACTAGTGTTTATATTTGGATTTTTGGTGTGCAAAGCCCAGTGTTTAAAAAACTGGAAGATGCAAGTTGTTTGCATCTCACATATCGGTCAGGTTTTTAATGTGCATTCTATACGGCAAACTTAGTAAAAATGTATCAAACTTGCCCATTTTGTAATTCTATATGTAAATTATCTAACTTGTATAATTTTCTTTGAATGTATCTAACGACCTATAAAACAGGTAACAGGTCATCTTCCAATGATCAATAGTCAACAGTATAGATAGTCGAAAGTAGGACCTGTTCTAATGAAAGTGCCGAGTCCTATTTGCGTGTAATAAGATGTAATTATTCCAAGATGTCGAAGAGACCACCTATTATTCAGTTGTCAACCGTATTATTATATTTTGTTGTATATTCGAGTGTATGCCCTTTCAATCCATAAGATTCAAACCTAGGTATATCATCAAGTTACAAAGATAATTGCCCAATTTAAGTGATAATGTTGTCATGAATGAATCATACAGTAGCTGTTTTCATATGAGTGAGTGTGTGAAATCTTAAAGCTCACCAGCTACAGATCACCCTTTTTATCCGCTTAACTGAAAATCATACTATTGTTTAATTTTATAATATTAACTTAATAATAATAACTGTTATAATTGATATTCCTTACGGAAAAGAGGTAAATCAGCGGTTGCACACTCTGCCTCTTGCTCAAATTATTAATGTGCAACTGGAATCACATTAGTATTTGTTAAAATATTCCATCTTTATTAAAACAAATGTCCTTTTTTCCTATCTTTATCATACTTTTTTAAGAATAATAATGAAGTAACTTAATTCCAAAACCTTTTGTGACATGCCAATTAAAATAAAGAATACCAAATCAAAAGTCACATCAAGAACAATATACAAAGAATCATGTGGTCCATCCCAAAAAAGATAACAGAAGAATAAAGCATTACCATTCATTTCTTAGCTTTACAAATAATTTCACCTTCACTCATACAACAATTTACTGTAGAGAATAAGCACACCCTTTCTGAACATTAAACTTTATAGATGAGTTGGTTTAGTATCCACAACTTAGAATATACATATGCTAGTATCCGTCTCAAAAAATTTACTGCGATTATAAAATGTCGATTATGATGATTAATAGTTTTAGATAAAAGTTCATCATGATTATGACATCTGATATTTATGCTCGTAAATATAAACAGTCGTTCAAACACCACTAGTAATAATATTTTTTTAGAGTCACACCCGACTTTCAAAAGAAAGTAAATTTATCCGACTAGAATTTTAAAGTTTAAACAAAAATGATATCGATACTACGGTGTTTACACAATTAATCACTAAAAGTTTAAAGTTTAAAGACGTTGTTTCGACTGATAAAATTTATTTGTTATAAACTTCTGCCTAGAAAATGTTAAAGACATTATAATTATAAAAATGCGAACCTATAGAAATGCGTGTTTGATTACGATTAAAAAATAAGAATAAAATAATCATCTAATTAGTTTAAAATGATTTGGTAAACATTAGTTATCTAATAACAGATATTTATGAGGTGTAAGGAATATAATATAATTTGAATAAACATAATGCAAGCACATTTCACAAACACTTTAACACCTTTGCCTAAAACTCATTTGAAACCCTACAAACCCTACCTATGGCGGAGGAAACAGTCGTTAACGGCGGCGGCGATGTAAACGTCGAAATAGCATCACCGGAGCAAGATTCGGAAGATACGACGAATCAAACTATACAAAAATTGATGCAAAAAATTTCAGTTCTCGAGCAAGAGAAACAATCAATTGTTAACGATAATCAATTATCAGCTGCTAAAATCAAGCAACTCGAAGATGAGATTCAGAGTTCTGAATCTGATAAACGAGCGTTGAGTTCAATTGCTGCTAGGGCTTCTGATCTCGAAACTGAGGTATCTAGGCTTCAACATGATTTAATTTCATCAATGTCTGATTCGCAGGAATTGAATAATGAAGTAGTTGAATTGAAACGAGTTGTTGAGAAATTGAAATTGAGTGAGACTGAGAATTTAGAGAAAATTGACGTTATTGAGAAGGAAAGGAATTTGTTGTTGGAACGAGTGAATGAATATGTTGAGAAATTAAAGGAATCAGAGAGTCGAGTTCACAAGTTCGAGACGAAAATCGAAGGTTTTGAGACGATAGAAAGTGATAGTAAGAATTTGGGGTTGAAATATGAGGAAGAGGTTAAAAATAAAGATGAACAGATACGGAATTTGAATAAGATGGTTGACGAGTTTCAGTCGGTGATTGTGAAGAATCTAGGTGAAATCGAGAAGTTGAGTAAGGAGAAAGAGGAGTTGGAGATTGGGAAGAATGATTTGGAAGCGTTGTTGAAGAAGTCGGAGAGAAAAGTTAATGAATTGGAAGATAAGATGGAGCAGGTACAAAAGGAATTGGAAGCGTTTGAGAAGATTAATAGTGGTTTGAAGGAGAAATTGGCGGAGGATACGAATGGAATTGCGGCTGATGGTGATGAGAAGGTGGTGGGATTGAAGGTTGACTGGCCGATTATTGCAGCAACGACTGGTGCTGTTGCCATGGTGGCGCTTGTGTACTTTCGTCATGCGAAGTTTTGAGTGCGGATGGAAGCTTAGCAGGTGAGCCGTTATATTTGATTGAAATATGGCTTGGTTTTATAGGTTTTTTGAGTTTCAATTTTGTGTTGATCCGCTTGAACCGTTGTATACTGGTTTCGGTTCTCTAAACTACGGTTGTTGACTTGTTGGATTTACTTAAGGAGTTAAGGGCATGTTTTTCTTTGTCCAATAAAAATAGTGTTCTTCATGTTGTGTAATCAGTATAATACATTTCAGTTAAATCTTTTGGTGTTATTCTTGTCGATTTGGATTTGCTGGTAGATAGGGTTTGGTCATCAAGGAATATATATTGTATTGTTATTTAGTTCCCTATGCCCAGACACACATAATTCTGGAATGAATCTAAATGCGGTCTCTATATGGTTCCTAAATCGCTCGATAGCACATACATGTTGATTAAAGATTGTTTTGGTTGAGTGGTGTTGAGAGATGACAAGTATATACCAGGAGCCAGGGCTCTTCACATTTATTTCAGTTTAGCTACTATAAAATTGCCTCCGCTCTTCAGGAAAGGTTTAAGCTTGTTGTTGGTTCAATGTATGTTACATGAATAATGTAACTAGCTTGGCAACTGTAATTAACAAGATCGGTGGACTATTTCCCTTTTTTCAGACTTACACATTAGTGATTTACGAACACATATTCTTAAAAATGTGTTGTATATGTAAGAGTGTAGTTACCAAAAGTTTGTTTGGTTATGTAATGATGATATATTGTATGTTATTGCGATCTGCGTGAGCTGGTACCTCAAAATCCTTAAGGCCTGATTCTCATTGTGTTATTTCAACAAAACATTATTATTTTGAGTATTATTGAACACTGATGTATGTGCATCATATGTTCATATATCTCAATGTGATATACCCCAGGTTACCTTTCCTAGTCTAATATTTCTATTTAGAGATGATAAGTCGTGCAGTTTAGGTAAGTTGGATAGTGAGTCAAACTTGGCTTGGGTTAAAACGGACAACTCTTCAACTGTCAGTAAAAGCGAGTCGGGTTGGGCTGCGGCCCATCACATTAATTCATGGATTTTATTAATAATTAATTTACTGAATATTCTTACCATAACTATATAATTAAAACAATATTGTAATTTGTTTTGTATGTAATGTTTTAGTGGTTGTAAGCATTTGAAAACACTTCAGGTGACTTTTGACCCGTTTGATGATTTGACTCATTCTTCTTATATAGCTAATATTTATATCTTTACTAATTCGACCTGCTATTGATAAAATACAAGTCTGCATAAGCCATTTTTCTATGATGGGTCAGAATTACCACCTATAGTTTTTGTGTTATGAAACTGTATTCTGCTTTAACTGCTATCAGATTCTCTCTTTCTGATGGTTGAAAATGCTTATGTTAAGTAGTTAAGAGAGCATGAAACATTAGTTTTGGCTGTGCAAATTAAATAGAAATAGCACAGGGGTCTAGTATGTATTTTGTCTTGTTTATTAAGGTGAAGCTTTTAAAAGGTTTACTAATTTTAGAAGACTAACTAAACACATTTTATATAATTGTATAGATTCCGTTATCTTGTATGTCGTCAAGCATATGGTTCGTGTCATGAAATATTTGGCAGTGAGTCATGTACAACTATTTATTATTCCAGATTGATATAATATGCATACAGTAGCTGCCGGTAGCTTAATTTTAGTCAAAAACCGACTTCTATAATTAAATGTTACGTTAATTTAAGACCATGTGTTATTTTCGGTTTACCTTCTAGAATTCTTGAAAAGTAACTGATAAAAAATAACATGCAAGTGGACAAGAAAAGAAATAAACGAATTAGGATCGAAAGTAGATGGGTTTTTTTGCTTATAACACTTTCCGCTCATATTTGAGCATATTGAAAAGGAAAGCATTCTACGTATTTATCTAATGATCAACGTATCTTTAAACTTACTTTTGTAAATAGGGGTGGAGACAATGTAGGTAGTTGGCCCCTCTACCAAAGTTTAAATAATGTAAAATTTTATTATTATTAACGATATTTTTAAGATCTGCCTTCTTAAAAAAGAAAATAAAAAAAGAAAAGTTAAATACGAAGGTATGTTTGATATTTGACTTTTAAATTTTATTTTTTTAATTTTGCTCTTTATAATAATTTTTTGACTCCGCCTGCTTGTAAACCAATGTTCTCATCGATGTAACACAGCGAAAAAACCTACCGTGCAGTCTTCTTTGTTTTCTTCAGCGACCCGCAGGTATGTTCTTTTAACTCTTGATCTGCAAATGTTTTCTTGCATGTGGACCAAAGGAGCTGGGCTGTTTAATTTTAATTCCATGGACGGTGCAATCGCCTTGGCAACCTTATAGCGACACAAGACCAAAGGAATACACAAACAAATATTCACTAAACGACAAACGTTACGTTTACAATGAGTTTGTTTTAGGTTATGTGTTTATTGTGAATTCTGACTTCAAAGGTTATTTAATAGGTGAATGATAGTATGATAGGTTAAACTGTGTCGAGATGAGATTGCACGTATTTATGGGCTATAGATTTTTGAAGTAATGTCTCGTGTTTAACCAATTTTTGAGTAATCTTAAACTTTTACTAAAGAATAAAAGAAAAAAACTCTCAAATGATAAAAGAGGTCTCTAAATTTTTTTCATAAAACACATTAGAAAAAGCTTTAATAGGAGGTATTTCATTGTTTGATTTTGAGAAATGATGATTTGACTCCGAAGATTTATTGTAACAAGACAACGATCTTATTCTATATTAAAGTTTTACGTTATAAGCGGAAGCGAAAAATAGTTTATAAGATATTTTAAAAGATGACTATATATAAGCTGTAACATCTTCAGCTATCATATGGTCCTACAGTTCCCATCTTGACGAACCTACTTGATGTTAACTGAGATACACACATACATGCGTAAGCCTAAAGGCTATGTGATTTCGCATATTTGTGTACAAAGTATCACACGCAATATGTAGTGATGACACATAATGTAAAAACGTAAAATATACAAAGTATGATGAGATCTCTATGTCTGTCAGGGTGAACCTGATCTCAAGTCGTCTCTGACATCGATTTAGCATAACGGCTATCTGTGTCACGACTATCTATATCAACACTACAAAGCCTCACATGTATCTGCTAGTATGGACATAGTACAAACAAGTCGGCGCTTGTGTACTAATCGTACCAATATATATGCGGGCAAACGACCATCATGTTTCAACAATAAATACATACATATATATATATATATATATATATATATATATATGAGCTAACAACCATTACGTTTCATCTTTTGTTTATCTGACGACTAACATGACATAATATATCTAAAAGTCAATGTGCGTTCTATAAATAGTAATTAAAGAGATAGTCAAGTAATTCGGTAATCACGTGATATATCGCGTATATCTCAGTTTTGAAAATAACAAGAAACTCACCTTGTTAGTTTAGGTTTTTATTATAGTCTCAACTTTAGATTGTTGTAGTTTAGTATGCACCTAAAAATGTATACGAACATATGGGTGTGGTTGTAAACATGTGTAGGTGTAGTTTTGTTTTAACTACGAGTTTTTGTTTATGATTAGGATTTAAGGTGCTTGCCACAAGTCTATACTGGATTGATGATTGTTATTAAGATACCTGACATCATAATTTATATTCCTTAGCTAATAAGGATATTACTCCTCTTCTGAATATATTATTCAGCAAGGGATGAGTTTTAAAATGTTACACATATTTTCTTATAATATTTGAATTCCAATTTAGTGATAAAAGATATAATTTTAAACTTTTATATAAATATAATTAATTATTTCTTAAAAAATCTAAGCATGACATTATTATTAAATTGAGTTTATTACTGTTTTATATGGTATTGTATAAACTTATCGAGTAATTGTTAGTCAAATTGATTAAATTAATCTTTGAAGTTCTAAGAATATATTTTTTATATTTATATTATTATATTTTTGGATGTTATAGATGATATATTTTACAATTTAAATCAAGGGAATTGTCACGATAGTACTCATTTTATTATCACTAGATCATAAACTCGTGATAATGCGGGACGGATTTAATTTTTATAAATGAATAAAATGTTGTAGTCGATTTATGGCCGGTTTTTATATAGTTTATGGACCCGCGATAAGACGCGACAAATTTAACTTTTATAAATGAAAAAAATATTTAGTCGATTTTTTTTATATTGTGACCGACTTTTTTAATTTAAACAAATACATCAAATGTTAAGGGCCGAAAATGTAATTATACGAAAAAATATTGATCGTTCCTAGTTTATAGACTCGCGATAACGCTGGACAAATTTAATTTTTATAAATTAATAAAATATTTTAATTTTTATTTGGTCGATCTTTTTTATATAGTTTATAGACCCATTATAACGCATGACGAATTTAATTTTAACAAAATTAATAAAATATTGTGACTGATTTTTTTACATAGTTTATAGACTCTTTAATTTTTATAAATGAATAAAATATTTGGTCTATTTTTTAATATAAATAAATACATCAAATATTTAAGGGGTCAAAAATGTAATTATACAAAAAAAATTAAGATTATTAAATCTTAAAGAGTGAAAAATAATAAAGGGCTCAGATTCACGCCTTTTATTTTTTTAATTTATATGTAAGAAGTTAAAATTATTAGTATTATTATTATTATTATAATTATTTAGTTTTCAATCAAATTATATATGTTACAAGTAACAAGTCGTATAAGTTATTGCATGTCATCATTCAAAATGTAACTTAAATATAATTCTTCTATAAATATATTAAAGTAAACAGTTGAAAAAAAATAAAAAATCAACATGTTTAACCCATATGACTGACTATTCATCTTTTCTCATTACGAGTGAGGCATAAGTATAAGAACTAACTTTGAAAAAAGTATGCTTATCTTCTCATCAATAACTTTACAAAATATGTCATCATTTCATGAGACATGTTTATACTATGTTATTTTGAAGAATATTTACTTTAAATAATGCGTGATAAGTTTGGCGTTTTGAAAACATTAAAATATGTAACTATAGTCAACAATAAAGTCTATGGTTAGTCAAACCTATTCGATCATAAACTATTTCTTTTAATTATTTTTTCAACTCAATCATCATATACTTATTAATTATGTTGCATACCAAATTATCAAATAATAGTTATAAGGTAAGATCATTAAAGTATAGACTTTTTTTGAAGTATGAAAATACCAATAGGAATGTATCACGTGACAAAAACTCACTTTCCCTACTTTTTTTTAAATTAAATATCTCAAAAACCATTAGTCAAAAAATTATAAAAATTACACTATAAAAATCAGCATTATCTCCTCTTCGATTTAAGATCCTACAAAGTATACTTTCGACGATTTTTTTTTCATTTTTTGTGGGTTGTGTTATGATAGATTAACAAAAGTGTTACCCGCGGGGTTATCACATGTGTTATCAACGACTATCACATGTGTTACAATCGATAGTCGATGCTAACACATGTGTTAGTCACCCGTAACACATGTGTTATTTGTTTATAACACATATGTTACAAATTTTCAAAACCCATCAAAAATTGAAGAAAAAAATTCGTCGAAAGTATACCTTGTGGGGTCTTAAATCGAAGAGGAGAAAATGCTGATTTTTATAGTGCAATTTTTATAAATTTTTGACTAACGGTTTTTGAGATATTTAATTTTTAAGACTGTAGGGATTTTGTTATTTTTATCAAGATCAACGGTTAACATTTGTACTTTTTTACTTTCAAAAATTTTCATACTTTAATAAACTTTCCTCTAGCAGTTATATTTATCAACACAAAGTTTTATAGGAAATACAAAGAACGTAACAATATATTTGTAGTTAACGAAACACAAAACTTTGATCGGTTATTCTTGTGAAAACAATAAAAATATCATTTTGTTGAAAAAAATAATATAAAAACATACAATTGAACATATTATTCCTTTTGAAAGTGGGCATGACTCCAGGCCACTTGCAATACATGGGGTCACGCTAATGATGAATTTGTTATCTTTCACTCTAGTCATTAAAAGGTAGTGCGAATAAACGTATATTTTCTCTAAAACAAAGAATAATATGTTATTGGATCGACTAGTGGTACTAAAATGACATTGTGATAATAAGGTTGTAAGTTCAAATCCCAAAATTATGATAAATGCTTATTTTCGTGATATGCTTTTTAAAAACATAATTAGTAAATAAAAGTGATCTATTAAGGACACGATGATTATTGGATCGATAAATAACTCATAATTCTTCAACTATAATAATAGTTTATTTGTTTTTGCAAACCTTTTGATTGGTGAAACTTTGATATGCATACATGTACATATGTACACTTTCTTTAAGCCACTAAAAAAAGTCAGATTTAAACCCATGTAGCTAATACAATAATAACAAGCAATATTTATAGGAAAATGACACAATAACTTTTGATACTAGTATATATCTCTTTATTAATTAATGCTAATTAATTTTCTTTGCAAAGTTAACCTTCACTATTCACTTAGCGTATAAACTTTAATGACGATAGACGTATACACATGCGATTGTGATTGTAACTAAACACGTGTTTGTTTCATTTCATAGCTTCATGTACTTAATCAAATAAAAACGTGAATTAAAACAATTATTTCTAAATGTCCGATCCCATGTTTAAAATCTGTCGTATGAGTGGGTCGATGAGTAGACTTTTTACTTTTCTCTTTGTTTGTTTGTAATTATTGCCTCTTAAAAGGTCTCACAAAAGTATATGGTCCAATCGAAGATGCCACACCGCACCTACAAAATAACACAACTTTTATTTTATTTGTACACAATCACACGCATATCCAATTTAAATTTAATTATCACTTATATATACACTTAATATTTTATAGTCTATATATCCAAATAATAAATTCTAGTGATCTAATTCCCTAATAAATTTACTCGATCATGTGAACTATCATGCTACTGTTACTGAACTTTCTAACCTACTTACGAAATTTGAATTTTAAAAATTAAGATCTGCGTCTCATCAGAAAAAATGATTCACACGGATGATAAAACATGAGTGTGATTAATTTAAATAAATTGTATTATTCATTTGAAAATTAAGGTTTGCTTTCTTTAAAAAAATATAATACTAATTTACTATTTGAATGTATATGTAATAAAAAATATTAAGTGGATATGTAAGTAATTATTGACTTTAAATTAGATATGTATGTAATTTTCTCTAAAAAATTTTATTTGTTTTTTTGGGAGGTGTGATGCTTCTTTATCAAATGAAAACAATTTATTTTATTTTAACTTTTAAAATATCAAACCTTTTCAAATCGGAATTATCAAACATATATATACAAATAGATAATTCAGAGGAGAAAAGTAATTTTAGGGGAAATTGAAAAGTTAATTGGGCCGTTCGTTAACATCCATCACGGTGAATGTTAGTTATCATTCATCACGATGAATATTAATTTAAAAATATTTTAACATGATGAATGATAACTAACATTCACCGTGATGAATGTTAACGAACGATTCAGATTAGTTTGTCTCTTCTCATAAAATTACTCATTCCCTCTAAATTAATTACATATATATGTGTATGTTAGCCTATAAAATATAAGGAAATTAACTAATTTGTTTAGTAAGTGTTTAGTATAGTAACTTTAGAGGGTGTTTGAGAAAGCTTTTCCATGTAAGTCAAAAGTTTGTTGAAAATAAGAATGACTTCTTTAACCTTAAAAGCACCATTATTATTCGGATGACTACGAATGACTACTTCTGCGTTAATTAATAAACAGCAATAAACTATAAGCACGTTAAATATGCATTCCCATCCTACTGACGTTGTTAATTAATTTAACTCATGGTGCAATAAATTGAATTAGAAAGGAGTATCCCGCTTTAATCCTTCTCTGTTCCATTAAATATCTATATTGTTGTTTCGAGTTATTGAAGTTGTCAATTAATTTGATTTGATCAGTAATTGAAGTTTTTATGGTTTTTGTTCATTTTATTGAACGAACATAAACAAATATAAACATACGTATTTTTTAATGAAAGAAAATGAATTTAAAATTCGTTTGATTATTCGTTTGTGTTCGCTCGTTTGTGTTCGCTCATTTGTTAAGTAAAAACTTAACGAATAAAAGCACAAACAATATTCACGACATCAGAAATGTCGGGATAGCTCAGTCGGTAGAGCAGAGGATTGAAAATCCCCATGTCACTAGTTCAAATCTGGTTCCCGACACATGATTAATTTGTATTATGTTGATACATTTGAATGATTAAACGTTTCACAATTAGTAAGGTGTATTTATTGTCAACGGACCTTTTCGATCTTATAAAATCCTTTCTGACTTTAAATTGATACAAAAACTGACTTTAGATTGATACAAAAACTACTTTTTATGCAACCTAGTTCAGATCTCAATTAAAAGTTCTTAGATAGAGCCACTTCATGTTTTTTAGATAAAGTAATATATACTCTATTTCAAATTACACGAGCAGGTCTTAATTATTACTAAGAAATTTTAATATATTCGGTGATTCAATTCGAAGTCTTTTTAATTAGTTTTCACTTTTTTATTAACTATACTTTGCGCTATTTTAAACCCCTACAAAGAATTCAACTCTAACTTTAAACTTACACTTCTAAAATTGGAAATTACAATCATACGTTTTATTCACTAAAATTATTCGAAAACTCATCGTTGGTTTAACTAGCAATATGGAAATCTTCTATTTAACCTAATTAATTTAGAAAGTGTAAAGGTATTCTTTAAGCTAATATACAAAAGTCACGCCTGTACCTTGAACCAACCTAGTTACTATCCATGATTGCCAAATCAATTATCCATGTGTTTTTGTTTGAATTTTATTACTTCTCGTGTGTACATTTTATTTTCTCATTTACCTTTATATATATTTTCATATTGAATATTGTTAAAAAGTTATTTTCACGACAACCAATGAACATAATATTTATAATGCTTTAATATATTGACATGCATTGTTGATTTAACTATTCATATTTATCGTAACTTGAACGACTATCTCAACACTCATAATTTCAATACGATTATAATATGTAGACTTTCAAACATAAGGTTCCGATATATTGCACGGGTACCCTACTATAATATATTATGTATGTGATGTTATATATATATTAGCATATTACATAAATATGATCAGTATATAAAATTTTAATTGCCACAAGCTAATGGATGTGATGGTGAATGTGGCCTACCACGGCAAGCTTAAAAGTTTAACCAAGGCAGTATAAATACCCCATGGGGAATAGCCTCTAGAGGTTAAGAATCAACATAAACATAAGAGCAAAAAGTGCGAATATTAAAAGAAGTAAGAAGAAGAAATTGAGTGGTTTGTTCAATCAACATTTTTCAAGCAGCAATCAGGAAGGAGCCAAGTGTTTTAGTTAATTACTTAATTAGAGGTAAAAGCCATACCTCATATTTTTATGCTGCATTACTATTGAAGATTTCAATTAATTAGTAATTAACGATACTACATAGTACTTAAGTCAAAAAGTCCATTAATAGTGTTTATAATTCACTAAATGATGTAGTATTATATTTTTAAGATAACCTGTATTATGTAGTTAACTGCACAAAAGTTATTACGTATAATATAAGCCGTTTACTTGATAATACTTTGAAATGCATATCGTTTGATTAATAATCAAAATGTTTGTTAATGTGTAGTATTTTTATAAAAATAATTAATCAATTATTACTTGTAGTGTATTATCCGTTAGTTATGAATGTGTTGACAAAGTAAAATGTTAAAATGATAAGATTGATTTCGCATGATTATGCACCTTGTAGTGCGTGTGCCCATGCTCATATATATATAATATATGCACTTACTTATCCTTAGTAAAACAGAGAAGTGATTATAAAGCTTCTGTTAATTATATGTTAATTTTAACTATCTTGTACCAACTTGATCTGAAGAAGAAATGGAGGGAGTTGATTACTTGAGTGATGAAAGGAAAAAGGCGCAGTTCGATTTGGAAGCCATGAAAGTTGCTTGGGCTGGTTCTCGTGAAGCTTTTCACGTCTCTGATCGGATGGCTAAGCTCGTCGCTAATGATCCTGTATGATTCTCACTTTACATTATTTTATGTTAGATTTGATTCCGTTTAGATGATTAGTAGATACTTGGCCTTTTGGAACATACGAAAATAGAATCAATTTTGGATGGAGGACGTATAAGAACTTGCTTTGTTCAATAGGGGTATGTAGTTATGTAGTAATATGATTGCTAAATATACCTCAATCTTAATCTTAATTTTTAAAATATCTTAAATTGAAAAGCTCTAAAGGCTTCATATTTGTACCCACATGAACTGTTGCTAATTTTGGAAAGAAAAATGATTAAAACTTTTTCATGTATATTTCTAAATATACACTCATATTGCATTTTGTTTTCTGTAGGTCTTTGACAAATTGAACAAGCCTATGCTTGGTAGGAAAGAGTTGTTCAAGAATAGTCTTCGAAAAGCAGCTTATGCATGGAAGCTGATCAACGATCTTCGTCTATCAGGTAACGTTTTACATTTAGCCTGCAACATGCTATCGATATTTTGACATCTAGATATCTTTTCGATTTTGTACTTACATTTTGTGATCATTCTCAGATGAAGAGGCCAAATGGTTGCGACATTATATTGACGAACCTAATTACACTGATCTTCAATGGGTAATTAATTTGTCATCATTTGCAGCTCATAGTTGTGCACATGTTAGATATATTAACATTTATATCACCTTGTTTGTTCATGTATTTCCTTAGGAAATGTTTGTCCCTGCATTAGAAGGACAAACGACTGAGGAACAAAAGAAGAAATGGTTGCCGCTGGCCAAAAATATGCAAATTATTGGCTGTTATGCGCAAACAGAACTTGGTCACGGATCCAATGTGCAAGGTCTTGAAACGACTGCAACTTTTGATCCCCACACGGATGAGTTTATCATTCACAGTCCTACTTTAACTTCCAGCAAAGTGAGTAACCTGGTTATAAGGGAGTTCTACTTATATTTGTTCAATTTATTTCACTCACTCAAATTTTGTTTTTGTGCTCATTCTGTTTCTTGATGTCCATTAGTGGTGGCCAGGTGGAATGGGTAAAGTAGCAACACATGGTATTGTTTATGCTCGCCTCATAATCGATGGTCAATTTCATGGCGTTCATGGTTAGTGCAGAATAATATTTTGTGATTAATTATAAAAGCTATCATGTATTTACCGTAGTTTTTTATCAAAATTTTTTTATGTTTTTTGAAGGCTTTATTTTCCAACTAAGGAGCATGGACGATCACTTGCCTCTTCCTGGCATTACTGTTGGTGATATCGGGCTAAAGTTTGGACATGGGGCATATAATACAATGGACAATGGTGTTTTAAGATTTGATCATGTTCGTATACCAAGGAACCAAATGTTGATGAGGTCTGGCCCGATTTTGTAATTTATCGCCTTTCTTCCGGCGTAAATTTTTACTTACAACTTTATTATGTATTGCACATCTGTCTGGTGGGTCAGTGACAGGACGCGAAAGCCGAATTTTAATAACCCTAATCAGGGTTGATAACGAGGATGAAACCTCAAGGGAATAAAAAAAAACTCTAAAACTTTATTTTATTAATAATCAAAACTTGGATTACAATGAAAATAAACCCTATATTTATAGGGAAAAAATAGATAATAACCTGCAAAACAAGTTATCTAGTTTCCTTATAACTCTTAAACCTACTCATCTACTAAAAGAATAAAATAAAAGATTCCAATATTATTATCCTAAAATAAAAGATACCTATTAAAATTAAATAGTAAATTATATTCTAATGAATTTTCGATCATTATCAGTCAGGTAAATGAGTAGTGTTGTACGAGTCAAAACTGGTGGGTCGGGCTAGGCTGAGTTGACCTAAATAAAACACTTTCGGTAGCCAAATATTTAAGTTCTTTTATAAATGATTATCGTGGTAAATTAAGTTGATAACAAAATTTAGAATGTTTTTAGCAATAACCTAATTGTTTGAATATATTTATGAGGTTTTTTTCACTTCTTTGCATGGATAATACACTTTCTGACACTTCTGACCCGTTTGGATCATTTACTTCTTAGCAAATATAATTACCTTATCATTTGACCCGTTAAAGATAAAAGATGACTCAAATCGTTACATTCTTAAGTAAATTGGTTGAAATTGTCACCTTTAGCATGAAATTATTATCCAATTTCCACAGGGTGTCACAAGTTACAAAGGAAGGAAAATTTGTTCACTCTGATGTTCCTCGACAAGTCATGTACGGGACTATGGTATCAGTCAGGCAAACAATTGTGGCTGATGCTTCTAAAGCATTGTCTCGTGCTGTTTGTATTGCTACAAGATATAGTGCTGTTCGTAGACAATTTGGTTCACGTAATGGTGGGCCCGAGACCCAGGTTATTCAATAACAGTTTCTGGTTTTGTCGTCTTTATATCTATGGTTATTTATAATATCTAGCTGTACTGCTATAGCTCTTTAAATAACTGAAGATTATATACTTGTTTTGCATATAGGTGATCGATTATAAAACTCAGCAAAGTAGACTCTTCCCTTTGCTGGCTTCTGCTTATGCCTTCAGATTCGTGAGCGAGTGGTTGAAATTATTGTACATGAATGTGAAACAAAGTTTAGCTGCTAATGACTTCTCAACATTGCCCGAGGCCCATGCTTGTACAGCAGGGTTGAAATCCTTGACAACTGCTGCAACAGCTGTAAATGTTTAATTCTTCACATACACACACACACGCAGAGACAATAGCAGACACATACATTTGATAAATATTTAAGTTTTCTTGGGTTAATGATAGTACTTGCATTTCAGTAAAATATATGCTCTTGCAGGATGGAATTGATGAATGCCGAAAACTCTGTGGTGGACATGGTTACCTCGTTAGTAGTGGGCTTCCCGAACTATTTGCCTATTACGTTCCTGCTTGTACATATGAAGGGGAAAATGTTGTTTTGATGCTACAGGTATCTGATGTGATCAAACTCACGTTAAGTAAATGTCTTTTATCTATAAGAACCTAAATTGCAACATTTAAAAGCCAGGGTTAAAATGCCCATGATGCTAGATAGTTACACAATGATCAGTTTATAAAAATGACATAATATTTTATTAAATATGATAGGTTTCGAGGTTTCTTATGAAAATGGTCTCAGAGCTGGGATACAAACAGCCAGTTGGTACAACAGCTTATATGGGGCGAGTGGCAGCTCTGATGCAGAATAATTGTACCATTCAAACTGGTAATTATCTTCTTCATGAGCCTCTAAAACCTTTTTTGATATGTACATTAACCAAATAAATAAATATTAGTTATTTGATATATTACTAGCATAATAATGTCACTATCTTTAATGGCTTTACTAACCATAATCGGTGGCAGCTGAGGACTGGCTAAACACTGGTGCAATAGTAGAAGCATTTGAAGCAAGGGCAGCTAGAATGGCTGTTGACTGTGGTCAACGGTTAGCCAAGTTTGAAAATTCGGAAGAAGGTTTGCTTCCAATTTTTTTTGTCAAAGCAGTTAAAGATGTAACGGTTATAAATGAAACTTAATGTAAATCAGTTACAGGTTTTTCAGAACTATCACCTGATTTGGTCGAGGCATCTCTTGCTCACTGCCAATTAATTGTTGTGACTAAGTAAGCTCTGACAAGTTTTAGATTGTTTTTGAAGCATACCACATGATAAATGGGTTAAATCAAATAATCTAGCTAAAAGGAAAATGGGTCAAATGTTTGAACGTTGTGTAAAGTGCAGTTTTTGTGCTATGATTTTGTTTTAAAAAGTAAAGTTATATTATATTATTGTAAGACCATAGTTCTTGTAATCACATACAACTTATTCATTGTTCATAAGAAGTGGACGAGAACATGTTATGGGGTCAAACTGACCCGACCCATACTAAATAAAATCCATTTCAACCCCAAGCACGTTACGCAACTCACCTTACCTACCCATTTTTCCACCTTGAGTTGGTGAAATTCCTTAAATACCACCCCTTCCCTAGAAGCACATTAGTCTTGTTTGCATTTTGCCTTGTACTTGATTAATCATTAATGTCAAAAACATTTGTATATTTCAGGTTTATTGAGAGATTGCAACAAGAAATCCCTGGAAAGGGTGTCAAAGATTTGTTAAAAGTGCTTTGCTATGTCTATGCATTATTTCTTCTTCACAAGCATCAAGGTGATTTTTTGGCCACTGGATACCTTACGTCCAAACAGGCCGCACTTGCTAATGATCAACTCAAAAATTTGTACTCTAAGGTTAGTAATCAATTATACATTCTCCTTTGAGTACCCGCAATTTCATGTCATCTTTGTACTCTTTTTGATTGACGAAAATCATATTAGATATCCTTCTTAGGAAAGTGCTAAGACTACCATTTGTCTATCATTAGAAAGTGGCAACTTTGGCTTATTTACTTAAGAATGGGTCGGTATGGGTTGTGTTTTACCTCTAACGGGTCAAATTGGTTAAGAAATGACCATAGTGTACTTTCAATGCATAAAACCTCCAGAAATATGTGATTTACAAATTTAGATTATTATTGAAATGATGTACATTTTCTTTCAAATTTGACACACCAATTGCTTGGAAAACTACAAATTTAGGACAGTGTTTTGAGTCACATTAACCCATTATCTAACATGTACCTATTACTGTATCAAAACAGATTGGTCCACATATTTTATTTTTATAGTAAACAGTTAACAAACTTAAACTTCAGTGCAGAGTTGACTTTTGTCTTGAACAATTCATTTATTGACTCTGAAAGGTATAATCTCCATTAGGTCCGTCCAAATGCAATAGCATTGGTTGATTCATTTAACCACACGGATCACTACCTCGGTTCAGTTCTTGGGCGATATGATGGCAATGTGTATCCAAAACTCTATGACGCTGCTTGGAAAGATCCTTTTAATGACTCAGTTGTAGCTGATGGCATCCATCAATATATCCAACCAATCCTGAGGCAAACGCTACACTCTGCGAAGCTATAAAGAGCTGTGATGGTTAGCTTAATAAATAAGACTTGTGGATTTTGGTACATTTGGGTTCAAGTTTGATTAGTGACATACAACCTTTAGGCCTAATATTTCTGTTGGTATGTAACCTTTCATATTTTCTTGTAAATGTGAGAGAACCCTCATGCATATTTGTTGATGAAGTAATGGTGTTATGAATTAAAAGTTTAAAGTTTAACATTCACTTGCATCAAAACTATAATAAAGAATTGTTATCATATCTTTTTAGTTGAAGTTTTAAGCCATGCTCACTGTCATTCTGTTACAAATCACTGATATTATATGTTATGATGTTGTTATCTCTTTATTTATCATTAGCATACGGCTATTTGTAACTGCTATATATATGTGCTACGTGCCTACGTCTTCACAAAAAAAGAAAAAAAATGGCACTTTCATCTTATATATATGTTCCTTCATTACTATGATCTAAACCCTTGGTTTTGATTTAATGACAGTGAAATCTTTTTAGCTTCTGTAACCTTTTGAGCTAATTAAACATGCTTAGAAACCAATTTTATTCATATTCTTTAAACTACCGTAGTCTTAAAATACAAAAATCTGGTGGTTCTAGTGTATCCAAATAAATAAATATTGTAGTATTTTGTACTGTATGAAAATATTGTTTTGATAGTGGTTACTTAAATTATATCTAAATTTTCTTGTTACCATTATTGTTGACTTTTGATTTAAAGAAGAGAAGCCCAACTAAATATTGTATATTGGAAGCATTTGAGGCAAGGTCTGCTAGAATGGCTGTTCGTTGTGGTCGACAGTTAGCTAAGTTCGAAAATCGAGAAGAGGGTTCTGCAGAACTAGCAGCTGATTTACTCGAGGCAGCAGTTACTCACTGCCATTTAATTGTTGTGTCCAAGTAAGGTCTAATTACGTATGCAGTAGAGCTGAAGAGGCGACAAAAATGGGTAGATTGCGTAACGAAACAGGAATGTGATATTTTTGTTTGAACCATGTCGAGTTGATCTAAAACACTTTATATTCATTTTGTTAGGATTGTGAAGTTTAACGAGAAGAAAACGAGTTGCTGAACACCAGAAAACTCATAGTGTGAGTTTTATTTTCACTGCGTGATTTTCTTGATGATTGAAATAAGAGGAAAACTCACGGAGCGATTTTCAGAATCACTACGTGATTTTAGTGTTGGCTAAAAAGTGATTTTTTCGTTCCCTAAATTAAGTTTATCCTATAAATACATATCATATGTAATTGTATCTCTTGGAGCCACTAACTTAATGAAAGAAACTATCTAGTTTGGACCTGTGGACTAAACCGATCTTCAAAATTGGAGATCGGACATAACCACGTATATTCGTGTATCATATTGTTCGTTTTGTTGCTTATTTAATTGATATGTTAGTACTTATCTATCCGTTATTTCTTGTAGGTATATGTTTGTGGATACACGTGTTATTTGGGTTTGTTCTGAATTTTCAACACATTTAACATGTCAAATATGATTATAGATAATATATTACTTCCATAATAATTTTATTTTTTGAGTAAAACATTTAGAGGTTAATTTTACGCATTAAAAATACATTTTAATGACTTTCGACCCAAGCGATTAAGCTAATACGTTTAACCCGATTTTTCAAAAACAACTTTTTTATTTTACTTTTTTTAACTCGTTAAAGATAATAGATAAATTAAATTTTACAAATAAATATAAATAACCACTTCTACGTCTTTGAAATATACCACGTGTAACAAGTGTTGCAATAGTAGAGCATTAATGTTCATATTAACTATTATCACGGTCTAAGTATCAATCAAAATATTGTAGGTTGCGGTTTCATTTGAGATGAAAAATGATACGTAGATCTAATATTATTTAAATATACAATCGATAGATGAAAAAAATTAATCGAATGAGATTAAAATAGTGGAAGAATTCAATCAACAAAAGAATTAAATATAATTTTAATTATATATAAATAACCCGTACAGCATTACTTATTTGAGACAGATATGCGATAAATTGGTAATTGCATTTGAATATGTTTTTTCGGTTGTTTAATTTGAACTTATCGGACTTAGTTGAGTGGGGAGATTTTTCGATCAGAATTTGCAATATTACCCTCTCCTCTTTTATTTTATTCACATGCTTTATTGAATAAAGAAGACTCCCTGCATTTTTCACTGTAAAAAATCGCCCCCACCATCATCAACGGAACCGCCACCACATGGTGCTCCGACGAGCTTTGAAAATCGCGTATCTCGAAACCTACCACCAATTGCTACTCCGGAGATCCCCGTACATCGTTGAACTCGAAATCCACCACCATCTACTACTCCGACGTCCTTCGTACATCGACAATCTTAAAACCCACCGCCTGCTACTTCGGTGACCTTCGCACATCGCCCGATCTATAAACCCACCACCATCTACTCGCCGACCGCCGTCACCTACTCCGGCACCGTCCTCACCATATATTTTCTTCGTTTTTTCCCCTTGCCGGTAGAAGATAAGGACAGTGAAAGTGGCATGGTGTCATTCGTTGAAACGATTGTTGTTGTTGTAAAGTATATTATTGTATTGATTTCGTTAATTTATATAATACCATATATAATGTGGATACAAAACTCTTTTATTTAACTATTTATTATAATATAATTATATATAATAACCCATAACTATTATCTATAATCTATACTATTATATAATACATTTCAATATTTACTTTTTAAAATAGAATTTACTATTTTACCCTTATAATCAATAAGAACATTTTTAAAAATTTATAAAAATGACTAACATAACCTTACATTTATTAAATTATCATTAATACAAGCATTATTAAACTATAAACTAATTAATATGTGACATTTAATTATCACTAATATAAGTATTATTAAACCATAAACTAATTAACACATGACAATTAAATTTAACTTAAACTTCTCTGTATCTATACTATTATATAATGCATTTGAGATATATTTTTTAAGATAGAAATAATTACATATGAGAAATTTCAAAAAAGATATAACTTTTGAACCGTTACTTTTAAAATATAAAAAAACTTTATCCATATCAACTTTATAAATTCATGGATTTTGCTGACAAAATTCATAAAACTAATTTTTCATATATAATGAAGTCGATTACTACTTGGCTATTTTCTTTTTATCTTTTTTGAACTCTTATATTTTTATTATAATATAAAGATAAAGATGAAGATAACAACAGAAAATAATCATACAATACACATCAATTTAAAAATAAAATTATATTATGTTAGGTTCAATAATCCGATTTTGATACTACTATTAAATGTGTGTATTTCTATCGAGACTCATTTAAAAGGAAAAAAATCATTTTTGAATATACTCAAATTAAATACTAGCTACTCCAAATTACTAGACATATTTACTTTTCAAGTATTAGGAATAGTAAAGTTATATTAATAGTAATAGTAATTTGCTTTTGTATGATTTTTTAACTCCTTACTAGTTTAATAAAATTTTTTACCGTTTAAATTTTTTTTGTTTAGAAAGCATACACAAATAAATTAATTAAAAAAGAAAAAATATATATATATATATGGAAATAAATGTAGACCACGTTACCTAACCGGCTTTTGCAACCTTTTTAAATTTTTTCAAGTTAATCTTATAATTGTTTCATTTGTACGTGTGAACAGCTACCAAACCCCACCAGCAACACCAAACAAATATGGTTAAAATGATGAAGTCGGCATTAAATCGTCATCATTTTTGCAGTATATAATTTTAATTTTAATTTATATCCATATATAAAATAAATTGAAACTATTAATAAAAATATAAGATTACATCGATTGTTGTTATCTTGGAATCACAATCACGATATATACAAAGCAGATTTCTCCGAAATCCGTATATCCCTCTTTTTGTCTTCAGGTATATATAACTATAACTTATCATCATTATTATTAGTCAATCATAAACGTAACTTACAACAAAAATTATTGATCCAATTAACTTGTGTTTTGTCTCGAATTGTTTAATTTTGGTGTTTCTAGGGTTTTAAGGTTTGATTTGAAGAAGAAATGGAGGGAGTTGATTACTTGAGTGATGAAAGGAAGAAAACAGAGTTTGATGTTGAAGCAATGAAACTTGCTTGGGCTGGTTCTCGTGAAGCTTTTGAACTCTCAGATCGTATGGCTAAACTTGTTGCTAATGATCCTGTAATGATTCTTAATTTAATTTAATTCACTTCAGTCTAATTTATGTTCAGTTTACTGTACTTCATTTGTTGATGATTTAGGGTTTTAGCTGTTTTAACTTTTATGCACATTTCAACTAACTGCTGAAAACTGATATGCACATGTATAGAGTATGAACTGCTCAAAATTTAACATCTGGATTATATAAAATTTAACAAATTCACATGCTTGATAATTGGATATCTCAAGTAAAGTGTTTGTTACAACTTTGGAGCATAAAAATAGACAAATTCACAAGTTTCATGGCTTTGCATATGATGCAAATCGCAAAATATGCATGTTGTGCATCTGCTAGTTTATTGACTTTATTCACTGCAAAAATCTATTAAAACACTATCAAGTGTGTTGTTTGTGAATATGCATCTTGTGCATCTGCTATTTATTGACTTTATTAACAGTGTGATACTTGATTAGTTGTTACAGTGCTTACTGATATTCCAAGTTCTCATATGTACATATATATAATATATACATGCATACATTTATGTGTATAATATTTACTATCACATCTTGTTGTTTGGGTATTAGGTGATTTGAAATCGTCTGTAAGTATACTGGTGCCAGTTTTAGAAATTAAAAAAAATAACTAAGAATTTCTTTGACATGTGGCAGTTTTGTGTATTTTTTTCTTTAAATATGTATATTAATGTTGTATCTTTTTTTTTTGTAGGCATTTGAGAAGTTTACAAGGCCTATGTTAGGAAGGAAAGAGTTGTTGAAGAATACTCTTAGGAAATCAGCGTATGCATGGAAGTTGATCACTGATCTTCGCCTATCTGGTAATCTTTTTGTCTGAGCCTCTGAGATGGGAACTTTTCGTTGACTTCTAGACTGTGTTTTAGGATTAACCGTTTGATTGTTTTCGCTTGACTGTGTATTTTTTGTTAATCACAGAAGAAGAGGCTAAATGGTTGCGACTGTATGTTGATGAACCTGCGTACACTGATCTTCACTGGGTAATTTTGTTAGATAGCTGTCAACATGTTTATGGACATATCTATTTTAATGGAACTATATAAGTTTATTGTTTTAGCTAGATAGTTGGTTTTAACTGGAATATTTGAAAATGGTTGTGCTGTGAGGTGTATTAGTGTTGTTGACCTACTGTTATTTTTGTGATTCTGTAGGGAATGTTCATTCCGGCTATTGAAGGACAAGGCACTGAGGAACAACAAAAGAAATGGTTGCCATTGGCCAAAAAGATGCAAATAATTGGCTGTTATGCACAAACAGAACTTGGTCATGGCTCCAATGTTCAAGGTCTCGAAACAACTGCAACATTTGACCCTCAAACGGAGGAGTTTGTTATGCACAGTCCGACTTTAACTTCGAGCAAAGTGAGTTATATGAAATTGGTTTTTAGTAACAAATAAGTTTTTTTTCCTTTTCATGACGAACTGGTGTTTCTCTTTGCTCGTCATGCTGAACACTAGAGGTGGAAAATTGGTCAGGAAGGGTAACGGGTTAAGTAAGGTGGATTCAGAACACTTTTGGTCCCAAGTCCTTATAAACTAAGTGTCTTTTATGATTCCAAATATTAAATTCTTCAATAATAGTCTAATTTTTCTGGATAAAATCATGTAGGAGGTTTTATGCTTTAAAGATACTCATTGGGCAACTTAAGACCCGTTGGATCCATTTGACCTGTTCCGTTTTTAGCATATTTTGGATATATGTTTGACCTGCTAGAGATCAAACATAATCTGAATCAATGTACTCATAGGTGAGTCAGAGTTGCCAGCTATACTTGACACTAAATTTAGTCGTATTTATTTCTGGGTACTCAATCTTTTGCTGTGTGCTTCTTGTGTTTCTTGATGTCTAATAGTGGTGGCCCGGTGGACTGGGTAAATTGTCGACACATGCTGTAGTTTATGCTCGCCTTATAGTAGGTGGTCAATTCCATGGAGTTCATGGTTAGTTCCAAACGCCATTTTATATGCTAGTATTTTCTTCTTCTCTTCTTCTTCTTTTTTTTTTTTTTTTAATTTCTTAGATTTCATTATATGTGAACAAAATAAGTTATCAGTGATTTACCATTATATTTTCTTGAAGGTTTTATTGTCCAACTAAGGAGCTTGGAGGATCACTCACCTCTTCCTGGCATTACTGTTGGTGATATTGGGCTGAAGTTTGGAAATGGGGCATATAACACCATGGACAATGGTGTTTTAAGATTTGATCATGTGCGCATCCCAAGGAACCAAATGTTGATGAGGTACCATTAAATTTATATGCAGTCATCTGTTTATCATCAAGTAGTTCCAGTTCTATGATGGGGGTGGTTGGATTTTCTTTTGCAATTGATTATATGATTAATGGATGTGTTTGGAATTGCTTCAATTTACTCAGGGTGTCTCAGGTTACAAAGGAAGGAAAAATCATGCAATCTGATGTTCCTCGACAACTCATTTACGGGACTATGGTGTATGTTAGGCAAACAATTGTGGCTGATGCTTCCATAGCATTATCCCGTGCAGTTTGTATTGCTACAAGATATAGTGCTGTTCGTAGACAGTTTGGGTCACGTAATGGCGGGCTTGAGACCCAGGTTATTCAAAAATGAGATTTTTTTTTGTTTTCTTTCCATTTTTGTATGTTAATATCTGTATAAATTTGTTGAAGATCTTATAATTTTTTTTGGATTTAGGTGATTGATTATAAAACTCAGCAAAGTAGGCTCTTCCCGTTGCTGGCTTCTGTTTATGCCTTCAGATTTGCAGGTGAGTGGTTGAAATGGTTGTATCTAGATGTGAAGCAAAGATTAGCAGCTAATGATTTCACAACATTGCCCGAGGCCCATGCATGTACCGCAGGGTTAAAGTCCTTAACAACTACCGCAACAGCTGTGAGTTTTTAATGCATTATGATGCATGCATACATCTACACACATATATTATCTATTTGGTTGGTTGTATGTTTTTTGATATGGTTGATACTGAAACTAAATGAGTTTCATCAAGTTGATAATTTGTTATCATAGCATCATTATTCAGAATATCATCATTCAGAACATTGATCAAGTAGTCACTTTTCATTTAGCATTTAATATGGATAGAGGGTGAAATGGTTTATCCGTTATAGTTTGTTCACTTGGCACAGAAAACAAGATACAATTGTTTATTCACCACTTACTGCAGACAGCTATCTATTAGGCAGATACCATCATATCCAGACAACACTAAATGGAAAAAGAAAAATCAAACCTGCCCCAGAGATTCTAAGCTTGAATCCTGCTCTGGTGTTTTACCTAGTGACTTACTAGCATGCACTAACAAGCATATGACAAAAGTTCTACCCCTGTTCGCTGGGGTTGTTTAAGAATATGATTTTTACTTCTATAGCTGGTGTTTTTTCAGTTACTATTGAAAGAAGTGGTGTGTAGATATCTATGCTATCTCTATGCCTAAGATCAACCATTGACATGGCACTTGATAAATGTTTAGTCTCTTTAAATTATCACACACTTTTTATCTTTACCTGTTTGTACATGTCTTTCAGGATGGAATTGAGGAATGTCGAAAACTATGTGGTGGTCACGGCTACCTTGTTAGTAGTGGGCTTCCCGAACTATTTGCAGTTTACATTCCTGCTTGTACTTATGAAGGGGACAATGTTGTCCTTATGCTACAGGTATGTGATGGTGCTACTCAGGTCAAGAGACGCCCAAAGGCCGAAGTCTATATATTATGTATACAACTTCCTATATTGTTTCTTATTTGAAGATTAACTTAGATTGTTAGTATGATGATAATTAAAGACTTGAATCATTAATTGTTTATAAGTCTTCTTTTAAAATGGATGATAAGTGTGCACAAGGTCAACCCAACCCTACTCATCCTGTTATGCGCACTAGAAGAACCTGTTTCATTCCTATCTCGTTTGACCAATTACTTTGCATCCATCTTGCCACCTCTAGATAGCGCTCCCATCATTTCTGCTCTAGTCATGTCATGAATCTTGAGAAATGGAACAAATTTGAATTTGTATGGTGCCTTGCTTGCTAAAAACTTTCTAGGTTGCGCGGTTTCTTGTGAAGACAGTTTCAGAGCTGGGATACAAGAAGCCAGTTGGGACAACAGCTTATATGGGGCGAGTGGCAGCTCTGATAGAGAAGAATTGCACTGTTCAATCTGGTAAATCTAAGAACCTCTGAAACTTGCTCTTGATATGTACTTAACCTAAATAAATACATATAATAGTTATTGAATATCCTCAATGAATCAGTACTACAATTTGTTGGAAATTGATGGTTTTTAAAACGATTCTAAATATATAACTATTATCAAGAACACAGCGGAAACAATTAGACATAATTATATAAAACGATTTCCGATTTGGATCCAATTGAATCTACTAGATTAACCATAGCATTAAATAAAGATGGAGTTAGATATACCTTTAGCAAGCAAGGTAGATCAACGTGATTGTAGAAACGAGTGTCCAAATTAGAACACGTCTAAGGTTGATCCACACACGAACACTTCAAAAATCACCAATTGGATGCTAGTCCAAACTCAAGTATTTGTTAATAAAACAATCAAGCTTGATTATTTTAATGAAACAAAATAATATGCAACAGTTTGTGTGTATAAACCTTCAGTCGAAAAATTAAACAAGAAAAGGGTTTTTTTTTCCTTCATTCGTAAACGTCAAGAAGCCAAGGAATACAAAAAGTGATTTCTAATTGTTGTTCTCTGTCGAAAAAAACAAACCAAATATATATAATAATTGGTTTTGGTCAAGGTCGGCGAATCATAAAACATTCCCTGTATTTTCCTTTTCGTTTATACGTAACCAAAATATGTTAAAATATTTCTTATATTTCTTATATTTAATATTTAATTATATTAATCCACTAATTAATACTTTATTAATAAATAAGTTATAGACTAGTTAACCTTTTTAATTCCTTTAGTCTATTTGAACTCATTTAGCCCAAATGTAAAAATTAAATCATTTTATTCATTTCATTACTTGAATAATATATACTACATATATATTATTAATTGGTGTCTCAATGCTCTTTGTGTGTGACCTCATAGGTTCACATATAATTAGTAGCATAGTTATAAACATTCACATAATTCCAACACAATAAAGTTACTAATCGCTCTAATAACCAATGGGATGCAGCTGAGGAGTGGCTAAACCCTAGTGCAATAGTGGAAGCATTTGAGGCAAGGGCTGCTAGAATGGCTGTACGGTGTGGTCGACAGTTAGCTAAGTTTGAAAATCCAGAAGAAGGTTTTGCAGAACTAGCAGCTGATTTAGTTGAGGCAGCGGTTGCTCACTGCCAATTAATTGTTGTGTCCAAGTAAGCTCTACCAGTTATATTGATAATTGAGGTGGCAATATCAGTGGTTTGGGTTTAGAATCAGTGTTAGCTTTACCTGAAACACTTTTTACCCAAGAATTTTGACTTTTCAATATACAGTTAGCTTGTCAAGTATGATTACAGATATATTCTATTATTTCAATAATAATCAAAAAAATTTAGGTAAAACTTTTTAGGAGGTTTCACACATTGAAGTCACATATTGGACTACCAACATGTGAGTAGTTTTACCTGTTTGATCCTTTTCCCTTTAAGATAAATTTTGATTATGCTAGTTTGACTCGTTAGAGATAAATGATAACCTGAATTTTGTAATTGGGTTGAAATGGCCACCTCTAACTATCTAATTGATGGTATTTGACATATACCACATGAATTTAGTCTTGCTTGAATTTTTCTTACATGTAAGTAATCTGAAATACGTTCTTATCCTGCAGGTTCATCGAAAAATTGCAACAAGACATCCCTGGAAAGGGAGTCAAACAATCATTAGAGGTGTTGTGCTATGTGTATGCTCTGTTTCTTCTTCACAAGTATCAAGGAGATTTCTTGGCCACTGGGTATGTTACACCTAAACAGGCGTCACTTGCTAACGAGCAACTAAGAACTTTGTACTCTAAGGTTAGTCATCAACATATTATTTAATACCACTTAATTATCCTCCAAATGCAAATCCTAATACCCCCATAGAAAATTCAACCGTTCCTACATACCCTTTTTTCCAGGATGTTTCTTGAACTTTTAACACTCCCTTTGTGTTTTATGTTTACTGACTGCGAAAACTACAATCATTAGGTCCGTCCAAATGCAATAGCGTTGGTTGATTCATTCAGCTACACCGATCACTACCTTGGTTCAATTCTTGGACGTTATGATGGGAACGTGTATCCAAAACTCTACGAGGCTGCTTGGAAAGATCCTCTTAACGATTCAGATGTAATTGACGGCTTCCATCAATATGTTCAACCAATTCTGAAGCAGAAGTTACATTCTGCTAAGCTATAGAACGCCAATGAGTGCAGCAAGTGCCACTCTCCAGCTAGAACTATTACAGCAAGTGTTCAACATAGATTTCAGTATAGGTATTACCTGAAAGTTCAATCAATCTGAAGAGTAATATAGAGCTTTAAGCCTTATATTTCTGTACGTGTACGATGTTACATGATTGTTAATTGTGTGAGGAGCGAGTTGAAACGGTGGTGTTGTGGCTTATAAGTTTCAAGTGTAGTATCTCGTTGCATTCAAATATTGTAACTATAGTTATTGTTATTTCCTAAAGAAAAAGCTCTGGTGGGTACGTGCTCAATTTCACATAAAACTTATCTTCTTTTACTTGTTTTGGTTTTGTAAATGACCATAATAACCCTTATAAACAGTAGGAAACGACAATCGAACCACTTAAGCGACATCAAAACCTACAACGTATATATGTATATGCATAATTGTTCGGTTTGGTACTCAACATTGAAGAGGTTATTTTATACCTTCACGCTAGAAATAGTTTAAAATAGTGCCATTAGTGTTGACATGGACATTCTCTTCTTCGAATAATCAAAGTAACAATTGAAACAACTTGACTACATCATGTATTTGATTTTGAAATTAGTGACTACTTTATTTCATACAACGTCGCTTGATTCTTGCAACTTTAGCTATTAGAGGTTCTAAAACATTAAAAATATGAAGATTATGATTGTTTCGTTATTTTATATATAACATATCGTAGATAGGTCTATCGTTGAGCTGACTCTTATGTTAGTTTATCATAATGAACAAACTTTACTGAAATAGTAAACGGGTAAATTGCAAAAAGTTTATCAAAATTGTCAATTTAACTATTAATTTTTTTTTATCGGCAATAAAACTATCAAATTACGATTGTCTTGTTAAAAAAAAATACTCGTAGATTGTTGTACATTTTTTATCGGAAACCGGTCAAACCGGTTACAATCACGGTTCTTAGTTATGTGAGTTAAGCATTCAACCTTCACATAGTCACGTCCCTACTTTTCCGGTCGGCTAACCCACAACCCCGCCGTCATTAAATCCTTCTACAAATACACAATTCTTTATACATATATACCCCATCTTCGTATTACTAAGCACACACAAACATATTCTAACCCGTGCTCAAAATCCGATGCTACTAATGTAAACAAACACACACATTCAAACCTAAATCGACTGGGTTCGTATCATTAAACATGCAAATTGACGCAAACAGATTTGCATCGGAATAAAAGTTTTTAGATTTCGTTTTAGCACAAAAAAACAGATGAAACACGTTATACATTATTGTCGACGATGGTTGCTTTAGACCCATTAGTGGTTATGTGTGAATTAAGCGTGTGTATTAATTAAATTTAAAATGGCTAGTTGTATTTAAAATTATTTACTAAAAAATGAATAGAAATTAAGTGTAGTCCGGTATACTTCGTCAACATGTAACAATATTTTTTAATGGCTTTGTCGACAATAAAACTTCTTTCAATAGCTAAATCGGTCGACTATTTTGACCAATTAAGTAGGGCTTTTGTATTTGACCCAAGTAAAAAGTCAAACGGAAGTGTAGAAGTATGTCGATAAAGTAGGTCTTCTGTCAGGTCGAAATAGTTTCACCATAATATATAAAATCAAATGAAAATGACATACATGCGACGTATGCTAGCTTTTGGATATAAATGAAGTATCAACACAAGATACCATGACTCAGTTACGTTAAAATTACGAATTTAAAAGGGGACCCACACTCATCAAAATCACCAGATCCACGCTTTTAACACCACGTACCAACATAAGAAAGAAAAAAAAAACCTTCTTCCCCAATCTTCCGAACCCCGCCATTTAAACCTTCAAAATTCACTTTATCTCTCTCCTCCTTTTTTTTGCCCTAATTTCTCTCTCTGAAAACACACACACGTATTACACTCACATACTCTCTATCTCTATCATTTTTCATATACCAAAATGATTTCACACACATACGCAACAGATGCTCAAACAAAATCCGGCGACCTCGCTGCTACAATCGCCGCCGCGTCATCACCGGAACAAATTGCCACCGCTTGCGCCGCCGTTGAATCATTTCTGCACAAACACTCACCGGACCAGTCACGGTGGTTCTTCTCCGTCACGTTTCCAACCCTAATTTGCAAAATATTCGGTTTCGATGAACAAAAACCTCAAAACCCTAACGCTAACGGCTGGATTGACGTTGTAACGTCCGTTAATGATTCTGATCTCTCTAGTAAGGTTTTAAATCTCTTATCTCCTACTGGCGTGTTAATGAATTCTATTACAGCTGTTGATAGGTTATCTCTTGTTAAATATGTGTTTCCGATTGAACGGTTACCGGAATGGGTGCGTTTGACGTTACAAAACGGTAGACAGTGTGAGATTTTAGCCGAATTATGTCCTTTATTCAAAGGTAGGCTTGAAAATGAAGTTTCGTTTCAGGTTCAGTTGAATATATTGGAATATTACTTGTTTTGGTTTGCTTATTATCCAGTTTGCAAAGGAAGTTGTGATAGTAATACCACTGTTAATACTAGAATTAGTAAAAGAGTCAGGTTAGAGAACTGGGCTTATAAGTCGATTCCGGTGTTTGGTAGTGCTAGTAAACCACTTGGAACTGAGACGAAGGATAAGGACAGTAGTAGTTTGTACATTCAGTTATTGAATGCTTATCTTAGATTTTTTATGCCTCTGAGTGATTTGAATGCTCAGTCGCCTTACCGGAGTTCGCTGCTGCATTACTCATCAAGTTATAATACTTCGGCTCTTGAGAATGCAGAGTTTTTTGTTCATACGCTTATACATTTCTGGATCGTGGATAATGACTTCTCGCCTTTGGCTGTTAAGTTGTGTAAGTCATTTGGTGTTGTGCTTCCTCTTCGGTCGATTTTAGCTGAAGTTCCGCCTACAGCTGGGTTGGGGGAGGTTGTCAATGTGTTCGTGAAGTATTTGAATTCGAGTTTAGTACCAAGTAGTGTTGAGGGTTGTGATCAGGTGGAACTTAGTAAGGTAACGACTTGGAGGGGGACTGGTTCTGTTGATATGAAGTATAGGGATATGTTTTCTGGTTTGGGATCTGTTGGTTATTGGAACTCGTGCATCCAGAGGCCACTCTACAGATACATTTTGAGAACATTTCTGTTTTGCCCGGTGGAAACTTCTGTGAAGAATGTCTCACAGGTGTTTTCCCTCTGGGTTACCTATATGGAACCATGGGCGATTAGTTTTGATGAATTTCCAGAGATTCAAGCGAATTCCTCGAAGGAGGTTAATATGTCTCATCCACGTGAATATTCATCATCTTGGCAAGGCTTTGTGGTATCAAATTACCTTTTCTACAGTTCCTTAGTTATGCACTTCATTGGATTTGCTCATAAGTTCATTCACACGGATCCAGAAGTGATAGTGCAGATGGTGTCCAAGGTTTGTCCAATTCCGTATTATTCTGTTACAATAGTGTTTATGGTAATATCTCTTTCCGACTTGGGGTGCCTTAATGAAATAGGGTCAGGTTACTATTCGTTTTCTAAGTATACACCTGATTCATCATTCATGATATTATTTACATTCTAGTACGGAATACTTAAACTTTTTCTATTGACAAAATATAAGTTAAGTGGTAACTTAAATGATTTACAGAGAGATTCACTTAAATGATTAGGAAGTAGCGGGGCACGTAGCAAATGCTATATGAAAGCAACTGCAATAGTAGGACAATAGCAAGTCGTTCATATCAAACTTGTAAGGCTAGATCAGCCTATTTATAAACTTAGATTGTTCGATTTGTACTTTTTGTCTTTCTTATTTATTCTGTATGACTTCTATTTATTTTATACATGTTTCTACTATGTGACGATAAAAATAGGCATGATTATGAAGTATATGCAAATATCAAAGACAATCAGAATTTTCATTATGACAAATATGCCTGTTGGTTGTCCTTTGCAGGTTGTAAATGTGCTAACATCGTCTAGGGAACTCGTGGATCTGATAAAAAATTTAGACACTGTTTTTCATTCTACTCCAGCAGGATCATCCAAGTCGATTCTTAATTCATTATACAGATTCGTACCTTCAATCCATGAACAATTGCAGGTATATTACGTTGCAAGTAAAATTCTGTTCAGATAGCCAGTCAGTAGACATATTAAATGAAGACGAACGTAATGCAATTCTTTTGCTGGTTTTAGTTGCTTAGGGGTTCATTTTTTACGACTATTTGAATATTTTATTCCCTTATTTGATATCGATGTAGTTTGAAGTGAATAGCACACTTTTGTGATACTGTAGAGTGTAGATGGCTTATGATTTCAACTAGCTAGTTGTTAGCAATACCATTTTTTTTAATTTGCGTTGACTTTCGATGACTAGGACTGGGAGGATGGCCTATCTGAGACTGATGCTGATGGATCATTTTTGCATGAAAATTGGAATAAAGATCTGAAACTATTCAGCACAAGTGAAGATGGTGGACAGCAACTTCTTCAGGTATTTTGCCTTTGCACTGTTTTGGCTACTCTTTTCTTCCAAAATATTAAGGGGTATAAAGAGAAGAACACCTAATGTTTTTTGCATAGAATGTGGTTGTAACTTCCAAGCAACAGAAAAGTAAGGGAAAGTTTTTGTTAAATTTAGTGCATAAACTTCTAAAATCATACTATCAAAAAAACTTCATTATGATGAAATATAGTATTTGTAATCATATTTGACACACTTATTTATTCTTATTGCAGCTCCTTGCTCTTCGTGCTGAGGCTGAGCTTCAAGTTATCTCACAGGAAAACCTGTCTAACAACCTACAGCTTCTTAGCTCTTTAAAGGCCCGAATGGGATGCCTTTTTGGTGACAATATCATAAGATATACTAGCATACCAGAAGGCAGCAAATACGCTGAAAAATCACATTATGAGATATTCCGCCCTAAAACTGCTGGGAACCGCCCTACAACAGACATAAGGTACAAGGGTGACTGGATGAAGAGACCAATCTCCAACGACGAGGTGGCATGGCTGGCCAATCTACTCGTAAAGTTGTCTGGGTGGCTAAACGACATTCTTGGGCTGAACCCGCGGGAAAATGGTCATGTGGGTCCACCTAGCACATGGTCCTATGTCGAGGTTTCTGGTGACACGGGTACCAATGTTTATGGAACTGTGGATACAATTAGGTTGATATTGGGTGCCATTTGCTCTTGGCTGATCACATTTGGTAGGGAGACTCTGAAGTTCATGAGAGAACATGGTATGAGGGTGAACTTGAGAATGTTAGCTTCAAAGAAAATAGTGACTGTGGTACTCATGGCCATTGTATTTAGTGCACTCAAGAGAATGTTTACCAACTGCCGTCTGGTGTGACCGGGAGACACTTTTGTCTTGTCGTGGTCTTGAAATGCTAGTTTAGGGGCTGAAGTTGCATATAGCTCGTTTAGTTTCTCATGAACGGATATGTGCAGATTTTAAGTCTGTGAGTCTTTATACACTTTGAAAGGGGAGATTTTTGGCTTTAGTATCCTCTGTAAATTGCTACTTTTCAAATGTTGAATATGATGATGTTTCTAATAGGGAAGTATAATCGAAACTTTGATGAAAGAGTTACATATGGAGAGTTAAGCTCCAATCTTTGTTCCAATCTTTGTTCGTGATTGTGATAGCTACAAATAGTCAGATGCTAATATGCTTATAACTAAATAATACCTATAATTATTTTTACAACTTGCCTGAATACTTTAGTACTTCTCCAAATTATGTTTACTTTGCAAGGTAGATGACTAAAGTTCAATAGATGAAAACCTAGAGATTGCTATTTTATGACATTAGATGTGCCGAGAATAATTTAAATACTTTGTTAGTATATGTATGGTTCTATTAAAATATAAAAATATATGGAAATGTATTTCTTTTATTTTGATGATTACAAAGGTAATTAATATATTGATTATGTTAATTATTAGAAATTATATATATGCATTAACATCACGTGAATGATATGGGTCAAACTGACAAGAGAACGAGTAAAATTGTAAACAACAGGTCTAGAGTCTTATTACGGTCAGACTGTGGTTTTTTGTTTTCAAAGGTGAAGAATATATTAGTTTCAAACACTATAAAGATATACAAAATGATACAAATGGTGCATCAGGACATACCCTGACCAACCCTACAAGAAATACTAGACTAACACAAGCAAACAAAGCAAACCTAATTCTTCTCAATCCTAACAAAGCTTTTGCTACTATATGATTCTATATTAACAACTATCCAGAACACAATAAATCACTAACTTGTTACAATCACATCCAACAAAGTCATCAAACAATATTAACTTGAGATAAGCACTCCCATCTTTCATGACTCGCTACACACAAGCCAACACCATTACAATTTCTATATCTTTACATATACTACGGTTTCATATTGACCCATTTTAACTCCAAAATTTCGGCAGCTTTGAGGACTGCATTAGATGCTTTAACTCTTAAACTCACTAATTTGAGCTTAATGTTTTCTTGAATGACTTTGATCAATTCTTCTACAGTTCTTGATACTCTTTTAAACATTCTGTAATTTCTTTCTTGCCATACAAAATAAACCACAGTAGCAACCATGAGCCTATTAATAACACTCCAAATGTTATTTTTGAATGGATAATCAACAAGAGTGTTAATAATATCCATCAAACTATATTGAAGCACCCTGAATAACAATTTCTTCTTCACAACATTCCACACTGCTTTTGAGGAATCACATTGAAAAAACAAATGTTCATGGGAATCAACACAAGTATCACATAAATCACACTTATAGCTAACAAAAGGGTTCCATACTTGAAATCTATCTTGAGTTGTCAATCTACCCTGAATAGCTAACCATAGCACAAATGCTTGTCTTAGGTTAAATTGGGGGAACCAAACCACATGATACCACCTCACTTTAAGCCAACTTTTTCTTAGATCCATTCATGCTTGATTTGTGCTAAATTCCACTTTTTGTTGTTATTTGTATGCCAAACTACCAGATCCTTTCTATTGTTACTTAACACAGGGACTTTAATTTCTTGGATAATTGGAAACCTAGTAATCCATTCACACGGACTGTGGTTTGACCGTGTTTCTGTTAGACTATTCTATGTTGTCGAATTAAAGTTCAGGTAAGTCAATCGAACACTCGTATCTCCAATTCATCGTTTGACTGAAAGTTAGTCAACTTGTAGTTGCTTATAATATGAGTTTGATCACTACTTTTATAAATGATTAACACTATATAAAACTAAAGTTATTTTATAAACTTTGTGAAATGTTTTTAAAAGTTTACAAAGTATATGAATGTTTTTATAAATGAAAGGTTGGATGAAATCTTTTGATAGTCCACAACCTTTGAACAAAGTCAAATTAGAAAATACAAAAATCATTGGGTAAATGTAAGTGTACCTTATTATCCAATGAGTATGTACTTTTGTGTTTACGTAATGTAACTTTTAACATTTTGGTAAATCATGATTAAGGTTTTTGTAGGGTTTTGAAAACTATTTATAGAGTTTGACATTAGAAAAATGTATTTTAAAAATTTTAAACGGATATATTTTTCAAATAATTTTGGATAGAGCATCCACGGTTCGACCACGATCGGGCTGTGGTTTGACCGTGGATGCAACAGATTTATTCTTGAATTTTGAAAAGTTTGACTATAAATATCCAACTCATTAACTTAAAGGTTATCCTATGCCTTGTAAAATACGGATTTCTCTCAATTAAAAAGTGATCATAGCTTGTATAGTTTATCACTAAAAGTGTGTTTGAGAGAGTAACTTTTAAACAAAGAGTTGATTTATGTAAAGAGGTTATTGAGTTGTTATAATTTGTGCTAATATACTATTGTTGTAATTTGTTTTAAGAGATCCTCAAGACTCAAGAGTGTGTGGGGATGATCTCATATTAATTCTCTTTTAATTGATTGTAGAAGAAAATTTGAGTGATTAGTGTCTTCTATTTATTAGGGGAAGACACATCGAGTGTGTGGGGATGATCTCATATAAATTATTGTAATATGAAAAGAAGAAAAATATAAGATTACAATTTGAGCATTTATAAAATTATTATATTTGATCACTATATTGTAAAAAGATAAGATAATAATTATTGAGTAATTTGGATCTGGTAAAATGGTGGAGTGATAAAGTAAAGCTAATGTAATTGGAATGTTCATTAATGGGTATTGGGGTGTTAAAGCTCAATATCATTAATTTTTATTGGTGATAGCAAATTATAAACACTAAACGTATTTTTGTACTCTTAAGAGGAACCTTCATAAGTTAAATAAATCATACATCCAAATATACTTTGTTATATATTTTCTCATACATGTGGGGTAACTTTTATCTTCTTATCTTTTATTAGCGTTTATATAAATACATAACTAAAGAAGCTACAAAACATAATAATAATAATAATATAAAATACATAAACATATTTGTATACATATTATTGATACAAAATATATGAATATCAAATAACTTTTTAATAAACAACTTATATAAACGTGTAAAGAAGCATTTGTTTGTTACAAAATATACTTATAACACACTATTAATAGAAATTTAAATCTGCAAGCATTTCAGGTGTGGATTTGATTAACGAAATAATTTGGATGAATTTATTACAATAACATGCAATAATAACTGTTGTTGTATCTGTTCGCAATTTAAAACATATATGTGTATGTACTTGTATACTTTACTTTAATCTATCTATATAATAAATATAAATGTTAAGTTATAAAAGGAAAAAACAACATTTATTATATACATTTTTAATTTAATATATCATAATTATAATTCGATAAAATTTTGATATTTTACTAAATATTGCATGCAAAATGTGATAATACAAAATATAATTGACTAAACTTTTTGATATATTTATTTTACTTAGAAAACATAAGTAACAAATTTTAATAGAATCTTTATGAAACCCGCGTAGTCACGATCACTAAGCTACTAGATTGTCATACACCAATTTTATCACTAACAAAACGATAGTCACCAAAAGTAATAATATGTCTTAAAAAATTTAGTTTAAAAGATAATGGACTAAAAATGTAGTAACAGACATCAGAGGGACTAACTTTATAAATTTGGCCTTTCAGTTCGGAATTACGCGCCTGTATAATAGCGTGTTACCCCTGCCTTCTTCTACAAGCAAAATCTCACAAATAAAAGTTCAAAAATCATCTCAACATCTGTTCCTAGGGGTTTTTTTTCCCGATCATCTCAATATCTTTTCCTAGGGTTTTATTTTTATCTTTCGATCGTCGCTTTCGTCGCGCAAATTTCAAGAGCGATATATTCGTATCGACTGTGATATTATTGAAATAATAAAAAGAATTAATGGCGGTGTATTATAAGTTCAGATCGCAGAAAAATTTCCGTGCGCTTTCGATCGATAGACATTACATAACTGTTGGTGAATTGAAGGATAAAATTTTCTACGCCAAGCCATTCAGAAAGAGGAGGGAGGATTTATTAGGTCTAATTAATGCGCAAACGAACGAAGGTTTAACTAACGAATTTTTAGTATTAATCTCTTGAGCGATATTGTAATTTTTTTGTTTGTTGTTGCGATTGTAAATGAATTATAATTATGTTTTATTTGTATGTTTTTTGTACTTTGTATTCGAGTGATTAAAGAACTATTAATAGTGTTTACTGCTTCTTTCACAATTTATTGTGTCTAGTGTCTTCATGTGAAGTTGATCAATTCTGTTCGATAATGGTTGTGACCTAATAATGGCTTTAATTACCTTGTTTGATGTTGATGCAAGTACATATATGTACGGATGTACACATGTCTAAAGGATCCACAAGAAAGTGGATTTTTGGAGGAAATAAGTGGTTTTAGTCTCTATATGAATATATCTCTAAATATTATTTTTTGCTCATCTTTCAGTATAGATATTTTTTTTTAGTAGTCATCAAATCAATGAATATTATTTTACAGCGGGTCATTCCCTCGAATTAATCCACTTCCCTGTATGGACACAATCATGAATACATATTTAATCTATTCAGCAGGGTTAAGCATTTTCTATATCTGCTTTTTCACATTCGACTTCGTCCTTGTCTTGTTAGACTAGATTTCAAACACGTGTTTTAGACATACGAATCGAATATGTTTTACTTTTACATAAATGGTATTTAGAAGGGATAAGAAAGAATAATACCCATCCGTAACGGTGTCTACTTTTAACTTGTCGTTCGCAATTACAGAGTATCTAAATGAAGCAGAGCTAATCCCTAAATTTACATCAGTCGTGGTCCGTCTGGGTTCAAGGTTTCATCGCATGGCCGCCCCACTTAAAGAAGAGTAATTTCTTGAAACCTTGATTTCTGAACTTTAATGACTTTCTTTTGTTAGGATTACTAGTAGAAAGTGTCTTTTGGTGGTGCAGCTGTATAATGTAAAGTAGTTGATGGTTTTATAAGTTCCATAAAATTTGTTAGTGTCATAAACTACTGAAGAAAAGAATTTAGCATTCAGTTGACTAGTATATTGTCCTCTGTATAGCAGGAAATTGGTAGAGAATGGAAGTGAAATTGAAAGCTTAGATGATCATGTAAGTTTTGTCTCAACGTATTTTAACTAGAAACTTAAAGTTGTGATCTGGCTTATTTCTCTAGCCTGTGGGCAGTTTTACCATATTTTAATAAGTTACATGTGTGTGTTTTGCAGGTTGATTTCGATTTTTTTGATTTTGGGAAGGATGTATATGATATTCCTGAAGTTGCACCAAGCAATCCAGTCAACAATTTAAACAAAGCTGGTGAGGACAGCAAAATTCAGGATTATGGTAAATCTATATCTTCTTTCATTTGTTATTTTGTTTATCTTTTATCTTTTATGTATGTTATATTGCCATGTAATTGGGATTTAATAGACATGCTTTCCGAATATTGCTTGGTAGAGACAGAGGAGAAAACTTTCATAAAGATAGTTTTTACACCTTAGAGTTGTTCAAGTCTTGTATTTTATTATTAGTTTACTGACACACTTTGTGTATGTTACCTTTATCTTATATTGGAGTGAAGGCCAATATGTATTAAAATTTTCAGGCAGAGGCGGCTTTGAGCAACCAAATCCACTTGAGGGCTATGTATGCCACAGATGCAATATAGCTGGTAGGTTATTTAATTTATAAGTTGAAGTATTGTTATATGTTAACATGTCATGCTAATTGTATCTTTTGTTCAGGCCATTTCATCCAGCACTGCCCCACAAACGGGGATCCTAATTTTGACAAGAAAAGGTTTCATCCGAATGGGTCTGTCACGGTTCTTAAACCAAATGTGTAAGTTACTTCTTATATCATTAGTACATCATATTTTTAGACTTCAGAAGATTTTGTGCATTTTTGTGACTTTTACTTAATAATTTTATATGCAACAGTCCTCCAATTGAAAAGGAACTTGAGGGGATACCTAACAATCGGGGTGTTAGTGTGCTGCCACAAGAATTATACTGCCCACTATGCAAACAAGCAATGAAGGATGCTGTTTTCGCTGGCAAGTGTTGTTTCCAGAGTTTCTGCGACAAATGTAAGATTGTTGTTATATACTTAGTACTGTTGATGTAATATATGAAGCTGTTATTATATGCTATTTGGTTTTGGTAATCAAATAATTAGGATCTTTCTAATGACTGAATTGTTGATCAGGTATAAGGGACAAAATTATATCAGAGAAAAAATGTTTCTGTGGAGCTACAGATAGACTTGCAGATGACTTGTTGCCTAACTATACACTTAGAGATGCAATGACACGAATGTTAGAAACCGACTGTAGCAATTCAGTCTGTCTCGATCAAGGTACGTGCAACTAACTAGAGCAATTAAAATCTTTTTCAAAATCGATCAGTTTACTGATTTCTATATCTTTTCATTTCAGGCAAGGAGTTTGCTCTGCCTACAGCCTCAAAACAGAGCCAATCTCCGTCACAGAATGTGGAGGCTACAAAGATACAGAGTGGTGAAAAAGAGGAAGTATCTTTGATGCTTGATCAGAAAGTCTCGGTGATTACTAAAGAACCAGCATTACAGGGAAGTCCTCAACCAATTGAGAATGAAGTGCAGCACAATCAAGTTACTGTTGAGACAGGTAATTAATTGTCAATCTCAATTCATTCGGTCTTCGATAAATAATGAAAAGTTTGATGGTTTTTATTTAAAAACATTTAACAAGGTACATTAAGGGTCTGTTTGGTAAGTTAGTTGTAGGAGGTAGCTATAAGCTGTAGGCTGTAGCTGTAAGCTGTAAATTTATTTGTTATAAACTGTTTGGCGAACTAGCTCTAGCTATAACTTTGAACTGTAAAATGACATAAAAGGGCATTAATATAAAAATAAATAATATATATAACTAAAAATAAATTTAACAAATAATATTTTAGTGTAAAAACAATCATAATTCAAATATCACCTCTTAATATCATAGTTACATGTATTAAATATTTGATACAAAAATGATTGAGTTAATGTATTAGGAAATAATATATTTCGTTTAGTAGTCATACATATAAGAATTTTCATTCATACCGTTCGTAATATGAACTTGTCCACTGTTTTTTTAAAGTATTTTTAATATTTTGAGGGACGTCAATATTATTAATTTATCAAAAATGAAAAGGACAATAACTTCAATAAATCATTTCAATAACTAGTACCTATAAATCAATCGTTGTCAAATTGTAATATTGACGAGGGTAATCATGTAATTTTATTCACCAAAAGCTCTTTTCAATTCTAAAAGCTTGTAGGATTAGCTTTTCATTTACAAGCTTTTTGGAGCTTTTAAAAAAAATTAAGAGCTCAAAGCTCTTCTATCCAAACGAAGCTTTTATAAATGAGGAGCTTATTAATTTGAAATCAAAAAGCTCAAGCTCCTAAAAGCTTTGTGCCAAACATACCCTAAATAGATATCATTTACTAAACACTGCACAAGAATAATGATAATAATCATCTATAGCCCGAAATGTATAAAATTATAATTAGATCTGTATTTTACATAAATATATCATATCTTCATTTTAATATGCAACATATCTTATAACAATATATAGTCTATATACTTTATTCAAGTAATGAAGTAATGTATATATATCAGTCAATGTGTAGTTTTACATAAATTCATTTGTTTGAATGTTTAGTTGGAATAAGAAGTATCAACATCCAAATTCTTTATTGTTTAAAAATCGCGAACAGAAACTCAATAAATTTCTCGATATTGATGTTTCAGCAAAGAAGAAGAATAACAAGAAGAAAGCCAATTTGCCCATGAATGGTACTCCGGGCCCTTTCCCTTTTAATCCTTACTGGAATGTTATCCATCCGGGAGTTGTAGCATACATGAATCCATATTGTGGTGTCATCCCACAATTTGCTCATTTTGGAACACCAGGGATGATGCATCCTCAAATCCCACTTCACAGGTACTGTTTGCACATCATGTCACGTAGACATATTGTGTCCTTTTTCCTACTTATATAATCACATACGCTTTTCTATGTATACACTCACATTTTTTGTTGCTACTTTTATACAAGTAATAATGTATTACTCCTGTAGCGTCATCAGACGTGGCAATTTGATCCATTTAGCCATAGTTGGGTTGAACGGGTCAAAAGCGATATAGTTTATTCAAATTGTAAAACCTCGTAAATTACTTTATTTCAAAAAAGCTAGATTATACTTATGATTGTAATGATCTAATTGTTGTAATCAAATTCAACACGTTAATTTTTTTATTAAAAAGTGTGTGGTTGGATCCAAGCCAACCTGACTCGTTTTGGCTCAAACTAAAAGTTACTAGTTACCTACACTATTTTGAAATCTGAGTTGTTTTCTGCAGCAGGGAGTCGTCTAAAGATCAGAAATCTCACAGAGAAGTTAGCAACAGTGGGGATATTAATTCACTGAAGTTAGCACATGTATGTAATTTTATAGTCCATATACTGTTTATTCATTCATCAGCTTATTATTATTTAATTCATTCCGGCAACCTTTTGTCCAAGTACATCTGTTCAATCCATGACTTGTGAAAGGACAATGTATTGGTTAAGCCTTTTTCTTTTGGTTTTTTAATTATATATGTAGGGTGTATAAGTTAATAAATCTTTTGAATCTCTTTGGAGAGAGATCTTGTCATGTGTTGTATATTGTTTTCTGATTTCGATCACCATGTTAAGTTCTTGGCCCACTCGGTTGGTCGATCAAGACTATGCGGAGAGAAGTTTCACTTGTTCATTGCAAAGTACTGCAGTTAATAGTAAAAACTGTGACCACCAGATTAGCCATACTACCTTGATTAATATAGCTCGTGCAATTTGTGTTGTGTTATTGTACAATACAATAATCTAATGCAGGATTCAATCACCTCTTTTGTTCTTTTGTTTTTTTTTTGTTTGACTAGTTCTCAGCATTTTACATCTTGTTTAAGATGGTGATGTTTATTTCGAGTTTTGAAGCTCAATTTCATCTGTTAGTACTACTACACACTTATTCAGCAACTTGTAAATACACTACACCCTGCATAAACATATTTGTTATATATCTTTCATTATGTAGTTCTATTAGTGAACTCTTTCATTACATGAGGTTAACAAACCTAATGGTGAAATGGCTTAATGATGTTAGGATGGTGAAATGAGGTTAAGTTTGGTGACTTAACCGACAACGATATTGGTTAGGGTGACCAAAAACGCGACCAATTTCACTAATAAGATGATATTTTTAGTACGTTCAATCTATAACTATATCGACTTACTAAGGTCATAATCAAGTTGATATGTATGTTGACGTTGTTAGCATTATCATATCAAAAGTAGTCTATTAAAACTAGTATGTCATTGCGAAGGGGTTTCTATCAAATTACGATTTCAGCCTCCTTGTGTTAGCAATTTGCGTCCTTAAATACCAAACTGGCATTTTAAACAGTATCGAATTCATCTTTTAAAACATTTTATTGTGAGTTAATGAGTTTGTTCGGTTTCGCAATTAAAAAGTAGCTTTTAAATTTTCTTATTATTTAGTAGAATAATGAACTACAAAGTTATCTTTGTAATGACTAGATAAAAAAATTCAAATTGTTTGTAAATTTAGAGGGTTGATATAATGATATATCGTCTTACCTATTGTGCATTATAACCAACTATTTTTAACAAGAGAACAATATATGTGTTGACGGTTTTGTTTTACTGACCAGATATCAACTTCACGCCACAATGAAAAGCGAAAGGGACAAAGTTCGTTTTATCAAGATGATGGCATCCACCGTAAGCAAGCATCAGTCGGCGTTCCAACTCCAAGAACTGCATTTTCTCGTACCAAAAATGGAGAAAATGAATCAAGTGACGATGAAGCGAAGCACTTCAAACGGAAGAGGTCATATAATGATCAGTCATCATCTCTGATGAATTGTTACCGTAAGAATTGCCTGATACCGATGGAAAGCTAATGACATAGTCACAGTTAGTTGTTGTATACGTTTAATGTCCATTTGTAAACATTTTATTCTTTCAAGCATTAACAATGGTTTGAAAAACATTAAGAGCACGATGCTTTTGTTTGTATTGATTTCTAAGATTTTGTAATAAAATCCATTTCTTGGTTTGTAATAATGGACCCAGATTATTAATTAATTTTTATATGAACCTATATGGAGTAGAATTTGTACTTTATTTTTGAGTTTTTTTTATGTACTTTTGTTCGTTAATGGGTTCAATCGTATATGAATGTGGTGCGAATTTGGTACTCTTTGTTCTTATTTTAATGTTTTATATTAAAAGCTTAAAAAGGAAATTTATTTATAACATAAAATCCACTGTTTAATGTATATATTAAATTAAGGGTGGGGATTAAGAGGGAAGCAAAAAAATTAGGGAAAGAGGGAAATAAATCTCAACCATTGATTTCATCATAAATGAATTTTAAAGATTACAAAAAATTTTGAAATTTAACATTCATCACCAATGAATGTTAAAAACGTTTTTTAATAAAAAAAAAAATCAAGGGCTAAGATTTGCTTCCCTCATTTCCCAAATTTTAGAGCTTCCCTGTAGATCCTTCCCCTTAAAACTAATATGTTTTGTTAATTAAATTATCGGATGGTTAAGATGACGTTTGTTACATTATTGACATTATTTTTATAAAATGGGACATTATAAAAAAAATTAGTAAATAATTGGTGCAACAAATTGTACGAGTAGTTAAATGCAATGACACATAAATATAAGGATAAATTATGATTTAAAAAAGTTCAAGTGCTATATAGGTATATTTTATTTTACTATAAGAACATTCACGATGAGTAAAAACTTTTAAAACTTTTTATATGACATATTTTGTAAAAAGATTTATAAAAAGATAGTGCTCAAATGTAAAAAAGCTTTTTGAAAGGTTTTTTAAACAAAATAAATGGTTAATATGTAAGGAAATTAGCAAAAAGACTTTGTATCAAAAGCTTTAGACGTTTCAGATTTTGATAAAAAAAGATCTTGCTTCAATGAAGAAAAGTTTTTTGAGGCTTTTTTGTCAAATAAAAAAAAGAAAATTTTAGAGAAAACTTTCTAAAGAGAAAGGATATATGAATGTAAGATACTTCATTATTATATCATTTTCTCTTTATCTCGTGATAAAATAATGACAATATATTTAAATTCTCGTGATAAATTGATATTTTAGTTTGTAAATTAATTACCGTATAAGATAAAATCAAGATAACATATCTAAAATCTCATGATAAATTCATTTGTAAAGTGATTATAAAATAAGGTTTTACTTACCCCTCACGTTGTGAAGGGATAGTTGTAAGACTATTGGACATGTTATTAGTAGATCATATATAGTTAGTAAGCTCATCAAAGCGATTGTTTTAAAGCTTTTATTCAAATAGTGCGGATTGGTTTAATTTAATGTACGTTGATGTACTTCAAATGCTAATGACATCGGTTTAGTTTAATATAAAGGTAGTACATAAAAAGGAGCTTAGCCACAAAGTCTAAGCAAAATCAACATAAATTAAGTTCAACAGTCATAAATTATCCCTTGAAGTATTGTCCTTATAAATAACTTTTGTTCCAATGGTATGGCATTAATTAAGAAAGAAAAATCTAAAATTAGTGGTCATAATTACACATTTCATCCTTGTTTATAAAAGTTTAAAGATTTGTAAAGTTAAAACCACACATTTACTGATTTACACATCATATGGAGAACATTATTTTCTTTTCTTTGCTAGCAAAATATTAAAGAGTAATTATGTATCATTTTATAGTGGAAATAATTACATTTTATAGTAAATGGACAAAATTAACCTTAAAAATAAAGGTAGTGTATTTTTATGAATTCATTAAAATTGTGTAAACTTATGTACACAATTTTAAATTTTTAATATGTGAGTTTAATAAATTTATTAAAAATAATGATGAATAATCGTCATCTTAAAAATAATATAACAAACTCAAATATCATTTATTTATGATTATCTCATGATAATTTTATCAAAATCTCATAAGAAATTGGTGGACTTGGTTGCGATTATGTATAAGTGATAATAGTTTGGCTAATCTATACCCTTGAAATATAAGTTAAAAGTGTTAAATAAATGTATAATTATGAAAGGAAATTAAAGAAACTTTAAATATATCTAATGATCTTTAATTTATGTTCGTAGAGCATAATAAGTTTGCAAACACTAATATAGAAAAATAATAATAATAATAATAATAATAATAATAATGATATATTTAAAATCTGATGATAAAAATAAGTACTCCAAGTCCCAAGTCCCAAGTCCCAGTTCAGCATCCCTACTATTCGGCGTTCCTTTCTTTTCCTTTTCACACACACAAACACAAAAATGAATTTTAGGTTTTCACATAAATTACCGTTGTTTGCTCATCGCAAAGCGTTCAATTATCAACGAATCAGTTCAAGTTTATTGTTAATTCGAAAACTGCATACTGCTACTAAGAAACCTCCAGCTTCCATTAATGGCAACACCAATAGCAGCAACTCTAAAGGTATAACTATTTTTCCTTCCTGTTTTTTAATTGTATATTACATATATATTTTAACCTAATTTTATCTATGCAATATCATTTTATAGGTTTTATTAGAATGTTGTATGTATGTATTGTTTTAGGTAATCCATTTGTGGTTCCTGGTGCAACTGTGGCAACTATACTTATGCTTGGAGCTTTACATGCTAGACGTATGTATAATGACAAAAAAGTATGTAATTTCACTCAATAATTTTTGGAATTCATAATTAGATAGAAGTACTTAGTGTCGGCATGAATTGTATAATTGTGAACGTCATATTGTTAATTTGTTATGTCACTTGTAAAGTTGACATAGGGACGATTGCAAAGAATAAGTAGCGATTGAAATTTGAAAAGTCAATTAGTTGGTATTTACAAATGTGGAGATTGTGGAACTGTTTTTAAATGTGTATATCTATTTGTTGATATCCAGATTGAAGAGGCTAGAGAAAGTGGAATTGAACTTGAGCTCCAACCAGATGTCAAAGTATTGTTTTTATGTTATATTTTGAACTGTATAACAATTGCTATTGATTTATATTGTGGCTCCGACTTACATTGTTTGTCAACTGTAGGCTAAGTTTCTGAATATGTTACCTTTGCGTTCAATTTCAAGGTTTTGGGGATTCTTGTCCAGCACGGTGAGTAAGTTTTTCGTTTTGTTATCATAAATGTTGAGTAACTTACAATCAAGTTTCACAAACGTTATCAGTAATTAGACAAGTTCTGTTATATTGAAATATTTTTAGTTGTTTGAACACATGTTCGTATATGCTGACTGCATCAACTACGAGCTGTGGTTATCATCAAAACAATAGAAAATGTGTATTGTATAAGTTACATTTGTATGCAAGAATAGTGTATGGGACACACACTATTCGAAAAGAAAAGCTAATGGTAAATTTTAAGCCAAAGTAATGCATTTAAAATGTTCCATGCTGGTCAACATCAGTTAACCTTATAATTTTCTTTCCAGGAACTTCCTGTTTGGTTACGTCCACATGCTCATAGAGCTTTTGCTCGTGCATTTCATTCAAGTATGTTGTTTTCTTCTTAATTATTTATTAATCAAATTTGTTGTTTAAATATAATAATGATTGCTCTTAACAAACTGATATATACTAATCTCATTTGTTCTTTTATCTTAGATTTGGAGGAAGTGGCCTTGCCTTTGAATCAGTATGCTTCTCTAAAAGATTTTTTTGTCCGTACCCTGAAAGAAGGTTGCAGGCCAATTGATTCTGACCTACGTAGTCTGGTAACTGGTAACCAGCTGCTGTATTTCCTAATCATTTACTTATGTATGTGTCACATATAAGGGGCGAAATGGGCAGTTTGGTCAAAACGGGCTGGGCTGAAAGGCCAGGTTGGATTGCATTGATCCACAAAGACTTCTTGTCCCCAAAAAAAACCTTATAGATATTAATATGTTAACTATGAGTGCGAAAATAATATTATTATAGTAATAATCTAAATCCTTCAATAGATTGATTTAGAATGTTGTATGCATTAAGAATAGACTTTGGGCAACTGTTACTCTACGCTAATTTTTTTATTTAACCCGTTTGAGATAAAACACAACCCCTGTTAACCCGTTCATAGGTGACTGGTTTGATTTTCTCCACTTCTACTCACCAAGTCACCGTTACTAAATTGATGATAATATAACTTTTGCAAATGCAGATCAGTCCTGTTGATGGTACCGTCTTAAGAGTTGGAGAGCTTAAAGAAGGTGTTATGATCGAGCAAGTTAAAGGGTTCTCCTATTCTGTATCTTCCCTTTTAGGTGCAGGCTCATTGCTCCCACTTATGGCTTCTAAAGATATACATGAAGATGGTAATTTGCAAGAAAATAATCTTAGAGATGAGAGCTCAAAATCATGGTGGAGAATTTCATTGGCTTCACCGAAACTTAGGGAGGAGTCGACTTCACGGTACATATAAATTTTTAATGTGCAACTATTATTTGTACCATTACTCTTCTTAAAGACTATATATGTGTAATAATCTGCTGACTGGTAATTTGTATTTGAGGACACAAATCTGACTGGTGATACTTGTGTGCAACAAGTTGACTCGCGGTTTTATGTTGATTGCAGTCCGATGAAAGGTCTCTTTTACTGTGTTATATACCTGAGGCCAGGAGACTACCATCGAATTCATTCTCCGGTAGATTGGAATGTATTGCTTCGGCGGCATTTTTCTGGTAGTCATTCTTGTTGTTTGCGATGATGCATTTTAGTAGTATTACTTTTTCAGATTGATCAAATTGATCTCTTTAACCTATGAAAGTTACCTTTTCTTCAGGTCGCCTCTATCCTGTGAATGAGCGTGCTACCAGGACAATAAAGAATCTATATGTTGAGAATGAAAGGGTAATTCTGAACTTTCTTCTCGAGTTTTATTATGGTTATTGATTCGGTTGTAGGGCGAGCTGAGTCGGTTTGCCTTTTCTTAATTTGCTGACCTGACGAGGCAAGTTGAATATTATATTTGGTTTGAGTACTTATAGATCGAGTATTAGTTTACTTGAATGGCTCCTCAAATCACTAAAATTAATGCACATTAGATAAATACCCATATAAAGCTTCAGGACTTGAAGATTGAGTGTTGTTTTACTTGACCAAATGTTCTGCATTGCAAATCATAGTAAAAATAGCATGCCTTATTGTCATCCTATGGAACTTACTTTTAAGTTTTGATAACTCTTTGATTACACAAGGCTCGTGTGCTTTTGTTATGTGCGTATCATCCTCATGCACATCTTCATCGTGTACTAATATTGACTCTTGAAAACATAATATATGATTCCTAAGTTCTTCTATAATAGATATGCTTTCTGCAATTCTTGCTTCCCTATCAAACAGTTTTATGCATGCACGAACCTTGGGTTGGCCTGATTAATTCACTCACTTTTTGTTGGCTACCAACTTATAGTTTCTTAATCAATTTCTCTGTCTATGATGTATAATGATGCAGTAGACGTCATATTGGGAAGAATGTGTAAAACATTGTATAGGGGAAAGGTTCTAAATGTTAAATTCGACAAACAGAAGGAAACAGATCGATTTAAATGACATTATACTCTCTCGGACATCAATTGTGAACATACTATTTGTGTTCCGTATGAGTACTTCAGTCAATGAAAATTATAGAATACTTTCGGATCTAACTGGATTCATCTTTTTCTTTTTCATGTTACCAGGTCGTTCTTGAAGGTAGATGGCAAGAAGGTTATATAGCAATGGCTGCAATAGGTGCAACAAATATTGGCTCTATCGAGCTTTCAACTGAACCTACTTTAAGGACAAACCTACCAAGAAAGAAGCTGCTCCAGTCAGACCCCCCTGAAGAACGTGTCTATGAACCTGAAGGCACAGGAGTGTTGCTCAAGAAAGGAGATGAGGTTAGAGTATGTTCGGCAATGCAAAGCCTGATATCTTAATAGTGTAAATGATGAAATAAGTATGTGAAAGTTAAGTAATCCTTTTACAATTGGATTTGATCAGAAAAAATAAATTAAAGAAACATATTTTTTTCACATAACAAAATGAATTCCTTATCTGTAGGCAAAGGAACATCTTTTTCACAGTTAATGATTCTATGCTACCACTTTGAAAAGTTAAGATTACGTATTTCAGGTAGGTGCGTTTAATATGGGATCAACTGTGGTGCTAGTTTTTCAAGCTCCTGCACAAAAGAAACAGGAAGATCAAGCATCATCATCATCAGAATTCAGGTTCTGTGTTGAAAAAGGCGATAAAATTCGAGTGGGAGAAGCTCTAGGACGGTGGCATGATATGTAGATGTTTCTTTCTTAAATTTTGGTGCATAATTAGTCCGCCACCCGTTAATTGTATTTTAGAGAAGTTGAGCTATTGATTGCTAGGATACAACTATTGCAGTGATTTAGAAGAGATGAGAGTATGAAGTGTGGTATATTGGAATCATCACGTGGACATGGTCCAGTTGGGTTTTTTGTCATAATCATTTATGGAACACAAGTTTTATTGGTGAAATGATATCCTCATAAACGTTTTAGATTAGAAGTGAAACCATAAATGACATGAGATCCAATTTCAAGTGCATGATTCTGATTTCCCAAATGAAGTAATACGTAGTAACGGACTTAGAAGTCTTAGAAGTTAGAACTTAAATGTGTGAATGGCTGATGGAGATACAACTGCTCAATCCCTAACATCTAGTTTCTCTTCCACATCCTTTCGCAATCATTTCCAGTTAGAACTTCATATATTGTATATCTGAATTGCCATAATAAATCTTGATTGTGATTTTGATTCAGAAAATTTCAACATTCACATTTTTTTCGTTGCTCGGTGTCAGGTGACAGATCTATTAACAATTAAAAATACTTCCACACCAAGTATTTCTTTATTATTCAAGTACTATTTGGAAGGTGTATTTGACTATGCGGAGTTGAAGATCCACTTTTGATAGTTGGTCAAATCTTACAAGTTGTGTTGCTTGGCTGATAACCACTTGGTCATTATCTTTCTGGGAGCCTAAAGCTAAAAGACGGTGCTAAAACTGAGCTTTCACGATTTATGAGCTATCATTTCAATAAAAGACATTTGTAAGTGATCAACAGACACGGAAGAATATCTATATGGACTCACTGCAATTGGAGCAAAGTAACCAACATGATGTCCTAGATACCAAACAGAGTATTGCTTCTCCTAATGATATGTCACATAGATTCTTTTGACGTTATTTAAGACCAAATGGTAGCAGCCGCACTGCACAGTCAAATTGTTGCTGTGATGTTTTTGCATGTAAAGACATATTTTGTAAGCATTGGCAGTCGTATGCTATACCTCAAATCCTACCACCTGTTCCAAAATATCGCTGCCAAATTGATCATGTAAAAAGACGTAGACTTTTTGCACGTGTTGATATTTGATATTTCAACGTGTATGGGTCCCTCACGAGGTAGTAATAATGATTATAGGTTATATACTAGGCTGGAGGAAAAACAAAAAATAGTATGAAGATCGGAGCATAGAGGAAAATGAATTAGACAAATTAAACCTTGAATACGAACTGAATTTTTCATCAAATGGAGGGACAATAAACTGGATCTTCATGTTCTTATAAAGTCACAAAATCTTGAAAAATACCCAAAAGTATGTCATTTCTAGGTTGAGCTCGACTTCTGGACATCATAGATCCACGTTATGAGCTTAAAGCAATTACATTCCCAGTGCGTGCATACTTGCTATTACCTCAAAGTCTATCTCTTCTCTGTGTCAAACTACAAAGCAATTATGTATCCCATGCCTTTTTCCTCTCTATATCATAACTTTGTTCCTGAAACAATAACCACATCCTCATTTTAGTACTCACCCCCATTTCACATAATAACTTTAACTTCAACTTTAGCCATCAAATACAGCACTATATGTACAAACAAATGAAATGCCTAATTTATGTGCAAACAACCATCTTTGAACGTGCAAACATTAAGTTCAGATTCATTACTGTCATTACCAAACTCATTACTCGACGACAAATGATAAACAGAGAAGAAAAGGAGAGGTTCAGCAATTGAAGTCATATTTCGTGAAAATAGCACAAACTCCACGTCTTTTTATCACACAAAGCCACTTGTAACCTCAACCTTGCCAACCATTTCGCAAGAAGTATTGCTGGCATGGTGGACATATCACGTTATATCGTGGTTCAAATTTTTATGTGTATCAATTATCAATATAAAAGTGGACTATAGGAAATTCTGTCTCTTATATTGGGCTAAAGGGAGAGTAATATATTAATTTTAATTTTCATGGACAAACATTTTATTGCAGGCTTGCAGCTAATTCTAAACTGATTATTTGACTCCTAAACAATCAGATAATCAAATTCAGATTCACTCTACCCAAACACTACAAACTTATTATATGCAACTTTATATCACAATTATCAGATGCAGAAAACGGATCCAAACACCTCATAAGCAGCCAAATTAGTTGCAAGGTAGATTAAGATTCAGCTACTGCAATATATGGAGGCTAACTCATATTAAACTTTCTCAGAACTGCTCTCAACCGCATTAACCAAAGAGTACTAGCTCAAATAGCCAATTGCACCAACAAATAACAGATCATTATATTAGGGGTCCAGGAGATAGTACACACAACTCATTTCTCTGTAATAATTATAGATTAACCTCTCGTGTTTCTAACAAAAGAAACTATCGTGATTATGCAAATTAAGCAAGCCAGTTAGGCTGCTAACTTATAGTACTGATGCAGTGTCTAAAGTTCTTCAGGCCTGACATCACATAGACATGGAACATGACTTTACTCGTGATCAACTGCATAATTAGCGACTGAAGCTCTCCTAAATATAATTCCTATAGTGATCAACTTATTTCCCTCCAAATATAAGACCCTCCTTGCTTTTCAACAAGAAGATAGATTTACATACCATCTTGCTTCCTTGCCTACCATCTCTGCTTCCATGACGGCATACAATCCTCACACCACCTTTTTATTTGTTCTTCTATTGCTAATCCTACTAGAAAACTCAATATTTTCCCCTAAAGATTCAGTCAATACCTTTTCACTTCGGATTAATTCTTGAATCGTAATGCAGTTCTTTGCTGATTTATGCCAATTGCTTCATATCTGGTTATATGTTTTATTCATATTTCTTTCCGAGAGCAAGGTCACGATTTTCAATACTTACTTAACTATTTTGAACAATCTTTTATACTTTGAAAACTACAATTCATGCCATGTCTTAGTCAATTTGGAGTATTTCGTTCTCTTCTTAAAGAAACTTCATCTCGTTAAGATCAATTCATTTGATCAAACAGATATAAAAATAACTGGAACCAAAAGAACCCTAAGCAATTCCATTTATATTACACCTAAACAAACTTAACATTATAACAATACACAACTCGAATTGCATTATGATCTTCACATATAGATTATAAACCCTAAGCAATTCCATGTATAACCAAACAAAATAAACTGACATTGTAAACTCACACTCGTTTCAATTGCATTTCCAAACTATAACACAAACAACTTCTAAAACCCAACAAAATTATTTACTAACAATTCGTAATCATAACTCTATAACCTACAAAAAGTTGAATTTAAAGGACAGCACACCTACGTCTGTTTAGCGAAAGATGAATTAGACGGAACACGTTTATTTCGAAGCATCATATAACCAAGGGGCAAAACAACGCCGATCATCATAATCGCTGATCCGATCAAGTATCTAATTGGACTCGGTGGTCCAACCTCCAATATCAACTGTTTCATCTGCAATCAAATCAAAATTTGTGATTCAATTTCGACCTAATATATTCAGTTAGATGTAAATCGGTGTGTATGTAAATGTAATAGTTACAGATCATCCAATGATAATTGATGTTTTAATTGAGAAATTAAATGTTTGTGTGAGTAAAGAGTGGAATATAAACCCTAGATCTAGTTAGAGAGTGACTTGAGATGGCACTTACAGGCATTTTTGAGAGATATTGGATTGTACAAGGGTCACGAATTATGATACTGAAATAACTTTTTTAATTTGGAGCTTATAAGACCGGATGCACACCAGAGTGAAGCTCGAGACTTGATTTTAATTTTTTAGGATTAAAGCATTCCAACTTATTCTCTTGGAATAACCATCCGACTCATTTTAATACTAACATGATAGTGATGTCATTAACATATTTGTTAGTTATTTATTAAGGTCATCAACATATTATTTTTCTATCAGGAAGTTTTTACAAAAGATGATTTAGCACTGACACATAAGATATTTAATACATATAGCATTGCCACGTAAGATATTTAGTATAAGCGTGCAGCCAACTTGTTTGCCTTTAAAGTATCAACAATTGATAACATCGAGATATTTTGAACAGGTATATTGGTGACATTAGTATTAAAATGAGTAGGATTGTGATCTCGAAAAATAAGGAAGAATTTATTGGTGACAAAACGCTTTAACCCTTAATTTTAATAGGGTTGGTTTAAGTTTTACTTAAATAAAAACTTTAAATCAGGATCGCTCAAAATATAAGTTATCTATATTTATACACATTATAATTATCTATATCTATAGACAATATAATTTGTTTGGCCATTTCCTTCATGATCTTACAAGATTAAAGATTAAAAAGTACTATAATACCCCTACAACAATACATTCCATTCTCATTATTATTGTAGTTACATTCCATTTTCAATATCAATTTGAATTACATTTTCATTTTTAGACCTGCTAAATTATCTTACTAATTCCAACCTACACAAATAGAGTTACATATGTAACGAATTAGATGCTAAATATGTATTTCTATGATATCAAAATAAACAAATGATGTTTAAAATTTATATAATATTATTCATACCAACTTTACAAACACTTAATCACATAATTTTCAATCAATGTTAAGACTTTCACCGCGACAACGCGCGAGTGTTGTACTAGTTTTGGTAATATGTACCTAATAATTGAAAAAAAAAATTAAAAGTGGGGGAACGAGAGGCAGACGATCCCAATCGTTAATTTACGTGATTATTGGTTCGAATTCGCTCCATCTTAATAGCACTGCATTTTACGTAAAATGTATTATGCACGTAAAATGCGTTGTTGTGAATTTGAGCCATTGATTACAAAAACTATTGGAATCATTTGTACCTCTTTCCTCTCAAAATGAAAGTTGACCCTCTAATCTTTCTAATCTGACACCATTATTTATGTTTTGAGCAATTTCTCCTTAATTTATATGAGTTCGAACTTAACTCGAAAATTTTGAAAAATCATGCACTATTTTATAGAATTTTTTTAAAAAAACTTATTTGTAATATTTGTTGAAAATAATCTCAATCACAAAAACTATTAGAAAAGTATAAAAAGTTTAAGAATAGTGTGACCATATCAATGATAGTATATCAATAGTAAAGTTCAGATTTATTTTAAAGTTCAAGTCTAATTTTCAGAAGAACAACCGAAACATCTGTAAACTTTACCTCGTTAAATAAGCATTAAATTTTAACAGAAACTATAAAAAAATAGAATTCTCATCATCTCTAACTCGTCAATATGATCTTGCCTCGACTTAAACTTTATCGTTTTTCTTGAGCAATCTTATTTGGATGACGTGAGACATATGCAATATATGCGTAAGCCTAATGGCTTAGTGAGCTTTTGAATTAAGTATAAAAATACCACACACAATGATATCATGACAATATCAAAATACATAGCTCAAGATCTCATCGCTAATGTGTATCTGAGTCATAACTCTTTATCCGGATCCAATCTTATAGATATGGATCTTATAACTTAACCATGGGTAGCCTTGCGCTAACTCGTGTTAAACTATAAATGGCTCGATGAATCGAATTCTACACCTATTACACATTAACCACACATAATAATATATATACATGAAAGGGCTTATGGCAGGGGAATGCACCCAACTTTTGCCGGATTTCTATTGTATGCACCCAACTTTACGGGAGTGCATTTAATGTACCTAACCAGGAAAAATGTACAATAGACGTAAGTAACCGGCTACGTCACCGTTAAACACCACATTTATGCCACGTCATCGTCCACCTGGCGCCGGTCATCTTCTCCGGTCAAATTCAGGCCATTCAATTCGTCCAGGTTTATCACTCATTCCTTTTACCATCTTAACTAAAACATGAAGTATCAAGTTATAAGTAAACAAATTAGGTTCACAATTATAATCTTTCATTTTACCAAAAGTATCAACAGCTTTCTCACCATTCTTCATCTCCCAATACCCCGAAATCAAGACCGCAAACGCATCAGACGGGATTCGTAACCCATTACTCTTAATTTCATCAAGAACTTTCCAATAAGTATCAAAGTTTTCAACTTTACTAGAAACAAGCATTTGTATCATCAAATTATGAGATACCTAGCTCCTAAATTTCTTTCTTTTTGATGCCCAGATGAAAAACCGAAAACAAAGATAAGGGTTTTGTTGTTGTTGAAGAACAGAAGTGATAATTTCAGGTGAAAGAAATGGGGTTATTTGTTCAAGTGATGGTTCCATTGGATCTATTGAATGTACTATGTTTAATACTTCTGTTGTTCGAGATAATGATGTTGATGATGATGTAAATGAATGATGGAATTTGGGTTTGGAAATAGAAATTGAATAAAGTTTCTTCATTTATTGATGTTGATGAAAATGGTGAAATTGGGGTTAAAGAAGACACCATTGTTGTGGTCTCATTAGGGTTTGTGTTGAAAGATTGAAGTTATAGATACATATGTATACATGCGTGTATGTATATATTTGGGGGTTTTATTAGATCAAATAATAGTGTTTGTTTTTACAGGCTAGATTCATCAAGAACAAGAAGATGAAGATGAACACGAAGAAAATGATGATAACGAGCATGATAAGGAAGAGCGAGATGAGGATAAGATTGATGAAAAAATTCAGAAATTTTAAAAACCCTAGTTTGACCGGAGATTAAATGGCCGGAATTTGACCAGAGAAGATGACCGGCGCCAGGTGGACGATGACGTGGCATAAATGTGGTGTTTACTGGTGATGTAGCCGGTTACTTACGTCGATTGTACATTTTTCCCGGTTAGGTATATTAAATGCACTCCCGTAAAGTTGGGTGCATACAATAGACATCCAACAAAAGTTAGGTGCATTCCCCTGCCATAAGCCCTACGTAAAATCACTTGCTTGAACATAAACATAAACCTAACGTGATAATGAATACATAAATATAATTATCATGAAATACATAACACACCAAACACATATATAACATATATCTTAGTTTTCATAAATAACACGACAGAAAATACTCACATTCACATCGAGCCTCACTTGTACTTCTAACTTTCTCAACCTTTTATGACCTTCGAACTTGTACTTCATGTTTGACTAGTTGTACCTTACATCTCCCTTGTCTCTAACTTGACAGTGTGTTAGCTATGCTTCGTAGAAAATGTTTTAGGGTGGACATGATCACTCTAGGAGATCCTCGTATACCCGACGCATACTTAGGCTCCAAGTTTAAAAAGTGTCGACTCACAATCTAAGGTAGCTTAGGTGTAATATGTGGCTTTATATCAATGTACTTCGTCATACTAGTTATACTATGTGTCTTAATATAAATCTACTTAGTCATTTAATTTACACAAATATAGATTCATTAATACAGTTTTAGTGATGACAACTCCACTTACCAATGTATAAACCTTTATTTGTAAATCATGCAATGGTGTACTTATAAACCATGCTTCTTAAATAGTACCTAACATAACTATATACAAATACACATATTTCTTTTTATAGTTACTTAAAGCTCATAATATATGTCTATAAATAACTAGTCGATATGTATTAACGTGCTTTTATCGCATAAACATAAACATTATGTATAATATGCATACTAATTATTCATAAATTCTAATATAACTAAATCTGACATTCAAGTTATTACAACAGCATATATATCCATGTTATATATTCCACCATGCATAATATATACATACATAATATATACATAGTTATTATATACATACTATTTTTTAAGTTGTTTAATTTTATAACTTATTAGATAAAGGATTTTTCATATATCGTTAGACAATAAGCCTTTCTGTTAAAGTTCTAGCTTTATAATAAGTTGAACTCAACTTCTATATTAGGAGTTTTGTATGATATAGAGTTGCAGATATATGTTTGACTCGTTTGTATTGGTCAATGATTAGTAAGTTTATTTTGTTAGTGTTTAAGTTGATTTCAATATTGTTATGTTTGAAAAGACGTCTTTCCATCACCAAGTGTAATGCGACATATCTAATCTCGATCAATAATTTTCTATTTTTATGAAAAGAAAATAATAAAAAGGAAAAGAAAGAAAGTTATTGATTTTGTGCAAGTAGCATCATGCATTTGAAAAGTGGGGATTAACAAGACTTACCAAAGTTCAAGGACTTGGGGGTGAAAACTACTCATATTGTTCTTTGTAACGACTGTCGTATCTCCAACGAAAAGCACCCAATTTTTAACTGTGGATCAACCGCCACTGAGATCAGATTCACTGCTAGAGCAATGAGTATTGTTCGAAAAATATCATTAAAATCATTATTATTGTTATCTCCTAGGGTCTTTAAACCCACAAATCGATGGTTTAATACTCTCCCTGAGCAATCTCCCCCACTCTCTCACGGAATTCATGTTTTATATTGCCTGTAATTATTTATTTACAGTATATTTTATATAATAATTGTTGTAATGCTTAAAATTTATCGATTGTGATTGTTCCTAATTGGTATGAATGGCATTAAATAACTTACGTTTTTATGTGATACACCAAAACTGAACATTTATTAGATTAACTTACAGAGATATATGCTGAAAGGTTATATAACTTTTCAACATTTGTGAGTATGAACAGTGGAAAATGTATCAGGTTTTTGTTTGAATTCTTGTAATTTAGTTTATCTTCTTTGTACATATTTTCCTTTTAATAAAGTTTATGAAAAAGGCAATCTAGAGCTACATTTGTTGGAGTATTAAAGGTATTTACATTTACTTACATGATATAATAAATATTCATGATTAATGATATTATTATTTATGGATAGATGATATTGTATAGTTTTACATGTACCTTTCAATTCATTAACGTTATCGTTATCGTTTTCTATTAAGTGATTGTAAAAGTTTTTGTAACTATAGTATTTGCTACCAGTTATTATGATGGTTCGTTTTGCAATATTTTGGCTCTATGGAGGAAAAATCAGTTAATTAAACACAACCATTAAGCTTTTCTCTGTTCTCATGTGAATGACATTATGACTAGAAGAACACATGCGCAATGCTGAGAGAAAAAATTGTTAGCTTTACATTCATTCGATATATAGTATTATGTTTTCTGAAACATTTTAAAAATCCAAAACTATATGACAATGCATGTATACTGTTCTGTAAATGAGAAAATCATTTTTTTTTAACAATTTTTCAAAAAAAGTTGTAACAAAATAACCCAAAATTAAATATATCATAATATGTCATTGCAAACTCAGATGGTCTGATTGCGAGTGTCAGGTTTCGAGTTTTTAATGACAGGTTGCGAGTTGTGGAGTCGTTTGTTGAGTCTAGAGGTTTAACTTTCATTGATTTTTTATTTTTGGTTTGTTTTTTTGTATTTTGATATTAAGCATTATGTATGTTACATTGTAATCCTAAAAATTGATCAAAAATTTGAATCACTTGTCCCAACCTTGATTAAACTTTTTGGCTTTCATTTCATCCCAACCGTTTTCGTCCATAATTTGATTAAACGCTTTCATCTCAAATGCATTATATAACAATATAGATATAAAAAATTTAAGTTAAAATTAAATGTCATATGTTAACTAGTTTATGATTTAATATGATAATTAAATGTCATATATTAATTAGTTTATGCTTTAATAATGCTTGTATTAATGATAATTTAATAAATGTAGGGGTCTGTTAGTCATTTCTATAGATTTTTAAAAAATTTCTTAGCAATTATAGATTTATAGGGGTAAAATAGTAAAATCTATCTTAAAAAAAACATCTATAGGTATTACTTATTAGTGTAGATAATCCCGATTTAAAATGAAGTTCACTCTCTTGTTAAAGAGTATTATATAGCTGTCAATTAGTCCTTGGAATATTGTGGAATCTAGAACATTGATGATATTAGAAAGATTATCCCATCTGATCCCAAGTAAATCATGTAGCTGTTCTTTGGAGATATTAAATGGATTATTTTCTTGTTGATCTTTAAAAATATCAAGAAATAGCTGTTTTGCTATTTACTGATAGGATAGTGTTGGAATTGTGGCCAAGATATCCGAAATTATTGCATCAAGAGGTGGGAACATATTGATAGCTGATGTGTTTGTACTTTGTACCCCAAAACAAAAATGTATTCGATTCCAGAAGTTCACCCCTCTATTTCAGCACACACATATGTTTTCACATTTCATGTATATTAAATTCATTTACTTTAGTTTCTAATTGAAATGCTTTCACTATTCACTGATTCAACACAATGATGTTTACGATTTATGTAAAGCATGGCGTTTTTAAGTATTTTTGCAATGTGGTCGGTTCTGTATAATCTTGTCGATTTAATAGCAGATAGTTATAAGTGAACGTCGATTGCCGTTCAGGATATTTCTTGCCATTTGGTATAAGTGATTGATGTTTGCATTCCATAACTTGAAGGTGAAACTTTTTTCCAACCTACAGTAAATTTGTCTTCGATCCTAATACATGGCCACGGGTACAAATGGATGGACATTCTTAACTTATCAAAGAAATTCAAGGCACACAAATCTGTGTTTGGGTGCCATCTGTAGATCCCAAATATAAAATTGCGGTTCTTGCTTCTAAGCGGGTTTTGCACAAGTCTTTTATATCTAAATGGTATTGTTCATACTCTTGAGTACTAGAGGTGGCAATTTCGATCCATCTTATCAATGGGTTGATATGGGTTGTATTTTATCTCAAATGGGCCAGATCATAAAATCCAGTTAAAATGGGAATAAGTCAAATGGGCCAAACGGGATGAAAGTCTCAAAATATCTATATTTTATGCATGCAACTCCTTAATTGCTTAATTCGGAAATTTATATAACTATTGTAATGATATGACTTTTATCAATAAATCATTAATTATTTATAAAAAAAAACTCTGAGTACTGGACAAAAAGTGTTTGTGGGTCAACCAGACCCATCTATTAACCCAAACCATTATATGACCCGTCTGACCCTTCACCCTTTTGCCACCTCTACTGTTGACTGTTTATCTAAACCTTATTCTAAATGGTTATTAATCTTCTGCAGGACCACTGTCTTGTTGATTTGTTGCTTGCATGGCAAGATGGGAAACTTCCAATTGATATAAGTTGTATCATCAGGTGAAGTATGGGTGTTCATTCGTTATTATTTGTTTATTGAATATGCTTATAGATAAAAGTTTATGTGAACAGTAATCATGACCGGCTTCCCAACTCCCATGTGGCTCAGTTCCTTGAAAGGCATGAGATCCCATATTACTATCTGTCCACAACGAAAGAAAACAGAAGAGAAGATGAGACTCTGCAATTGGTTCAAGATACAGACTTTCTAGACCTTGCTAGATATATGCAGGTAACTCTTATAGCTTAGTTGAGTTAGTTCGATTGTACCATAACTACATATAGGTACACTTCTACTATGCATAAATTTTTACTCGATCCAGCCGTTGAGCTTCTACTTTTTTAAAATGAATAAGTGAACAACATATAAATATTGGTTAGGGGCCAGGCCAATCTCCTTGGGGAGAGCTTTACCTGACCAAGTCTGTGTGGCGGCGGGTTTGGTCCCCGTGGAATAGTGGAGTAACTATTCTAATGAGCTATTTATTTTTGTAACCAGGTTTTATCTAAAAGCTTTTTGAATAGTTATGCGAAAGATATCATCAACATTCATCATGGCTTATTGCCATCGTTTAAGGGTGGAAATCCTTCTAGACAAGTTAGTCTTTCTACCCTCTCCATTTTCTTAAGCATTTTCAATCATACGAAGTATCAAAAAAATATGACGGACAATCTTCTCCCTTTTTTACTGGTGTGTGGCAGGCTTTCAATGATGGTTTGAAATTGATTGGTGCTACAAGCCACTTTGTGATGGAGTAACTTGATGATGGGCCAATCATTGAACAAATGGTAAGTTTTCTGGTTATAACTATTTTGTTCTATGTACGACTTTGAAAACATTTTCTTTTTAACTAAATATTATACCAATTTGACCATTTGGAGATTAAATATACCCAAAGCGATCAATTCAGAAGAAAATGGATCAAAATTGCCACCTCTAGTTTTATGAAAAATGTATCCCCAAGGAAGCAATGAGAGAGTTACTTGAGGTGGTAACCGAACAATTGTAGTGGCTACAGTCTACAGTTCATTTTCTGACTCTACTTGATATTTGATTACTGGAGCACCTACGTATTAAGACATAATATGAATCTGATTTTAATTTTGACTCTGGTTGAGAGAGTTTCACACAATGAATATATGCTGAGTTTTGTGCATAAATCGGAGAATCTTGAGAAACAATGCCTTTTAAAAGCAATTAAATCCTACTGTGAATTGCATGTTCTACCATACGAGGAGAACAGGACAGTTATCTTTTGATTCAAAGAGAAAGGAAATGTTGAAATGGGTTTGTTTCTATGACCTTATTACCTCGTTAATTTCGATTCTTGGTTATTTGACGTTACATTTGGAAACATTATTGCATTTCAATTTCCATATATAAGCAATCAGAGCTTCATTACAATATGGTTTCTGCTATATTTACATTGATGGTTCAAACTTAGTTTCATGGATTTTTTAGGAAGAATTTCGGTATGCTTGTTAGGAACCTTTCTTTGAAACAAACGGCACACGGGGTGATTAAAGTACAGTGCTCATATTTGCTTCATATCTCATGTAGATTCCTGGTGCATTATTGTTCTGATCGACCCTTTATTAGGTGACTGTGCCCTAAGTTGACTGAAGTGGGATAAGTGAAGTTGGAGATTAGACTCATATATAAGTAAATGGGTTGATATGGGTTATATCGTATCTCTAAAGGGTCAAACGAAAGGGTACAAAAGTTTAGCTATAAGAGAAACGGGTCAAATGGGTTGAAGATTGCTCAAACTGTATTCAAAATGTATAAAACCATCTAAATCATTCTATTGAATAAAGTTAGAGTATCATATTATAATGATATACTTTTTGTAATAATTTTCAACAGATTATTTATGTATAAAAATGAAAAATAGAAAGACAGAAGTTGTTTACGTGTCGAAAGACAAAAATTGGTTACAGGTCGGCCCAACCTGACATATTCTAAACATCGTCTATCTTGACCCAACCCGTTTTGACCCGTTAGTCAACCGCTTGACCCACACATCTAGGGTTTTCTATTGTGGAATTCATGTTCAGTATGAAAGCCTTATGCATTCTGCATGCTACTTTTTACTAGCATTAATACAAGATATAAATCTACTGTATTCATATATGGTTTTGTGGAAGTTACACTTGGTAGCACATAAAACTATGCTACTTCAAGATGATTGGGGAAAAGAAGTTACTTTTAAGGTATATAAAAATGGATTTAAATATCCAAAATTTATCAAGTCCAATTATAAACCTGAACATGTTCATCAGTGAAGACTTTTGCAAATAAAATTATTCAGTTTTATGAAATTTGGAACCATTTGTCTGTCAAAACCTAGAACTAGTTTGAAATTAGAAGTATTATTATTAATTTGAAGGATTGGATGGTTTGGTGATCTGATCTGTGTGTGTGCCTGTTTGTCTTGCATGTCTGTCTGTATGTATGTATGTGGTAGACTTTTTTAAAATGTACTAATAAAATTGATAATGATGTTTTATCCTAAAGTGATTTTAAAACTGATACTTGATGCAGAAAAATGAAGCTTCAAAAGGAGATATAATCACATCTTATTCACATCTCAACATTACAAGCTCAGAATTTACCAAAGGAAGATAACAACACAAATTTGAGACTAATGGGCTGGTCAAATATGATTGAAATATATTAACATCTCATCAAATTTGACCCTTTACCTTCCATAAATCTCAAATTGATCCCTAAAGGATATTAGAAATTCACTCCTGAAAGAAACATGAAATACACTTTGATAACAAAAACTTTTAAAACTTCTTAAGCATAGTCTTCAGAGGCTGGGAGTGGATCATATGATCCAATGAATACATCTCCATAGATGAATCCAGCTAGACCACCACCAATAAGTGGTCCAACCCAGTAAATCCAATTTTCTGAAAAGTCTCCACTAGCCACAGCTGGTCCGAATGATCGGGCAGGGTTCATGGAACCACCGCTAAATGGGCCAGCAGCTAAGATGTTAGCTCCAACAATGAAACCAATTGCAATAGGTGCAATAGTTCCTAGTGATCCCTTCTTTGGGTCAGCTGCAGTTGCATAAACTGTGTAGACTAAAGCGAAAGTTATGATGATCTCAAACACGACTCCTTGAATAGCATTCATGCCATCAGCGACTCCATGGGTTGGAACAGCCTATCAAAATTTTCACAAATATTAATTGAAATACATATATAGAAAGAAAAACATAACGGAGAGTTCATAAGAAAGAAAGCGTTGTACCAAGCCACCGGTGACAAACTGAAGAAGGAAAGAAGCAGCAGTAGCACCAAGCAATTGGGCAATCCAGTAAAATAAGCCAGTTAGGATGGTGATATTGCCGCCAACAGCCAATCCGAAAGTGACAGCTGGATTCAAATGGCCACCTGAGATGTTAGCTGCAATTGAGACTCCAACAAATAGTGCAAAAGCATGAGCCACTGCAACAGCTACTAGACCAGCAGGGTCTAATGCTGCATCTGCTGTAAGCTTACCTGCAAAGTTCAAAATATAACATGTTACATAAAATTTTTACCTTAATTAACTTTATCCGTATTAGTAAGCAAAAGGAGTAAACCTATCAACTAAGTACATGTTTAGTTAACCGGGTATAATCAACGCCAAGTTCAACTTGTTACATTACATGAAACAAATCATTCGAGAAGTGTGCATGAAAAGCAAAAAAAAGAAAAAACTCACCATAAGCTATAGCTGACCCGACACCAGCAAACACGAAAAGAAGAGTAGCGATAAACTCAGCCAAGTATGACTTAAGTGAGCCGACGCTAAATGAGTCACCAAAATCACCAAATGCCAACTTCACCATTTTTTATAAGTTTAAAGATTGAGAGCTTAAAAGGTCAAGGATTTGATGATGACTTGCTAAGAAGTTGTGAGTTAGAGTAGTGAGTTTCTAGTGTTTCAACAAAGGTTTATATAGTGTCCAATTTGAAAAATTACATATTTCCAAAATGAGATAATTGACATGTTAGTTTATCTTAATTATTTTGGTATCAATTTATATAGTGGCTATTTGAATTTTATGTATAGAGAATGTTTTGGAGGCACCGACCATGGGCCCAGAGGGGTTAAACATGACCGTTCATTGGCGCAACCCACCGGCTTTATATTTGAAATATTTTCTGATTATGAGTGGAGACAAGAAACTAAATAATTAAATATAATTAAATATAATTAAATTAAATTAAATGGATAGTTCAAATAAAGGAATAAAGATTAAATAAGGTTATGAAGATAAGATTAAGTTTGTGTTATGGAATAGTTAATTAAAGTCTGCTTCAAATGATTGAAGGGATGAGTCATCTCATTTTAGTTATAAAAATTAAATGAAGTTAAATGCGACGGCTAGGAAAGCCTTTATATTTTAAACAGTATACAGAGTATTGACTTTATTTTAAATTATAAATGTATGTAAACGTAAATGTAATAGTATAACACTTGAAGCATAGGGTATTAGAAGATTAAAAAATGAGTTTTTTTCTTTAGAACGACTTGTTAGATGTTAGTGGATCAGGTATAGTAATGATATCCAATTGGACAGTCTGCTAACCCTGAGACCCTCATGTTCCTCATTTTTATCGTCTGAAGGGGTAAAAGTCCCGGGTAGGACTCGAACTTGAAACCTCCCCTAGTCAAACATCCCCTCTTCAAGGCCCCATAAGAAAACCTTGGTGGCCAACTGAGCTAGCCCAGTTCCAGTTGGTTTTAAAAAAATTTCTTTTATTTATCTATTACCTTTTTTCATTTCAACCAATCAAATTTGACGACTTAAATTTTCTTTACTTAGAAAGACAATGAATTCACACACCCACCACAAATTCGTGTATTTTTCCATTAATATATATATATATATATATATATATGTCAATTTCTAAATTCGAACCCACAAGAGTCACTTCAATACTACTCAGTCGATAACTCTCAATTTCCAGATCTACTAAATATTTTTCTGATACTATAATATACATATTATCAATCTTTTCATCATATAAAAATTTATAATATTTAAGAAGATGTCATGTCAAGTCAAGTCAAACCGTATTTCTTATGTTTGTACAGACATGGAACTTCTTTTTCGAAAGTATGCATGGTTTTCTTTTTTCTCTTTTGGTGCTTTTACGCTTATGGTGCAATTGCATATGCTTTTTATCCTTTTAACAATAAGCTACTTGATTTGTCACTCTCATATTGGTGGTCGGATACTCGGATCGCTCGGTTGAAACTACCATAGTACCATTTATCCTTAATTTTACATATGCTTGTTAATTATTTAATTGGTATCCGCTATATACACTTTGCCAGCATGTTGATTACGTTTCATTTGAATTCCACTCGAATGTCTAAAATAGATAGTGAGGAGCTATTATTAGTTATATTTAGGCCAGGGGAAATATGATATTTATAGGGTTTAGAAAGGAGAACTATGTAATTTGCATAAATATGACTACCTGTTTTAACGACCACAATTTAACAGAAGCGATTTAATAAATTACATATCAATATAATTAATCAATCAATATCAATAGATATATTAAAGTATTATGCTTATTTTGCAGAATATGATAGAAGATTAGGATGACACCTTTTTAAAACTGGATTAGGTAAGAGGGATTACTTGCCATGTTTTAATATTTGTTGTTCTTATATTACTAGTTAATTTAAAGGTTGTGCTCAGCCCATGAATATCAATTTGTTTTTTAGGATAAATATAATATTGTCATTCAAATGCAAAGAGGGATGCAATAAATATATAATTCTTCAACAGAAATAAAATAAATACGGCAATAATATCTTTTAACTATAAACTATTTTAGAGATAAAACATCTTTGGAATAAATATTCTTTTTTACACCGAAATGGTGTAAACGTTTTTTTATACATTGGGAGATATTCTTACTTGTCAATTTTATGAAAAATGTATAGAAAGCAAATAAATAACGAATTGATGTAGGTGAACATGAAAGTTAGCGGTTATGTCATAATATTTAGGCATGTGTAAAGTGCTAGAACCAGTTCGAACCAAATCAAACTGTGAACAGAAAATCTGCAAATATTAGAACCGAGAACTGGATCATAGAGAAGTAGTTCAGTACGGTTATCGAAATTCTCTAATTCATGATTATGCCATTCTCACTTTTGGAAGGGCGAGAGGACTTGGAATGGATTCTTTTGGTTCCAATTCTATATGATTAGGTTCTTTGATATATCGAAGAACCAGTTTGTTACAGTATATTTTTATATGATTACTCAAAAAAAAGTGAACACATTGTATTACTCTTGAGCTTCATTTTTTCTTCAAAATACAAATTTTTGCAATCTCTTGATATTGTAAAATGAGATGGGACTTTAAAATTAGGACAAGCTGCTTCCATGAATTCCTTAAAAACCTCTTTCTGAACAAAAATGAGACGAAGTTCGTCCATTATAATCATTTTTCACTAACACTTTTCTTATCACTTCACTGTCAAACTTTCATGCCTTTACACTAGCACTTGTACCTTCACCTTCGTTTTCCTTCTTAAGATATAAGGTACTCTGATCTTTCAGATTTTCAGGGTTCTCTTTACATGGCAGAATATGTTTTAACATTTCAGTCGTCCTGTTGTTTGCATCAGGGTAGTATTCTTTTTCACATAAATTGAATTACATCTCCGTTTTACCCGATTCTCCTCATTAATGAACCGTTTGTGACACCCGACACTTTAGGGTAATGATTACCTTAAACTAGAACTCTAATTTCGTGTATTTAGTTCTTTATTAGACTAAGTACTTGTGATTATTTGCAACTATTTGTATATATGTGTATATACACTTACGTAATTGCTTGAATTACACCTTCGTAATTATTCGTAATTTCGCGAAACAACCGGACGTGGTCCGACTATTTGTACGACGTTGGTGAAAACTATTCATAGATAACGCAATCATATTTTATAGTTAAAATAGTGGTTATATACCTTATATTATTATTTCAAATAATAATACACGAAAAACTTTGACGTTTTGTTTAAAACGTAACAAACGCGACGGAAACGCACAAACCGAGCCCGACACCCGAGCAACACCCGAAATATACTTTTGTAACTCAATTTAGTATTTTAAGAATACTTACTTATCCCGAATATTATTCACAAATTAAAAGTATATACAAAAGCTCAACGTAAATTATCAATTTTTTTTAAATCACAAATTAACGTTTAAACGAACGGGGAACGAAACACGAAGTCGAGAAAAGGAGTCACGAGCCCGAGACATCTTTGGGCCAGGCCCAACTCGGCCTAGGCTGGTCCAAGAGGCCACCCCAATTAGGCCCACCCAAATAAGCCCACACATTTCTCTCTTCCTTCTCTCTACTCTCTCTACTCTCCCTCTCTCTCTAAAATCTCCCATCAACTACCACCTTCCCACCACCATCAACCACCTCATCACCACCATCAACCACCACTCCACCACCACGAGCCGCCATCACATTTTCAAGAAAAAGTCAAGAATCAAGCTCTTTCCTCACTTTCCTCTCCATTTCGATCGGTTCTTCAAGCTTGTAAGAACATCTAATTCATCCATAATACTTGTAACACATCTATAAACATGTTAAAATGTAAAACACTCTCAAATCTTGTTTTCTTTGTGTTTTATCAATCCCGAACCCAACAAAGACTTGTTGAAGCTCTGATACCAATTGAAAGTCCCTTTGAACGGATCCAAACGGGATTGCAACGTGTATTAGTTTGCGGAAAGGTATAATACACAACAAACAACAATAAAACAAGTGAAATGCAAGTGTTTTAGTGTATAAGTTCGTAGGTATTCGAAGATAGCACTGTATGTTCGAATATAACTGATTTCAAAAAGCTGTTTAATGAAATATTACAACTTAGTTTTTATACCCAGTAAGTTCGTACGAACTTACTGGTCCTAGGTTCGTACGAACTTACATGTTCGTACGAACTTCCTAGGTTCGTACAAACATATAGGTTCGTACGAACATACAAACTTAATACTAAAAAGGCTAAGTTAATAAACAAATTACATTATTAACTACAAAACTAATAACAAAACTAACTATTACAAAATAAGAGCTGTTGTCACCAAACGTGCACCAACAGTTCACTTAACAAAGATATGTCCAAAAGATTTCACAAAAATCGTTTTTAGAGAACTTAAAACATGCAAAAACCTTACATGCAATCTGGCCAGAAAATTAGTCCGACTTTGGGAGGTGATATCTCCCTCAAAACTTAACCAAAATGAACGATTAAAAACGCTAAAACTAAGTTTAAGAAGTTAGCTTTCATTTTCCACTGGTCTCATAATTTTTGGAGCTCGTTTGATACTCGAAATAATTTTTACAAAATCATGTAGACGGGCTGGGGAAAAGGCAGAAAACTTACTCCCTTATTGTTTTAGTCATAACTCGAGATTTACATGTCCAAACGACTTGAAACCAACGCCAAAACTTCAGAAATTTTGTTAAGAATAATAGTGGTAGAGATGACTTTGTCCCAAATGTGCACGAATTTTTCCCATAAACTCAATCTCCTTGCATGTCTCCTGATTGGCCACTTTTTGTCCTCTGTGGAAACTTACAATTTTAATAAATACTTAAACTTGTCTAAAAATTCTGTAAAAATTATTTTAAGTACCTAACATACTAAGGAACAACATATATTTTTCTTGTATTTTTTCTCGAACATTTGAATTACGAAACAAAATCTACAAAAGTGATCTGTTTCTGACCCTGTGTCGCAGAAGCCCAGTAGTCATTAGCGACACTAGCATTGTGTCGCTATAGCATTGAACCGTCACATTTTGCGACACAACCCTTGTGTCGCTATAATAATTGAACCGTCACACTTGCGACACAACCCTTGTGTCGCTCTATCATTCGAACCGTCACATTTGCGACACAACCCTTGTGTCGCTATAACATTTGAACTGTCACATCTGCGACACTAAAATTGTGTCGCCAACACCACATTAGCGACACAAGACTTGTGTCGTTGATGACCAAAAATCAAAACATTTTTACTAAAGAAATATAAGTTGAAATAAAAATTGTGAGCGCTGACCTGTCAGCTCGACCCCAGCCAGGGGTCTTGCCCCTTGGACCCCACCAGGGGTTGCCACCCCTTGGACCCCGCCACCAGGGGCGTTGCCCCCGAACCCCCGTCATTCGTGGGCTTCACCCACTTCCCACACTAAGCAACATTATGTTTTCACAAACTTTCACCAACGGGTCGTACACGTTTTCGAATAAGCAAACAAGAATGGTCATACTAGTTAAGTGAACTACTAGCGTATAGGTGGACATTAACCCTCCACCTACACGATTGGCTTAAGTGGACATTAACCCTCTACTTATACAATCACAATAGATGGTCTTTTGAGACATCTACTTACACAATCTTATACGTCTAGGGCGTTAGAAGATTACTCTTGGGAACTCAAATTGCTTGCTGTTATTTGTTAAATAACATACTAATCTCAGGTGAGTTTCATAGCCCCTTTTTCTACTATTTCCACTCAGGGGTGAGAATACATACAACTGCTTTTAACAACTGCTATTTTATGTGAACGCAAGTACAAAACACGATATATTGGTTGCATGAGTTATTTAACTAATCCTGAAAGTCCCCCACACATAGTTTGTTAGTATCGATATAGCGTGAATGTTAATGAATAGTACTATTTGGGATTGACTCCTCCCGTCCGGGTTAGTCGCACTAACTGGTCAAACGGACGCATTATCATTTGTTCTTACGAGTGTTGGATTAGGCACTCGCTGGGAGGCACCACGATCGTGGCACTTGATTGTGACCCGACACCACAGTTAAGCTCGAACCATGGGCTCATGGCAACAATATACACCTCTTTTACATTTTCGTAATACATTACTATCATTGTTGGATGATACAAACAGGAAATCTTGCGTTCCACACGTTCCATACAATGTAATATCAATTGTTTTCAAACCTATGAGCTCACCAACTTTATGTTGACTCTTTTAGTATGTATTCTCAGGTAACCAGCCGCAGTAGGATGCTTTGGAAGCAATAGCTCGAGTCGCATATTTTGAAACAACCAAGGAATTAGATTGCATTTACTATATTTTGTAATAATAGTTATGTAATTCTACGTATCGGATGCGAACTCCTAGCTTTTATGTAAACACTTTTAAGTTTGTAATGTAATGATTTTTGAAAACGTCTCATATAGAGGTCGTTTTTTGTAACTTTTGTGTTGTGATATTTGATTTGGTTGGCGCCCCCATGACACCCCATACCTTCCGCTGCCACGCGTCTTGGGGGGGGGGGTGCGACACCGTTCAACATAATTCCATACAACAGGCGTAAACCTTCCCTTGCCATTTCCCTTCTATAATTGGCCACGGTCATTCTAAACAATGATAAAAAATATCTTTGCAAATGATATGATTCACAAATTTTTATTTACTAGATGAAGTTTAGTTGCTTTCTTAATGAGACAACACCCTTAATCCTTTTCTGTTGTAAGCATAATTTATAATCTGTTGTTTATTAAAAAGGTAAGAATAAACAAATAAACAAACCCTGTTAGCATTGACTCATGAACTTGTTAACAATAGGTTCAGAGACTCGGTTAGAAAGCAATTTGGCAAAAGGATTGTTAAAACCTGTAAATAGTATCTTAAATTTCTATTACAGGTGAAAAAATAGGCAGATAATAATTTTTTTAATTAATAATGTGCAATGTATGATTACAAAAGTTTATTCTGTAAATAACTACATAATATTTTGACAAATTATTTGAAAGGTTTTATGCACTAAATGGGTCGAAATTGCCACCTTCTATGATCCACTATATGTTGTTCTATTTTAATTTCTAATTATCTAACTACTAGTAGTTCATGTATGATTTATCTAATAAGAGAGGAAGGGTAATGTTTCAGCAATGACGAAACCTTCTATACAGTTAACTTTAAAAGAGCACCTTTATGAGTGCCCCAGCAGATTATCAGAAGAAATGGTCAAATGTATGGCTGCGGCATACTGCTGGCTTCGCAGTTCATCATCCACCAACTCAGAACAAAAGAAACCGTCTCCATTGTCTAAACTGTCCACCAAATTAGTTCTTCCTCGATGTGCTAGTGGAGAGGATTCCAAATCAAGGGTTGAGATATCTTGGATATCCACTGATAAGAACAACTTTTCTCGTGCATCTTATGCCATAAACAATTATAGGCAAGTCCTTAGTATAACATTGTGAAAAGCTATGTAAAGATAAAAATTTAATGCCAAAGATCGTGTGAGTGTGCAGTTATGCTTCGGATGTTTTGTTATCTAGGTATATAAAAGAGGAGGAAAGATAGACGGGTTGAGTAACATGTTCTGGTTGAAACGGGCCAAAACAGGCCAGGATGGTTTGGGTTAACCCGCAATTTTTTATTCTTTTTTTAAGTTTGTTTAGTACTAATTCACGTATTAAGTATGATTTCAAAAACAATTTTATAACAATTATGATCTAAATCTGCCGTTAAGAAGAATGAAATAAATTTTTAAATAGGAGGTTCCTATGTATTAAAAATAGACTTTGGGAGACTTTCAACCCATTCGACCTATTTGACTTGTTCCCCCTTTTAGCTTAATTTGATATGACCCCTTTGACATAAAACTCAACCAAATTCAAGCTATTCATAAATTGGTGAGTCAAAATTGTGACATTAATCAGTACGCATGTGGATTTGTTACATTGGAGCATCCACTTGTTTTCATCACCGAGTTAAACTGTATGCGTTTCCTTATTCAGACTTCTAGTGGAGCAACTAGAGAAGTTGAATTTAAGCAGATTGGAAACAAATCCCAAGACTGCATTCTGGATCAATATGTATAATTCCGTGATTATGCATGTAAGATCACATACCATGATCACATATGGTATTTGCTGACTCAAATGTACATGTTTATCAAGACATTTTGATTTTGGTCTTGCAGGCATATCTGGCTTATGGGATACCTCACAGCTCTCTGAGAAGGTTAGCCTTATTTCACAAGGTAGTATAATTTGTTATCGGATAACTATTATATCTATTTTGTGGAGCATACAAGTTGAGTTGACTTTGTTCAAAGTTCTGTCTCTGACTTACAGGTAGAATCAGAGCTTTGTCTCGAATTCATCTTTCTATAACGTATGTTTCTCTCTGTGTAGTGTAGGCTGCTTACAAAATCGGTGGCTATATAATAAGTGCAAATGCTATTGAGCAGGCAATATTTAGGTTCCGTACCCCTAGGGTTGGGAAGGTACCACCTCTTTCTTCATCAATTCATGGATACTTAAATACTAGTTTAGTAATATTACTCTGGTTCTCCAATAATGATTGATCCATAGAGACATGGATTTGGACTAACCAACTACAGTTTTCTACGTACCCCATTAAACAGATTTTTCAACTCCAAATATTTGTTTGATAAAAATCATAAAATAGTCAATTATTTGTTGAAAATTATATGTTTTTTATAAAGTATTCAACTTTATGAATTCTAAAAGAAACCTTGAATTTTTCTCTCCTTTTTATTCCATAATTGAACTTAACTTTAGTTCGGTTACTGATAGTTCGTACCGCATAGACTAATGCTGATGTCTATGGGCTATGGTGAGTAGACATCCTTGCATTGGCCATGTAACAACGTATCAAATATTGTTGAGTAAACGTGTTTATAGAAAGCCGTTGATGTGTTCTACTCTATTCTTTTTTTTTGTATGGAAATTAGGGGATGTTAAAGCATTTCATAATCATTTTACCTGCATGAATATGGAAAACCCACAGTCTTTTAGAAATTACAATGTTTTGATGTAAGACATGATTTAAAGAAACTGTTTGTACAATATGTAAGGCACCCTTTGTTAAAGATGAGATAAAGAGATCTCCTGGACACTAATAACCATTGTTTGTTATTAACATGACAATTAATTAACTTTTACGCTATTGGTTCATCTCAACAAATACTAGTGGCTGGAGACCATCCTCTCAACTGCATTATGGAAAAAATCTGGAGAAGAAAGACAACGCATCAGTACAAAGTTCGGTCTCGAACATTACCAACCCCTTTTGTGTTTTGCCCTTTGCACAGGAACTTCATCTGATCCTGTGGTAAGTTTCTGATTCTCTTATCCGTTTCCTCTATGTCTAACATCTATGATCTTGACTTTTGCGTCTTGAAAACTAAATAGGCAAAAAAAGATTGAATGGTGACTGGTTTTACTTGCATTAGTTAAACTGTTATCTGTCCTATGAAAATTGCAACGATTGCTGCATCCAATATTTTCATCGTCCACCCTTTGGCAGTTCAAAGTCTACACACCGTCAATCATCATAGAGGAGCTAGAAGTAGCAAAGAGGGATTTTCTTCAATCAAACATAATAGTGAAGAAATCAAAGAAAGTTTTTATACCCAAATTACTTGAGAGATTCGGGAAAGAATCTGACATTGCTCCAGACAATCTTCTTAAATGGATAGCTGAAAACGTTGATAAAAATCTCGAAGATTCTATAAGAAAATGCATTGAGCAGAAAACCAGCAAGAAAATATCACAGACTATCGAATGGTTGCCTTATAACTCGCGATTCAAGTACGTGTTCTCAAACGATTTAATTAAGAAACCATGGTGGCTTTGAATCTATGTTCATCTATTACTGCAAGAAAGCCAGCAAGAAAATATCAAGGATCATCGAATGGTTGCCTCATAATTCAAGATTCGTGTACGTTTTCTCGAATGATAAGTTAAAAAGCAGGGTGGTCTTGGATCTGTGTTCAGTTATTGTAATGCTGCTGGAAGGAAAGAACCAATTTACTTACATGACAATTGTAGTGTTCTTCTTTCTTTCTGGTTTGTTGGTGAAATTAACAAATTCTTGAACATCGCAATATTTGTAAAGTTGTAATGTTAATTACTTTGTTTCTCATATAATCATCTATGATGTTAGTTCTTGTATAATTAGTATATGTTAATATGCTATAGTTAAGCTGAAGTATAAAAATAGAGATGACTGTCCTGTTTAAAGATCCAAATACTTTCTGGTGACGCCAACAATGCTTGTGAGGGGTTCATGATTGTAGAAGCATTTGCGGGTAAAAATACTGTAAACGAGTACAACAATCAGGTTCTTGAGTATGTTTTTTATCAAATGAAGGTTCTCTTCGTGGTCTAACCATCGATGATGTTAGATTGATTGGTGCCCGATATGCTAAAAATGTTTTTTTTTTTGTTCTTCCTCGAAATCTTTAAAAATGTGGCTTGGGGATGCTTGATTATCTCCAAAATGATGTTTGTTTGACACCTTATGTTATCATAGTATATCTTAAATGTTAATGTTATGTTATTTCTTGTGTACTAGAAAGAAAAATACCGTTTAAAGGTACTATGTACTCTGTTATATGGATGTTTACTGAAATGGGTTAATTAAAACATTTATTTTACAAGTAACTCTAACCATCAATCCTAATTATTCAATAAATAATAATATAGAAATTATAGTTTAGATTAAGATTCAAAGTTAGATTGCGTTCGGTAAATTTCAACCAGACAAGCAAAAGAAAGATCTTGTTACAAATTACATTCATCTGGGTTATGGTTATTAGAGTATAGTTAGATTAGTTTATAGTTAGGTCCAGCTCGATTGTGTAGACGGACTTGAGTCCATTAGAGTTTTTGAGTTTCTTGTAATCTGTAAATAGTTGATTAGGATAAAGTAAACGAGATGGTTGGTGATTGTTGGGCTTGGCGTCGGGCTCCAAGGCCTGGTCCAGAAGAAATCCAATTTGCTATAAATTTGTAATGGCTGAACTTATAAGGAATTTGGGCCTTCTACATGGGCTGATAAATGGATCTTTAAATTAGGTAGTTCAAGACTTCAAGATGTTATACGGTCAAGGCTTTGCACGGTTGCACCAGTTTCTGATTGAACAATATGTGGGCACCAATGATAGATCAAAGTATCAAACCGTAATGAAATAGTTACTAATAGGTGGAATAAAATCTTACCTATCAAAGCAAATATTTTATCTTGGCGAATAGCAAATGGCAGACCCGCAACCAAGTTTAACTTGGATAAATGGGGTATCGATCGATTAGATGTTTGTGTTGTGATGGAGGGTGATGTGCTAAATCTAGTTATGGAATTGATGCTAAGAAATATCGCAATTAATTATTACACAACCATGCAGTGTACCCTGTCGAGTAGTAGTATACTTTTGATAAGTCCGAGTCGAAGCAAGAAGACTGTGCAACTAACAATATTTAACGAATGTATGTTAATCTAAACAGATAAGTAAATGTGGAGTTTTGCAATCGAGTTGTTGCTTTGCAATTGTCACGAATAAAATAAAATAAAAACATGCAATTGGGTTATGAATAATCGATTTAGAAAATATATCAAATGATAAAACGACATTCACTTGTATTAGTTCATTAATGACTTCGGGGTGTTTGTTAAAACGTCTTTATCTAGTATAGTTTATCAAATTAAATTCATTATAGGATTCTCTTTCACTCCTCCCGACCGAATGATTAGAAATTATCTTTCGCTTTCACTCTAGGTTTCTAACCAAACTAAATCTAAATTTAATTCATTAACTCATGATTTAATCTTGTAAACCTACGTTCGCAATCAACAATCATTCATAGACAAATAATTGTAACAAACCGTTTAAAATGTAAAAGCGTTCACTATAAACATCAAATGATTTACCAACAAGACAAATTAACAATTAAAACTCAACCACAATTGGTTATTCGATTAAATATGAATTAAACAATTGTAAACATAAAAGGTTAACACTCATCAATAGATCACGCCATCCAAGTGAATGTAAAAGTACTCAGCCCATAATCAAGTTAATTAGAACAAAGCACATAAATAAAATGGAGTTAAACATTATTCAAACGGACCACATATCCGCCGGATAGCATGAAACTATCCGCCGGATAGTGTGCTTCTATGATTTTTATGAACTTGCTCAATTTCCTTCGTTTTATGCCTGTCACACCCCCAAATTTGACATTTACAGTTAACCATGCGGATGCTTTCGGGGCGTAACGAGGATCGAATAACATTACCCCGAGCGTATGATTATCGCAGAACATCTATATTATTAGGATGCCAATAATTATTTTACAAATGTTACGGCTTATTAAGCCGTCAAAATAGCAATGTTACAAATACATTGTTTTCAACAAGTTACAAGTTCGGGATTTCATAAATAAGACTACAAGTCAATTAATCCCATTGTTCAAATTTAAAATGTGGCATCCTAATTTATCGTGGCAGGTACGGTCCCAATATGCATGTGTCTTACGGCATAGCTAATTCCCCTGAAAAACATATTTATTAAAGGTCAACATAACGTTGAGTGAATTCACAAGTTTAATGACTCGATCATAAACCATCATTTAGTAATCATTTCATCAATAGATCAAAAGTGGCATTAACGGCCTATTATGCGATTATTCTCGATGTAAAACAATAAAAACCTCTGACTACGAATCCCCCGAAGGTTAGCTAAACCGTCGAGTTAATATGCCGAACTAAGCCTATAACCAAACCACAACACAAATGAATCGTTTGCCTTGGACTAGTTAAGTATACTTCGTCCCCAAAACATGCGAACAAGGTCGCTAGTTAGCGCAACTAACTAAAAGAAATGTGGGATGGGCCTGTCAAACCCGATAGTACTATCTGTATACTCAGTGGTTAGCGTCATCTAACTAATGGTTATAGTATTGCATGCTAGGACTTCGGCACTACAACTTATCCAACTTAGTCGCTCATAAGGATACAATGTCAGGTTTTAAATAATCGCATACATTCAGTTATATGTTTTTCACCCCAAGTTGAAAGCATTAAAACAGTAAGAGTGGGGCTGTGAACTCACCTGAGTCCGAGCGTGCTAGCAAAGCAGTTATATATATATATATATATGTCCAATCAAGTCTCTTAGCGTCCTAAACGCAAGAGTTCAAATTAATATATGTAGACGACTCGATAGTCAGTCTATGCCAGTTGTTCACTCAACTAGGTTTAAATATGCCATCGACGGGCTTGAATATCATGTAACTTTATTTTAAATGAAAACGACACGTTGTGATCCTTATTAGTTCTCAAAACATCAAAACTCGTTTAAGTCAACGTTATAACATATTATAAATCATAATATATGGATCATTGATCTTGATTCGTTATTTATACGTTGTCTCGATCGTGTATTGTCTCAAGTTCTCGACTTCGTTATATTGACTTTTAAGTCGTTAGTTGTACGTTACTATAACGTAATAATGATACTTAGTCAATATATATATACATATTGTTCTGGTAGTATTTGATTTAAGGTTTAGGATTTCGTTAAATCGGCTTTTAATTTAGGAATCGCATGTTCATAAAATCTCGTCATGATACTTTAACAAATATATATATACTTATACACGTATATATATATATATATCAATATCGTTATAGTCTTTATAATCCATTTCTATAACTTTCGTCGTTATAATACCATTTAACTCGTCTTATTCCCGTTTTTAACCTAGGTTTTGGGTTTTACCGGTTTTAAATCCTATAAGTCTTGTTTTCACCACTTTAAACTATCGATTTCACTTTTATATATTTTAATTTATAAGTTTTACAAGTTAAGCCAACTACTTACAAATCTTACCCCTTTAATCCCCATAGTTTAGATTTTCTCGTTTTAGTTTGACGTTTCGGTTTTTCGGTGTCTAATCGTACAAATCTCAACTTTTATACTCTAAACTACATCTTAAATCATAATAATACTTTATTAACTGATTTTCACCTATTAGTCCCAAAACTATTGATTTTTCACTTATAGTCTTTATAGTTTAACTTTTAGATGTTTATTATAGTTTAACAGTTTCTGTCCGAATTTTTGTCCTTCTTTGGCTACGGTTTTGACTAGTCAAACAAGCTCCTAACATTATGAAATTTTTACCACATGTTTCCCTATGTCTCAGCTTTCCAGAATTATAAGGTTCATAATTTTTGGTCACGTTTAAGGGGTTCAAACCTATTTAATACTACACAAAGGTCCAACAGTACCCTTTCTGGACAGTTGGTCAAAGATCTGTTTGTACACGGAGTTATACTTATCTTCACGAGGTTTAATCATACAACTTGGAAAGCTAACACAATATATGACCTTTAGGAAAAAGAATCAACTCATTTAGATCTATGGTTTGAAAGTTATGACCTTCCAAAGTTAGGTCATTTTCTGTCACGAAATAGCAGATTGTACACATTTTCTTAGAAATTCGTTTTGAAGCATCAATACTCGTCTAAACCTTATGAAACCAGTTGGGTTAGAAAGATAACTCTTTGAAATTAATTTTAGACTCAAGAAACACGAAATTTGGTTAAGTTTTGACCAAGTTATTAACCTCCAAAGTCAACACCACTTTCTGTCCGAATTAACACTTGTTGTTTAAGGGACTGTTTTGGTTATTTTTAGCATATCTTTGTTATATACCATACAAATACGTGATTTTATGTTTAATTCTAGCATGAGTGAACATCTAAACATATTCTAACTATCATATAAGCATTTTAATAATAGATCTAAGGATTTTGTAGGTAGATTTTCCTTACAATGCATTAAAAGAGCAAAATGGAGCAAAATGAAGGTTTGAGCTTGGTGTTCTTGGCCTCCTAGCTCCAAATCCGTATGTTTAAGGTTGTTTTACCATGGGAATGAAATGAAAACGAAATATGCTTTTGATTGTGAGTAAAATGAGTGTAAAAGGAGGGTTTTAGGTGTGGTGATGCATGGTGGTTCAAGGTGGTGGCGTGGTGGTGTAATGGTGGACTTGTGGTGGGTGTTCTTGAGCAAGAAGGGAGGTTTGGGGCTGCTGAAAAACGTGGGTTAGGGGAGGGAGAGTGAGCAGAATTTTTGTGTGTGTTTTGGTGAAGAATGAGTTGCAAATGAGGGGAAATCAAAGGGGTAAGGGGAGGAGAAGCATGGCATGCATGTTCCATGTTTTAGGGATCAAGGAGAAGGGATCAAAGGGGTCCCTAGGGCCCTTTCTTTGGCTGATTTTGGAGAGGGAAAGGAGGGGGGGCCCTTTTGAGGGTTAAACACAATTAGTCTAGATATTTTGATCATTAATCGCTAATCTCGATTAGTTTAGTCGTTAGTCGTATGATTAGGGTTAATTAGGTTTAGTTAGGGTAGATTAAGGTTGATTAGCATAGATTAGGGTTATTAGGATGTCACAAGTTGATCGAAATAAGATTCGAGTAATTATCGATACTTCGTTTATTATTAACCGTGGATTTTCTACGCTTTCGCGATAATTAAATTGATACAATCGTTTGGTTCGATTATTCGGCATGTCATTGCTATACTTAGATTAATAGTAATAATTTACCTTATATTACTTGATCTCAATAATAATCGGGAGTTGATTGATAGGTTATCCGATTAAATTCACATTTTATCTCATTCGTTGCACGTTTTCTATTTCGCATGAACGTTTATTGATGTTAAAATTGTTATGCCTATTTCTTAGCATAATTATCAATATAATAATAACAACTATATATATTCGAATAGATTTACGTTATTTTCATAAATGGATCACCAACGTTCTCAAAATTCAAGAATGCATCTCGCATTAAAATTTGTTGCATCTCATATGCAAACACGGGCTTTGTGCTAGACTTTATTTGATTAAAACAAATTCACTTTGATTTAATAGGGAATTAGCCTAAACGTACGTGATTAAAATGTTTGGAATTTACCCTAATTTGAGGGTTGTCACATTCTTCCCCCGTTAAAGAAATTTCGTCCCGAAATTTTAGCAATGTCATAATTGACAGGGGTATTTTTAAAAGTTGAGGATATTTCATCCTTGCGCTCCCGGATATATTCTGGTCCACGCTTCGAGTTCCAATGAACTTATACTAGTTTAATCAAACCATGTCGTAGATTTTGGACCTTCGGTCCAATACTTGAAAGTTTCTCCACAGAAATTAAGTCGTGTATCGACACAGACATCGTAAGGAGGGAAAATTAAAGATTTGTTAGAAGGACACTTCCTTATATCACATAAGTGAAACGTGTCATGAATATTACCTAATTATTGAGGTAGTTTTAATTTATATACCACTGGACCAATCCTCGCTAGGATTTCAACAGGTCCTATCTAATTTCAGATTTAGTTTTCTTTGTTCTTCAAACTGAGCTATCCCCTTCCAGGGTGATACTTTTATTAGGGTTTTATTTCCTATTTGAAACTAAAAGATTTCCGGCAGTTATTGGCGTAACCTTTCTGTCGGTCTCATGCCGTTTTTAAATTGATTAGGAGTTTCGAGGTCTTGTCCGTCGTCTCATAGACGATCTCGGACTGAAATTTGGTTCTCACCCAACTCTGCCCAACAGATTGGCAATTGGCACTTGCGTTCTTACAATGCCTCAAATGGGGTTATCTTTTTGTTGGTGTGGTGACTATTGTGTTAGGAAAATTCTACTTGGCAATTGTGCATCCCAATTTCCTTCGAAGTCCATCACACGGTTTCGAAATAAATCTTTGAACGTTTTTGTTTTATAGCTTTGTTCGATATGGTCATCCGTCTGTGGATGATAGGCTGTACTCGTGTCGAGACAAGTACTTGATGTCTTTTATAGCGATCGTTAGATACGAGTTGTAAAATGGCTATCTCTATCGATGATAACGGATCTTGATACTCCATGTCTAGAAACGATTTCCTTCAGATACGTTCTAGAATCGATATCCTTCAGATAATCGATATTGTTGTATCATGCCTAGAACAATCTCTTCCAGATAAATTCTAGTTAGCTCTTCTTTATGCCAGGAAATGGGTTGACCCTGTCAAGCGGTCAACGATCACCCATACGGTGTCGGATCTAGCTGACGTCTTGGGTAGTTTGTAACAATCTCCATCGTTATTTACTCCCACTTCCACTGTGGTATTCTCGGTTTGTTGTAGAAGTCAAGTCGGTTTTCAACATTCGGCTTTGACCTTCGAACATGTCAAAAATTCACTAACGTAGATGAATCTCTACTTGTTTTTGTCTATCACTAAAATCCTACCAGGGCATGATACTTCTTATCAGCACCTGATGTATCGAGAAATTTAGCCTATAAGTTTCGTCTAATTATGAGCTTGCGGCGCTTCTCAACGCAAGGTACTCATGTTCGGTCTATGAATTATAACGTCTCATCCTTATTTGCTTCAAGTTGTTAATACATCCTCATCAGGGATTCTCCTTTCGGCGTTAAGCGATTTAAGCCACTCGTTTTCTGTTGCGAATTTGGGGAGTGGTTTTAGGGTGGATGATCATCCTTAAATTACGAACTCTGAGAGTTTTGACTCGTTCTTCACAACTCAAGGCCTCTGCTACTTCATTAGCCTTGCCCGATGATACTTCTCTCGGTCGTAATTGTTTAGCAACTTGACCTATTTTCGTTGCCTCATGTTGTGTTATTTCTAGTCGATTGGATGTTGGTGAATATTGTACACTTGATACTCTACAAGTAGTGTCTCTAAATTTTTATTGCAGACACGACTGCTCCCCACACTCAGTTGTGAGTTGTATAGCTTTACTCGCGAATCTTTAATTGGCGAGAAGCATGAGCATTGACTTTGTCGTTTTGCATTAATACGCAGTCCTAATTCCTGATGTGAAGCATCGTGGTAGACATTGAAACTTTTCGCTCTTGTGGGTATCGGTAGAATAGGCGCGGTACATGGTTTTTGTTTTAAGAGTAGAAAGTGGATTCTTGTTTCTCGCCCCACGTCAAATTTCTTGTCCTTTCGAATGCACGAATTCAGTGACCGGGCTCTTTTTGAAAAGGTTTCGATAAATCGACGGGAGTAGTCAGTATGACAAGGAAATTTTACGTATTTCGGTTGGGGTCTTTAGCGTTTCTCAGTTTTTGATTGCCTCGATTCCTGGGTGGGTCCATATGATTTTTCTTCGTTTATTCATATGGCAAGGAAGTGTATTCCTCTCATCCGAAACTCGTACTTAGAGGACTTAGTTTCAAGTGTCGTTCGTGTTTCTCTTTTCGTTTGCGAATAAATGAGAATTTCGTAAAGAATATGGTGGCGAATTTTATCAGGGTATGGTTTGTATACGCCGTTCATAGGCTCCATGAACATAGTTGGTGCGTTTTGTCAATCCAAAAGGTATGACTAGAAATTCGTAATGGCTGTACGAATCCTGAACGCGGTCTTAGGCACATTTTCATCTAGTACCTTTAGTTGGTGAAGATTATAACGTAGGTCGATTTTTGAATAAAAGTTGAATCTGTGAAGTTAGTCACATAGATAGTCGATGCGAGGTAATTGGTATCGGTCCTTGGTAATTTACTTAATTAAATCCTTGGCGGTCTACGTATATTTGAGTAGATTCATCCTTCTTCGTTGCAAGTAACACCAGAGCTTTCTCAAAACGAGAAGCTCGGTCGGATGAATCCTAGGTCTAAGAGTACTCGTCCTAGCGTGGACAACTCTTGTTATTTTCGTGGAGTTTAGACGGGAATTTGAGCGGTCGATTGGTGCGGCTCTTGGTATTAGATTGATATGGAATTTGACTTGTCTCGGGGGCGGTAGTCCTGTCAACTCCTCAGGAAATACACCCGGATATTTACGTATGATTAGTGTTTCGTATATTCGTCGCTCCTCGAGTTTCTTCTCTACTATGTGGGCCAGGAAGGTTGTATGTCCTTCTCGTAGGTATTTGCTTGCCTTCGTGCAAGTAGTCATTTTCACGGTGCTCCGTTTCTTTTCTCCTTGCATCGCCAGGGTTTTCTCTAGACGGTAACGGGACTCGTATTACTCTCTCTTAGTAATCTATGTCCGTATGAATTTTCGTGGGTATCTAATAACAATCTGTCATACTATTAAGTTTTAAATTGGGTTTAAGCTGTTACTAAGTGGTTGTCTTTTAGATTAATTATATCACTCGTGCCTATAATTCTATCGTTTCCTCTTTGTATATTTCACTCATCGGAGATGGCGTTTATTAAAACAATATTATCATTCTATTAGTACAAGGATAAACTTTTATATATAAAATGCATCAAGCATTATACAAAAGTTGAGACGTTTCTTACAAAATTGATCGAGGTTTATCCTCCATGTACGTCTCAATACATCCTTAAGTCTATATTTATCCTACATACTTCTTACTACTAATCTATTCCATATCTAGGCCATGTGGATAATAACGTGTCCCTAACATGTCCCTATAACGTAGAGACGTACTATAGATCGCAGTCTCCTCAGTGGACTGTTGGCACTTCTTCTTAATCCAAGACCTAGTCCTTTGTGTCAATTTAGTTGACAGTTTCTTCCAGAAGCGAATCCTATCTTTGATTTGCACAAAGATGGGCCTTTTCGCAATTATTAGTTCTAGCTTGTAGCTTTTGCACTTCATCCTGACTTCCCAGACTTGAGCATCTAGTTCCTCTGCTTGATTTCTCAACTTTTCATATTCATCTATATGAATTATCCCTCCAAATTGATCTCATCTATGTCCACAACAACTTTTTCTACTGGGGCTATTCTCTCGTTAAGGTATTCGTAGTGGATATGTTCCTCATGGATCAACTCGTTATTGGAGAGGTAACTGTCTACAGTGATCTCTGCTATTTCCTATGACATATCATCCAAATATTAATAGTGACAAGATATTTGTACCAGTTGAATTATAAAAATCTTGAGTATATAACGTTTCAAAACTTGAATTTCATGTTACCGTTGATGATACTCATGCAAGTAAATCAACACGTTGTCAAAATATGTCTATTGAATTTAAACTGACATTTCTCACTTGATTTCATTTCATTTTATTTTCTTTTATTTATTATTATTATTATTATTATTATTATTATTATTTTGAGTTCGTTAAGTATTAAATTTTTTTTCTTTTTAACCATCATTAAAATATTCGTAATATTTGTCACACCCCGCTAAAGCGGAAACACGTGATGTAACAGTACAATGATTTCATAATCGAAAATTACAAAACGTCACCGTTCAACGGTCTACAAATAATACATAACATTATGTCTTACAAGCGTTTACAGCACGAAGTGGATAACCTAAACACACAATTACATTCATGAGATACAATTTCCGTAACACAATAACTGCATAAGTCGTCTAGCGGGTTAAGATTCGATAGACAAGTTGAGACTAATTCCTGAAAAGCATGTAAAAATACAGGTCAACTATGAAACATAGTTGGTGAGTACACAGGTTTTGTGAAATGATAGACTTTCTTTAAAGGTTTATGAAGTTTGGTTCAAACATTACACGTACTACATGATTAGTTTGCAAAATTCTTTGTTTAGTGCCGAGCTCATACGACTAAGATAATTAACCAATCCCCAGTTTAAAATGATCATCGGATAATAGTCAAAGGTTATTTCATAGTAATTATACAAGGGATTAGTTGACTTAAGCTCTTTTAAGAGTGATCTTTATTTGAATGTTAAATTCCTTTATGAATCGATATCTTAGCTGTAAATGAAATTTATATAATAGTGGAACTCATTTAAAAGCAATACTTTAGAAACCTAATTAAAAGTCATAATTCATTTATAACATCATACTCATATTATTAAAAGGACATTTAAAGTTTATAAAACTCACGATATGGTGTGTATGATAAATGCAAATTAAGTAGGTAAAGCTTATTTAATAAGTTCAAGTTATGTTTTATAAAGTTAATGGTTAGTCCTCTTTCAAGCAAACTGTTCGCCATTTAGACGAATCATTATATCGAATTTCACAAGATAACATGGTGTCATTGAAACTACGTCTTTAATTGTCAAAATCACAATGATTTATAACTTAATAACTCCGGTTATATTCGTATGGTTAAAGAAGTAATGATTCGAATTACATAACATGATAACGTCGAAGTTGTGATATTTAAAATTTAAAGAAAGGTTACTTCGAATAACAATGTCATGGTAGAGCTCGGCCTTAAGTTGATAATTCAATAAGAAACCTCATTTCGAATAACTATGTCATTATAAAATATGAGTCGCAAGTTTATCGTTTTAAGCGACGTCATTTACGTGTCAAAGCGCCATACATTAATGGGTGTTTACGAAATCACTATGCCATTACATTTTTTTTTATATAATTGATGATTAAATTATGCTTGAGCCCACAACCAAACCTACAACCGATAAACCCTTGCCCCAAACAGTGTTGCCCTATCGTTGGCATTTAGGATGATGGAATGCACTCACGTGGCCGCGTGAGTGGGGAGGTGGTCTCGCTCCCAAATAGTACTATTCATATGCATCATTTTGCTCATATAGAGTTAATGGTCGTGTAGATGTTGGGACATGTTATTGTGACAATAGATCTAGCTTGTAATAGGACTAGTGTATTTATTATCAATCTTGTATAAATTGGTTTAGACTTGTAAATATATGATATTAACTTGTTATTATTATTTGTTAAATGTTATTAGACAAATATCGATTTTAAGTTAAAGTCTGAATCGCGAATTGAGAAGTCAACTCGCAGGTCAACAGACTTGCGAGTTGAGATCTCAACTCGCAGTCCAATCTGGACTCGCAGCTCTCAGCTGCGAGTTGAGATCTGGGCTCGCTGTAAACTGGACTCGCAGGTCTTACCTGCGAGTTGAGTTTTGGGCTCGCAGCTTTCTCGGTTCGCAGGACCTACCTGCGAGCTGAGATGTGGGCTCGCAGTCCATCTGGACTCGCAGGCCCATGGGCTGCGAGTTGAGTCAACTCGCAAGGCCCATGGCCTGCGAGTTGAACCAGATATAAATATTTTAATGCTACTCATTATTAAAGGATCGAGAAATCCGTGCCATAAATACACACAGCAAATATTTAATTACTCTCCTCGTTTTTCGTGCAGATATATTTTATTATAGTATTAAAGGCTCGGTTTTGAGTGATTAACTTAGTTAATAATCAAAACGAAGTCCTTTAGTTGATAGTAAAGTTATATAAGCTTAAACCTAACGTATTGAGGGATTCCGCACCTCAATACTTAAAGATAATCCGTTATCGAACCAAGATCTAGCGACCTTACAATTGGTATCAGAGCTTTCGGGCTTAGAAACGTTGTGGTTACAAGGTTTTTGGTTATATAACATCTTTAGGGTCGTTTTTCGAACGAAATCTACGGATTTATTCGTAAAATACCAAAAAGTTTCAGTTCCCAAATTTCGAGGCGCCGTTTTGCGAGTTGAGATTAGGGTTACTGTTATTTGCGAGTTGAGATTAGGGTTTCTGCGAGTTGAAATTCAGCTGCGAACCGAGTTCCATTGCGAACTGAGTTCCTTTGCGAGCTGAGATTTCTGCGAACCGAGTTGAGTTTCTGCGAACCGAGTTCCCCTGCGAACTGAGTTCCTGCGAGCTGAGATTCTCTGCGAGTTGAGATTGACTTGCGAACTGAGATTCTCTGCGAGCCGAATCTTACTTGCGAACTGAGATTTTTGCGAGCTGAGACTTCTGCGAACTGACATTTCCTGCGAACTGAGTTTAGTTGCGAGTTGAGATTATTGAATTCGCAATATAACTTAATTTTTCACTTTAAAATGTCTGATTTAAGCCGAATGATCGAGATGGAACACGAGGTTGGAAAATCTAATGTTCCACCGAAGCTACTTAGACTTGAGGACTATTATGGGTGGAAAGACAGATTTGAAAGTTACTGTAGATTCCACGACATCACTATTTGGCTGTGTATTAAAAACGGATATGTTGCACCTACAGCTGAGGTAGGGAACGCAACAGTGATTGTGACTTATGATCGAATGAATGACAATCAGAAGAAAGAATTCACCATCGATAATAAAGCACATTCTTCAATTAAGATGAGCCTTCCTAAGGAGATCAACCATCAGTTGAAGTCCTTTCACACAGCTAAAGAGCTGTGGGACGCTCTAGAAAAGAGATGTGAGGGGAGCCCTCAGGTGAAAGCTGGTAAATGTAATCTTCTAAAAAAGCAGTTTATGGTATTTAAGGCTTTTAGAGAAGAAGATCTTGAGGCTTACACCACCCGTTTCTATCATCTATTAAGTGAGCTTGACGACCATGCTATCTTCTATAATGACAAGGAGAAAACCGACAAGTTTATTGAGGGTTTACCTTGTAAATGGGAGATGTACGGTATCATGCTGAAAGATAATGATGAAAGATATGCAACCATGACCCTAGAGAAAGCGATTGATAAACTAAGGGGTTATGATTTCTCTAAGAGAACGAGAGATACGGATTCTGATCATCTACAGAATCCTGGTCTGTACCATGGAAAGACCAGTATCTCTAATTCCTCATCCAATTCGACCACGGCTTTGTTTGCGGATGAAATTGATGAGATTGGAGAAAAATTGACTGAGGATCTTTGTTTCATTGCTTCAGATAGCGGTGAAAAACGAAACAGGAACACCACCTCAGATAAATCCACTCAAGGGCATCATAAGATGCCGATGAGTGTGAAATCAGCCGAACAACAACTTTCTGTGTTGGCATCGTTCGTTGCTTCCTATGAAAACTATATTCAAGGGAAGATAAACGATCCAGCACAATTTGATGAAGATTATGATCAGGTTGACCCTGATGACTTAGAGGAAATGGACCTCCAGTGGCAACTGGCTATGGTGTCAAGGAGAGTAAAGAATTTCCTAAAGCGTACGGGTAAGAGAGTGGTTGGAAATCGACCAGGTTTTGACAAGTCCAAGGTCAAGTGTTATAATTGTCAAGGTTACGGACACTTTGCCAGGGAATGCCAAAGACCAAAGGTTGATGCTGGAACTTCAAAACAAGATTCGGGAAGTAATCTAACTTCCAAAGTCTTAGTGGTTCAGCAAATAGACGGATCTTATGATTGGTCTACACCATCAGAGCAAGCTCTCATGGCTGAGATTGACGATCAAGAGAAACAAATTGAATCCACTTCCTACATGCCGACTACTGAAGAACTTCAAGCTAATGTGCCACACACAGAAGTTAAGGGGATTGAGGAAGATGTTCTCTACATCAACTCGACAGAAGAATTGAGTCCCAATGATTTTGTGGCATATATGGCTGATATTCAATCCGAAAAGAAAAAGGTATGTCTAGATCTCCTTACTCTCACTGATGTGTGCTATTTAGTTACTGATCTTCAAACACAGGTTAGTGTCTTTGCAGAATCTAACAAAACCTTGACCTCCGAATTAGACTTAGCTAAGTCTGATGTTCGTCGGTTAGGTGAAGATAAATTAGCACTGAACGAGAAGATTAAGAGTGATGCTCTAGATAAGACCAGTCTGACTGAAATTATAAATGAACAATGTATTAAAATAGACGGGTTATATCTAAACCTTAATGAGCTTAATAGAAATATAGCTATTAGGGATAAGGAGTTATCAGAGTCAAATATGAAACTGGTAGAGCTGAATAGAAAATTTGAAGGTTATAGAACTTCTTCTTTGACCTTAGATAGAATCATTGGCTCTCAACGTAGTGTAAAGGATGTTACTGGCCTAGGATACTCAGATGTTCCTCCGCCCTTTAATGCCAATTACACTGCTTCCACTTCTGTTGACATAGAAATGACAGATGTTAATCCTGAGACTGAGGATTTGGAAAGTCAACAGTCTATTGCATCTGAGATCCAAAAAGAGACTGTCAATGATTCATCATTAACCAAGAGTACAGTCAAATCTCTCACTAAAGTACAATTCGTATCAAGTGGGATGATTGGAAGTACTGATGGAAATAATGAGTTCATTAAGAAACATAAGGAGTTACCTTCAGTGTCTTTTGATCAGACAAAGAAGGAGTCTGCTAAGACTGCTAAGTCACGAAAGCAGATGTCATGCTTCAAATGTCATCAACGAGGACATGTCTCTTCTTGTTGTCCCAATAAGAAGAATGAAGCTGCTCCTAAGCGCGAGGCCAGTGATAAGTCTAAAAATATCTCTAGCACAGACAGGTTAGGTACCAGACCTGGTATTGGTATTAAACATGTGACTGCTCTGAAAAGAGATGCGTCTCACAGTATCTCGCCACCAAAACCTAAACGGCATGAAAACTTTGCTAAGGATCAAGTGCCGTCGAGGTTTATGACTCCGAGAAGGAACCAAAGTCATTTTGAGATTGGTTCTACATCTCGCACACAAGGAGTTTACCAAGGGTCCTATGATAATCGTAGCCAAGGGCAAAAATCCCAGGGTTATATTTCGGGGAGGGTTGGAAATCAATCAACTTATAGACCCAGGACCACTAATCATCAGCAAGCTGATGCGTCTTCAAAAGTGACCAAAGCTCCCAATGGGAAAAATGGTTATTTTAAAGAGCTACAGTTTGTCGATGATAAGGGACAAACCAAGACCGTAATGGCTTGGGTCCCTCTTGATAACTAATTGTGTACAAATTACATGTGCAGGAGCAGACTGGGAACTACGACAACTGGTGGTATGTTGACAGTGGATGCTCTAGGCACATGACGGGAACCAGAAGTCTACTGACAGACTTCAGAGGTGGACTGAGACAAGGAGTGCACTTCGCTGGTGATAAAGGAGGAGTAATTACTGGGAAAGGAACTGTTTCTAATGGAACTTTGACTCTAGAGGATGTGAATTATGTTGAAGAACTAACGCACAACCTAGTGAGTGTTTCCCAAGTCTGTGATAAAGGTCATCCTGTTTTCTTCACTGAGAAAGAGGCCTTGATCCTGAAGCCGGGTTTTATCATTCCCGAAAAATGGATACTAATGAAAGCTCCAAGGAAGAAGGACATTTATGCTATCAACATGAATGCTCCTATTACTTCAATGGTGTCTACCTGTCTGTTATCCAAGGCTTCAGAATCAGACTCTCTCCTATGGCATAGGAAAATGGCACACTTAAACTTTCGAAAAATGAACTATATAACCAAACATGGGTTAGTTCTGGGTGTACCACCGAAGAGTTTTGCATTTGAAGACAAGTGTATATCCTGCTTGAAAGGAAAACAGCATAAGAAACCACACAAGTCTAAAAATGCGAACTCTATTTCCTCGCCTTTTGAGTTGCTACATATGGATCTCTTTGGCCCAATAAGTAAGAGAAGCATAGGTGGCAAATGGTACTGTCTGGTTGTCACATACGATTTCTCTAGATTCTCTTGGGTATTCTTTTTGGGATCTAAGGATGAAACTCCGGGCATTCTTATGGAGTTTCTAGATCTAATTGAGAACATATATAGAAAAAGAGTTAAGAGAATTCGTAGTGACAATGGGACCGAGTTCAAGAATTCTACATTGAATGTATATTGCTTAAGCAAAGGCATTCAACATCAATTCAGTGCACCATATGAACCTCAACAAAATGGTGTTGCTGTAAGGAAGAATAGAACTCTAATTGAAGCAGCGAGAACAATGCTTGCAGATTCAAGGCTTCCGGTCATATTTTGGGCAGAAGCAGTGAATACAGCATGTCATGTTCTCAATCGGGTTCTTACGGTTAAAAAGCAGAACAAGACATGTTATGAGCTTTTGAACAAAAAGAAACCGAACTTAAAAGGGTTTGAACCCTTTGGAGTTTCATGTACGTTGTTGAAAACAAGTCATCAACCTAAATTTGGTGAGAAGGCTGACGAAGGATACTTCCTAGGTTACATGCCTAACTCACCAAATAAACGGGTCTTCAATAAAAATTCGGGACGTGTTGAAATAGTTTATAACATCGAAGTTACGAGCTATACACATGACTCACATAAGGGATTGGATTGGCAGTTTGACTATTCAGATCTTTTCAAGTCATTTAAAGTCCCTATCAGTGACTATGTCAGTAACTCAGACATTCCTGAGCATTTATTGTCGGGAGATGAGGATCCCACTCCTTCTCCAACAACGAGTGCTCAAACGTCTGATGCTAGGAATATTGTCGATACTGATGTGGTACCCCCTATCGAGTCACAACAACCTCAAGGATATATACCTCAAGAGAGTGAAGATCCTGAAATTGCTTCTCAAAGGATTATGGATGATGTTCTTACTCCTCTGAGACAATTAAGGATATCAATTACTAATGAAGGTATACCACCCTTGGAGGAAATTGGTGCCAACTTACAGGATGATATTCCAGTTGAACCTGTTACTTCAACAAGAGTTAATAGGAGTCATCCAATTGATAATATCATCGGTGATCCAAATTCTCCTGTTCTGACTCGAAATCAATCTAAAGCTAGTACATCCACTCATTCAAGCTTGTATGCTGAAATGAACGAGACAGGGATCTCAAATCTATGTCTATATTCATGCTTTATCTCACAAATTGAACCTAAGAATGTTCAGATAGCTTTGAAGGAAAATTCGTGGGTCGAGGCAATGCAGGAAGAACTGTCTCAGTTCACAAAATTGCAAGTTTGGGAGTTGGTTGACCTACCTGTTGGAGAATATCCAATTGGAACTAGATGGGTATTTAAGTGCAAGAAAGACGATCGAGGAATCGTAATTCGCAATAAAGCTCGTCTAGTTGTCCAAGGTTTCAATCAACAAGAAGGGATTGATTACAATGAAGTGTTTGCGCCTGTGGCTAGGCTTGAAGCAATTAGGTTATTCTTAGCATTTGCAGCCTCAAAGAAAATAAAAGTATTTCAGCTGGATGTTAAAAGTGCCTTCTTGTATGGCAAAGTCAAAGAAACGGTGTATGTTTCTCAACCACCGGGATTTACTGATCCAAAGTATCCAGATAGAGTATATCGTCTCGATAAGGCTCTATATGGATTACATCAAGCTCCGAGAGCGTGGTATGAGACACTGTCCACTTATCTTCTTGAGAATGGATTCACAAGAGGAAGAATTGACAGTACACTCTTTGTGAAATGGAAAAGAAGAGACTTTCTACTTGTTCAAGTATATGTTGACGATATCATCTTTGGGTCATCTGACGAAAGGATGTGTAGTGAATTTGAAAAGGTTATGAAGAACAAGTTTGAGATGTCAGCAATGGGTGAATTGACATTTTTCTTAGGATTGCAAGTCGATCAAAAGAAAGATGGATATTTCATTCATCAGACTAAGTATACTAATGAGCTTCTAGAACGATTCAAGATGGAAGAATCAAGAATTTTTCATACTCCCATTCCAGAAGCTCATGGTATTGGGCCAGATACATCGAGTGATAGAGATGTGGATCCTACTCTTTATAGGGCCATGATTGGATCACTAATGTATCTTACAGCTTCCAGGGCTGATATAATGTTTGCAGTATGTGTCTGTGCAAGATATCAAGCTACTCCTAAAGAGTCTCACATGCAAGCTGTGAAACGAATTCTTCGTTACCTCAAAGGGAAACCGAAGCTGGGACTTTGGTATCCGACTGATGGAGACTTAGATTTTGTGGCTTACACTGATTCTGATTACGGAGGATGCAATCAGAATAGAAAGTCTACAACCGGTGGATGTCAATTCCTAGGAGGTAGACTGGTCTCTTGGCAATGCAAGAAGCAAACCTCAGTAGCCATTTCTACATGTGAAGCTGAGTATGTTGCAGCTGGCAGCTGTTGTTCCCAGGTTCTGTGGATACAACAACAATTGCTTGATTATGGGTTGAGTATAACAAATACTCCTATGATGATTGATAATGAATCAACGATCTCAATAACCAATAATCCGGTCAAGCACAGTAAAACTAAACATATTGATATTCGACATCACTTTATTAGAGACTGTGCTGAGAAGAACCTGATAAAGTTAGCTAAGGTTCCATCTGTGGATAATTTAGCAGACTTATACACCAAAGCGTTCGACAGAGCTCGATTCGAGAAATTGGTGCAACTAAATGGAATGAGAAATCCAGAGGATTAGTCTTCCATAGAGTTATTTTGTAATAAATTAGTAGTTTATATTTATTAGTTGTTTATGCTTATTTAAAAATATATATATATATAAAATAAGGGGAGGGTTAGGCGTATGGCATTCATTTGCTTGTTACCTAAGGGGAATCGCCTCCGATAAGGGTTAAGTCTTTATCAACTGGGAAATGATAGTAAATTAGAGGAATTGGCTTAATAAATGTAGGTAAAAGTCTTAAGTTAGATGTGTTAGTAGATTCAAATTTGTTACATGAACTTTACATCTTTAAAACCAGGCCTTCACTTATCTTTATTTTAGTATACTCCTCTCTCCACACGATATAATCTACTTGAAAAACTTTAGATCTAGACAGCTTCATTATATGATGTACTGGTAGGCAATGTCTGCTTTGATTTCTGAGCATATAATAAGCTATAAATCTTCTGTGTGTTATCTCGTGTGATTTACTATATGACGTATGACATAAGTCTTAATTGATGAACGATAGTCTGACCATACACTGTTATCAAGAATCTATGAAAATATGTCAAGACAAATAATAAGAATTATGGCTGTTAGTGAAATTACTGGTGTCTCTATTGTACTAAGTACAGACCTGACCCCTTTAGTTTTGCCAATGGTTTCAAGCTTGGTTTGTCTATACTAAGAGATCTTATGTTGTACTAAGTACAGATCTAGAACCACTAGTATCTACAAAACGGGTTTGATGTTTGTCACATTTTATAAATTCACTCAAGGGTATGTCATATGTTTCGAAAAGAACATCATTTAGTGACCTCTATCTTGCAAAGTGAAAGATACAGTGTTATGTGTTTTACTAAATTTCTCAGTATGTCACTTTTGAATCACATTAGGTAATACACATTCAAACAATAAAAGGTTTGCTTGGAAATCAGTGTAGACTTTGTTTATATGGATTATAATACCGGTAATCATCTTGAACTGTCTATGATATTTAAATCACTTCATTTTGATGTGAATATTATATTTTGTGGAAATAGGTAACCAAGTTATACTCTTATAAATGTAAGTTGATAAATGGTTAAGTTGTGAGTTCTTATGTAACTTATTGTGAATTTCATAAGGTTTGCATACTAACAATCTTCTTAAACTTTTTACTCATCATTTGGTTCAGCTGTTTCCTTCTGATATGATCCCACTGTCGATAAATTTTTAACGCCCTCGATTAGGATTTATTTTACTTTATTTTATTGTAATTTTATTTTAGTCAAAGTGTTTCATTAATACAAGGGTACTTGATACCAATGTTTATTATGAATCATTGTACGTTTATTTATTTCATTTTATCTTATTTTTTTTTAAGTCTCTATTGTTCGTATTATTGCATCACAAGTGAAAGATCCTCAGATTTTAGACTTGTGCGCTTTTTCCAAGCAAGATAAGTGAAAAATATTTTATTTTAGACTTGTGCGCTTTTTCCAAGCAAGATAAGTGAAAAATATTTTATTTTAGACTTGTGCGTTTTTTCCAAGAAAGACAAGTGAAAAATATTTTATTTTAGACTTGTTCGCTATTCCATGAGAAAAACAGGTGAAAGATCCTCAGATTTTAGACTTGTACGCAATTTGGACTTAAAAATTACGTTTTATAATTAAAATGTAATTTTTTGGACAAAAATTGCGAACTGAGAATAGTGCTGCGAGTTGACAAAGCTGCGAGTTGAACTCAACTCTGCGAGTTGAGTTCTGCGAGCCGAGTTCAGTAAGTATAAAAGGGTTGCGAGTTCACAAGACAACAGTCCTGCGAACCCACACTCTCTTGCGAACCCAAATCCCCTTGCGAACCGAGACCTTTTCTATTTCATTTTTAAAATTTTGGTTAGAGGATCGGATCTTTGACCTCTTAGATATTATTCACTTTTCGATTGTGATTCTTTTGAGGTATATATCATCTAATTCCACCGGCTAATTAACTCAGAAATTGACATTTTCTTAAAATGAGGATTTTTGATTTTTTTGATTACTAAAATCTTTAATGTACTGCTCAAATGAACAAGAATCCTTAGGGTTTATGATCATCGGAGTATATTGAACACAATGGCATACTTTAATTATGTTAAAACTTGAAAAATTTGAAATTTAATTATGATGTCATCTTGGCAGTTCATGCTGCGAGTTGAGATCCAGACTCAACTCGCAGCCCACTCCTGCGAGTCCAACCTATGTTGACCTGCGAGTTGAACTTGCGAGTTGACTTATGTTGACCTGCGAGTTGAACTTGCGAGTTGACTTATGTTGACCTGCGAGTTGAACTTGCGAGTTGACTTTGGTTGACCTGCGAGTTGAACTTGCGAGTTGACTTATGTTGACCTGCGAGTTGAACTTGCGAGTTGACTTTGGTTGACCTGCGAGTTGAACTTGTTTCTGCGAGTTGAACTTGCGAGTTGACTTTGGTTGACCTGCGAGTTGAACTTGTTTCTGCGAGTTGAACTAACTTGCGAGTTGACATATTCTATTTTGAAATTTTTCTAATTTAATTTACAAACTCTAGATTTTTATTAATTAAGAGTTATAAATTATTTAATAATTAGACGTGTAGACTTAAATGAAAACACGTAAAATTGTACACTTTAAATTTAAAAAGCTTACGACTTTGAGTAATAAGCAGTATTACTTTTAAACGGACATTCGAGCATAAGACTTATTGATTTTATATATAATGAACGACTATAATTGTTAATTAAGTTTCATAACTTAATAGTTCCATTGTAGTTCGTCGATTATATAGGTCTTTCAATATTTGTTAAACTGTTTTGTCTAACATTAGTGTGATATGTTGTTGTTATTACAAAAATGGTTCGACAATTTGCTGCTCAGCACAATGTGCTCGTCGATCTGGATATCAATGCACGAGGTGCATCCAGGATAGCTCGGATTCTTACTTTTCTGAGTCGATCAAGGATTCAATTTGCAATCACCAATTCACCTGCTTTGTCTCAAGATATACTTACCCAATTTTGGGCAAATATTGTATATGATACATCGGTGAATCCTCCGGTCATCCAGACAAGGATAAATGATCGTCCGGTTATCTTTTCTGCTTCAGATCTTAGGAACATTTTACAGTTGGGAACTGTGGAGCAGGAAGATGGACCAACTGAGTTTCCGTCGGACTTTATCGAGGGAGCTTTAGGACGTATGGGGTATGTTGGACCCAAGAGAGGCCGTCAGTTTCTGAAAGCCCTCGTGTTCGGAGAATGGAGATTTTTACTCCATGTCTTGGTCACGATCTTTGGGCCAAACAAAGGAAGATATGATGAACTTAACTCTTCTCTATTATCGGCTGCACTGTCACTGGTTTACAATAAACCATACAGTTTTTCAGACTATGTTTTTGGAGAATTTGTTAGACAAATCTTGGGAGGTGTCAGGTCTCAGTTTATGCTATATCCCAGATTTTGTATGCTTATCATTCGGGCTTCGATTCACTGACTTGCCAGACTTTCAAGCCGATTTAAAATTTGATACCATCGGGCTGAGGGCTTACAATGCCATGTTTATGCACACCTCAAGAAGGTTTGAGATGCAACCACAGCTGACAGAGCTGTTTGGGTTCTTGATCCATCCCGATTATGTGACGCCACCAAATCATGGTTGGCTAGATGTTGATGTGGCCGAGGGTGCTCCTGAGCCACAAGAACTGATTGAGGAGGTTCTTATTCAAGCAAATCAGCAAGAGCAACAAGTTAATGTTGACATTGCAGCTGAAGTGGTGCAGCAAGTACTGGCTGAGAACGATGATGCCAATGATCCCATCATGCAGGATGTGGATTAGTATGTTGCTGAGGCACCAAGGTTTGAAGAACCATCCACAGAGGCACCTGATGCTGCTGGACCATCAGGAAGAGATGAAGAAGCTGCTCCGGCTTCTGAATCTGATTCTGATGATGATGATGATGACTCTGGATCTCCTGGGTTTGTCTCTGGGATTCCAGAAGGGATGATTCGAAAAGGATCAAGACTGATTATGGATCCGGCGCTGAAATTAAAGAGGAAAGCCGTTGATCAGGATCCTGATTTTGTTCTTGTCGAAGAAGATGAGGATGAAGAAGAAGAGGAGGAGGTACTTATTACTCGACCTCGCAAGCTGCTCAGACAAACAGCTTCAACCTCTGCAGCTCAACTACAATCAAGTTCTACGCCCTCAGAGGCTGAAATGATTGTTGCTTTGGTTCGCCCGTCTTCGCACCCAACCACCAAATCAAGCAGGGTTGCCGCACGTCTATTAACCGATGTTGCTACCGAGATAGCGAAGAAAATGCAACCGCCCGCTCCCACGCCACCAACCACCACTACTGCTGCTCCATCCACCTCCTCTGCGACTGATTCTGATCGTATTAATAGCTTAGAGTCCAGAGTTCGAGAGTTGGAAGAAACCGTCAAATTCTTGATTTCTCAAATGCTGTCTATGTCTGATAACATGACTAATCAGAATGATGCCTATTCACTGCTCATCAAGACGAATAACAATCTGATAGATGATGTAGCTGACAAGCAGAGGCAAATTGATAGACTTAATCGCCTTGCTCACACCTTTCTGAAGGACGTGCCATCTCAGGGGGAGATTAAGGCCTTCCAAGAGTCTTGTAAAGAAGATGAGCTTGCGAAGAAAAAGAAGAATGATGAAGACGATGATCCCTCAGCTGAAAAGGAAAGTGAGCTGGCTGGTCCTTCAACGACTGGTCAGCAGACAACATTTCAGGGGGAGTCTGCTGGAGCTAGTGGAACTGGTGCTGGTGTTGATAAGGGTGGAGCTGAAGAAGGTGAAACTTGTATTAATATAGACTGATTGTAATTATTAATACATTGTAACTTTGAATTATTTTGTAATATAATTCTGAAATTAAGATGTTTAAACTTGAATGTTTAAAATGTTATAATTATGAATGTTTGTATATTATAAGCCTTTTGTAATTCTAGATTGACTATGATCGATAAAAGAGTTATAAGATCATATAATATATGATGTTCGCATATTATAAGACTTATTCAAATATTAGATCGATTATCATAATCGATGAAAGATTTGAATAAATGTATATATAATATATTTTAAATACACAAAGGGATTAATAAGAAAAATCTTAGATTGATTCAGGGAAATCAATGAAAGAACTTATGATATTAATCTATTTGTGTATGTATTTCTATAGGTCATGAAATGTTGAACTTATCAGATTCTGAAGGCGACATGCCAGATGAATTAGATGAGGACATTGACTTTGACCTTGAGGAAGGAGAGTTTGTACCTCCTGAAGATTGGACTTTCATTGTTAATGATGGGGCAGACGAGTGTGTAGATCTTGACGCTGATGTTGTTGAACACATTGTAAGCCCATCTACAACTAAAGTGGTCATCCAAGAAGAAGATGGAGAAAGGGTTGTTGAGTTAGATGAAAATCTAGATGAATCAACCAGTTCTGAATCAGAAGATGACCTTCCAGAATAACTCAGAAATAATCCCATGTTTAGACCTCTGAAAAGGAGAAAGCAAAAGGTTGGGATGTCTGAAGTAGATATAACTGGAAAGAAAGCTCCAAGGAAGGGGATCATCGGCTGGTATTTTGATTCTGAGTTGAAACTTTTCGCTATCAAAAGATTTGACGGAGTTCAATATTTCGATAAGTAGCTTAAAGTTTTCAGTTCGCTTCCTCGATTTGAAATTCGAGACTTGGCACGCTTAGAACTGATAAATCCCAGTAATGATCCCTACGCAACTTATGTTGAGAGAATCATTCGGACCGAGGGTAGATCAATGAAGTTTGAGAAGATTAAGCCAAGAGTCGGAAAGACGATCAAATTAAAGGAACGAAGTCAGAGAACTGGCCGAAGATTAAGGAAGAAAACTTATCCAGCTGTTAAGTGCATACTGCAGATACCACTGAAGACAATGCCACAGAATATTATGGGAAATCTTCTGAACTGGCACGTGGACTCAGAGACTGGTGAAGCTGTCATGGTTGAAGCTGATGATGAAGTCGAAGGAGGAGAAAGAGTAATTCTAACAGTCTATGACCATCGACACCTGATGAATCTGTCGAGGAAGGACCTGTTGAAGTTAAACGAAAACAGGATCCTAACGACTGAAGCATGGGGTGATCTTGCAAGAGATTATCAATTAATGGTGAAGACTTGTATTAGAATGAAGATTCATATGGGCAGTAGTATTTACAAGTAAAGACCAAAGACAAAGTTGAAGATAACGACACTAGAGCTATTGTCAAGGGGGAGTCTGTTGGGACATGTTATTGTGACAATAGATCTAGCTTGTAATAGGACTAGTGTATTTATTATCAATCTTGTATAAATTGGTTTAGACTTGTAAATATATGATATTAACTTGTTATTATTATTTGTTAAATGTTATTAGACAAATATCGATTTTAAGTTAAAGTCTGAATCGCGAATTGAGAAGTCAACTCGCAGGTCAACAGACTTGCGAGTTGAGATCTCAACTCGCAGTCCAATCTGGACTCGCAGCTCTCAGCTGCGAGTTGAGATCTGGGCTCGCTGTAAACTGGACTCGCAGGTCTTACCTGCAAGTTGAGTTTTGGGCTCGCAGCTTTCTCGGTTCGCAGGACCTACCTGCGAGCTGAGATGTGGGCTCGCAGTCCATCTGGACTCGCAGGCCCATGGGCTGCGAGTTGAGTCAACTCGCAAGGCCCATGGCCTGCGAGTTGAACCAGATATAAATATTTTAATGCTGCTCATTATTAAAGGATCGAGAAATCCGTGCCATAAATACACACAGCAAATATTTAATTACTCTCCTCGTTTTTCGTGCAGATATATTTTATTATAGTATTAAAGGCTCGGTTTTGAGTGATTAACTTAGTTAATAATCAAAACGAAGTCCTTTAATTGATAGTAAAGTTATATAAGCTTAAACCTAACGTATTGAGGGATTCCGCACCTCAATACTTAAAGATAATCCGTTATCGAACCAAGATCTAGCGACCTTACAGTAGATATACCGGGGACTTTAGATACGATAGAAAAACAAGCATATAATCATCTTCGTATAAACTTCAAACATTCAAGAAGTTATTCTTAATCAATACGACATTTTGACCATGTCGAGTATTCGAAAGTAAGCATAGCAGATAGCATAGCATAGCATTTGTAAATCAAGGATAGCATTTCTAAAACGAGCATAGCATAAGCAAAGCATTCGTAAATCAAGTATAGCATAAGAATAACATTTGTAATCCAAATATAGTAATTAAATCATATAGCATGCTTTTCACCCCAAAACATTTAAGTAAAAACGTTAAAAAAGAGGGGTTGTGTAAACTCACAATTGTTAGTATGCGTACGGTAATGGATGTAAGGCGCGTTTCGACCAAGAGTGACTCCTATCCAAGACCTACGAATACAAGGTTCCTAATTAGATTCTTGGCTAAGATGGCTTCTTAAGATTGCTTAGTTAGTCGTTTGTGTTACAAACTGCCGTTAAAGTTTGATTTGTCGTTGTTGGTAATCACTCGAGTTGTGATTAAAATAATGTAAACACTTGAAGACAGATTCCAAAAATTACCAAACTTGGTATACAACATGAAAAATAATTCACAAATTTTCTGTGAAAATTTGGGAATTTTTAGATTTACAGATTATTTTTAATCAATTCTTGACCAAAAGAGTGGGATAAATAGGAGAAAAATAGTAATTATTCTTGAAAAATTCCTAAATTTTTACTAGATCAGTTTTAAGTCATTTCTAAGTTCGTGTAAAAATTTCATGCCATTTTGGGCTCTGGAATATTGGTTCCCAATCGTAGGTGTTTTAACAAACCGTACATCAGTTAACATATCTAAACAATTATAATGAGTGTTAAATTTTGAGGATAGTGTCATTTTATGTGGAAAATGACACATAAATTTTCCCATATTTTTCTGATGTCAAAAAGTATTTTTCATGAATATTTTCTCCTTTTAGAGACTTTACTTGCATTAAACCAAGAAAAATGCTTTAGTTTTCCCAAAAATTCTCATTTTTATTTTCAAGGTTCTTTTCAAGACATAGATACTGAGAAAAATCACCCTCAAATTTTAAGCACGTTTTATCTATATTTTTTGTATTTTACATTCATCATAACAACCTCATTCCTACATTTACAAGACCAAGATTATGCATGTTATTCACGCATTTTCTAAAAATACTTAAGTAGCAAGATAAAATCCTATATTTTTATGCTACTGAGATATATGTGTTAGGAATATAAAATAATTTTCTCAAATGTTTTTGAATAGTTTAAGACCCTTAAACAAATATCAATTCATGATGTTCACAGAAACATTACTGTTTGCGCACCAGTTTTGTTTGGTACATTTGGGGGTCTTAAACTCAATGGATTTGAATGAGACCAGTGGGCTTTGAAAGGTAATACATTGAAATAAATTCCAGAAGAAGAATCAAGATTTTTGGACCATTATTCACTGAGTTATGGTCGTCTCAAGTGAGGTCAAAAATCTGGACAGATTCATATAAGACAATAGCAATCTTTTTGGTGTGTTTCAACATCTCACGATTTTTAGACCTCATCCAATGATTGAGGCTTTGTCTTACATGCATGAATGTGTACTTTTACAGAGATAAAAATATACTTTAAAATAAAATAAGATTTAGATACTAAAATGGTACATGCAAGCCCAAAAATCGAGTTTTTGGGTTTTTTTTTTTCAAGAACACCCCTTGCTACCAAGCTCTAGATCCTATTTGCTCCTTTAAATCTTTGATCTAACACATTCTTGGTGTTAAAATACATTCAAGATGTGTTAGATATGATTCTTAGTAGTTTAAACTTTTTATTCCAACTAGAACTAGTAAATAACATCAAAACACAAAGAAAAAGACGATTTTCGGTTTGTTTTCGGTTTGATCATGGGTTGCCCTTAGTTTTTGACACTTAAACAAGTGTAAGGGAACCTACAAACTTACAAACCTTTTATTGAGGGTTTTAGCCATGGAAAAGGGCATAAAATCCGTTTTTCATCAAGGTTCAAAGTAGAGATTACAAGAAAGGAGACTAGGGATGAATGTTTTACCTTTGAATGATGGATTTAGATGTAAGAACACTTTGAAGATGGCGATTTTTGATTGAAAGAGTGCTGGAAATGGTGGTGTTCTTGAGAGAAAGTAGAGAGAAGTTGAGAGAAAAAAAAATGAATGATTGAAGTGTAGGGAAGTGGTGGAGTGTGCATGTAATCAATTGGGGTTTTGGGGAGTGGAGTAGTCAAGAAAAAGGGGGGAAAAGGGGCTGGCCGTTTTTAGGGGGGAGGGAGTAAAAAAAAATTTTTTTTTTTTTTTTTTAATGTTAAGTAATTAAAGGTTTAAATGTTACATATTGTTTTGGTATAAGTTTGTACATATTGAAATGTTTAATTGTGATGTTTTAATGGTTGAAATTGGAGTTATAAAATTTTATTTTCTAAGTTTATAATTGTCATCAAAATACATTAGATTCGCTTACAATTGACATTCACGAGTTAATTAACCGATTTCTGGTTGTGTTTACCGAGTTACGAAATTTCAGGTTAAATTCCGATTTTTGCGATATGATAATTATTTTGTGATGACTTATGAAATTTAATTTTATTAGTTTTCTTTGGCACTTTGTAATCTAATTTAATATTTCTCAAAGTCTTATAGCTAAGCAATCTTCTAAGGCGTTACGCGATTTCGGTAACTTACGGACTCGGTACTTAAGGAGTTGAATCTAGACTTTTTCAGTAGGATCTTAAGGTGCTGTAAACGTAACTAAAAGTACTAGGATTCTAATTTCGGTGTTGACCTGAGATTTTTGACGGTTGTCACAATATTAAAGGGAAAATGGTTTCGGAATATTCATTTCATAATGGAAAATTTATCATCGATTATTATTTACTTGATTTCCAATTACTCCGAGTATATGAAATTTCCTTTAACCAAAATTGTATCATTAAATAGAAAATGTTTTCGAATTATTTATTTCATAATAAAATTTGTTTTCCTTGTAAAAGTTTTAACGTATGTACATCTTGTCACTAAGTATTTCTATTGTTATTATTCTTTAAGTATAATTCTCGGTATCGATAATGTCATGATGAATGACAACTATCTTCCCAATAATAGTGATGGTGGTATCCTTGTACTAATAAAATGATAATATTGTTTTAATAAACGCCATCTCCGATGAGTGAAATATACAAAGAGGAAACGGTAGAAATTATAGGCACGAGTGATATTATTAATCTAAAAGACAACCACTTAGTAACAACTTAAACCCAATTTAAAACTTAATAATAGGACAGATTGTTATCAGATACCTACGAAAATTCATACATACATAGATTACTAAGAGAGAATAATACGAGTCCTATCACCGTCTGGAGAAACCCTGGTGATACAAAGAGAAAAGAAACGGAGCGCCGTAAAAATGATTACTTGCATGAAGGCAAGCAAATACCTACGAAGAGGATACCTAGAAGGAACCCGAAGAGCGACGAAAAGACGACTTATCGATCGTACGTAAACATCCGTGAGTATATCCTGGGGAGTTTGCCAGGACTACCGCCCACGATACAAATCAATTTTCGTATCGAATTAGTGCTCGGAGCCGCACCAATCGCGCGCTCACCCTTCCGTCTAATTCAACGATAGTTAAATGAGTTGTCCACTCATTGACAGGTATTCCTAGACCTAGGATTCATCCAACCGAGCGTTTCTTCTTAAGAAGCTATGGTGTTACTTGTAACGAAGAAGGACGAATCCATACGAAAATACAAAGACTACCAAGAATTCAATAAAGTAATTATCATGAACTGATGCCCTTACCCCATATTGACAATCTATTTGACGAAATTCACAATTCCAACGTCTATTCAAAAGTCGACCTACGTTCTGAATTTTACCAACTAAAGGTACTAGACGAAGATGTACCTAAGACCGCGTTAGAACTCGTTATAGTCAATACGAATTCCTAGTCATACCTTTTGGATTGACAAAACGCACCAGCTATGTTCATGGAGCCTATGAACAGAGTATACAAACCATACCCTGATAAAATTCGCCATCGTATTCTTTACGAAATTCTCATTTAATCGCAAACAAAAGAAAAACACGAACGCTAAGTCCTCTAAGTACGAGTTTCGGATGAGAGGAATACACTTTCGTGGCCATATGAATAAACGAAGAAAAATCATATGGACCCACCCAGGAATCGAGGCAATCAAAAACTGAGAAACGCTAAAGACCCCAACCGAAATACGTAAAATTTCCTTGTCATACTGACTACTCCCGTCGATTTATCGAAACCTTTTCCAAAATAGCCCAGTCACTAAATTCGTTAACTTGAAAGGACAAAAAGTTTGACTTGGGGCAAGAAACAAGAATACATCAGGAATTAGGACGAAAACCGTGTACCGCCCCTATTCTGCCAATACCCACAAGAACAAAAAGTTTCAATGTCTACCACGATGCTTCACATCAGGAATTAGGACTGCGTATTAATGCAAAACGACAAAGTCAATGCTCATGCTTCTCGCCAATTGAAGATTCGCGAGTAAGGCTATACAACTCACAACTGAGTGTGGGGAGCAGTCGCGTCTGCAATAAAAATTTAGAGACACTACCTCTAGAGTACCAAGTGTACAAGGTTCACCAACACCCACTCGACTAGAAATAACACTATATGAGGCAACGACAATATGTCGAGTTTGCTAAACGATTTCGATTGAAAGAAAATATCGATGGGAAAGGCTAAAATAGTAGCCGATGCCAGGAGACGTGAAAAACGAATTAAAACTCTTAGAGTTCGTACTTTAGGATTACCATCCATGCGAACCCCAATTATCAAATTCGCGATAGACAACGAATAACTTTAACCACTGAACGACGAAAGGAGAATCCCTGAAGGGGATGGAGTAATAACTTGGAGCAACGAAGGACAAGACGATATACTTCATGAGCCGAATGTGAGTACCTTGCGTTGAGAAGCTCCGCAAGCTCATACTAGACGAAGCTCGTAAGTTGAAATTACTCGATACACCAGGTGATAATAAGAAGTATGACGACCTGGTAAGATTTTAATGATGGATGAAAACGAGTATAGATATCGTCTACGTTAGTGAATTTCAGACCCGTTCGAAGGTCAAAATCAAATATCGAAAGCCGACTGGACTTCTACAACAAACCGAGAATGCCACAGTGGAAGTGGGAGTAAGTAACGATGGAGATTGTTACAAACTACCCAAGAAGTCAGCTAGATCTGACACCGTATGGGTGATCGTTGATCGCTTGACAGGGTCAACCCATTTCCTGGCATAAACAAGAGCTAACTAGAATTTATCTGGAAGAGATTGTTCTAGGCATGATACAACAATATCGATTATCTGAAGGATACCGATTCTAGAACGTATCTGAAGGATATCGTTTCTAGGGATGGAGTATCAAGATCCGTTATCACCAATAGAGATAATGTTGGTACATTAGTGTGTCTGTCACTTGGTCTAGGTTTTGAGTTGTAATTAATTAGTTACATTTTGTATTAGGCGACATTGACAAGATCGCTTAGGCGATATTGACAATATCGCATAGGCGATATCACCAATATCGCTATGTCGCTGATTAGTTACCTATAAATATGCGCTTAGGGTTTCGTTAAAAAAGGGAATAGTATAGATTAAATGCTTTAGTATTTTATCTTTTAATTATTATTTATTTTTTCTTTTTAGTTTAATTTTTATTTTGTCACAACTTACCGTTTGTTTTTAAATTTGGGCGATATTGCTGGTGACATTGTGATGTCGCCTATCTAGATATTTGTTTAGCGATATTGATAGCGATATTGGTAATATCGCTAAAAAGTGTATTTGTATATATACCAATGTCTGTTTCAGAATTCAATACGTTTTCAAAAACATTCAAGCGATATTACCTGCGATATTGCAAAACTTTTTTAGCGATATTGTCCTTTTCATCGCAATCTCTCTCGTTTTCGATCATCGTTCAAATTAAAATACACCACTGTGTTCGTCTTTACTCCTTACATCGATTGGTACGTTCCCACCACCTGTTAATTTAATTTTTTATACCACATTTATTGTTTTCACATTCGGTTTATTTTAAGTTTTTTATTTCGCGTTCTAAATGTGTAAATAGGTTATAATAAATAGTGTATCTTGTTCCCTGCATATCCCAGATACTTGTGATATATTTGTAAGGGCTTAGAACCCCTTTTATTTGTGAAAATTCGATCTAAGTGTCTGCGCTGATGTCACAGTGATATTGTGGGGCGATATTGTGATATCGCCCAAATTAGGTTTTGATTTTAGCGATATTGTGTGCGATACTGTACGCGATATTGCTTATGTCGCTTAATTTGGATTAATTTCCAAAACTGTTAAGTCTAAGCGATATTAAGTCAAATTGTTTTAATTTAAGCGATATTGTTGGCGATATTATGTGCGATATTGTGTAATATCGCTTCCTTTGGATTAATTTCCAATATCGCATATTTCAAACAGACCTACTCAATTTTGTCTAATTTACGCGATATTGAACTCAATATCGCCTAAATCAATTTAAGCGATATCAGTTTCAATATCGCCTAAATCAGAATTATGTTAATTGGGCCTGGCCCAAACTGTTGGTGAAATGGGCCCAGTTTACTTTTTCAATTTGCTTTTAGCCTGTTTTCGATTATTTCACTCACTGTTTTCGAGTCTTGTGCTTTTATTGACTTGTTTTACAGAAATGGAAGATTTTGCGCAGTTTGATCTTAAATGTGATGCCCGTCACAATATTACAGCATTTTTGGATGATTCCAAGGACTCTGCTGTGCCATTCCGACCGATGATTGCTTTCTTACGAAGATCTCGCATTTATAATGCAATCACGGCATCGACAACGATTTACCGAGATCATATTGGGCAGTTCTGGAGAAACGCTACAGTTAACAGTGATCTCGAATATACCAGGCTGATCTCGACGGTTCACGGACGTCAATTCATTATTTCCGAGCAGCTTATTCGTGATATCTTTCAATTTGATGATCAACCGGACATGTTGATCCAGTTTCCGAACGAGTTCATTGTCGGTGCAATGAATCGTATGGGGTATGTTGGAAGCCACTCAGACCAATACCGTAAAGGTCATCTTACGAGAGTCTGGAGATGGTTGATGCACATATTCATTCTGTGCATTTCAAATCGAAAAGCTGGGTACGACGGTACTAGTCATAGGACCGTTTGTGCGATGTTAGCCCTCGTGTACAATAAACCTTACAATTATTCGGGCTACATCTTTCGATCGATGGTTGATAATGCCCAGCTTGGGGATAACCGATGGTACATGTATCCACGGTTTTTGCAACTGATGATCAATAGGGAGCTACCGGGTTTGGCGACTGATGCCACCCGTGTTTACAGGCAAACTCCAATGTCCAATCGGATATTTGAGGTTATGAGCTCAAATGGAAAGGGGGTTCCTATTCCTCCAGATACACCTTTGTTTGGGCATATTCTTGACCCAAACTACCAGCCACCAGCAAACGACGGATATCTTGATCCGGTCGTTCGACAGCCTGAATTGCAAGAAGAAAATCTTGAAGATGTTCCCGTACAAGCTACGGAAGATCCTTTAGAGGGTGTTTATATGAGTGTTTCTTCGCAGGGTGCTCTGCACACTTTGCATGTTCATCATGACACTTCTGAGGGGTCAACTGACTCTGACTCTTCTGAGCCAGCTGGTGGTGCTACTGAAAGTGACTCTGAGGGTCTGGTCCCGCCTCCACAAGAGATTGAATATCTTAGGCGGATCAATCCTCAGAAGTATTTGAGGATTCAAAGAAGGATTGCTGAAGGCAGGCAGTACGTTCAGCAAAAGGACAAAAGGGTTAGGAGTGCTGAAGATGCTGAGTATGTGCCTCCTCCACCAAAGAAGTCCAAAATTGCTCGTGAGGTTTCTACATCTTCCAGGCCTCAGGTTGCACCGCAGGTTGATATTCCTGTTCAACCTCATCCCTCGGTCATCCAAGAACTGATCAAGAGGCTGGATGTGATGCAACATACATTGGACTCCCAAGCTGCTGTAATAAAAGTTCAAGATACAAGACTTGCAGCTGTGGAAAAAGAGAATGAGGAGCTTAGGTCTAGGGTTATGACCTTGGAGTCCCAATTGGTCGTTTCGGGGGAGATAGGAGCTAGTGAAAGACCAAATGTAACTCCCCCTGAAACTGAAAATGTAAATGTTGAAGCTAGTAATGAAACTTTACATTTGGATTATTTCTCGATTGAAGATATACCCGGTCAGCCAAGACCGTTGGCGGTTGACTATTCCTGTGCCGATTTGACATATTTAGCAAGAATGGTTAACCAATCTGATAATGTGAGAGAAAATACACCAGAAGAAACCTCGGATGTTGAGGTTGAAGATGAAGAATTTGAAAACGATGAATTCTATCATGATGCTCCGATAATCGAGTCGGACTCATCTGAGGATGAAAATGAACCAGAACCTACCACTGTTACTCCTGAAGATTCAACTGAACCTCAAGCTGAAATGCCAAAATCACCTAAGGTTCCGGAAACTGCAGAAGAAAGGGCAGCTCGCCTAGCATCATGGTGGCCTCATGGCAAAAAGAAAGTTGTGCCTGTTACCTGCAAAACATACAGGGTTAGGGGAGATTATTCTGGATTGATCAAGAGCTGGAAAGCTTATAAAGCAAATTTTATGATCAAAAGAACAGATGGGGTTCAATATTTCAAGCGTTCGTTCAACAAACTGAGTACGCTGCCTAAATGTGAAATTAATAGGCTTGCTCAGTTACAACTGATAAATCCGTTTCAAGATGGTAACGCTGATTACATTCAGAGAACTTTGCGCACGGAAGTACAGACAAAGCGATACAGTTTTATTAAACCAACATTGGGTAAAAGATACAAGTTCAAGAAGAAGTTGGATCCAGTAACCAAGCAGCCGATCTACAAAGTACATTATCCACCAGCTGATTGCTTGAAGAAGATTCCTCTGGAAGTTGTTCCTCTGGATTTTCTAAAGAGATTCCACTACTGGGAGTTTGACAGTCAGTCTGGAGAAGCTGTGTTGGTGTTCGTACCTGGACATGTGGAACCTGAGAAGACTTCTCTTTATGGATTGAAAAAGGCTCAGTATAGGATATTTGATCCCATGAGTTTGATCAATCTGTCAAAGGAAGATATGAGGAAGTTGTTCGATAACCGTATAAGATACTATCGGGGCAATCCAATAAATGAAAAACTTGCTCAACAATTTCAAAGAATTGTGGATATCTGTGTCACCCATGGAATTCATGCGGGTGGTAAGTTTCCTGCTGGATGGGTTTAATTGAAGATTTGTCTGAAGATCATTTTTGAAGACCAAGCTGAAGACACGGGGGAGTTTGTTGGTACATTAGTGTGTCTGTCACTTAGTCTAGTTTTTGAGTTGTAATTAATTAGTTACATTCTGTATTAGGCGACATTGGCAAGATCGCTTAGGCGATATTGACAATATCGCATAGGCGATATCACCAATATCGCTATGTCGCTGATTAGTTACCTATAAATATGCGCTTAGGGTTTCAGTTGTAAAGGTTGTTGAACTTGACGATTTCCAGAAGAGCTTTTGGCTGTGTTTTCTGCTTCTGTGGTCAGTATTGTATTCGTTCATTGATTATAATTCTTAATACAATATTGTCTGTGCTTGTGATTAAAAACGTACTTGTGTTTAGCTATTGATTTCCGCTCATTAGCTGTTGAACGTTGATTTGCATGTATTCTGTCATTTTAGTCGGTCCTACAGATAACTATTTTACAACTCATATCTGACAATCGCTATAGAAGGCATCAGGTACTCGTCTCGACAAGAGTACAACCTATCATCTACAAAGAGATGACCATAACGAACAAATTATAAAACAAAAATAAAACGCTCGAAGCGTTGTTACGAACCCGTGTGATGGACTTAGAAGGAAATTGGGATGCATAAATTGCCCCAGCAGAATTTTCCTAACAATAGTCATCACACCAACAAAAAGATAACACTATTTGAAGCATTTTAAGAACGCAGGTGCCAATCGCCACTCTGTTGGGCAGAGTTGGGAGACGCACAAATTCCAGTCCTGGATCGTCTAGGAGACGACAGACAAAATTCGAAATTCTTAATTGATTCAAAACGGCATGAAACCGATAGAAAGGTTACGCCAATAACCATCGGGAATTTCTTGAGTTTCCAATAGGAAATAAAATCCTAGAAAGGATTGGTCATGTAGTATATAAACTAAAACTATCTCAAGAATTGAGTAGTATTACCGACACGTTTTACTTATGTGATATAAAGAAGTGTCTTTCTAACAAATCCTAAATTTTCTCTCCTAACGAAGTCTGTGTCGATATGCGACTCAATTCTGTGGAGAAACTACCAAGTATCGGACTGAAGGTCTAAACGCTCTGACATAGTCGAATTAATCTAATTAAAAGTTCATGGGAACTCGAAATGCAGACCAGCATATATCTTGAAGCGCAAGGATAGAGTATCCTCAACTTTTTGAAATCACATCGGTCATTCGTGACATTACTTAAATTTCGGGACGAAATTTCTTTAACGAGGGAAGAATGTGACAACCCTCAAATTTCGGTTAATTCCGTACAATTTAATCACGTGCATTTAGGCTAATTCCCTATTAAATTAAAGTGAATTCATTTTTATCAAATAAAGTGTAGCACAAAGCCCGTGTTTGCATATGAGATGCAATGAATTTTAATGCGAGATGCATTTATGAATTTTGAGAATTAACCGAGAAAATCGGTAGAAATCGAATTTCACGAGCGTTGGTGATCCTTTTGTGAAAATAACGTAAATCTATAAAATTATATAGTCGTTATTATTATTATATTGATATTTATGCTAGGAAATAGGCATAACAATTTTAAATTCGATAAACGTTCACGCGAAATAGAAAACGTGCAACGAATGAGATAAAACGTAAATTAAATCGGTTAACCTATCAATCGACTCCCGATTATTATTAAGATCAAGTAATATAAGGTAAACTACTATTAATAATCTAATTGAAAGCATGAAGTGCCGAGAAATCGAATCAAACAATTAATCCGATTCAATTATCACAAAGCCGTAGAAAATCCCGGTTAATGATAAACGAAGCATCGATAATCATTCGAATGATGATTCAATCAACTTGTGACATCCTAATAACCCTAATCTATGATAATCAACCTTAATCTACCCTAACTAAACCTAATTAACCCTAATCATACGACTAACAACTAAACTAATCGAGATTAGCGATTAATGATCAAAATATCTAGCCTAATTATGTTTAACCTTCAAAAGGGGCCCCCCCCTTTCCTTTCCCTCTCCAAAATCAGCCAAAGAAAGGGGCCCTAGGGACCCCTTTGATCACACTTCTTGATCCCTAAATCAAGGAAATGGCTAGCCATCCTTCTCCTTTGACTCACACCCCATTTCCTCTCATTTCCACACACACACAAACCACAAATTCTCTCCCTCTTTTCCTCCCCCAAGAGCCACGAAATTCTGCAGCCCTCCCCACCCCTTTTCTTGTCCCAAACAACCACCATAAGTCCACCATTCAACCCCCATACATCCACCATACAACCACCTTCAACCACCATGAGCCACCACCTCTAAAATCACCATTTTACACTCTTTTAACTCACAAACACATACACAACTCAACACCATCTCATTACCATCTCATTTCATGGGTAAAACAAGCTAAACATAAGGAATCGAAGCTAGGAGGCCAACCACACGAGTTCAAACCGTTAACTTGCTCAAAATCACCTTTTTAGGCTTTGTAAGGAAACTCTCCCTAGTTAAATTTGTTTAAATTCATGTTTATGCTAGTAATGTTCACTCTCATGTTAAATCAACTAGATTCATGCTAAAAATGATGTTTTATATAATTACATAGTTAAAACTTGTTAGGATGAACCAAGAAAACCCAAAACAGAAAGTATAAAATCCGGACAGAAAGTTATGTCGACTTTGGAGGTTAATAACTTGGTCAAAAATTAACCAAATCTTACGTTTCTTGAGTCTAAAATTAATTTCAAAGAGTTATCTTTCCAACCCAAGTGGTTTCGTAATTTTTAGACAAGTATTGATATTTTAAAATGAATTTCTAAGAAAATGTGTACAAACTGTTCTTTGGTGACAGAAAATGACCCAACCTTGAAGAGTCATAACTTCAAACCGTAGATCTAAATGAGTTTACGGATCTATGACTAACTGTCCAGAATAAGAACTGTTGGACCTTTGTGTAGTGTAAAATATATTTGGACCCCTTAAACTTAACCAAAAATTACGAATCTTATGTTTCTGGAAAGCTAAGACATAGAAGAACATGTAGAAAAATTTTCATAATATTATGAGCTTGCTTGACTAGTCAAAATCGTGGCCAAAGAAAGACTAAGATCTGGACAGAAACTGTTAGAAATGGACACAACGTATATATATATATATATATAACGTCTAAGTATATTATAACGGTAAACGAATTTTAATGATTTTGAAAACTAATAAGGATCACAACGTGTCGTTTTCTTTTAAAATAAAGTACGTGATATTCAAGCCCGTCGATGGCACATTTAAACCTAGTTGAGTGAACAACTGGCATAGACTGACTATTGAGTCGTCTACATGTATTGATATAAACTCTTGCGTTTAGGGCGCTAAGAGACTTTGTTTGGACAAGTATATAAAACTGTTGTGCTAGCACGCTCGGACTCAGGTGAGTTCACAGCCCCACTTTTACTGTTTTAATGCTTTCAAACTTGGGATGAAAAACATATAACTGAATGTATGCGATTATTAAAACCTGACATTGTATCCTTATGAGCGACTAAGTTGGATAAGTTGTAGTGCCGAAGTCCTAGCATGCAATACTATAACCATTAGTTAGATGACGCTAACCACTGAGTATACAGATAGTACTATCGGGTTTGACAGGCCCATCCCACGTTTATTTTAGTTAGTAGCGCTAACTAGCGACCTTGTTCGCACGATTTTGGGGACGAAGTATACTTAACCGGTCCAAGGCAAACGATTCATTTGTGTTGTGGTTTGGTTATAGGCTTAGTTCGGCATATTAACTCGACGGTTTAGCTAACCTTCGGGGGATTCGTAGTAAGAGGTTTTATTGTTTTAAATTGAGAATAATCGCACAATAGGCCGTTGATGCCATTTTTGATCTATTGATGAAATGATTACTAAATGATGGTTTATGATCGAATCATTAAACCTGTGAATTCACTCAACGTTATGTTGACCTTTTATAAATTTGTTTTTCAGGGGAATTAGCTATGCCGTAAGACACATGCATATTGGGACCGTACCTGCCACAATAAATTAGGATGCCATATTTTAAATTTGAACAATGGGATTAATTGACTTGTAGTCTTATTTATGAAATCCCGAAACTTGTATTTTATTTAAAACGATGTATTCGATAACCTTGACAATTGAACTGCTCGATGAGCCGAAATGTTTGTAAAACTATTTTGGCATCCTAATAATATAGATGTTCTGCGATAATCATACGCTCGAGGTAATGTTATTCGATCTTCGTCACGCCCCGAAAGCTTCCGCATGATTATTATAAATGTCAAATTTGGGGGTGTGACAGGGAAAGATATATATGAAATGCCAAATCAAGAAACAAGAGTATCCGAACATTTTAACCATGAAGATCTCAACTGTTTTACGAAAATAAAAAGTAACTACTACTAGACTAAACTAACACTAACTATTTCTAACTACATAAGTATCAAACGAGGGCTTTTATTAGGGTTGTAATGTACAAGCTAGGGAATATAAACATGGTATGGAAAGGGAAAATAAAGAAAGGTATGAAGTAAATAAAAGTCTGAATATTTACAACTTAGAAAAAATTACTAAAAGTTCTTAACTCAAACTAAAATCCATTTAAACCGATCACAAATCTATTATTTTTACCTTTTTAAATCCACCAACCCACGATACCTCAAGCCATATTCATCCATATCAACCGAATTCCGTTATGTAGTCCAAGTGTTTTCACCTTTTTTCTCTTTTTTTTTTTTTTTTTTTTCTTTTCTCTTTTTTTAATTGTATATTCTTTCACACTTACTTTTACCCTACATACGGTTGGTGATATGTCACATTCCTTTTCCGAACCCTCTCCACATACCATTTAACATCTTAATACTTCTACAATTAGTAACTAAAAAGTGTTAAGACCTTTACTTTCGGCCAAAAGAAAGTTAAAAAGAGAAAGAATAGTTTATAGAAAGGTATATACAAACGAAAAAAGTGTAGGCTCAAATGGTTTAACTAAGGGTATCTAGCACTAAAAACGAGTGCTAACACGGGTAGAAGGAAAGTACTAACTTAAAGTTAGCTAATGCACAAATGAAAGGCTATAAACAAAGTGGTTTAATCCTAAAATGCCTATTAGTCATTTACTTACATAAATTCCTAATTATTATTATTGTTATTATTATTAGTGTTTATTATTAATAATATTATTAATTATTATTATTTTAATACTACTCCTAACCATATAAAGCAATCATTAAACGTGTCACGAAATGGTTTTGATGCGAGACAACCATAAATGGTTTATCTAAACTCTAGCCAAAACATGTAACCCTGATAGTAGTTGTGTAAATAAACATTTCCGGACCTTCGATAGGCATATCATTTATGAGGTGAAATGAAATAGAATGAAACAAAAATGATAGTGTTTTAGCAAAGAAATACTATAAATAGTAAATTAGGCGCAACAGGGTATACTAAAGTATCTAACACTGAAAATAAGTATTAACAAAGGTAAAATCCAATTGTTAGCTAACCAATACGATTAAGTTAAATCCATAACAAGAAATGAATAGGCTAATCAAACATGATTGACCTAATTTGCCTCATAACTAGCTACATCACCCTACATCAAGTAAACATAATGCAAAGCTCATTATGGTGGTCTCGAAGCATATACTATGTCAAGTTCTAAAGTTTACACAAGCCACCGACACACTCATACAAGAAGGAAAAAACGAGCATAAACAATGTATGCTATCAAATAGGCTCAAATTTCCTCACGAAATGATTATTAAGGTATAAATGTGTTAGGCTATGTAACCAATTAAAACAGTATTGCTAAATACGTAATATAAATCATATAAATTTTTTAAAAAAAATTCATATTTAGGACAAGCATTTTCAAGTATTTCTCTTTCTACACCCCTCCCCACACTTGAGTTGTACAATGCCCACATTGTACACAAAAGGCGTAAACATCTACGAGAAAGGAGAAAAAGAAAGAGAACTGAAAAACTCCCATAGTAATATCGAATAAATAGAAGCTCGGTGGAAGAGTAAACCGACGACCGTTTTTGGTATTTTGTTATGGAAGAGTACCATGACCTCAAGCCTCCATTTACTCAAACCAAAGACGCGTTGACCTCCAAATGGAAGAAACTCAACACTAATTGCCAAAAGTGGGGAGACATTTGGAAGCGACTTCAATTACAACAAAGAAGCGGGGAAAGCATCAATGACTTCCGGATTCAGGTGGAGGCACAATATAAAACCAAAACGCTAAAAACTTTCAAAAGTTTTCAAGCATCGAACTTTTTGAAGGACCACCAAAAGTGGTTAACTCCCGAACCCATTGTCGTTAGAAGGTAAAATGTTCCAAAACTGTTACGCCCATTTTTTTTATTTTTTTATTTTTTTTTACACACCATTATTTCTACTGATCATTTTCAATTTATAAACCAAATTAATTTACATACATTTGTCCTCTTCGATCGGATTTAAAACAAAACATAATTAATCTATTACAAACGAGACTGAGTTCAAGTAACAAGTTGAGCAATCAAGATCATGATTCAAAAGATTTAACACTTGCGAACCTACGCCAAGTGTTCAACAATCCTTCACTAGGTTTTCCCTTTTTCGTGTGTCTCCTTCTTACCAGATCTACTCAAACCTACAAAATGATTACAACTCAAAGAGTAAGCTCGTGCTTAGTGAATTCATACAGAATTAAACAAGTAATTTAACTGAACAACAATATTAATCATAATTGAAATCAATAACAACAAGAATCAACAATTAACTTGGACAGTTAACGATTTGATTTCAATAACAACTGGAGTCAATATGAATTGTCTAACAACTAGCATGTGCTTGATATGCACAACTGTACGGATCTGTACTCGGTTTCACTTTCTCATTTCAACTGAGTTAGCACAAGGCTAACAATCTCTATCAAATAGAGAATCTGTCGTGTGGCTCATTTACAACATGAAACCACCTATTCAACTGTCATGTGGTTCATTTTCAACATGAAACCACCTATACAACTGTCATGTGGTTCATTTTCAACATGAAACCACCTATACAACTGTCATATGGATTCTCTTACACGGATGTAATCCGAATCCATCTAATCATCTGTCAACTGTGTGGTCCAATAAACAACATGGAACCACCGTATCATCTGTTACATAATTCCGGTTACACGAATGTAACCTGAACCCAATTTAGACAACGTAAGGAGTTTAGTTATAATATGAACTCACTTTGATTATTTAAGGATGCTAGCTTGTTATTTGAGTTCCCTGCTTGTTCAGTACCTATCCAATTTACATAACCAAACTTTAACAAAATGATAATCATGCATTAGCATACATATAACTCTTTCATAAATTTAGCGACACTAGCATTGTGTCGCATCATCAGCTCATGCGACATTACCATTGTGTCGCATAACAGAATCCTGCGACATATCATTGTGTCGCAATACTTAATATTGCCGCCATAAGCGACACAACAATTTGTGTCGCAGAACAATCCTGCGACACAACCTGCGACACTACCATTGTGTCGCAATGAAGAACAGATCAGACCCCAAATTCGAAATTCTCAAATTTAGACATGAAATACTCAAATTAACTCGTTCCAATCACTACAATTCACTTAATAATGACCATAACACATAACACATAACTTTCGACGAACTTTCTTTTTTTATTTTCTGGTGGGTTTTAAAAACAACATACTATAAATGCGACTATAGTCGTTTTCAAAACCCACCAAAAAATGAAGAAAAAAAATTCGTCAAAAGTATATCATGTGAAATGTCTAATCGAAGAGAGAAAAAAAACGTTGATTTTTATGGTGCAATTTTTATAGTTCTTTAACTAACTGTTTTTGAGATATTTAATTTGAAAAATACGAAAGTTTTGTTATCTTGTTAAAAATAAGTGGTTGAGATTGATTCTCTCATTTTTATTTGAATTTTTCTTCTAGTAAATAATCAATTACCAAATGCATCCAAGTGAATACTACTCGTAATATTTAGTAGGGTTAACATATCTATGATTTAATTGTACGAACTATTGTTCCTTTTTTGTCGCTACAAAACTTTGAAAATAACTGGAATAAATAACTAGAGATACTATGAGTTAGAAGGATTGGGTTACTAGATTATTTGTTTGTCTTTATTTTTTATTTATAGATATGTTTGGCGAAACTAACTGGTAGTTGAAACTTATTTTTGAAATTGAAAGCTGGAACTTATTATTTTTTATAAATGTTTTAAAAAGTAGCTGAAGCTAAAAGATTATACATGTGAATTGACTTAAAAGGACAAAAAAATACATGATAAATAAATATATAAAGGGTATTTATGTAATTTATCATTTTTATAAGCTAGGAGCTTATTTTAAAAGCTAGTTCAACTAGTTTTTTTTTTTCTACAGCTTATTTTTTCTATAAGCTCTAGAATTTTTGTCATCCAAACGATGATATTAGTTTGAGCTTTTGAAAAAAAATAAGCTTGAACTCCCATTAGCTGGAATAAGTTTGTGTGTCAAACATACCGTTATTAAGCAAAATTGGTGGAAGGTTGTTGTTATCCATAGCTCCTAAGATCGATATTAAAGGTACGTCGTTATATCATCTTTGCATCTTTCAAAGACGTTATTAACATTGCTTCATTTTAGTCTTGCGTCAAACTGCAGATGGAGAAAAACAGATAAATGTGGGCTATATATTTTTCTTAGTTTTTGTTTTAAATGTGAGATTTAAAAGTTTAGTTGTTCAATTTATTATTAAATTTTTTTGATCTTTCTAAAAAAATATAAATATGACACTAAATGCTAAAGTGTCTGGACAGTTAATATTGAGCAATGTTTTGAAACCCGGTTTTATAATTGACCCGTTTTGTTGGCCGGTTCCGGTTGGACCGGTCCAACCACCAGTTCAACCCGGTTAGCTGAAAAGTATGGAAAAGTGAGTTTATAGTACTTGTTCTCGTCCAACTCCCAATACCAAATGGAAAAAGGCTGTAGAAAAGATAAAAAGGTACAAAAGGTTGAAAAGATGGTACAAGGAGGTTGTAGAGTGTGTCAGCACCATCCATCTTTTGTACTTTGTTTATTTACTTTCTTCTTTTTATTTCATTATCTTACTTTGTCACTCTCATACTTCAAGAGTCACTTTTCTTTCAATTTGAAAATCACGAAATAGTTTGTCTACTTTCTCATCTTATATTCAGATGGTTATATACTTCCTATGTTGTATAAAATTTGGAAATCTAACAACTTTTGTCCGAAAGTAAATCAGGTGATGTAGGATTCCGGCGGTTGCTGTGGTGGTGGACAAAGGAGGGTGCTGCGGTGGTGGTGACTACCAGCTGGTTGCTCCGGCGGTGGTGGACAAAGGATGAGGATGGTATGGGTGATGGTGCTTTTTAAATTTAGGGTTAGGACTTAGGAGGAGGAAAAAGAAACTTTCTTGAAGAGAGTCATAATAGATCTGGACGATCTGGTTTGAATGAATGATAAAAAAGATGAAAAACCCGTATGTTTGATCGAGTGGTCCGAGTCAAAACCGGTCCGGGTCACCGAGTTAACCCGGTCCGACCGGAAACTAGGCCGGGTTTGACCGAGTTTGACTTGCAGGTTCACCCGCCTACATTTCGCCCGATCTTCTTCCCGAATCGCGATCCGACCGGTTCGACCGGCCAACCCGACCCGTGTTTTAAAACATTGATACCGAGAGTGGTCGAAGGCTATTGTTAACAAATTTAAGAAAACAAGAGAGCAGAAAAGGCCTACCTTTCCCCCGAAACCAGTAACATCCCACCACGTGTATGCCTTGCCTAAATGTAAACCTATAATTATCTTTTTACCTCTCCATTTCTTTTCAAATTCCAATTTTGTCCCTCTCTTCTCTTCTCTACCTGACGACTTTACCTTCAATTCTCTCACTTATTCTCTCACTTTCTCTCAGTTTTCGTCTACTTATCTTCTTCATGTTCAATTGACGAATAATAAAAAGTTCAAGAGTCACGTGATTAGCACGTGCACAGTTTGTATTTGTTTCATCTGTAGCTGCGTCTGCGTGTGTAAGAATTAGGGCTTGCGTTCTCCTATTATTAACTATTATATATATATATATATATATATATTTTATTAGTAAATAAATATATATAGGTTAGTGTAGTTCTTGAATGAAGGAGCTGCTGCAGCTAACGGTGCAACAAACATTAGGTTTCGTTTGATCCAACGGTCAGGATTTGTTCACCGAATGGAGGGAGGTAGCTTACTTTCTTTTCTACTTTTTATTTTATTTTATTGTATGTCTCTATTTCATTTATCAGTAAGTTACGAATTAGGGATAGCAGACCATGTTTTGATTGATTATATGCTTTACTTAGATTTCATTTATGTTGATATATTGATATGGCTGTGAATTTTTAGTTTAAACAGTTTATAGATCGAGTTCATTAAGATTATAATTGTATGCTATCTTGTACTTATAAAACTGTACCTCGAAAGTTGCTTTTTTGGTACATACGAGCTACTATATTCATTTAAATTTTTAAATTTTATTATGATAATATATATGTCAGGAGCTACTTAAGTAGACTTTCTGGTCAAGCTTGAACAAAAAATATCTGGCATGTAAATCTAGATAGCCTTATCGAGCTCGTGCCATTTCACAAATTTACCCCTTTGTGTATATGTATTTAACTATACACACATAATTATCTACTATATAATCGAGTCAAATCGACTTGAGCTCCATTCAGATATCTTAATGATGACAATGTGGATATGAATTATTTTATCTTACAATTTCATTAAATAAGGGACACTACTTCTGATATGGTTCACTTTTGTTAATCTTTTCCCCTGCCATCATTATATGAACTATAGGGATATACCAATGGACTATGATGACAATGATTTTCAAGGACAAAATCATCAATTAGTTGGCGAAGGGTGCTCCAAAGTTTCCCCTGTTCTGCATCCATACACTCTTCCCAAATTTGACTTTGATGATAGCCTCCACACTCATGTAAATTTTAATAGTTTGGCTGAAAACGACGTTTTTCTTGGTATCACTAATCAAGAGGACAACCAGTGGATCGAGCAATATTCACGTGGAAATAGTGATATAGATTTTAATTCAAGTACTGTAGAATCGAGACCTCACAATGTATGGTCTGAAGCAACATCTTCAGAATCTGTTGAATTGCTTCTAAAATCAGTTGGACAAGAAGAGAAAGTCGTAAAAGAAACAAAAATCGAAAGTCTGGATAACTGTAATGAGCCCGGTAGTTTAACTGAAGTTATGGATCCTAATTTGAATCAAGACATATCCGGTGGGGTGAATTCAGTAGCTCTTAATGAGAAGCATGATTTATCTGTTATGGAGGAAAAAGTGGAGAACACATCTGATGTTGTAGTTCAAAAGGAGGCCGAGCATATGGTAAATGAATCCATGGTTGACAATTTAGGCTCCTCAGAGAATGTCGGTGCAAGTAATGAGGAGTTAAAGATTCAAGAAAACTCTCAGCCGGATTCTGTTGATGCTACTGATTTGTCAAATAATGTCTCCAGTGGTGCTGCAGAACAAAGTATTCAAAACGAAGAAAATAGCATGAGTTTTGAGAGTGGACCTGGGGAGAAGAAAAGGTCTCTTCCTTTTGTTCCAAATGTTGAACCTATGGAGAAACTGTCAGCTGAAACTAGCATTCCGTTCAGTGAAAATCCAGAGCAATTAGCTCCTGAGTCAAATGCGGGTTTTTTGACAAACATATCCCTTGTAAAGAATTCTTCTTCTGAAGAAAATGTAACTGCTACAGGAAAGGATGCACTAGTTGTTTCTGCAAATGAAAAAAAGGATGCAAGCTTACCTGTAGAAAGTGGTGAGATGGACGTTGAGGTTGTTCAGGGCCATGCAACCCAAAAGAATGTTGAACCATCTTTAGTTGTGGAAAAAGAGAATAAGGTGATACCTTATAATCTTGAGTCTGAGATGCCTGTTCCGAATGAACAAGGTACATTATAATTATGATGATAGACTATCTAGGCTTCTTTGTTATATGTATATAGAAGTGCCAAGATGGGCGGGTTGGGTAGCACATCAAAACAAGTCATTTAGTAGGGGCCGAGAGGCTCTAGGTTGGGTTGACCAGTAAACGCATTTTATCCATTTTTCTTTTGTAAATAGCTAGGGTGTTAATTATGATTGCAATATACAATGCCAGAACAATAATAATCTAAATTTTGAAGAAAACGATTATGGGGGTTTATGCATTAAATCCACTTTCAGCAACTCTCAACCCATTTGAACCCCTTCCTTTGTAGCAACATATAATTATTTGATCCTTTTGAGATTTAAAAAATAACCTGTATCAACCGATTTCAATATTTTTAGCTGATTCCTCGTTCTTTTCATCATCAGTTGCCATTACTGAATCTGCTAAGAGGTCATTCCCTGATACATCTGATTTTCAAGCTACTGCTGAAGCCGATGACCAGCCAAAATCACCTATTTTCGGGGTGAGTTTAGTGCATCAGGATAACAAAGAAGAAGCGGAAGTTGGATTCCCGCGTGAGGAAAATTCCCAAAATGAGATTTTACAAGTTGAAAGTGTGGTTGCTTCTGTTTCAAATAATCCAACTTCTTTAGTTGAAAAGGAAGCCTCTCATGCTCTTGATGAAAAAGTTGCACATGGGAGCAATGTTCAGTGTGTGACACCAGTTGAAAACTGTGATGCAAGCCAGATTAAACAAAATCCGGAGACTAATAATGACGGTCAAGAAAGGGGCAAGGATTTTCAAACAGGAGGTCTACAGGACCCGAAGGAATCAGTTATACAAGGTACTTAAATTATCAAAATGTTATGTCTAACAGGGAAAATATGTCATACATGCAACACGTTGTGTCTGGGTTTGCATTTTTGAACAAATTATTTGATTGCAATTGTCAAAGTCTGGATATAGAAATGCAGCTTCTGATTATCTTATGTTTGGGAGTTAATCAGTTTCATACTAGCTGCAATAAACTGATGATTCAAGAGCATATGAAGATTGCATAACTAGCTCTTCTTTTAACCCAGTTAGAGGAACTTTTACTTCACTTTCACAAAAAGTCTCTTTTATTCACAAAATGTCCTTTTTAGTCATGGTATCTATATATTCCTTAAAAAATCCGACTTGTCCAAACACTTAAGCATCTTATTATGACAATTTCAAGCTCAAAGATGTGATGTAATTATTGTTTAAACACTATGTTGGTCTCTCTTCTTGTTTTTTCAGTCAGCAAGTTAAATGAGCAACAAACTTTTTTTGATGTAGCTAGTACATCTGAAATCAATGCTAAAGACAAGCAAGAGGCTACAAAGGGTGTCGCACATGATAGTTCACTGCCTTCTAAGATCATTGATGATGCGGAAAATACAGTAGGTAAAGCTACACAAGAAGAAAAGAACTTTACTTTTGAGGTCAATAAAGATGCTGTTCTTGGACAACCTGGCAAGAGTTTTCAGTCATATCCTACATTTCAAGTTTCTAACCATAAGGTATTTTGACATCATGCTTTTATCGCTGTACTTCCATATCTCATCTGACCCTTAAACACAAAGGTGGCCATTTCAGCCCATTTACTAATGAATGGGTCAATTTGCGAATTGCTCAGTGTTTTGAGTCAAATTGGCCAATAAAAAACTCATCTAAATGGAGAACGGGTTAAATAGGTTGAAACCTGAAAGTGGTTCAAAGTTTAATATTAATGCATACAATCTCCTGAATCATTTTCTGTAAAGATTTACATTATGGCTGTAGTAATATTGTATTTATTGTCATAATCAACCTGGCCCCACCCGCTTTGAAATTTATCTTTTTAACCCGAACCCATGACTTGTTACACAACCCACACATCTTGCCATCTCTAATCATATCATTCAGAATTGTAACATGGTTTGTAAACTTTTTAGATTGCCGATGGACCATCAAAAGATTCTGGTAGTAGCCAATTGGATGCTAAGAAATTGCATGAAGTGTCTCTTAGTCCTCAGAATCCTAGTCTTTTGACCTCTCAAATTGAAGTCAAAGCGAAATCTGAGCGTAAACCTAGACGAAAATCAACCGTGAAGGATAATACCAAGAAAAGTAACCATTCAAAGGAAATAACTCCATCAAGGGATTCAGTAAGAGGAAAAATCACAGCTGTGTCGTTAACACATCCTACAATTGGTCATGCTACTCATTTTGAAGCTATTAAGTCCCATCAAGATGTTGCAAAACCCGGGGTTGTTCTTTCATCAATAAAGCTTCCAGATCTGAATAACTCAACATCTATATTTCAGCAGCGGTTTACTGATAATCAACAACTGCAATTACGTGCCCAAATATTAGTGTACGGATCATTGATGTGAGTACCCTCTATCACTTCCTGTATGTAAAAGCAGTTTATAAGGATAAGTACAAGAAGATGTCAAATTTGTTTACATTTTCGTTGCAATTGAGTGATCATAAATAATCTGAAATCACTTGCTTTGACGTAGTTTCTTATTACCAGATATTTTGTCTTATTTTTGGCAAGGTCTATGGTTAGTTTGGAACATAGCCACAAGTATGATGCTTAATAAACTAATTCACTGTTATCCCTGCTACATTTTCCAAGGATACCCATCTTAATAATTAGTAGCACACAAAGGAATAAGTATTTCTTTTATCCTGTCTTAGTTGTAGACTTGCTGTAGACTAAATTGAACAATGAAGAGATACTAAAATTGGTGATCAAGTTTGTAAAAAGACTGCTATTTGGAATCAAAATTGATCATGTAGCATCCTTTTCAAGCAACGGATGTCTAATAGTCTATTGTTTTTAAATTGCAAAAATGAAATATTGGCAATGTTGGTTGCAGATCAGGGTCTCCACCTGAAGAGCCTCATATGATTGCTGCATTTGGGCAGTCTGGTCAGTGAAGTAAAGTTTAGTCACGTTACATATTGATTCAGAAACCTCATTTTGATGTCTTGTTGTGTTTCGTACAGATGGTGGACGAACATGGGAGGGTGTTTGGCGTGCTTGTTTAGAAAGACTTCATGTCCAGAAATCCCAGCCTAAATCTAATATCTCTGTGCAACCACGATCAGGTCATTCATGATATTTAGTAGAGGTTTCACCCATTTACTTACGAATGGGTTTCTTCGGGTTATGTTTTGTTTCTGAATGCCAAACTGATTACGTTAGCTAAAAAGAAACCTGACAAATGGTCACAATTAAAACATATTATTTTAATTTTGATCTCGGTAAAAAAAATAAAAAATATTTGTAATCATATTTAATGCACAAATCTTATAGAAATTCTAATTTTGGTACAAATTAGTTTAGACTCTTGTTAAAACTGACATGTTTTTTAGTGTCTTATAATGTTAAGAACTTTCCAATCTTGAAAAATGCAGGTAACAAAACCGATCAAGGAATTATACATCCTTCTCCCCAAAATAAAGTTACATCTTCACCTATTGGAGCAACAGCCAACCAGGGTACCCCACCAACTATTACTCCCATGATTCCCCTTTCATCACCTCTATGGAAAGTCTCTACCGCTTCTAATAATTTGCAATCTTGTGGCATGCCAAAAACAGCCTGTCCTGATTTTCATCAACCACTTTCTCCTCTACATCCTTATCAAAATTCACCAATGCAGAATTTTAGTGCTCTTAACCCTTCTTGGTTATCTCAGGGACCCTTTCCTGGTCAATGGGTATCTGCTTCTCCAATTCCCGCTTTTAACCCAACCCCTCATTTCCCCCCATTACATGTAACTGAGCTGGTGAAAGTGACCCCGGTCAAAGAATCGGGTGTTTCAGGTACAAAGCACACATCTAATGTAATGGTTCAGAATTCTGCTCCTGCATCATCTCCCGAGCCTTCCAGTAATTCAAAAGGCAGAAAAAGGAAAAAGGCTACTCCTTCCCTATTGACCACTCCTCCTTATCTTCCTCAAAATGTGGAGAAAGTTGTAATGTCAGAGGAGACTTTCACTAAGGTTGAGGAGTCAAAGACACAAGCAGAGGAGGCTAATAAGCATGCTGCTAATGCAGCAAGTCAATGCCACGAGGTATGGGGCCAGCTGGAAAGACGATGTAAATATGGTTCTGATGATGAAGCAAAGCTAGTATCTTCAGCTGTATCAATAGCAGCGGCTGCTTCTGTTGCTAAGGTGGCTGCAGCTGCTGCTAAAATTGCATCAGATATTGCTGACCAAGCAAGGTCAATGGTCAATGTTTTTTTATCAAATAAAAGTCAAAATCTTGATCAAAACAGCTTGATAGTCAATGGACTTGATAAAGCTACTCCTGATGCAATAATAAAAGCGGCTGAGATGGCAGCTGAAGCAGTATCTCAAGCAGGAAAAATTGTTGCAATGAGTGAACCAATGTCCTTGAGGGATTTGGTTGAAGAGGGTCCTGAGGGTTACTGGAAGACGCCCCAGTTAACATCCAAGCAACAGGCTGTTATGGCTGCAGGACATTTAAATGGTACTGAGAAAAAGAATGTTGAATCTACCACTGAAGTGTCCGATAAAGGAAATCCACTTACAAAACTTGGTTCATCAGGAAAGGCGTATGATGGCATTACAGTACCCTTTACAAGCTATGGAAAAGATAAAAGAAAGCCTAGGGTTCGTAAGGGTCCTGAAATGTCAAAATCCGTTGGTGCTATACCTGAATCAGAGATTGCATCGGCTGGTACTTCTGATGTTGGTCAAACCGAGCCTAAAGTTTCTTCAGACACTTTGAATGAGTGTAATATCAAGGAAGGTTGTCTTGTTGAGGTAACATGCTGGTGCTACTGAAAGTTTAGCCAATATTGTCTTGTTATTTTCATCCTTCTTCATTCTTTTATGTTTGTTCAACTTAAGGTGGCAAAGGCAGGACAGGCAAGTTGGCTAATGGGTCAGGTTGACTTGCAAACATTTTTTGAGTATTTTAATAAATAATCAATGTGATGAATATAATCACAAAGATAACTTTATTTAATTAATAATCTATTTTCTTTAATAAATTGATTTTATTTGGCTTTAAGCCTTAAAATTACACTTTGGTCAACTTCTAAACCATTTGAACCTTTTCAACCTATCTGATTTGTTTTATCAAATTGATCATTTTATACATAAATGTTCCTAAATTGCCTCCTCTACATTTCATGCATGGTTATTTCCTTTGGGTTTTGCTTTCAATCTCATTGCGTCAATTAATTGTGTTTTAGGTTTACAAAGATGATGATAAAACTAATGGTGCCTGGTTTGGTGCTAAAGTATTGGATTTGCAGGATGGAAAAGCCCTTGTTTCCTACACAGAAATCCAATCAGATGATGGTAATTTGTGCTGTACTTAGTGTGTCTGTTTCGATATTGGTTTCACAATTGACCTTACAAAACAATTGAGGTACTACGATAGTTATTTTATATTTATGTTCAGGGCAATTAACAGAATGGGTTCCACTTGAAGTTGAGGGCACTGAGGTACCTAAGATACGTGTTACCCACCCTGTGACTACCATGCGTCTTGAAGGAACTAGAAAGAGACATAGGACAGCTTCAACAAATTTTGTGTGGTCTAGTGGAGATCAGGTTGATGTGTGGGTACAAGACCGGTATGTTCCTTTGAAGGAAAAATTAATAATGATAAACGTGGAAAAAAGGGCGGGTCATACAGGTTCGGTAATGGGTTAAAATTGGTCATTTTTTTTGTATGGATCGGGCTAACTTGAAATACCTGGCTACGTATAATTTATTTATTTTTATTTTTTTTGTAAATAATTTTGTGAAATACGAAAACAGAAAATTAAATTATTTCAGTAATATTCTAATTTTTTTAATGATATGGTTTTAAAGGTTTTATGCCTTAAAACTATGCTTTTGGGGGACTTTCGACCCTTTCAACCCACTCGACCTATTATTACTTAAGCTAAATACTTTGTATATGCATTTTTTAAACCTGTTAAAGATAAAACATAACCTGAATCAACCTATTCGTAAGTAGGTTGAAATTGCCACTTCTATAAAATAGTAACGGATTTGCATACGAGAAATAGTATATATGGAAGCATCCCCTCTGAGTTCAGAAGGGCCCTTCATCGGTCCATACACATGGGGATGGAGTTTTCCATGAGAACCATTTTTCGTATTGAATTCATAACCAGACAACAATCCTAAACAGTAGTGTACTAAATTGAAACATTAAATCTTTCCCTATAGTGCAACAACTTGATATACTTATTTCCAGGAAGGATATTATCTGCCAAAATTATTGCTTATGTTTATTTTCTATTGGATGCATTGAATCCTGAGCATATAATATCTTGTTTACTTGCTAATACTGCAGCTGGCGTGAGGGAGTGGTCATGGAGACAAACAAAATTGATGTTACATCTCTAACTGTTCAATTTCCAGGTATATTGTATAGTTTGATTTTGCGGTGCTGGTTTGAATTGAATAAGTTGGTTAACGGGTTAAAAGGGTAAATATGTTTAAAGGGTCAAAGGAGGACAGTTGGCCCATGGACACCTTTGTTGTTTCTTCTATTGAATTTTACCAATAATCAATATTTCTAATTTGATTAAAAAAAGTTTATTATTAGAAGAACAAACAGGGATTCGTAGACAATTTAGGAGGTTCTATGCATTTTGGATGCATGTTACATTTCAGATCAATTTCGACCTGTTGGACAAACGTCTCATTTATTTCGTTTCTGTTTTCAGTATTTTTATTTATTATTTTACCATTCTGACTTGTTAGAAACTACATGTTACCCAATTCGATCCATTTACCCATAAATACGTCAAAAATGCCACCATCTCTAGTGCTGAAACTTATGCTATGTGCTCATTTTAATATCGACTGGTTTATTTCCTGTTGTTTTGCATGTTTGTAGCTCAAGGAGAAACATCAGTCGTTCGATCATGGTTTGTTCGGCCAACTCTCCTCTGGAAGGATGGCAAGTGGATTGAATGCCATACATCTGATAAACGCCTCTCTTCCCAGGTCAGTTTTAAATATTCTCTAAATTGAATGTTGCGGTTGCAGTTCCAATCTCTTTACTTTCGGGTTATGTTTTATCCCTAGCAGGTCAAACAAGAATTATTTTTTAATTATAATCTAGTTATAAAGCAAACAGGTCAAATGGGTAGAAAGTTTATTTTTGGTGCATACAATCTCTCAAATCACTTTACGTAATATTAGCAAAAGATGAATGTTGTAATACTACAGTTTCTGTAATCATATTTGACAAACTAGTTATTATTAAAAAAATTATAATAATAATCTAAGAAAAAGTGTTTCAGGTAAACCTAACTTGACTGTTTCGACCTAAATAAGAGTTTACTAAGTTTGTCCTGTTACCCATTTTCCACCTCTATTTATATGGTATATGTTTTCTTCCATGTGCTGTCCAGGCTTATTTTCATCTGCTTGCAGGGTGATTCACCACAGGAAAAGCGATTGAAATTGGGAAGTCCTGTTGTGGTGAGCAAAAAGAACCCGGGATCATCAGAAAGCAGTGACCATGTTGACCCGAGGAAACAAGAAAAATCAAGCACGCTATCTTTATTTGACCATGAAACTGTATTTAGTGTTGGTAGCACTAGAGACAATAAGAAAGTTGCTTCTTCTAGAACAGTGAAGAGTGGCTTGCAAAAGGAAGGTACACGGGTAGTTTTTGGTGTTCCTAAACCTGGAAAGAAACAGAAATTTATGGATGTAAGCAGACATTATGTTGCTGATGTCAGCAACAAGAAAAACACCCCATATGATTCAGTCAAATTTACCAAATATTTGATCCCTCAAGCACCAGGATCCCGTGGATGGAAAAACAACTCTAGAAGTGACCCGATAGAGAAACAAGCTGCTGAAACCAAATCAAGACTTGTCAAGTCTAGAAGACCGCCAATATCCACTGCTAGACCATTGACTTTACCTAAATCCACAACCCGTGAAAATAATTCAACAAATAAAATGAGCACGGATTCTGTCAGTGATGGTGAGAACCAATCAGGTCATCAAAACCAGGAGATTGGTTCCTCTTCCAAACCTGAGAATGCACCAGGACAGTCCGATTTAGTTTCTTCATTATCAATTCCTGAAGAGCCTCAGAAGGGAGTTTCCACTAGACCTGAGCGATTAAACAAACGGAAATTTGCACCCACGGGTGGTAATGCAGATAAAGTTGAAAAATCACTTCCAGAAGTTGTGGAGCCCCGACGATCAAATCGTAAAATGCAGCCGACATCAAGGGTGAGTATTTTGTTTGACATTAAAATGTGGCGTCCCAACCCAAAAAACGCTTTTTCTCCGATTTTGATAAACAATTAGTCCATTAAACAATACTGCAAATCAAAATGAGCAAAAGAATAATATAAAATCTTAAATAGGGGTACACATTAACAAGTAAACTTCTGGTGACTGTGAACCTGTTCGAACCATTTGACCTATTTGACTGAGCATTTCGTTTCACCCATTTGACCCTATAGAGATTAGAAGAATAACCAAATTATTTGCTTACAGTTATTAGAAGGTCTGCAAACTTCTATGACCATCTCAAAGTTACCTGCTGCTTCACTTTCTACTCCAAGAAGCCAAAGCAAGGTTACTCCAAAAGGTATATATCATGTGAATATTAGCATATTGTTCACAATGATTTTGTATACAAGTGTTCGATTATTAGGTAATTATAGAAATATAGAATGTCTACTCTGAATATTGTCATTTGATATGTGAACTTGTACCAAAATGTATCGGGAGGTGTATATACCTCTTACCATTAAAAAAAAAAAACATTGTTATAGAGTTTTAAGGACGTGTATGTGTATATTTTGATTCTTGTTCAATCCACTTATCATATCAACTTTGTTATGTAATATTTTACAGGAAACACAAATAATGCCTGAAAGGAATTTCTATGCATATGAAAGCACTTTTGGTTGAAAGCAGCGTTCGGTTGTAGGAGCATCCAATAATAGTGTATGTGTGTGTATAATTAAGTAGAGAAGAAAATAGAACTAGGGAAAGGCTAATCACGTCCTTTCTGGTGTTTTACTAAGCATGTAGAAGAATCTTTTTAGCTTTTGTTGAAGATGTTCATAATAAAGTTTTTGTTTGTTAGCTGTAATCTTTTATCAGGTTCATCATGTTAGCGTTATGTGTTAATTATTATCGTTTCTTTTAAAGGATTCTTATGATTGATTGTCACCATTTCCTTCTCAGATGACGAACTAACAATTTCAACTTGCAGTGGGCCTTCTTATTGATTTAGCAGCATGTTTGTAATAAATTTTGCTGCATGGCCTTGTGTGGATGTTACTGTAGAACTAAAGATCGCATGGCGATGATGTAGCAATTTGGATCCATTTATTGAGATCGCCCCCAATTTGATTTGTTTATCTTAAATGGCATAAATAGATTTAATCGTAGTAATATTTTGTTAAAAGAGACAACTACTATAAAATCAAAGGTGGCACAATATAAGTTTGTCTTTTAAAGTATTTTGACAGTCCAATAGCTCATGCACTAAGGATTTAATTCATTTTAAGAGGATAACTAATTGTCGTAGTATACCCTGCAAAATCCCGTATAGGCTTTAAAATCTTATTAACATTTGGGACTCGGAACTCGATTACAAATGATATCATGAAAATAGATCTGCAATCCTTTATCTGCTTTATTTTCCTTTAGGCAGCTGTGCACATCCTTTATTGATACATAAAACGCCCAGGGTTACAATAGTAAGATACCGTGAATACTTGGTAAAAGCTAGTGTCTATTATACATTACAAAATGCAGCCAAATAGTTGCAAATTTTCATTTACAGACGTTAAAGTAAACATAAAGCCACTTCTTGAGTTGTGTGGCTTGAAATCTAATATGCCCACCTCAGGGTAAAATACTGCGCCGCTTAAACTGAACTCTGCACAAACCCTATACAAAATAGTAAAACCAGCTTAGGTCGAGACAGTTGAAGAAATTATGATTTGGGTTACAACTTGTTAAACATATCTAACAAGCCTGAGGTTTCCCTTTTGTATGTGTGTATGTGTTTACATATCAAAAATTGACCATACTTGCAAACTAGAGTGTTCTTTTGGCATTTTCAAAGAACCGCAATAGATTGCAATGAGAACTCAAGCCTTTAATAGAACATACCTTAATCGGGTTTCTTTGTTGTGCCTAGTCAGCTAAAAAGTCATCATCTTCCTTCTCTTCTAGTGATGATGATGTATCTTTATCTCTAGTCATCACACCTTCAAACTTTATATTATCTAATCCTCGAGTACTATTGACACCTTGATCTTCATTACGCCCATATTCAGATTCTGCTTCACGGTTGGAGGTATTTTTTATTGCCGTTTGGGTTACGTTGCTATCAGGGTCGGATAATCTGAAGGGTTTCTTGCAGATGCATGAAGAAGGGTATTCGTGGAAATCGCCACGTCCAGGTTTCACCTCATCCGGTTCACCCATAAATCCCCTTTGGGCTGATTTCACTTTGCTAGAGAAAGTAGTCCATGGCATCTTTTCTCTTCGCAAGAATAAAGCACTGAGCTTTTTGGCATTTGGTCGGATGGTTCTTTTATGCCCCATGTACCTCCTTTTAAAGAGATATTGCAACTAATTAGCTTAAGTAAGTTGGTTGGGTATAATTCAAACAAAAGAAACAGCGTATAAGAATGCACATAATTATAAGAAAATAGATCAATGAAGACATTAGAATAACATTGTGGATCCAACTATCCAAGTTGTCACTGTCTTCTACATATTTGAAGAATGTTTGACCAGTTTGACCTGCTTCATGGTTGGCTAGTTTCTTAATTTTATACGTTATCAAACAAAAACAGGCCGCTTTGACCCATTTTTATGCATATAATATATGCATTGAAATTGCCTCTAGATATTATCTCAATTTAATTTGTATGTGATAATATTGGGCAAATATGTATTTTTAACATGAGAACTTTTCAAAACTAGTAACGTTGCAATTTCTTAGAAATCACAAGAAACAACTATGATAACTGTAGCTAGTCGAACTCATATCACAAGCACAAATTTAGTATTTACTCGTCACTTGTCACCCATCCTCTTCCTTCCATTCTCACTTTTGGAATAATTCTAAACTACACAACCCATAAAAGCACCTTACTGTCATCGTTTGAATCAAATCTTACCTCTTTGCCAATTACGATCATTACAAACTATATTTAACAAGGATCACTATTTTGTCAAAATTAAGGCAACTGTAGACGATCTCTCGGTCCAATATTTTGACTAGCCTCTTAGTTGAAGAGAACTGTTTCACTATTTATCACAGGTCTACCTTAACTTCGCTGAAAACACTACATTGGGAGCGCCCATAGACCCAAACCAATATCATCAATTTAGTTGTACTGAATATCGATATTGAAGGGCACATGCTTAATGTTAGCATGTAAAGGTACCAAAGAAATAAAGATTGCATTTAAGGTGCGATCAAACTATTAATAAGTAGGTCAATTGGGGTTGCTTATAACTAGAACAGGTCGAATGGGTTGAAATTGCTCAAAGTCTATTTTAGATGCATACAAGATAAAAGGGTAAATAATGGTATAATCCCTAAAGTTTCACTTTCTTTTTGTTTTGACCCTTTTAAGTTTTTTTCCTCATGATTTAATCCTTCAAGTTTCAAACTTTTGGTGGCTTAACCCTTTACGGGGATATTTGCTCCTTATACTTCAAAAGTTTGATGGTTTAATCCCTTAAGTTTATATTTTATAATGATTTTACCCTTCTAAGTTTATCTAGTTCAATCATCAAACTTTCAAAAGTTTAGTGGTTTAACCCTTTGAACGGTTAAACCAATAAGTCAATGCAAACTTGAAGGGTTAAATCATTAGAAAAAAATGGAATAGTTAGTACGTTAAAAAGTTGAAACTTGAAGGATTAAACCATTATTAACCCAAGATAAAACTTCCTATAAAGTTTAACTCACGACCTGAAATTATTATTTTAAAAGATATTGTTTTTGTAATCATAATTAATTAATTTATCCATTATATTAGAAACGGAAAGAAGTGTTAACAAATGGACCCAACCCGCCAAGCCTGCCACTTCTAATGACAATTTTCATGAGATGGTTGTTGTGAATGATTAAATAACGGTTTCTTTAAGTTTAAACTATGTATCAATCGAACACTGCATTCATGTTGTGATGAATAACAAGATGCATGTATTATGATTTGTAAATACTTAAATGAAGGTGTTTATTATGTAAGAAAATTTCGGCATGCATACCTACGACCTGCAAGAATTTTTGCCATATTCCCATTGTTATTTGTCACAAAGACGTCACTCTCATCACAAACAATATAGTCTATGGCAGCAAGACGAGATGAGAAGGGAAGAAAAGGCTCGAGCTCTTCAGTAGCCAGCATCTCCTTTGTGTAGAAATTTGGAAAAAGTTCCCTAAGAGGCCGCAAAGTTTCTTCACCGCCATAAATTTCACCAGATGCAACATAAATGTACGTTTCATTATTAAAACCAAGTGCACGCAGCATCAGCCCCACCTCATAAGGCGTAAGGAGACACTTTTTCCGCTCTCCATCAGTACTTGCTTCCTAAATTAAACACAAATATCAACAAACAAATCATATATAGGTCGATTGTATCTCTAAGGGATGCAGGTAAAACAAAAAATAATAATAAGAAAAAAAAGCTAGAAAAGAAACAGGTCAACTGGGTTGAATGGGTAAAAATGTGAAATGGGTCGAAATCCTCCAAAGTGTATCCACTAGGGCGATTGCGAACATCAATAAGATGAATATTAGTCCACGTGATTTCTCTTCTATGTCTGACTGAAGGGCATTTTAGACATTGGACTAGTAGTCCAAATATTAAATGGGTACTGAAAGTCCATCTTTCTTTGATAAAGCAAACAGAAATTGCAGAAAACAGATCAACCCCACTACTAAAAGTTTGGCCAATTTGGGTTATGCTTAATCTCTACCGGGTCACTGGGTTGAGTTGGAGGAATTAACTATATTAAAGATAGGTCAAATGGGTTAAACAGGTTTTAAGTCATCCGAAGAGTATACAAATGAATACAGAACTCCTAATCACTTTAGAAAAGAAGGTTATATCATGTTTACATAATATATTTTTCGTAATCAAATTTATCAATTACTTTAATCTTGAAGTAAGAAAAAAAAAATGAGTTAGCTGTTCTGCCACCTCTAATATATGGAGTAGCATAGAGAGGAACAAGTTAAAAATAAATTGAATAGAAAACTCACAGGCAAATTTGTCCATCTTTTCCTGATTTCACCGAGCTCGTATCTCTCTTTATCACCACCACCGTAGTAACAACCAGAAAATGCAAGCATATCAGGTTCAAACCTATCATACAAAGAACAGTAGACCATCAGAGTACACGACTAGAATGGGTAAGGCTAAAATTACATGTAATCAGGATGAAAGATACAAAAGAAGTTCACTACATTAATGTTATTTTTATTGATTTTTGGTTAATTATGCGCGATGTTAAGTATAGTTATGGTCTTTGAATACTTCAAAAGGAATCCTTTTGTCCGGTGATGTCAACTTGTATGAAGTAAGCATAGGACTGTGATCGTTTCGGCAAATCACTCCATCATTCTACCAAAACTCCATGCATATGTTCCATCATAATTGATAACTTGGAAAAATCTCCAAAACAACCCTAATTATCCAATGCCATAAGGTACAGAAAACATGGGACAAGCGGACAACAGACAACCACATGAGAGTTCAATCAAGATGTTACTCTGCTAGTTGACATATGGTGTATATTTTATGTAAACCAAGGCCGTAAATCTGTAATTGTTAGCCATTTATCAACATTCATCTATTGGAGTCTTTTATGGTATTCTCGGGTTCACGACAATTGATACCAGGATGATGTCAACAAAAAGACAAACCTTAAGTGAACAGCGATGTAGCGATTTGCCATCTTCCTCATTTTCATCACCAACTTATTCCCAAGATTCTGTAACGGTTTGGTAAAGCGAAAAGCATGATAATTGACCCGGCACCGCAACCTCTGTAACTCTTCGTTAAGGTCACCAGCAAGCCTATAATCAAACTTTGTCAGCTGAACAACCTGCATACGTTCATCACCACATATCAAAAGAGATAACATGTATTTCAGCGTAACAGCGCACCAGAATTCGCTTAATACATTGCTTGGCAGTTAATACTTTTAAAATGTAAAGAGTAAATTACATTTTTTGTCCCTGTGGTTGTCACGATTTGCATTTTTTGTCCCTAAATTTTAATAACTACAGCGCCTGTCCTTAAGTTTGTCATTTTATCCCAAGTTTGTTCCTTAATCTATTTTCAGTTAAATTGTTCCGTTAAATGGTATCACGTGCGAAGCATACAAGGGCAGTGATGTCTATTCAATTATCTAACATTTCTCTTTCTAAAAAAACAATTCCAAGTGCCCACCCACCCACCTCACCACACGCACTGACCATATCCTCTACTTCCATAACAATCCAAACATCCTTTTTTTTTTTCTAATTCCTTTCACCGTATCCACGAATGTCCAACATCACCATTTTTCTAGCATTCCCTCTATCGTCATCGCCTCCAATATCTAGACTGCTGTATCCATATTTTCCATTGCCATTGACGGAACTCGATCACCACCGCTACAGAAATCGGCGGCGCCACTGTTAATGCCAGAAATAGATCTAGTGCTGCTGGACTAACCAGATCCGGCGGCCTTGCTGGAACCAAAGAGAAAAACCAGATCCACCGTTGTTGAAGCAAGGTTTTATAAATCTAGTTTTTAGGGCTTTTTGGGGAACAACTGTGTGGGGGTTGCAAGCTGTCGGAGATGGTTGTGTAGATGTTGCAGGTTGCCCGATATTAAGTTTAGCTCCGGCGCCAGTGGTCTCGTGCAAGTTGTAGCCGATGAACTAATTTGTGTGGATTTAATCCGTTAATTTGGTGGTGGCTGTGTTGATAACAGCCGGATCTTTTGGTGATTGTATTCAAAATCGCCGGGTATGGTCATGGATCTGGTGGTGGTTTTAGTTTGATGGTCAACGGAAAAAAGAGGATGGTTATGGTTGATGTTTGTAGATTTGCTATGATGGTCACAGAAATTTAGTTTGTTTGTTTCGATATTTGGGTTTTTATTTGATGTTGACCGGATAAACGAGGGTGCAGTTTGTTTTTGGCCGGAATTGCAGGTCCAGAAAAATGGTAGTGATTGTCTAGAAGTGACAGGATGTTGGGGGTGATAGTTGAAAAGACATTACTGCCCTCACATGTTCTGCACGTGATACCATTTAATGGAACAATTTAATTGAAGGTAGACGGAGGGACAAACTTGGGATAAAATGACAAATTTAAGGACGGACGATGTAGTTATTGAAGTTTAGGGACCAAAAATGCAAAACGTGACAACCACAGGGACAAAAAATTGTAATTTACTCAAATGTAGATGAAGAATAAAAGGTTCAATTAGAGGTGGCAACCTCAATCCATTTACTAATGCATGGGTTATTTTCGGTTATGTTATAGGAAAAAGAAAGAAGCGTTCTGAGTCAACCCAACCCAACACGTTGCGACACAAAGAAATAATTACCTACTTAGACATGTTACCCAACCGAAGCAACCCGCCCGTATTTCCACCTCTAATTAAAAGGCTCAACATGAAAACATCAAAATTCAAGTAATGTGTGCAGTCTCCTCACATGTCGCCTCAAGAGTGTGGGCAGAACTTCATCGAGGTAATATTGAGGTTCTGATTTCCGTGGCACGCGCATGGTGTACGGGGGTTTCTCAAGTGATCGCATAAATTTATTTGGGACCCTTTTGACAACAGGAATATCCTTGGCAAGGAAAGAGATAAACCAATCAACATCAAAAATGTTTGCAAAGTCACTGCAAAGTTAAAAGAAGTTAGATAGCAATGTGAGCACCAAGCAACTTATGACATTTTTGACTAATGAATTCAACTCACCTATCGTCCTTCCAGAATGAATGATGATCCAACTGAGGAACGACCAAAGTAGCATTTAAGATCCGTGCAACCACTACAGCATCGGTTATCTGAGTGAAGATCAAAAAGAAAAATTAATAATAAATAACCACAAACGAAATAACAAATTGAGATTATAGAAAGAGAAAAGACAGAAAGTTTACTCCAGTTCGCTGCTGGTTCAGCCCTCCACTGGCAGCAATAAGTAGATAGCCATTTGACTGTAGTTCACGAACAGGAGCTGTGTATGCAACCATTTTAAGCAATAAACATTAACTTCAGACATTATATTAAGGATCTTGAAATTTCCAGAGCCCAATTGAGAACCAAGACAATAAATGATCAAATTTTAAAACATAAGTTCTTGAGAGGGGCTATAAGTGCTGAACTCTAACTAAATGGATTCAATGTCAGTGGTTCAAAGTCATTTAGAAAAGACATATTTACACTTGACACGTACATGTGCTACTTACCAATATTTATACATTATTACGTTAACGGCTGTTCTTGTGACCAATTAAAGAGCAATTTTAGATGTGGAAATATACATAACATTAGTTGAAATATTCGGCTCATGGCAGACAAGACTAAAGCTTGATGTACTGAGACTGTGAGACAACTTACGTGCATAATGAGGGCCTCTTTCACTGCATCCGTAATAGAGCTTTGAGAACTTGGATTTCCAGATGTCAACTGGTCCATGACCAAACCCACCCTAGATTTTCAAAGTATTCATAAATTTCTAAGGCTTAATAAGCACCAAATCATAAAAGAATGCCCAATTCCAGTATTAATGATAGAAGAAAAACAGTAGACAAGTACATTTAAAATTTAAAACTGTTAACAAACACGTATATCAGTAACATTTGCACTCATAGTTGTCCAGAAACAAAGCTATGATGGTTACACTAATAATACAACTCTATTAATAGTTTCTTAAGAGCAGCTGCTGTAAGACCAAATTAGCTCACAATTCCTAGTTCATAAGATAAACAAACTAATTTAAACTGGTTTGGTGTTTTGGATGTAAACATAAGAAGACTATACATGTAACTTATATTATAAGTGTAACTTAAAAACAAGGAGAAGGAATGTCAATTTTTGACTAATTTCAAGAACCATTAGCTACTAATGTTCTATGGCTTTCATCAAAAGTATTAAGCATCAAGATGTTAGGCAATACATGGAAGACCCTTGTATAATTAGGAACGGTCAAGTAAAATCAAGCCTCAAAGCTACTTCTTCACACACATAAAGCCTAACGTTGCATTCCGGCATAACTAAAAAGTGAAAAGCTCTTGTATATTTAGAAATGGGAAAAAGACAAAATAAACTAATCAAAATCACACGCAAACAAAAAATGTAATAAATTCATCTAAAAATATGCGACACATACAGCAATTGACTAATTACAAACAATGTAACACAATGAACTTTTGAAAACTATCATTTCACCAGAAATTCTGCAAGTGAACAAACTTAGCTTCCTAAATGCCAAGAGTTTGAGACCTTGATCCCACTATGCAACTTTCTTCCCAGAGTCAAAGCAGTAGGTCCATGCAAACATAATAATACAACTATACAATCTTGCTCAAATATTACAACTATACATAACAGCCATAAGTGTAAAAGATATAAATAACCAATCAAACAAATTACAAGCATTAACCACCTCTATTACATAATCACAGATAACTTAAGAAACAAGCAATCACATATGAATACACAATCAAATACTTCACAGAATCTAATATACTTATATAACAGAACAAAATTGTAACAGAGATATACCATTTTGTTGTACCATAACCGATGTTTAACAAGTTTTTGAGAGTACCACTCGAGATTCGTAGCCACATGACCAGTAAACAACGAAATTAACCCTAAAACAAACAAAATCACTCCACAGATCACCGACCACGAGATCCGCCGTCGTTGTCCTCTGCCCATCGCCGACATATCCACCGGCGGCCATAACCACCGACAACAACACTTAGAGTTCTGATTATACTTAACCTTTTTACGATTATTAGTATTATTATTAGCTAACACTAACACACCGCCATTATACCTCCAAGCTTTTGATTCCCCCATTTTTACAGTAATTGTCGTTATTCTTATCACTAAATATCATATACTCCCTCAATTTCATATTACATTCAACTCAGTATTCAAAGGTGATTGCGTGTGTGTGTTTTTCGTATAGAACCCCTAATTTTGGCTTGATTAGGGTTTTTAAATTGTAAATGTTGTGTGTGATTAACTGTAGGAGGTATAATTTTTTAGGGGGGGGGAATTTACAGTGTACACTGCGTCATTTGAGAGGAATGTTGAATTTGAAGAATTAGGGTTTATAGATTGTGTATAATGAATGTATATACATGAGATGCAATTACAGAGAAATTTTGTAAATGACGATGGGATTCTGCTACTCAGAAGTACGAATAATAAACACGCGAGAAAATTGCCAAATAAATCAATATTTTTGGACAAAGTAGTGTAATACTGGAATCAATCGATCAATCAAATAAATGAAACGAGTGAATAAAGAAGCGGAATATTTAATTAAATAAATCATGTCGAATCTTATTTTTGTAAATTCAATTAATCAATCGTTCCTTATTTTTTATAACATGATCATACGGCATACGATTTGTTCCGTATTACGTTTATAGAACAGCATCTCTCGTTAATCAATCTGCTAAATATTACCGTACTTTTATAACAACATAAAATAAATCATTTTTTTCTATTATTATTATTATTATTATATTATTATTATTAAATTAATATTAATTATGATAAATCATTTTTCTTCTTATCATTTGATAAAGCTTTTGTATATATAATGTTTTATTTATTAACCATTATAATAATAATTTATGTAAATCATATCTTTGATATTCACCTCTTAATTATATTAGTTTATATTCTTCAGTGTATTAAATTAGCACACTGATTAAAAAGTTACAATAAATAAGTATTACATATCAATTGAAATTTGTATATAATACATTTTTTGAAATTATATTTATTTTTTATTGAATCATAGTTACTTTTTGCTGAATCATAGTTTTAAGTATATCTTCTCATTTTTCTCAAAAATTTCATTTTTTTTGTAAATGAATTGCGGTTGATTTAAATAATCTTTTATCATTTTTCAAAAAAAAAAATCATACAAGTAATGATATTACGGTGAGATACAAAGCAAAGAAAAATTGAATGATTACATATGAGTAGTATTAGATGAAGTCGGATTACAAGTCCAATCAATCCAACTAATACTATCTTGATACTTCAACTATTTATCTAAACAAAATAAAATATTTTTATTTCATGTCCAATAACTTCACTTCTCGACTTCTTGCAGTTAAATGTAGAAGTGTTTTTATATCTCTGTAACATTCAAACATCGGTGCAAATGAAAACCTTCAGTAACTTACGAAGTCTTTCTGAAATTTGAAAAAGGAAAATCAATGCATAATAACTATTCAGAGTATTATCTAGTAATGCGCTCGATTCACGCATACACAAATTTGGTATATATGATAGTAATTCATAACGTGTTTTTATATATGTTGTAGTCATTTGACCTAACTACCTACTACAAAATGTGTCACCTTTTATTCTATAAAACACAGTAACATGCCATCCTTTGTTATCAACATTTCTGTTACTTACAACCCGTAACAACGATTGAGGAATGGGGACCACTTTGTTCCGATCAATGCATACGCCTTTGATTTCGCAACGATGCACCAATTTACAGTTTCATCCTCATATAGATAACAAGAAATCTCATTCAAATTTCATTGTTTCCGTTTCTAGAAATGAGAAAAAGGACAAGAGAAAGAAGAATAACGAAAGAAGGCCAAAACAAGAAGCGAACCATACACGTGTCGATTAAAGAAAACCGTGACACACTTACTAGAGCAACCATCTAATTCTTTGATCCTCCTCTTCACTTTTCAGTAGACCCGAACCACGTCCTATTTGACAATTTCACACTGGCTGATGAGCTAAGCCCCACATAGTGTGACTTCATACAATGCTCATCGCCCATCGAACTTTTATGTCTTGATGGCGTGTACATCCGTATTGGACCAAACCCGCAATTCACCCCTAATGGTCCTTATCACTAATTTGATGGGGATGGGATTGTGCAATCAATTAGAAGCTCTCAAGGCCGAGCTACCTTTTGTTGTCAATATGTGAAAACAAATTTGAGCACCAATTTAGATCCTCCATCGTTCCAAATATTATTGGTTTATGAGTATAGACTAAAACATCAACTACCCTTGTAATAAATCCACTAAATTTGTATATACTATTAATGGGCCTTGCGCAAACCACCTTTCACTACCCAAATGAACTTTTTAATGTGATATGATGATTGATACTATGGGCCAACAATAAGATAACTCGTGAAAAATATGTTTGCCACTTGAAATCTATGTCACCCACATAAATTAAATTATGTATACGACGCACACTTCATGAAGAAAACCTTATACTGGCCTAGTTTAATGAAGTCGATTCATCGGTCTACTAATTGAGAAAAACTGTCAGTTGAAGAAAATTGATCGACTTTATATTGATTCAATTTTTTTTAAATGAACAATATTATTAAAATTTCCTTTTCTCTTACATAATGTATATATTTATAAATAAACGTGTAAATGCATGAGGTTTTCCCTATTCAGGTTACTCGAGAAGAGTGTGTCTTTGGCTCATATGTATGAGGTCTAACTGTGGTATAGTATCCCGTGACTGATTCTGACCATTTCACTAACAACTCCCATAAATTCGAATTTCAAACCTCTTGTGAAGACATCATGTCATGTTATCATTAGGCCACCTGAATTCTCGTTTAACTAGTTATAAACCTTAACATCAATGATAAATATGTATCATCTAAGAAGCTCATTCTTTCCTATCCTAGTTAACTTCAATAGATCGATAAAATAACTTGGGCTTTTTATTTTCGTACGTTATGGCCAAGACTAATCCATATAGGTGTGTCCATATTGTCATATTGATATACCAAGTGTCCCAGCTCCCAACTTTACCGTACATAAATGTTTGTTACATAACTATAACACCCCATACTTTATCTCAGGGTTAAATTTGTCATTTGACTCGGAAGCGATGGATAAAAATAATATTATATATTATATTACAAAAAGGACCATAAAATTTCGCGAGTTTACAACATTTTACTATTTCCGAAACAAAACACATATAATTGTTATATAAAATCCACATACATATTAATTAACAAAACATATTTATAAATCTATTTCAGAGCTAGGCGCGTGCCAAACATTCCTTCCAAAAGCCCATCTTCCTGCCCAACCCACAAAACTTAAACATAACCTGCAGGAAGAGAAATGGTGGGATTAGCACGAAGCTAAGTGAATGAATGTACAACTAATAATTCAACTTAGCATAACAATCTGTTTACATTAAGCACGAAAACACATAAACTCAAGAGGATCAGTGGTTACTGAGGAACCCTACAGCCGCGGTGGCCCTCAAATAACGCTTATCGCAATCTGTATAGGCCCATACAAGATTTATCGATAACTTGGCACTACAACACCATAACACAGTTTCCAGCAACAACACATGTATCTGGAACCTGTGTTGAACACAATAGTTACCAAGTCCAATAACAATTGACCTCTGAACAACACAGATGCCCGAAGGCCACGTATGCATAACAAGCAGATATATAATCATAAATCAGACTAGGCAGTCTATCAATATCTACGTTACTCGTTGTAACCACACCGTTACAACTAAATCAAATCATGAGTTGCAGATCCACTCACCTGACTGGTCTCAGCCCACACTCAGAGATCTTATATTACTGAGTCTTCTGCTAATCTGATAATATAATAATTAAGAAGTTAGTAACTCTTTCCATAATTGTTTAACAAATTTCGAAACATTATTATAACATATTAATCCAAGCAGGTGACCCTTGTAATCTAGGAAAAATAAAAGTCCGATCCGCAGTTAATAAGAATCTGTTAAATTTTGGTCGCTAAAAGTATAACCTTTTACTTATGCATTTTCAGAATTTGAAAAACTCAGTTCGACTCGGTTCGCTTCGCAGAACTCAGTTTGCAGCAAGAACTCGGTTCACTGTACGAACTCGGTTCGCAGGATGAACACAGAACTGCGAACCGAACCGCTGTTACACCAAAAACGAACCATTTCAACTCACAAACTCAAAAATCGGTTTCCTAACCATCTAACAAGCTTTCCCACATAATATACACATCAAATAACATCATATAGCATCAATTTCACACCCAATTCAAGGATTGACCAAATTTCAAGTTCCTACTATAAAATAGCAAAAATGCTTACAATTCTAAGGAATAACAATCTGATGATGATGATGACAAATAAACAAGGAATCACAACAGATAATCACAACTTGAGTTATGCTTAATTTGATGATTTATTTAGGAAGGGAAGGAGTCTTGAAAGAAATAGTGTTAGGTGACAAAATGAGAAGATTAGGAAAAAGTTGGTGATTTATATCACCTACCAACTCAAATGTTGGTTAATTTTAATCTCTTGTTTGGCTTATTGTCTGGAACCTGAAAACCGTTTTGCGAAACAAGTTATTTTATTTTACCGTCAACTAATTAAATTTAAAACTATTAATATTCTACAAGACACAATTAACAATTCGACTTTTATATAATTTTCCTATCCAATAGACATGTTAATGTAACATAAAACTTATAATTAAATATAAAATTAAAGAAATTACCAGTTTACCCCTAGGCCACAAGAGTGGGTGTTACAATAACTGTTCCTTACAAATTAATATATTCGTTAGTTATTAGTGAAATGATTTATAAGGTTAAATCGCATGTCTAATAATGTAGCTAGTGACATGAATTAGTCGCAAACGAATATATATATATATAAAGATATAAAATGTATAATATATGCCAAACATTGAACCAATTGCGCATTTTTTTTACATATATAATGTAATCATATGTGTTATAACTTATAACACATAGCTAGAATATAAAAATTAGCTTATTAAAAATTGCATACAGAAAACAAAAGGGTTTATAGAATCTCAAACATGGTAGTAATGTTTACAACAACTAGTTTCCACACAAGACCTTCCAAGAGATGTTACTTTCAAATAAACCACTAAGTAGTTGATGTTACCACACAAGACCTTCCACACATTATTAATCTTCGTTTATCATTATAAACATGAATGAATTTAGCTTTTAAATGTTCAAATCTTTACAATATCCTTAAAATTCTATCAAAAGTATAAGGACTTCAATAAAGCCCAATTGAAAAAGAAAAACAACCAATTATTGTAAAAATAACAAACCTAAATAAATTTATAAAAAAAAATGGACAAATGTGTCACAATACAAACCCTACACATATCACTAAATAAGTCAACCAATTATATGAGCTTCTTCTAATTACCCACCCGGAAGATATATCAGATTCCATCAACGAATTATAATGAAAATTCGGGTTTGACCCATATAAAGCTTGGATCCCTTCCACGTCATCAATTTTAAGATCCACTCTCTTCGTTCTCGGACTCAAACTCGGGTACATAATTGCATCATTGACCGAAGAATGAGCTAATCCAAGTATATGTCCAATTTCATGAGTTGCAACTGATTCCAAATCAACGGCTACTTTTGATTTACTTGATTTAAAATCAACGGCCCACGTTTCATCTTCATCTAAATGAAGCCTTCCGTTTTCAGGTGAGAAAGCATGAGCCAATACTCCTAAAACTCCATCAAACGGCTCTCCGTCACCGTGATCGCCTTTATAAAATCCAATTTTAATATCCGCAGACGAATAATCGTTCGTTTCAGTAAAATTCACAGGAATAACAGACGACCATCGCGAAAACGATCGTCTGAAAGCATCTTGTACTTCAGATGAACTTAAATAATTGATCATATGATTTGAAGAAAAAGCGTACGTTAGTATCGTATTCGCTGATCTCCCCCAACGCGGCTCACCGTAAAAATACGCGTAGTGTTTAGTAACACGAATATTATTATTACTATTTTTACTATCTTTTACTGAACTTCTGATTGTATCGCTAACACCACAGCGCGGTGATATAATTTGTGTGACAGTACTCGAATCAAGTTTTCCGGTCACTTCTAACCCTAAATTCTTTTGATAATTCAAAACGGCCGATTCGAAATTATCGTCAAATACATCAGTGAAGTTGTCGAATTCGAGGTAACCGAATTTCTGGAAATATTTTTTGAGTTCAGACATACCGGAGAAATTCGTGCCTTTACCGGCGTCGATGAAGTTAAGAAAGTTGTTCCACGTGGCGTTTTGTGAGAGGACGATTGGGATTGACGTGCCCGGAACAATTCTGGCGGGAAAAATAGGAGGGTGAAGAGAGAGAAAGAAAAAGAAAAACAAGGTTTTGTAACTGAATAACTGAAACATGTTTTTTGTTAGTTGGAAAATAGGATCTTATTTTTTGCAAGTGTTTTTGATTTTGTTGAAGTTGTATTAAGACACCATAAATCAAACTATATATGGGCCATAATATCTGTTTTCTAGTTAATTAATAATTAATAATTCATTGTGGGTTATGTTAACGGAAGCCCTTAGGATTTTAGATAAGAAAATTTTACATGCATTAGTTGTTGTACTGTTAGTGAAAATTTAGGGGGTCAACCTAAATTCAGGGGGAGACAAGAAGTTAGTTATGGTCTTAATACAACTAATTATGCATGTCTACAAATTTTAATTGAAGCCATAAGGGCTCTTTTTATCATTTTCCTTAGTAAACCAATCTGATGGAATACATGTGTGTCAGAAAATATGTCAAATAATTTTTTTTTTTTATTTTTATACAAAATTGTTATTGTTATATAGATGTTCAAGTAAGCTACTTATTTAATGCAAACTAGGTTATATTCCCATATTTTTAAAAAAATACTTATAATTAAAAAAAATGTTAATTTTTTTAATCTTAAATATTAGTAAATAGTTAAATATATATGCATTTACATATAACAGAATTTTGCCATTCTTTTGTCAATAACCTAATTAACATAATTAATTCGGAGAAAATGACGATGATAAAAACAAGTGACATTTTTTATTTTAGATTGAAAACATTAATTAATGATCATTATATATAAAAAAAACCTCTGACTAAACCTAATTTGAGATTAATAACATAATTAAAATGATTTATAAGAAATATATAGATATATTTAGGTAACCTTACCTTGTATGCTATATTTATTATTTGAATATGAAATTGAAAACAAAATAGAGGACATAGATAAGATGAATGTACAAGAAAGATGGGAGTTTGAAACTTGGAAGATCCTTTGGAGCCTTTTTCCTTTCTGATTATGACTAGTTTTTGATGGGGATGTTCTATGGTGGGTGAACCACTAGGTTTTGGTTTATATTCCCTTCATTTTATGTGCTAGATATATTTATTAAAACAACTTAACCTTTTCTTGTTTGCATAAAGTGAGCTTATAAGAGTGCCTACTGCCTAATAGTAAATACTTAAAAATTTTCTAATTTTAATTCTATTTTTGCAACCGTTTTCACAATTTTAAGTAACAAATTGATATGAGTTAGAGTAAAACTAGTATGGAGTATTTCTTTTGTGCATAGAGGTAATTCTATTTGTGATTTAAATACTATGTAAACATTACGAAAATACTCTGTATTAGTTGATGGGTTGTTATTTTCTAAATGAATATAATAAAAAAAAGGTCAAAAGGTTTTATTTGATTCTGGTTATTGTCAAAGATAAAATGAAAAAATATGATAATTTACAGATCATTCTTTTTTACCCATTCATTACTGAATCAGTAATTTTAACTAATCTATCCTTGTTAATTGTATTATTTATGTTTCTAGTAAAGGGTACAATAGTCAAAATTACATATTTAATGGTAAATGGATATAAAAATAATATACAAATCATTATCAATGAAAAAGTGTAATAATTTTAAGGTTGAAAAACATAGGCGTTGAACTACAAATCTCCAAGTGGTTTAGACTTTAGACTATGTGATTTTTATAGTTGGGACTTGGGACTTTTCTTGTTAGTTGACCTAAAAATTAGGTGAATTTACCATCAAACCCCTTAAATGATTTTATTGTAGATTAAAGTTGTGTCTAACTTTTCTAATTATATATGAGAAATAATGTGACTAAGAGCAACTACTCAAACCTGAGCTTTATGTCACATATGAATCATTGGTCATCTTAAACTAATAGAAATAATTCCTTTGAATTAAATTAAGCCTCGCATGTAGACTATCAAACGAATAGTAACACTTAATTTCTCGTTATATATCTGATACAAACTAGCAGTTTTCTTTGAACCATCTGTTTTTTCACATATGGCCATAAGCAGAAATTGGGTTCATTTTCATTATATAATTAATTTCCATGAACCCTGTTTTGTTATCATAATCATCCTCTGAAACTTATCACCAAAACAAGGAACTTTATAGTATATTGAGCAAGCCTTAATTTTGACTACAAGGTCGACTTTAACATTTCACGCTTGCATAAAATTTCAACAAAAATTACATATAAACTAGTTAGCTTAGACTAGACTGACAAGACCGTCTAAATTGACCATAAGATTGGGTTTGGCACATTTTGGTTCTAGAGAATATAGCCATTCTATCTTATCAAATATATAACCTTTGACATGGATATGTATTTCCACTTCATTTTTTCTTTCTTAAACTTGAAAACACAGAATAAGAGGGAGTCGAAAGAAAGAGAGAGCAAGAGATGCCGATTTTCATCCTTCAGACATACACATCTACACTTAAATGTTGAAATAAATTAGTAGAAAGTATGCACTGTGCGCCATGCTGCAGTGACAAATAGTGTATGTGTTCAATGAAATGATGCAGAAAGAAGATTATAGTTGTAAACTATATGACTTATTATGATGGATATGGAGTTGAACAAATACAAAAAGAAATAATTCACTATAACCGAACAATGGTCACCACCGTATAATTATTTAAACTTTAAACCCTTGCAACTTTCTTTAAAAGAACCCCACAAATAATAAACTAACAAAGTCATTACGTTACAGCATTACAATAACATACATGAAACCTTTTTATTGAAGTTTAACAATTACTGTACAACAATGTGGTGTATCTAGGACATCAGAGACTTTCATCTATGACATTCTGTGTTACTCATGTTACTATTCTAATATACTTAGGTTTAACTTCATTTTTTGAAAAAGCATTTGAACCGGTGGTTTATCATAGGTTAAATTTCGATCCATTGTTGTACATCAAATGGGATCAAATGGGCCAGAAGTGACCCAAAGTGTAGCTTTCAATCTAACACAAGATACCTCATTAATCATTTTAATATAACCTTTAATGTGAACTGGATCCAGCCCATGTGTACATCTAACAGTGGGATCCGGCCCATGTGCACATCTAACAACGAAGTCGAAGTCATTGGATTTTTTATGTTTTGTGAGATAGTAGGTTAACGTCTGAATATAAAAACCAAATGCATAAAAATGCAAAAATCGTTACATACGAATGGTTATTAGTTACTAAAGAAAACAGAAAAAAAAGAGAGGTGAAAGTTAGGCAAATTTTCAGTTCATGTAGATTAGACAATTTATGGTTTCTTTCGCAAATACATCCAGGGAAATTCGTGTGAAACTAAATGCCATGGACACAAACTTCTACTACTTTGAAAGTATATAAGGCATAAGTCGTATCAGTAGCTTAGTTAAAAACTTAAATTATTAATGTTAAAGTCAGCGTAAGGTATTGTATGTTATAAATAAGAGCATAAGTTATTATTATACGTTAAGAATTGAGATCTTACTATGATATAGTTATCATTGGGATCCTATACGGAATTATAGATCCTATTATATCAAAAGTTTCATTCGGATTCATCACGTTTTCATCGATCAAAATAGTAAAATCATAAAGGTTTTAATTTTTAAAATCAAATTCGGTAACTTAACAATTATGTAAGAGACTTTTTTGATTGTATCATCATAAAGGTTTCTGCATTCTCACTTAATAATGTTTTTATTAAAGTTCATTTTGCATTTAAATTTCTGCGAAGGTTGACATATTGACGAAATTGACAATAATGTTGCACAACGGTAAGTTTTGAAGAAAACAATACGCAAACAAAGTGCAAGAATACGTCTCTTATTATAACAAAGAAAATAACTCAAAACTTCATTACAATAATATGCTCGGTGATAGTACTTGATATCCTAACTTGATACCCAGCTACCATATATATAGACACAAAGATTGAATCCTAAACCAACTCCAATTAGCCTACTTGCTTGTTGGACAAGGTCAGGATACCCTCACCTACTTGTGAGGCTAAATATTCGGGAATTAGATAACATTTACCCCCCTAATTTCCGAATGGAAATTGTGAGGTCTTCTACTCCAAGAAGCTTGCGCATTTCAAAGAATTTTGTCTTGGCAAGTGCTTTGGTTAGAATGTCAGCCCGTTGCTCTTTCCCACTAATGTGCTCAACCACTATTTCCTTCTCTTCTACTCTTTCACGAATGTAATGATACCGTGACTTGATGTGTTTACTTCTCCCATGAAATACCGGATTCTTCACTAATGCAATGGCCGAAGTATTATCAACTTTAATCACCACCTCTTTAACTTGTGAACCGGTTATCTCACTAATTATGTCACGTAACCACACAGCTTGACAACTTGCTGCAGAAGCAGCCATATATTCGGCCTCACATGAAGATAAAGCTACTGTTTCTTGCTTTTGTGAACACCACGTAATAGGTGAACTCCCTAGATAAAAGATATGTCCTGTTGTACTCCTCCCATCGTCTTGATCTATGTTATGACTGCTATCACTGTATCCTTCTAATCGTATAGGTGCACCTCTTGTATACCGTATCCCATATGTCACAGTTCCTTTTAAATACCGTAGTATTTGTTTTATAGCCATTGCATGCGGTTTCTTTGGAGTTTGCATGTAGCGACTAGCAATCCCAACCGCATATGATAGGTCCGGTCGTGTTTGGAGCAAATACCTCAATCGTCCCACTATGCTTCGGTATTCTGTAGCATCTGTATCTTCTTCGCATTCTTCTTTTGAGAATTTCGCATTTGAGTCCATAGGAACCGATGTATGATTACACTTGAACATCCCTGCATCCTTTAACACCTTCCTTGCATACCCTTCTTGAGTTAGAACAATATCTTCTTCTCTCTGATACACTTCAATGCCAAGGTAATACGTAAGAATCCCTAAGTCCGACATGTCAAACCTTGTAGCCATAGCTTTCTTGAATTGTGTGATAATACTTGCGTTGGTTCTGGTTATTAATAGGTCATCAACATATACCCCAACAATTATCACATCTTTTCCTACGCTTCTTCGGTACACGGCTTTTTCCTGTACACACCTTTGGAACTTCATGTCTTTTAATGTCCCGTCAAGCTTCATGTTCCAAGTCCTCGGTGCTTGCTTCAAACCGTAGAGGGCTTCTATTAACTTGTATACCGATCCTTCACTACCTTCTTTGATGAAACCTTCTGGTTGATGAACATAAACCTCTTCTAAGAGTTCTCCATGTAAAAACGCAGATTTTACATCTAGGTGATGTATCTCCCACCCTCTCGAGGCTGCCAAAGCAATGAGTATACGAACCATTTCGATGCGTGCAACAGGTGCAAACACTTCTTCAAAATCTATTCCTTGTTGTTGAAGGTATCCTTTTGCCACAAGTCGCGCTTTATATTTACTTATATGTCCGTTTGCATCCCTCTTGATCTTGAATACCCATTTTAACCCAATAATGGTTACATGCTCCGGTTTTGGAACCAAGCTCCACATGCCATTCTTCTCAATAGCTTCGATTTCTTCTTGCATAGCTTGTATCCTCCTTGGATTATCCTTTGCCTCTTGGTAGTTTGATGGTTCATCTTCGTTGAGTAACTCATGATTTTCAACGTAAAAACTCATCTCATAGTCATCATATCTTCTTGGTAGTTTTATAGAACGATTTGATCTTCGTACTCCTTCATTTAGATCATTGGACGAGGGTGGCTGTTGTGAACTCAGCCCACCTTCGTTTATAATGTCCCCTTCATTCTCGTTTGTTTCATTTGCTTGGCTATCCAACTCACTACCCATTGTTACTTGGCCTTCTCCTGTATTAGTGAGATTTTGCCAATGTACCCAGAACTTTCCCGGTTCCATCTCAGATTCTGTCTTCTGTTCCCAATTCCAACTTGAATTTTCATCGAAGACTACATCTCTGGACACTATGATCTTTTGACCCTTTGGATCAAATAATCGATATGCCTTTGACTCGTTTTCAACTCCAAAGTGTACTGTTTTCATAGCCCGATCATCTAGTTTCTTTAAGTGTGGTTGGACTATTTTTGCGTATGCTAAACAACCGAATACTCTTAGGTGCCCGACGTTGGGTTTTCGTTTATAGTATAGCTCATATGGTGTTGCTTCTTTTAACGCTCCTGTCGGGATCCTATTTATTAGGTAAGTAGCATGAAGCACCGCTTCTCCCCAAAAATTATTTGGAACTTTCTTTGCTTTCAACATGCTACGTGTCATCTCGAGAAGTGTACGGTTTCTTCTTTCTACTACGCCGTTTTGCTGCGGAGAATAGGGTGTTGTGAGGTGCCTTATCATACCGTTGTCCTCGCATAGTATGTTGAATTCTTGTGAGGTGAATTCCCCTCCTCTATCCGTTCGAAGTACATGTATAAAGTTCCCAGTTTCAATTTCGACCATTGTCTTGAATTTCTTGAAATAATATATCACCTTGTTCTTTTCTTTCATAAGAAAACACCACATAAAACGCGAGTAATCATCTATTAGAACAAAGATATACTTATTACCTGCTGTCGTAGATGGTGAAATTGGTCCACATAGGTCTCCATGAATTAGTTCCAACGTCTTGGTAGCCCTATACGATGTAGCTTTAGGAAAAGATCTTCGAGTATGCTTCCCGACTAGACATGACTCGCATATTCGGTTTGTCCCGTTAATGTATGGTATTCCCCTAACAAGTTCCCTTTTTGACATCTTTGATATGGTTTCAAAATTGACATGCCCAAGTCTCGCGTGCCATAACCATTCTTGGTCTTCCAAACGAGAGTGTAAACAGACCGGTTTTTCAACTGAGATCTTCGTCTTATAAAGTCTATTTGCTGCTCGTTTCACTTTGAATAAAAGGGTACTTCGGCTATCATAGAGAAATAAGTAGTCGTACTTCATTACAACCTCACATCCGCTCTCTGTTGCTTGTCCCAAACTAATTATATTTGCTTTAAGGTTTGGGATGTAGTAGATGTTTGTTAGTAGCTTTTGACTACCTCCTTCTCCCTCGAAGAGGATAGATCCCTTGCCATGTATCTCGACAAACGAATCGTCCCCAAATTTAACTTTTCCTCTTATTCGATTATTTATCTCCGTAAAGAAGGATAAGTTACCTGTCATATGGTTGCTAGCACCGTTATCTAGATACTATATGTCATTGTCTCCACCTTTGTTTTCGTACCTGCTTGGTATAACATTCTCTTCGTTAAGAAGAACTGTTTCATATACCGTCTTGATCATAAACAATTGTGGGTCGTTGTCATCTACTTCGGCTACATGAGCTTCTCCCTTTTTGTTTTTTCGGTCCGGACATAAAGAGGCAAAGTGGCCAAATTTGTCACATCTGTAGCATTGAACTTTTGATCTATCCTTGGTTTTTTTCTGTCTATCAGATTCACCACTTGCAGATCTTTCCTTGTTTAGATTTTGATCATTATTGCTCCTACGGTTTCTGTTTGAAGTGCTTCCTCCTCGACCTCCTTTGTTAAAGTCATTGTTGCGAGTGGTAGATGAAGTTTCCTGGAGCATTAACTTTCCCTGGTTATTTGTAGGTTCATCATCACGAATGCGTTCCTCGTATGCTTTTAATCTTCCTACCACATCCTCAAACCCTACATTCTTGAGGTCAAGAACTTGCTCAATTGATGCCACTATATGAATGAATCTTCTTGGTAAACTTGTAAGAAACTTCTTGACAAGTTTGTGTTCTTCTAGAGTCTCACCCAAAGACGCAGATTTTGATGCGATACCCGACAGTTGACTTGCAAATTCATCAATGGTACTTGTCTCCTTCATCTTCAGATTATCGAACTCGGTAATCAAGGTTTGCAAGCGTGCTTCCCTTACCCTATCTGCACATCGCAGCCCAAATCTCTTTTGCTGTTGCCATTGTCCCTATTTGTAAGATCAAGTCTTCAGGTATTGCTTGAAACAGAACCGCTATTGCCATATTGTTTTTCTTGGAGTCGGTTGACCCCGGGTCTATCGTTTCCCACACTTGGTGTACATTCATGATCACTTTCATTCGTATGGCCCAAACTGTGTAGTTTGTTGAGTTTAGCATTGCAACCTGGAATGACAAGGATCCATCCTTTGTATTGTTCGTTCCTTGATTTCCAGTTGCTGCCATGTTTCTGACAGAATATTCGAGAAGCTATAACTCCTTACTCGAACCTTGAATCAAAGATCCCTCCGGTCAGGTCCTAGTTCTACGTCTCTAGAACCTACAGTTTAAATTTCACGACGATCCAACGGTTAACAAATGCGTACCGTCAATTCTATTGTGACTGCGCTCTGATACCAATTGAAGAAAACAATACGCAAACAAAGTGCAAGAATACGTCTCTTATTATAACAAAGAAAATAACTCAAAACTTCATTACAATACTATACTCGGTGATACTACTTGATATCCTAACTCGATACCCAGTTACCATATATATAGACACAAAGATTGAATCCTAAACCAACTCCAATTAGCCTACTTGCTTGTTGGACAAGGTTATGATACCCTCACCTACCTGTGAGGTCAAATATTCGGGAATTAGATAACAAGTTTGATGCTTAAAAATGTTTAAAATGTCTACAAAAGACTTAAAAATGAAAAGGTTTAAATCCTATGAATTGACTATCACGTGAAAGTAAAAAACGGGTCAATATAGAACCCGGGTTCGAACTTGTCCATTATCAACAATGACTACGTATTTACCGTTCATTCTGTTATATTACTCCTGTCCAAAAATCTACATTCAAACTAAAAATAAGATATCATTTTCACATTTTTATTCATTAAAATATGAAATTAAAAACTTATTTTGAAACAAATCAAAATAGTAATATCTAACGCTTAAAATAAAATTGAGTAACTATTATTTTATTATTATTATTAATTATTATCTTTACTTTTTCTTTAGTTGTGATAAGTAGATCGAGAGATAGTTTCGCTCCTTGTCATACTAGATTTTTTATAAAGCTATACTTTGCGAGAGGTTCCCCACTCTCATCCTAGGAGTTAGCAGGTATGAAATAGTCCCATCTCCGTCTCTCCGAGTTTCTACTACTAAGTAGCACTTCTGCTATTCAATCATAGAATCGATTCCTGAAAAAGCCCTATCTATATTATTACTAAAGCGCTATCTATAGGCATTCTTGCTCGTTAGCGCTTTAGTTTGATTGCAGCTAGCGCGCCCCTTTTCTTTCCACTTTCTCTTAGTCAAGCTTTGAAGCCCCTACTGGGATGGGATATTTGAAGAAGCGCAGGTTTGGAACCCTATATACAAGGGGCTGGTCTCGATCCCGCTTGGTGGTGCCCCTCTGGATTATTGTTGACTCAACATTGATTTCGTGCTTGAGTTGGAGGGCTCTACCTCCATCCATCGAGTCAAGTAATTCGCTATCGGAAATTCTTCCGCCGCCTATCTCATGCCATGCTTCTTCTTTCTCCGAATCGGTTCCTAGTGTCAGTCAATCAAGATTCGCCATCAAGGGGGGGAGGACCCACTTTAGGTTAGGCCGGTCTCGTCATTCACGCAATTCCCCCGTCCATCGATTGATCACGCGAGTACGCATCCAGTCAGCGCATAGCGAATGAAAAAAGCGTTCATCCTGGATTCTCTTCCTCAAAAAAAATGTCTATCAATTGATCCCTATTCATTCGGTCAAAGTCTCCACGGCCTTTTCACGCCCCTCTGAGGTGCACCATGTTGATAGGAATCGGCAAAGACCTTCTTGTACACGTCCTCGAGGGCTGCATTCATGGCAATCATCACTAGTTTCTCCCGAGGGCATGGTATGGCTTTGTTCTTGGTCTTGTTTAATAGATGTCGAGTGCCGCTTTTCCCCGTCCGAGAATCTCCATCTGCTCTAAGTGGGCGAGCTAGAATCCTTATGTCAGGTTGGTTGTTCAAAAGACTTTCTCTTTACCTTACCCTTTGCATATTCATCTTTTCGAAAGCCCAGACCCATTCTTCTGGATCTGCATTAGTCCTATTCCGGGTGCAAAGCCTCTTCAATAAAGACCTCTTTCTTTTCTTTCTCCCCCATTTCTCATTTTGTTGATTGAAAGAGAATAAGCGCTATCCATTGAGTAAAGTAAAGGGAGGGTTTGCTACAGTGATTCGGGTGGTTGGTGGCCCCTTCGAGAGTTGCGGGTCCTTGAGTGGTAGCTCACGCTCAAAAGTCCTCCGACACGAGTCCTAGTCGTTGCGCTGCGGTCCGTTTCCCGGCTTCGCTTGCGCGATTTTCACTTCTGATTGGTTCCATCCATGCCCAACCCTAACGAGTATGAAGGGGTCAAGCGGTTCGGGTTTTCGGTCGGTTCCCGTTCACCTTCCCCCCTCATAGTCCATTAGTGGGTAGGGTGGTAAACTTAGAGGCCGCCGGCCTCCTCTTCAGACGTGTCCTCGACAACCTGGCGGTTCTTCGGTCTCCGCTTTTGGGGGCGGGAGTGCTTGGTCGCTGGGCTTTCCTTTTCCTCAACCAATTCGGTTGTGTCAGCCGGTCTAACATTTTGTTATGGGCTGGCTTGGCTGGACAACGATGGATTGAAGGTAAGATAGATTTGAGTTCAAGTGGCACAGGACCTTCGATCTACCATAGGGTAGAAGACTACCGAATTCATTCTATTGAAGCGTTTAATTTCCTGTTGCATTTCTTTGGTTTGGAAGTTCCAGAATGTTGTCTGTGGATTTCTAGCCCCCTATATTATATGCCAAAAGATTGATTCAAGTTCCGTGCTGCTCACCACTCCTCGAGGCCAAGGACGGGGTCGAACCGTCATTCCAGGATTTGCAGTCCGATACATTTCCATTATGTTACCTAGCCAAACCCGCCACCTCATGTGCCAAAGTAAAACGGTTGTTCTTCCTTCCCCGCTCCCTCTTTTTCGACATATGCGGCGGCGGGTTCCCAGAGAAGAGGGGACAACTTCTTTCTCCTTTGCATTGCTCAATCTTCCTTTTCTGATTGAAAATAGCAAGCCACTCCACTACTGGTACAGAGGCCAGATAGAAGGTTGCTTATATGTTCAGGCTCGAAAATATATCTTTTACCTCTCCTCCCTGTCTCCATTCTGATTGATTCGCTTCTTCCTTCGCGCAAGCCTTTGGTTCGCCCCTTGTTGTGTTGCATTTTCTGCTCCTCCGCTTCAGTCTGCCTTCTTCGGATAGCCGGGGTCCGACGTTGATTTCCGATTTCAATGTCAGCTCCAGGTTTTGGGCGGCCCATCTGGTTAGTTCAGCTATCACTGCTGGAAGCCCCTGCGGTTGTTCGGCTGCGTACTCCCCGTCCGCCTATCTCACACTCCCAAAGCATATTTTTATTTCATATTCCATTTTCCTTCGCCCGCCCATTCCTTTCAAGCGCCCTTAGACTCGTTACGTTGTTCGACTGAACTCGTTGGCTCCGCGCTCTATTCGGTCGGAACCCGGTTCGTCGAGAACCTTCTCTCATAGATTCCCTTCACCAAGTCATCGCCAGCAATCCGCTCTTCTCCCTTGGTGTCAAAGGGCGAGTTCCTTTCTTGTCTTGCCCAAAAACTTTCTTTATTCTCATTGGAGAAAGACTCTCCCTCTACTTTATTTGACAGGGGCGGAGAATACCACTCTATCAATAACAAGAAAAAAGTAGCAATTCCGTTTCAAATGGTTTGAGCTTGGAAGCAACCTGCTATCTATCGATAGGCGAGAACAGACTGCTATTGGCTGCTTCGCCTATCGATTCTATTATGGCCGGCTTGGAGACATCAGAGGAAGACTATCATCTCTATCCGGGTACGATCATAGCATAGCTTCATTCATTCGTTGAACCTCAGGGATAACCATTAGCATTGAGGTCAATCACCACACCACCTCTATCATACATACGACATTACACGACGCGAGAGTGCATGGCCAACACACACCTAAAGCGCCTACGTTCCGCTTGCAGCCAATACAACCACAACCTAACTTGCACGAGATTCAACAACCGAAGCTACTGGTAGTCCCGAGGGGACGGAATCCTCCAATAATAGTTAGCAGTACTGAACAAGCGAGTCATCGGTCCGGGGAAAGAAAAGGACTGCCTTTGAAAAAAGAAAAAAGGAACTCGCTTAACTCGCTAGGCCTTCGGAACAAAGGCGATTCTGTTCATGCTTAAGACGATTTGGCTAATTATATATACTTCTATACTAATTATATTAGACTTCTTCTATTATAAATAGAAAGGCGAACCTATAGGCCTGTTTAGCGCCTTTCCAAAGTAAACCTAAAAAAAACCTTTGCTTTGGGAAGTAAGGACCGAGTGAAAAATGAAAAACGTCCGCTAACGCCCACGGGAGAAGATCTTTTTTAGATCAGCAACGAATGTCTTGTATCTATGAAGAAAGATTTCTCCCTGGGTTAAGACCCTGAATGCCATACCTTGCTGAAGGCGATTCACGAGAGAATCGCGCACAGTTCCCTTTGACCGAGATGTGAATGCCCATGATTTGCTCGGTATAGTGATGGATTTCATGGCTGACGTCTAACCGGCACGAATACGCTATCCTAGATGGAAACGACTTCCCCGCGGAGCATTTTCTCTTTCGTCCTCGGACGTTCGGACCTTTTGTTTGATTCCGGCACTTGCGTTCTCATGCCCGGAACCCTCGCGACTGGTTGGGAGAAAGAGCGAAAGCGAGAAAGATGTTATCCATCGGAAATCGATAGGAATTCCACGGGGATTGCCTTCTCTTCTAATATATATATGTTTTTATTTCATTATTAACATCCAATCCCATGCTAATAAGAAAAACGAGCGATTGCTAGTCAGCTTTCATTTTCTTAAAAAAAAATGGTAGGGACTGAGGCTCTGAAGGCTTTACAACTTTCTTCAATTAGGGAATAGCGCAGATGGATCAATCATGCGGTTCTGCAGCGTCCTCCAACTCGCTGTCCGCTCCCCTTCACTTTCTTTGCTGGACGGGAAGATGCGAATCGTGAAGGCCTTCCCACCACGCGAAGTTCAAACCTCGCCGGAGAGGAATTGAAAACCGGAAAAAAAGCCCTTCGCAATCGAAGGTGAAAGCGGGAAAAAGACGACGAAAGCCTTTTTTCTTTCTTTTTCAGCCGACTTGAAAGGTGCTCTCAGTGTACCGCCATACGCACCCAGACATTAGACCAAGCAGGAACCGGGGATCAAAGTTCCATTGATTCATCTATCTCAAATAGGGAAAAAACGGAATCAAGAAGGGGTCAGCTGAGCTCGAAAGGGGTAGCCGGTCGTCGGCTAGGAGCTCTGGCCGGCAACGAAACTAAAGCTTCACACTGGTCCACTCGTCCATCGGCTAAGTTCCAACTCTATGTTGATAAGAAAAAAGAAAATCCCCTAAGAAGAGGACTTTCAACTATTCCAAAAGAAAGGGGCAATTCAAATGCTTCATAGATAACCCCCTATGTCTCTTCCCGTCCAACTCACCGGGAGATCGAAGAGCGGTTTGCGCTTCGCGCCCCAACCCCCTTAACTAATGGATGCTTAGATACCTGCAACTGAATCTGTAAGCGGCGCAGGGCAGGATGGACGAGAAAAGCGGCGAGAAGAAGACAAAGAGAGGGAGACCCCTTTCTATTGCCTTCCCTTTCGACTTCTAGACTGGTTCGTCGGTGGGACAGCGAGCCAAGATCCGATTCGTCAATCGGCGAATCCATGCCGCGTAACCTGGCAAAGGGGAAAGAGACGATGGCAACGCACCTGATACAAGAGGGGGGGAGTCCGAACAGCCTTGTACGTACGCCGCTCACGCGAAGAAGTTTTTCTCTAATTCCAAAAAGTAAAGCCACCATTCTTCAGTGATGAGCTCTAGCGAACAAATCTTATGTCTTTTTCCCAGAGAAAAATTGATTTCTACTAGAACAAGTCCGCTGCGAGCCGAGCGAAAAAAATGACTCAACCGAGCCGAGGCACTATTCACCAAGTGGAACTATATACTATCTTTACTAAGCCCACCGCCCCTTCCCCTATACCTGGCTGCTTCTCGCTCACCAAAGCGTACTTCGTTTCCCGGGACGGGCGGCTCCCTCTTTCTTCCGGTAAGAAAGCGGTTTTTCCCTCAGGTTCCTCCCTGACCTTAGATGGAGAAATAAATGCTTAAGGAAAAGGCGCCCTCGAAGCTGACGCGTCAGTCCTCTCTTATTGC